>JBBGZY010001699.1:1200000-1795000 GCA_037952925.1 Lithobates clamitans
AATATTACAGCAATAGATGAAATCAACAGCTAACATGTTTCACACCGTGACTACTGGTGCTTACTCATAGCTATGAGAAAGCACCAGTAGTCACGGTGTAAAACATGTTAGCTGTTGATTCCATCTCTTGCTGTATGGTTTTTAACCAATAAAGAAATTATTGTTGGAGTGCGGCCCTCCAAATTGAATTTCTCTCTACATGCTTCTTTGCATACTGAGCCAACACCCGTATCTGAGGAGGAGGAGATTTATGTGGCCTAGACACCTGGAGCAGGTTCCTTTTTTCTACATCATTAACCTAGTCTCAAAATACCAACCAAATCGTTCTCTTTTTCCTTCACACGACAACCTGCTCTCTAGCACCCTTGTCATCTCGTCCCATGCTCGCCTCCAGCACTTCTCCAGAGCCTCTCCTATCCGCTGGAACTCCCTACCCTTTAATCTGTCAAACTATCTCCTACTCTGTCGACTTTTAGACAATCCCTGAAAACTCATCTCTTCAGAGAAGCCTATCAAGACCCCACCTAACAACTGTGCATTTATTTTCTCCATCAGCCCTTCCTTTTGTATTTCTCGACCCTCCCTCTTTGATGGTAAGTTCTAACGAGCAGGGCTCTCTGTATCCTGCTGTATTAAAATGTCTTGTAATTGTAGTGTCTGCCCTTATGTTGTAAAGCGCTGCATAAACTGTTGGCGCTATATAAATCCTGTATAATAATAATAATACTTGAGGACTTCTTAAGTACAGTGTTTTAAATTTACAATTGGCAATATAGAAAACAAAAATGATTTTATTACCTCGTCCGTTACCCTTTCCGTCTTTTCTCGGCATCATGTCTTTGCCAAACATTGGCATCTGAGGAATGTCTTTTCCATAATGTGGCATGTGTGCCTTCTCCTTTCCCATGTGCCCAAGTGGTGTGCCATCTTTTCCTATTGGCATATGATGCATCTGTTGTCCGAGCGGCTGATACTGTGGTATCTGTGGAGGTAATGGCTTCATGCCATAGTAGGCACCTCCACTGCCAAAATTCAGGAGGCCCAACAAGATGACTGAAAGGAAAGGGATCTTCTGTACAGGACCCTGTGGTAGCGCCATTACCTAAAGAAGCAGAGCGATACAAGTGTGAAAAGATAAGAAATATAAGGCATGATTCTCTTAAGACAACTGTTTAAAGTACAAATCCACCTTTGTGACAAATTTGATATGGTGAAGCAGAGAAGTAAAATAGTAGGATTAAAAAAAAATGGCAGCTGCACACCAAGTGATAATCCCGCAATCAACTTTATTGTTCCAAGCACAGCCTGTACTAACCCATCCCACATTTTTCACTCGAAGAGCTTAATTTTTATTGCTTTGCCATTAATTTCTTTTAAGTGAAACATGTCAGAAGGAGGAGGAGTTTGTACAGGCTGTGCTGCAAACAATAAAACTGATTTCTAGGTTGTCACCTGGTGTGCGGTGTCCATTTTTTGGATCCTGTGTGCATGTGGCTGGAACGAGCCAAAAGAAGTATTGCTGCTAGCAAAATAATAGACTTCGCAAATAGTCTTCATTATCTATTTTTTTTTCGTGAAGTGTATATTAACTTAAAATTTTTTTTTTAAATGTTAAAAAAAGTATCATTCAATGGGGCCTTGCTATACTATCAAAGTACAGATACCTTCAAGAAAATAATTTTTATTCTGATTACAGTAAGTTAAGAAACTTCTCCAATGAAATTTAAGATATTATATAGCTAATTTGAAGGAATTCTCAGACCAAAATCAAAGATGACCGTTGTCACTTGACACCCAATTTAACAGTGTAGAGACCCCCTCTAAACTGCCATGTTCTTACTAGGACCAGGAGGAGGAATTGCTTCATTGCCATGGGCAGGTAAAATCGAAATATTAAACAATGCTCTATCATCACTGCTATATCTGAGAAGTCAGTATTTAATATGCCAAGTATCTCAAGCAGGACAAGGGACCCGCTGCCACTTGTAGACCTGAGTGAAGACCAGACTGCGTCATTTTTATTACTTTAAAGAATCTTTTTTAAAGAGGAAGAGAAACCTCTATTCCAGATCCCACAATGGCTAGACACATGAGCAAATGCCTAAGCACCTTTTCATGGGATCTCTAAGGAAGGGAAAGGTCACAGTTCAGATTGGCCAATCCTTTCCTTCTTTGGAGTTCATGTTATAAAATGCCTAGGCAATCATCGGGTAGAATTTGGTGGTTTATAAACATGAAGAGGAAAGTGCAACATAGAAAAAAATGTATTACATGTGAAAGATGACCAGTCCTGCACTTCTGAAGCTCATCTACACAAGCCAATAAACTGGCAAGTTATGCTGTATGTCTAGCAGCCACTTTGTGTTGTCATGTGCACATCCAAGGAATCCTAGTTTTGTAGTAGAGAGACAAAAACATTTTTGGAACATGAAGGCTGCTCTTAGCAAGGAGCTAGCGGAGGGCATAAATTACTCCCCTTAAAACAAGAGGAGGCTTTGTGTTACCCTAACTACAAAAGAGTCTCGTGAGCCACCCAATACACCATTAATTGTTCCACTAACAATGATGTATGCAAGTGTCTGCTTGAATGTACTGTATAAAGGTTGTGAGGAATGTTTAGGTATACACTCATATTACATAGCTTTTGTAAACCTAAAGTTGATCATATACCTTACAATCTGAGTATACTCTGTGAAAGTTCCTTACCATAACGCTTTCTATTCAATTTACATCCAATCAGGCAGTATATGGTTTTGATAGATCTAAATGAGATTGTATGTACCATCAGACTGTAAAGTAGGACCATTATTATCATAAATATGTATTATTAATTTTCCTTCTTAATATACTGCAATATAATACATTTTGAATTATTTGATTAACTGCATGCTTCATTTAAAGTAACACCCTCTCTTTCTCCTTTCAAATTAGATAGGGATAGAAGCATATGACCTTACAAAGTCATCGCTTCATTTAAAGTCCCAAAAACCCCAACCCTTTTTCTGTAAAGTGTATAGCCAGCTTTAAAGTGATAAACCTTCCTGGCTCCTCCTCCTTGGTGTGTGCTCGCTCCCTGCTCTATGCTTCCATAAGACACATAGATCTGCGGCTCAGCCCCGCCCCTTGTTCATTCCTTATTGGCTCAATGGCTATGATTGACAGCAGTGGGGGCCAAGGCTCCCGCTGTTGTCTCAGCCCATGAGGAGAGAGAGACCAGGGACAGCCGAGGCTCCTGTGCACATTACTTGATCAAGAGGGAGCTCAAGAGAGTATTACGAGGGCTGTGGGGGGACCAACGCGTAGCAGGTTTTTTACCTTCATGCACAGAATGCATGAAGGTAAAAAAAATCTTCAGCCTTTACAACCACTTTAAGGTGAAAATACTTAATTTGTTAAAGAGAAAAACCAAGTACAAAGGAAAATGATTTGTAAAAGTTCAGTGATGACTCTGTTACACTGCTGCCCAAGAAATAAATGTGTATGGTGTATGCACAGTATATAGGTGAAGATAAATATGTGCTGACATCATGAAAAGTTCAAAGCTCACATAACGCCATAGTGCAGAAAGGAAATGTGTACAATTAAATATTGGCTGTTTCCACTGACACCTTACAGGCTGCAAAACATAACTCAAGGCCTTTGATGTTCTGTATTATAGCGCTCTGCCCTTAAAAAAAAAACACACGCTCCTTTTAGATTGATCTAAAAAGCTAGGAATGCTTCCGTGCTGACCCGATGATAGCTCCCTCCAAAATCCCTTTTCTAAGACAGCTGTAATGAAGGCTATGATTAATGAAAGCGACAAGTGGAATATTTTCCGGGAACAATTCTTACAAAAGCTGTGTCCAGGGAACACTACAGAATAGAAACTATGTGTAAGAATCACAAGTCTGCCATGTGTTCATGAGATTTCACTTCCACTCCCCGAACCTGAATGAGTTTTCATTGGAAGGAAAAAAAGGTTTCTGCTTTTCTTTTACAAAGTGGGTTAAATATTATTACAAGTTAATGTTGCAAATCCTTCCTGGACTTAAATTCTGAGCCCAGATCATTAAGAACAACTTACTGAATGTGCTCTTATATTTAAAGTCGACCTGTCATCAGTATAAAAAAGATAATGCAGGGCAGGATTATATTAGCACCACAGATTTCCTTCCATTCCTCCCATTTAATACCAGCATGTTTCTTCAGTCCAAAAAAATGTGGCAAAAATTTAGTGCATCTGAGATATTTTTCTGCTCACCAAGAGTTATCCCAGTTATTAGTCAACCTTTTTTTGTCAACCCACACCAATCTGGCCATTCTGCTCTTAACTATTAACATATCAGTCTGCAGATAAACAAGCCACTGGGATTGGGTAAACTGTACGGACTGTGGTATGTTCACACCAGGTGCGATGGAAATGTGTTGGGCAGCTACAAGGCAAGGCAAATCAAAATGCCTGTTTCCTACGTGGCTGGTTAACACCACCATGTTAAGGTGGTTTGCAGGTGCTCTGCACTGAAAAAAAAGTATGGCAGGCCTCACACCACACATCAACCAATAAAACTTAATGAAATGTCACTATTTGACATTTCAATAAAGTTCATTAATAAAAAAAAGTTAACAGTGTGCTACGATTGGCACATCTGGTGGGCACTGATAGGTGGCACTGATGGGCACTAATAGGCGCTATCGGTGGCCACTGTAGTAGTATTACTGCATTGCACCGCACACCAGCTGCTGCCATGTAATGCAATGGCTGGTGTGAACATATCCTGAGGTATGAAAATCCCAGGGGAGCAGCAATTACAGAAATACTCAAACCAACCCATCCAGCCCCAACAATAATACCACGGTCAACATCACATCGGGGTTGATTTACTAAAACTGGATAGTGCAACTCTGGATAGAAGCCAATCAGCTTCCAGGTTTCTTTGTCAAACCAAACCACCTCAATACCTGGTACTTTTACCCCTTTCCTGCCCAGGCCATTTTTTCAGCTTTCAGCACTGACGCATTTTGAATGACAATTGCGTGGTCATGCAACACTGTACCTAAATTAATTTTTAATAATTTTATGCACACAAATAGAACTTTCTTTTGGTGGTATTTAATTACTGCTTAATTACTTAATTAATTAATTAATTACAAAAAAAGAAAGAAAAAAAGACCAAAAATTTTGGGAAAAAAAAAGTTTTCTTATTTTTTGTCAGTAAATTTTGTACATAAGTAATTTTTCTCCTTCACTGATGTACGCTGATGGGGCTGCACTGATGGGCACTGATGAGGTGGAATTTATGGGCACTGATGAGGTGGCACTGATGAGGAGGCGCTAATATGCTGCACTGATAGGTGGCACTGATATGCGGCACTAATGAGCACTGATAGGTGGCACTGGTGTGCATTGATAGGTTGCACTGATGGGCACTGGTGGGCACTGATAGGTGGCATTGATAGGCGGCACTGATGGGCACAGATAGGTGGCACTGATAGGCAGCATTGATGAGCAGGCACTAAAAGGCAGCAATGACTGCCGCCACTAATAGGCACTGATTGGAGTCAATTTCTGATGGCACTGAGGGGCTTTATTGTAATCAGGGCACTGATGATCAGCCGATCACATGGGTAAAGTGCAGCACCATCATCTCTTTTTTGAGATTGGGGTCGCGTCGTGTCCTGGCAACATGCCGTGACTGACTCGCTGCGTGTGAGAGCGGCCACTCTAGGGCAACGTCATATTACGTTCACCCAGAACACTGCTCCTCCGTCATTTGACTGTGGGTGGACGGAAAGTGGTTAAAGTGTCTGTATATGCAGTAAAGCACGCTTAGTTTGCTCACTGTGGAACCTAAGGAATTAATCCTCTGCATTGTGTAAAAAGGCTGTTTGATCCTGTCCTCTCTAATCCTCCCCGTCTTCCACAGTCCCCAAACCATCTCCTGATAGAAGAAAGCCTTGGAGTGATCTGCACATGCTTAATTTGGTGTGTATTGCTAGAGAGTTTTTATTTCTTGGGAAAGTGCATGTGATCAGCGCAGGGCCAATCAGCACTGTCCAGATAGAGGTACAGGGGTCATGCAGCTTCCTAGAAAAATTTAGGGGAGAATGAAAACTCCTCCTACAAGCTTTAACCAGAAACTGATATAAGTCACAAGACTGCTCTCAGGCTACTTTCACACTGAGGCGTCCGGGTGCCGGCGGTACAGCAGCGCTAAATATAGCACCACTTTACCATCATTTTAGTGGCGCTAGCGGGGCGGTTTTAACCCCCCGCTAGCGGCCGAAAAAGGGTTAAAACCACCCGCAAAGCGGCGCTGCAGCAGCGCTTTGCAGGCGGGTTTGCAGCGCTGCCCCATTGTTTTCAATGGGAAGGGGCGCTTTAGGAGCGGTAATTACACCGCTCCTAATGCGCTCCAAAGATGCGGCTTGCAGGACTTTTATGACTGCCCTGCAAGTGCACCACTCCAGTGTGAAAGCCCTCGGGGCTTTCACACTGGAGTGCATTGAGCAGCTCTTTCGGGGCGCTTTGCAGGCGCTATTTTTAGCACTTTAGCACCTGCAAAGCGCCTCAGTGTGAAAGGAGCCTAACTGATGATGAGAAAAGGTATTTAGCAGTTTATATTTACTAATATAATTGCATTTCCATGTTCTATGTACTGTGGGAGACCAGATATATTGAATGCAGGTTCCTGGGTTTAGTAACACTTTAATTGAACAAGCTGATGTTAGAAGCTGACTGTCTACTATGTAGAACTGCACCAAATGTTTCACTCTCCAGTTTTAGCAAATCGGCCCCAATGTTTCTTATCCCTGTGGATAATGTGAAAATATTGAAGCCCCTGATTGACCCTAATCTGTACAGTTTTTTGCATTGCACTGTTGCCGCATGATTGGCTGATTATATAATTGTATGAATAAGCAGTGTACAGGTGTTCCTAATAAACTGTTCCGTGAGTGCCTAGGACCCTAGTAAAAACATTATATTGTAAGCTGATCTGGGGCAATCATGTAACTGGTTCTATGTGCTCTGCAAAGTGTTCTCCAAAATTCTGGTATTATATGAATATATGAATGAAAGAAAAAGATGCGTCTTCACTTTTCCCAGGACAAGTCATCAGGACATAATCAAATTTGCTACCATATCACTATGAAAGAGGGCAGCCTGTCTTTAACTTATGGCTCAGGCCAATGAATTAATATACTTGAGATATTTAGATTAAATCAAAACATTTATAATATAATTTTATATATATATATATATATATATATATATATATATATATATATATATATATACACACACACACATATTTATAGCACTGTGGAAAAGTTTTAGGCATATGTAAAGAAATGCTGTAAAGTAAGCATGCTTTCAAAATGTATATTTGAATTGTTTATTTTTATCAATTTACAAAAGCAAAGTGAGCGAAAAAAAAATTTAAACCAAATCAGTATTTGGTGTGACCGCCGTTTGCCTTCAAACCAGTTTTGAAGCAACTTGGCATGTAGGTTGTTCTAAATATCTTGGAGAACTAATCACAGATGTTGTGGATGTAGGCTGTCTCAAATCCTTCTGTCTCTTCATGTAATCCCAGACAGACTCGATAATGTTGAGATCAAGGCTCTGTGGGGACCAAACCATCACTTCCAGGACTCCTTGTTCCTTATGCTGAAGATAGTTCTTAATGACATAAACTGTATATTTGGACTCATTGTCCTACTGCAGAATAAATTTGGGGCCAATCACACGCCCCCTGATGGTATGACATGATGGATAAGTATCTGCTTATATTTCTCAGCATTGAGGACACCATTGATCAGACCTTGAGAACTGTAGACGCAGTGGCCAGCCAAAGAAACGGTTCAGCAGATGAAAGACACATCATGCTTACTTCCCTTTGACATCAGAAGATATGCAGCAGTGCCATCAGCAGAACCAGCAGAAACCAGTGGGACCCAGGTGGTCTTCATGGAAGAATCGCAGCCAAAAAGCCATACCTCTAACGTGGAAACAAGGCTAAGTGACTCAACTATGCACGAAAACATAGGAACTGGGATGCAGAAAAATGGTAGCAGGTGCTCTGGATTGAGGAGTCAAAATTAAAAATATTTGGCTATAGTAGGAGGCAGATTTGTTCACCGAAGGGCCAGAGAGCGGTACAATAATGAGTGTCTGCAGGCAATAGTGAAGCATGGTGGAGATTCATTGCAAGTTTGGGGCTGCATTTCTGCAAATGGAGTTGAAGATTTGGTCAGGATCAATGGTGTTCTCAATGCTGAAAAATACAGGCAGATATTGTTTTTGACGCCCGTTGACCTCTCTGGAGGCCTATTGATGAGACAATGGTGCGCTTTCCCATGCACTCCCTAAAATGTATGAGCTCTTAGTCTTATCCCCAGAAGACTTCTCTTTACCATATCCTGCCAAATGGCAAGCGGATTTGGGGAGGACCTTTACAGAATCCCAAAAAACTACCACAGTCAGATTTGCTTTGGAATCCTCTCTTTGCACAAGAATCCAAGAAAATAATTTTAAGATCTTAGCATGTTGGTACAGGACCCCTTCTATCTTGTATAAGTTCTTCCCCACTCTCTCAGACCGATGCTGGCATTGCAGGAAGGAGAGGGGAACACTCTTACATATCTTCTGGTCATGTCCTAGGCTCGCGCACTATTGGAAAGAGGTCAGTCGAATTGTACAAAAACTTCCAGATTATCCTGTTCCTGCTGACCCCGGCGGTTTTCCCTTTACGTGTTACAGATATGCCAGCCAAAGTTTACAGTCAGTTTTATGTCATCTTTGGTATGCTGCCAAGTTCTGTATTTCTCTGCGGTGGAGAGATTCACAACCCCGGTCCATTGGGCTGTGGCTACACAAAGTCGAGGAATTAAACCACATGGAAGACCTTCCGTCCAGCACATGGACAGGTGCTGGTGTAGGTTCCTGATGACATTTTACCCCCTCCCCCTTTCTTTTCTTTTCTTTCCCAGTCTTTCCTTCTTCTTTATCCTTCTTTCTCATTTTCTGTTTGTTTAGTCTTTACTTTTCCTCTCCCTAGGCTACCGCCTATTATGTCTAGTCTGTGGTATGAGTTAAAACGTTCAGCAGTGTTCCACAGTGTCTGTTCACCATTGGAGGTACTGCTTGGCTGGTTCCTCCTGCCCTTAATAATTACAGTGAGGACTTAGAGTTATCAGAGTCATTGTCTGTGTAAATTTGTCATGTACAGTAATGATTCAAAGAGTATTCTGAATACTTTGGTATTTCTGTACCTACCTTGCTGTAACTTGTGTTACATTACGCGCTATCCTCGTCATAAAGAAGAACAAAGTATCCTGGAAGTGATGGTTTGGCCCCCGCAGGGCCCTGACCTCAACATCATCAAGTCTGTCTGGGATTACATGAAGAGATGAATTTGAGGTAGCCTACATCTACAGAAGATGTGTGGTTAGTTCTCCAAGTGCAAGTGTACCTAGAAGAATTGATGCTGTTTTAAAGACAAAGATTGGTCACACCACATATTGATTTGATTTTGATTTCTCTTCTTCTATAGTCCTTAGACACTGAAAGTAAACAGCAGAGGAGAAGCTGTAAGGATGTTGTAGAAAGAGACGGCCAACAGACAGGCAGAACTCACAACATGAAAGGAGATTTTTCAAGAAAGCTTGTATTGGATTGTCAAAAATAACTATTGTTTGTATTTTTATTTGAATGCTGATGCTAAAAAATGAAAGTGTATGCAGTGACCATGGATCTCCTTTAAGCACTGCAGGAAGGGTTAACTTCATGGCCAGGGTTCATGACACCTTATATAAATGCATAGAATTAATTGCAAATTGTGTAATTAATTAAAAGGTATCATTTTGACAAAAAAAAAAAAATTGCCTTCTCTACTTTTATATTTATTTTTGCTTACTGCGATGAAATACTCAAGAACTGAACAATATACAATGCAAGTTATTTAACTATCACTAGGTGGCAGCATTACACCAGTAAAGTGATGTCATAGAAAAGAAATCTGTTTTAGGCTCTACGGAACGACTACGACGGTCATATTCATCAAACATATTCACGACATTTGCCATCATTCACCTAATTTACAACCATCATTTTCTACCAATACATTCATCCCTTTAAAATATTTCATCAATATCTGGATTTATTTTTATTTTAAATGTTGGTTTCTGTAATTATCACTGTATTTATGTAGCTATGAATGTAACTTTCCTCACTCAGATTCACCCATTAAAGCAGAACTCCAGCCTACGCATTTTTCCACATTTGGCTAGAGCGGGGAAGAATTAGGGTATCTGGCAGTGGTACATTAAAAAAAACTGTAAAAATTTGACAGATGTTCTAACTCTGCCTTATTCTTTTCAAGATGAAGTCTCAGTTTGAGGTTCACTTTGTGAAAATATTTCACCTTTCATTGGCTTGAAATAGTTTACACCTGGAAACACAGACTTCTGGAAATAGAAAGAATGGGCTCATTTCCTTCCACACACAAAGCAATGCATATTGCCTGATCAGCCAAAGGCCGGGCCCAACTATTGTAATATGGAAGTGGGATATTTGGAGGGGAAGTATATTCTGAGGATGCTTAACATATCTTCTATTCAGCGCTATCTATAGTTTTTATTTAAAGGGTTAGTTCACCTTTAAAGAAAATCTGTAAAAGGTGACCTAACACTGGGCCCACTCCCTATCCCCTGGTCCCCTCTGTAGTTACCTCCTGCAAGCCACTCCACCAGTCCAGGAATTTGCAATCCCCATTGCTTTCTCTCCTCTCCATCCACTGCTGCATAGATGGACCAGATGGATTTTGATTGGTCAGCACAGTCCATGTGATGGTGTTGACCAAGTAGGTACAGGGACAGGCACAGGATATATGTAGTAAAAAAAAAGTTCAACAAAGTTTCTACAGCATATCTCCAATTCCCTGTTGTTTTTCCCCACCGCCTCTCCCCTGCTGTCAAAATGACAGGTAAATGCCTGCCAAAATCTACTTATGTGTAGAATGACACCTTTAGTCTGCAAGTGTCATTTAGTAATGCAATGTAACACCAAGCAAGGGCACACGAGAACAGAAAGTGTCACCAGTCCATTGTTAGCTCTGAGTCAAGACTTGCAGACTAGGCTGGGCTAACTCTCTTTGCTCCCAGTGGCAGAACAGACCTGCATGGGCAAGGCGCAGGTCTCCTTTAAAGCTAAACTAGAGTCTGTTTGCAAACTGCTCTTGTGTCTTCTGACCCCACCCCTATGCCCCTCTATAGTGAGGCTCTAATGCTGGTTTAATCTATGGGTATAACAAGAAGGATACTTGCCTTATATTTCGCTCCCCTGGCAGCCAGCGCTCTCCTTTTGGTCTTGTTCTTGCCCCAGAATGTGGGTGGCTCATCAACATCCTCAATGTGATGATAGCCAAAGGACAAGCAAAGCGGAGCGGAGCTATGGGATTGGTCAACTGGAGAGGAGTCGGCCTGCAGGAGTGAAGAATAAGCTAGTTCGGCCTACTCCATGTTCTATAGGTGAACAAACGTTAGAGCCTTCAAGTGATAGTAATTGCAGAACTTGCCTTCTGTGTGCCGCAGCTCCCCTCAGCCGCCTTAATACTTACCTGAGCCCTATCTAGATCTGGCGATGTTATAGGAGTGTCTTTGCTGCCCGGGACTCCCCTCCTCATTGGCTGAGACAACAGCAGGGCACCGCTGGCCCCTTCTGTTGTCAAAGTCAGTCAGCCAATGAGGAGAGAAAGGGGGGCAGGGCAGGGCTGGGCTGCGGCTCCATGTCTGAATGGACACACGGAGCTGTGGCTTGGCTTGGGTGCACCCATAGCAAGCTGCTTGCTGTGGGGGCACTCAACAGGAGGGAGGGGCCAGGAGTGTCAACAAGGGACCCGAGAAGAGGAGGATCTGGGTTGCTCTGTGCAAATCCACTGCACAGGACAGGTAAGTATGACATGTTTGTTATTTTTAACAAAAAAAAAACAAAACACAAGACTTTAATATCACTTTAAGCTTGGTACATACTATATGTTTTTTTTTTCATTCAACCCAGAGGGCTGAATGAAAAAAAAATGGACAGATTGCTGTATTAACACAAGCGATGTTAGTAGAGCAATCTGCTTGCTGAGCTATTGTGTTCTGACAGGGGGACCGTCACCCTGTCAGGACACACTGATCGGCGCTCGCAGCCATTGGCTGCCAGTACTGATCGAATACCAAATGGATGTTAGTTTTCCAGCATACTCGTTCGACAGGAGCTGGTTGTGAGACTTGTTTCTGTCAGACAGGGGGACTTTACACATGGCCCAAAAGTCTCCATGTTCCTGCCAAACTGACCTTTTTCTGACGATTTTAGTCCCTTGTGTACCCCTATACAGTGGGGTGGAGGCTAAAACTAGCAAAGGCGGATGCTTTTAGTTAACTGGGGTTCAGCTTTAGGCATCTCACATCTCCTTAAATGCTCTGATATGTGCAATCGTGTACAATCGTGAGTTGCAGTACAACCATGAAATACTAAATATTAAGTTATTATTGTGAATTATTCAATACAAAGAGTGAACTGAAAGCTTAGCAATCCATTTATTGAAAGATGAAGTCTAATTGGGTGCTCTGGGTTACTACACTTTGCTTTAACCTGTACTTAAAAAGGGTGAAAGCTAATATAAAAACCATGGTTTTCTCCTTTGTGGCTGTGCACCGCGAGCTACGTAGACATCTCAAATGTTGACCACAAGTACATGGTCAACAAAACACTCTTAATACCAGAACAACATATATCAATTACACCAACAGTGCTTCAGGAAATTCACAACCTATAAATAATTTTTTTAAACAAAAATTTTAGTCTGTAATTTAAAATAGGATATTGATTACCTTTTTTTTTCTCTAGAAACTTTCAGTGGTTTTGGTTAGGTAGCCGGAAGAGGCCAGACAAGGCTGTCTCTGGTGTAACACAATGAGGATATGTGCAGTGACAGAAATTTACTGACGGATGAAGAGAGGAACCGGGAATATGTGACTTGTATCAGCTAGCTGCCATTTCTCTCACATGTCTGCTGTTTGTGTGCTATAAAATACTATTCAGACAAAAATGTCACACATGCACAACCTTATATGCCCCCTCTTAGAGGAATAGATAGATATGTAGCTGGCTAGATAGATAGATAGATATGTGGCTAGATAGATAGATAGATAGATAGATAGATAGATAGATAGATAGATAGATAGATAGATAGATAGATAGATAGATAGATAGATAGAAAACAGGTTGAGAAACACTGCTTTAACTGGTTCCCGACCGGCGCACGCCGATGTACGTCGGCAGAATGGCACGGCAAGGCAAATGGACTTACAGGTACGTCCATTTGAATTCCCCACTGTGCCATTGTGTGCGCGCCACCGGCGGCGTGCGCCGTCCGGGAGCTCCGTGAGATCGCCTCACGGAGAGGACGAATGGGGAGATGCTGATGTAAACAGCATCTCCCCGTTCTGCCTAGTGACAAGTGTCACTGATCACTGCTCCCTGTCATCGGGAGCTGTGATCAGAGTAATGACACTGCTAGCCCATCCCCCCTACAGTTAGTAATCACTCCCTAGGACACACTTAACCCCTCCCCGCCCCCTAGTGGTTAACCCCTTTACTGCCAGTGTCATTTACACAGTAATCAGTGCATTTTTTATCGCACTGATCGCTGTATAAATGACAATGGTCCCAAAAATGTGTCAAAAATGTGTCAAAAATGTCCGACATGTCCGCCATAACGTCGCAGTCACAATAAAAATCGCTTGATCGCCGCCATTACTAGTAAAAAAAAATTATTAATAAAAATACCACAAAACTATCCCCTATTTAGAAAACTCTAAAACTTTTGCGCAAACCAATCAATAAACGCTTATTGCGATTTTTTTTAACCAAAAATATATAGAAAAATATGATCTGCCTAAACTGAGGAAAAACATTTTTTTTTTATATATTTTTGGGGGATATTTATTATAGCAAAATGTAAAAAAGAATGCGTTTTTTTCAAAATTGTCCCTCTTATTTTGTTTATAGCGCAGAGGCGATCAAATACCACCAAAAGAAAGCTCTATTTGTGGAAAAAAAAGGATGTCAATTTTGTGTGGGAGCCATGTCGCATGATCGCGCAATTGTCAGTTAAAGCGACGCAGTGCCGAATCACAAAAAACGCTCTGGTCAGGAAGGGGGTAAAATCTTCCGGGGCTGAAGTGGTTAACAGACAAAAATTTTTTGCCTTGAAGACAGCCATTATAGGCTACCATAAGGATACCAAACTGCTGCCAAATCTCCTTGGAGAACAGTGACAAATCAGTCCTCAAGCCCAGTTCTAACTGCAGCATTCCCAGTTGTTTCTTCAGATGTCCAAGCCTTAGTTGTGTGACCTGAGATGTCATTGCCAGAGTTGCAAGTGGCACTATTGATTTTGCTTAGCTAGACAGGTGTCTTCTCAGAGTGCTCTGCAATCACACTTTGCAGCAGGTTATGTCATCCTACTATGCCAACTAGAGTAAGGGAGCAAGTCCAGCAGAGGACACCTGCGCAATTTGTTTTCTGGCAAACATAGACAGTGAGGCATAGGTGTAATATATTTTTATTAAAAAATAGTAATGAAGTTGAAAAAGCTAATATGTCCATAAAATTTCATAAGACCATCACACTTCAGCTGTTTTAGAAGATATAAATGACTACAGAGGCAGCTGGATATGTGCCAGGAGACAGGTGAGGCTCTCTATTAATTGTATCCCTAGATAAGGCAAGTTCTAAAACAACCGCACTGCAATAAAACGAAAGGGAGTGGTTATTATATTTTCATGAAACAATTGTTTTTTTTCTTTTGACTTCAGTGTCCCTTATGCTCTTCACCCTAAACATAACTGAAGCTGGGAGCCGATTCCAAGGATTTTTTAGCACATCTCACTATGGCCACCATTCGTGCCAAATTCTGATTTAAGCAAAACAGAATTTGGCACGAATGGTGGCCATAGTGAGATGTGCAGAACCTGATTTAAGTCAGGTTCTGTTCCTAAAGATACAATATGTAAGATTTGAAAAAAAAAATTCAACCTTCTCTAATTATGTTGGGCCTGGAATATGCAGTTCAGTTTTGGGCAATAGTTCACAAAAAAGGATATCTGGAGAAAGTGCACGATTTTCCATAAGAACAAGAAGTTATTCACATAATTAGGGGGGATATAATCAACATGTATAAGTACATAAGTGTTCCATAAAGGGAACTTGGTATTGAGTTATGCACTTTAAGGTCATCACAGAGGACAAGGGGGCACTCTTTACGTCTAGAGGAAAAGAGATTTCTCCAAATAAGGAAAGGCTTTTTTACAGTAGGAGCTGTGAAAGTGTGGAATTTACTCCATCAAGAGGTGGTTCTGGCCAGCTCAGTAGATTGTTTTAAGAAAGGCCTGGAATCTTTCCTAGATACACATAATACAACTTTCATTCTTTTTCTTAATACAAGTCAATATTCAGTCACAATTGCTGCAAAACAGTCCTGAGTGTTGTCCTGTGTGTAAATATACCATTTCTTGTTGGTGAAAGGTTAGAAGTTCTGTTAAAGTTTTATTTCTGTGTCCCTAGTGGACAGGTATCTCTTCCTTTAAAAATTGGAAGTTAGAGGAGAAAAATTCCACCAATGTGGACACAGACAGCAAAAGGGGTGGAAAAGGGTTTCAACCTCTGTAGGGTTCCTACTGCTGTCTGTGCCCCTAATGTGAACATTTCCCATTATCTTCTCTACAGAATAGAGTCCAAATCATCTGTGAGATACATGCAGTAAACTTACCAAAAACACTGCACATGGACATGGATCAATGTTATTCCTATTAAGTCCAGCACTTCTGCATGTCTACAGGTGTTTCAAACCATGATAAAGGGGACAGTGGATGACCGGGAACTTTTGTCCAGGGGGCCAATACAACCAAGTGGCCCTTCAATGATAGATACGTTTCTACCTCGTAAGGCCACCACATCTTACAGCTTTACATCTTGGGTTATGGGAGAGGGATCTGGATAGGATGATTATGCTGACCCATACCTCCTCCATTCACTCTAACACATAAGAATGTGTGTTATAAGCTAGGGGTACAGACTCTGATATATCCTTCAGTTGAGGCAGGATGTCGGAGGAGTTGTAGTGAACGGAGTACATTTTTACACCTGTGGTGGGTGTGTCCTTATATTAGACCTTTCTGGCAAGGGGTGAGAGTTGATATATATATTTATAATACATCCTGCCAGATGATCCCCTTTATAGTCCTGTTTTTTGCCACTTTAATGTTTAAGATACTATGGATACTGAGGAAAGGGTATATAACGTGCAGGACCGTTACAAACAGTTCAAAAAGTCTTATCTCCTGTACACACGGTCGGATTTTCCGATGGAAAATGTGTGATAGGACCTTGTTGTCGGAAATTCCGACCGTGTGTAGGCTCCATCACACATTTTCCATAGGAATTTCCGACACACAAAGTTTGAGAGCAGGCTATAAAATTTTCCGACAACAAAATCCGTTGTCGGAAATTCCGATCGTGTGTACACAAATCTGATGCACAAAGTGCCACGCATGCTCAGAATAAATTAAGAAATGAAAGCTATTGGCTACTGCCCCGTTTATAGTCTTCACGTACGCGTTTTACGTCACCGCGTTCAGAATGATCGGATTTTCCGACAACTTTGTGTGACCGTGTGTATGCAAGACAAGTTTGAGCCAACATCCGTCTGAAAAAATCCTAGGATTTTGTTGTCGGAATGTCCGATCAATGTCCGACCGTGTGTACAGGGCATAAGTCTGCTTGGATTTATTTTACTAAAACTGTCAAGAATATTATGCGTGGGTCTTAATTAATATATTGCTAATTAAATGGGATGCACATTTTAATATTTGGTACTAGCTCAAGGATGCATGATGACAGGAGGGTGGTTCTAGGTTTTTCTTTCTTTTAATCTTCTGTCTATGTAATGGTAATTATGTTTCTTTTGCCCATATGGGAGAGGACTGCTACTTGGCACATTTCTTCTATACAATGCTGTAATTGGCAATATGTGGTTGTTTGACCTGATTTTAGTTATGTGTGCTGGATTACAAGTGTTCTCTGTATGCCACCTATTTATTGTTCTCTGTTTATTAACTCAATAAAATCAGATTTTAGAAAAAAAAAATGAAGTCCTAGCGATGTCCCTACTCTACTTCTGCTTCCTCACTTCTACTGTGGAAGAAATAGAGAGGTCAAGAGGCGAAGATTAACTATATGATTATGCTTGTAATAGCGCATAGTATCGTTGACTGCGGTGGTCAGTCATCTAGGACCTAAAGCAAGGGGATCTTTGCATTGAAGCTGATGTACTGTAAGTGTAACAAGCTGGATTCCCCCAACAGCGATTTTTCTGTAATAGGTGTTTATACTTTTCAAGGTATTTCTTTTGGTTGCAAGCCAGCCTCCATCTCCAGAGCTGCAGAATATTCATGCCAGCTATAGCAATCTGATCTATATCACAGTAATTAAACGTCTTCATGTATGTTAATGAAATCGGAGCTTACTGTACCAAAACATTCCAGTTCTCTCTGATGAACACAAACCACCTTCATTATAGAATACTTTAGCAAATGATACTTGTGGTTTCCTGCAAGGGTATAAGCAGACCAAAAGAAGAAGACCAAAACTGTGCATAGAGTTTATAAAAAGTGAAAACGCTGTAAGAGAATGAGGCCTAAAACCACTAGAAAATCTCTGGTTGCTTTCTTTAATAACCCTGTGGAATCAAAGTAATGTTTATAGTCATTTTAGAGGTTTTGGTTAATGAAGTGAAGAGTGATTAAGAAAGGCTATTAAATGTTGAGAAAGTTCATGTGAAGATATTGTGATGGTCTACTCTGAGTAGAGCTTAATGGGTCAAAATTAGTTGAACTAGTATAAGTATGAGCTTACAGTGCCTTGAAAAATATTCATACCCCTTGAAATTTTCCACATTTTGTCAGGTTACAACCAATATCGTAAATGTATTTTATTGGGATTTTCTGTGATAGACCAACACAAAGTGACACATAATTGTGAAGTGGAAGGAAAATGATAAATGGTTTTCAAATTCATTTACAAATAAATATGTGAAAAGTGTGGTGTGCATTTGTATTCAGCCCACCTCAGTCAATACTTTGTAGAACCACCTTTCGCTGCAAGTCCTTTTGGGGATGTCTCTACCAGCTTTGCACATCTAGAGTAACATTTTTGCCCATTCTTCTTTGCAAAAAGTCTGATTGGATGGACAGTGTCTGTGAACAGCAATTTTCAAGTCTTGTCACAGATTCTCAATTGGATTTAGGTCTGGACTTTGACTTGGCCATTCTATCACACAAATATGCTTTGATCTAAACCAGGGGTCTCCAAACGTTTTAAACAAAGAGCCAGTTTACAGTCCTTCAGACTTGAGGGGGGGTTGGATGTTAGTGTCAGTGGGAGGAATAGTGCCCCATCATTGGTATCAGTGGGGGAATAGTGCCCCATCACTGGTGTCAAGGGGAGGAATAGTACCCAATCATTGTTGTCAGTGGGAGCAATAGTGCCCCATCATTGCTGTCAGTGGGAGGAATAGTACCCAAGCATCGGAAGTGGAAAGAATTGTATCCCATTGTTGGTGTCAGTAGGAAGAATAGTGCCTCATTATTGATATCAGTAGGAAAAATTGTACCCCATCATTGGTGTCAGTAGGAAGAATTGTACCCCATCATTGGTGTCAGTAAGAAGAAATGTAGAAATGTACCCCATCATTGGTGTCCGTAGGAAGAATTGTACCCCATCATTGGTGCCGCAGTTTGGAGACCACTGATCTAAACCATTCCATTGTAGCTCTTATCCCTGACCTGTCTGGTGTGTTCCTTGGCCTTCTTGATGCTGTTTGTTCACTAAGGTTGTCTAACAAACCTCTGAGGGCTTCACAGAACAGCTGTATTTGTACTGAGATTAAATTACACACAGGTGGACTCTATTTACTAATTAAGTGACTTCTGAAGGCAGTTGGTTCCACTAGATTTTAGTTAGGGGTATCAGAGTAAAGGGGACGGAATACAAATGCACGCCACACTTTTCAGATATTTGTAAAACATTTTGAAAACCATTTATCATTTTCCTTCCACTCCACAATTATTTGCCACTTTGTGTTGGTCTATCACATAAAATCCCAACAAAATACATTTAAGTTTTTTGTTGTAACATGACAAAATGTGAAACATTTCAAGGGGTAGGAATACTTTTTCAAGGCACTGTACTTAAAGTGGGGTTCCCATTAAAAAAAAAATACAAATACTGCAGCTGCTGACTTTTAATTGGACACTTGCCTGACCCAGGGTCCAGCGATGCGGGGGGTCGAAGCCCCGCTCGTCCCCCCCTCCGCTCGCTGGCGCCGACAATCTAACTGTGGGCACCCGGCTGTGGCTTCACAGCCGGGCACCCACTGCGCATGCGCGAGCTGCACCACGCGCTATCACTGACACCGCAATCGTCTGGGACCGGTCACATGTCCCAGATGATTGACAAGAGGGAGGGTGGAGAGGCGATCTCCCTTCCTGCGCCGAGGTAAGAGAAGTCAGGAGCCCAGGCACCGAAGGAGGCAGACTACGAGGGACCCCCTAGCAACAGGCATTTAGAGGTGAGTAAAAAAAAAAAATGTTTTAACTATTTAAAACACATTACTAAAACACATTACTATTTTTTTTTTTTTTGGGTTGGAACTCCACTTTAAGGATGAATTCATTTTAGGCAAAAAATGCTAATATAATATGAAATTACAGTATATTTTCTTGATGTGTGTATGCTTAACCACTTGCTGACCGATTCACGCCGATATACGTCAGCAAAGTGGCATGGGTGCGCAAAACAACATACCCGTACGCCGCTGCGTCAACAGCGGCTAGCAGGCGCGTGCGCACTGTGGGAGCGTGGCCGCGGATTCGATGTCCGCCGGTGGCCCGGGATCGTGACACGGAGAGGCAGAATTGGGAGATGCCTATGTAAACAAGGCAATTTCCCTGTTCTGCCTAGCAACATAACAGGGATCTACTGCTCCCAGTCATCGGGAACAGTGATCTCTGTCATGTTCTAGTGAGCCCACTCCCTCTACAGTTGGAACATGCCCAGGGAATACACTTAACCCCTTGATCTCCTACTGTTTATCCCCTTCCCTGCCAGTGACATTTACACAGTAATCAGTGCATTTTTATAGCACTGATCGCTGTATAAATGCCAGTGGTCCCAAAACAGTGTCAAAAGTGTCCAATCTGTCCGCCGTAATGTCGCAGTCACGATAAAAAGATCGCCGTCATTACTAATAAAAAAAAAAAAAACTATATTTAAAAATGCCATAAATTTATCCCCTATTTTGTAGACGCGATAACTTTTGCGTAAACCAATCAATATACGCTTAATGCGATTTTTTTTTACTAAAAATATGTAGAAGAATACATATCAGCCTAAACTGAGGAAGAAATTAGTTTTTTTAATATTTTTTTGGGGATATTTATTATAGCAAAAAGTAAAAAATATTGCTTTTTTTTTTTTGGGGCCCCGTATCTCAGGGCCACTTGGTGCTAGAAACCCCAAATTTGGTGTGCAAACCTAGTGGAACTGGTACCATAACAAAGCTGGGGTTCCTAGCACCAAGTGGCCCCTAGATACAGGGCCCCAAACCTGGTTCAGAAAATGTCATTCTCTGCTGCAGAAAAGTGCTTGACATTTTCTGAACCGATTTTTGGGGCCCTGTATCTCAGGGCCACTTGGGGCTAGAAACCCCAGCTTTGGATATTTTATGGTGCTAGTTCCACTGGGTTTGCACACCATTTGGGGTTCCTAGCACTAAGTGGCCCGAGATACGGGGCCCCAAAATCGGTCAACTGTGTCCATCTGCAGCAATGTCATTTCAGGACCCTTTGGTTTCAGAGTCCCCAAATTTTGGCTGCAGCTAGGGGGCATCTAGGAACCCTTAACTACCAAGTTTGAAGTTGGGGGGGCTTCAAATGGGCACAGTAAGGCATGCAAATGGGCGCAGTGAGGCTGCAAATGGGCCTCGTCTTATACTCGGGTCAATACGTTTTTCCCATTTTTTGGTGGTAAATTAGGGCCTCGACTTATACTCAGAACGACTTATACTCGAGTATATACGGTATATATATATATATATATATATATATATATATATATATATATATATATATATATATATATATATATATATATATATTTTTTTTTTTTTTTTTTTGCTTCTCTTTATTAGTCCAGAATCTTAGGCCCCAGTTTCCATACAAAATATCTCACATGAGTTAATTTCGGTAGGTATATTCTCTGTGTGCGTACCTCCTGAGTATACAGAAACCCTTGTGCTGCAAGCAGGGCTTTGGAGTTCTAGTAGGCAGACATGATATGGCACATTACTTTTTCTGCCTAACAGTGCTTATAAAGTAAAAATGCAAAATGGGTTTATTTGTTACTGAATTCTGATCTTTGCATTAACTCTTCTCATAAAAAAAAGACATCACCAGAAATTACAGAAAGTACCTTGTAATCTCCTAACCCCCCCCCCCCCCAACATATTATGCTTTAAGGACTATGAAAAAAACAACCATATGAATAAAAACATTAATTATTTCTTATTTTTTGAAAAAAAATCTAACTATATGCCCTTATTTGCACAGATTGGTGCTGATGCGACTACTCCTCCACTCCTTTAAGGGCAGAAGCAGGAATAAGTTGAAGGAGTGATTTTTCAGAAGGTAAACATCCACAACTGGAAATGCTCACCTTGATAACGGAAAAAAGGTAACCAGGCTGGATGAAAAAACTAGGGAGCAAAGGTTGATGTGGGACAGATAATGACAGGTTAGATATATCTAACCGCAACATCTCCAAGATACGCCCCTTCCTAACCGATAACTTCACAAAGCTTTGACTTCTCTCCCTGGTCATCTCTCGCCTTGACTACTGCAGCTCTCTCCTCATTGGCTTACCTTTACATAGGCCTCCCCCCTTCAGTCCATCATGAATGCTGCTGCCAGGCTCATCCACCTTACCAACCGCTCAGTGTCTGCTACCCCTCTCTGCCAATCCCTTCACTGGCTTCCGCTCACCCAACAAATTAAATTCAAGATACTAACAACAACTTACAAAGCCATCCACCATTCTGTCCTCAGCTACATCACTAACCTAGTCTCAAAATACCAACCAACTATTTTTCTTGTTCCTCCCAAGACCCCCTTCTCTCTACCTCCCTTGTCACCCCATCCCATGTTCACCTCCAGGACTTCTCCAGAGCCTCTCCAATCATTTGGAACTCCCTACCCCAATCTGTCCGATTATCACCTACTCTGTCCACTTTCAGACAATCCCTGAAAACTCATCTCTACAGAGAGGCCTATCCGGCCCCCACCTAACAACTGTACATTTATTTTCTCCGTCAGCCCACCCCCCACAGCTATTACCTTTTGTATCGATTGACTATCCCTCTCAGATTGTAAGCTCTAACAAGCAGGACCCTCTGTTGCCTTCTGTATCGAAATATATTGTAACTGTACTGTCTGCCCTCATGTTGTAAAGTGCTGCATGTTTTGCGCTATATAAATCCTGTGTAATAATAATAATAATAATAATGTTTGGGGCTTTCACTGAGATTTTTTAGAAACAGAAGCCTGACATACCTGGTATATAGCTGCAAATCAAATTCTGTCTGCCATATTTCTAGCACATAACTGAAGGTGTCAGAAAGCACCTGTTTGGATGCTGTCAGCAATACCAACACTTTTATTCTTTAATTTTAAAAAACAACATTGAAAATGAAAACAGATGAGATAGCACTATTAGCAATTTTAAAAGTTAGGTAAACCCACAACATTGGAGCTCTGCAGTCTTAACTATATATAGTTGGTTGCTAAGGAGTGGGCCAGCAAGCTGGCTGCCGCATCCTTAGCAACTGATGAGTCATCAGCTGAAAAAGTTGCAGGGCAAAAAAAACAAAACAAAAGCGTGGGGTCCTTCCCCAGGTCCATACCAGGCCCTTCAGGTCTAGTATGGATTCGGAGGGAACCCCACCAACAACAACATTTTTTTTTACAAGCGGCGTGGGGTCCCCCCCAAAATCCATACCAGGCCCCCTCATCCGATCATGCAGGTCAGGAAAGGGAGGGGCCCAGCGAGTGCCCCCCTCCTGAACCATACCGGGCCACATGCCCTCAACATGGGGGGATTGGTGCTTTGGGGCAGGGGGCTCCTTAGCAACCAGCAATGTACAGTGTGTTTATAGCAGTGTTTCTCAACTCCAGTCCTCAAGGCGCCCCAACAGGTCATGTTTTCAGGCTTTCCATTATTATGCACAGGTGATGTGATCAGTTATCCGATTAGTAATTACCACAGCCGTTTCATCTGAGGGAAATCCTGAAAACATGACCTGTTGGGGCGCCTTGTGGACTGGAGTTGAGAAACACTGGTTTACAGTGTGTTTAAAAACAAATAAAAAACTTAAAATGCATGAAAACTGCATGCAATAATGCATAAAAAAAAGGGTTTAAAAACGCACCTGAAGAACGCATCAAGTGCAGCCACATAGATGTGAACCTAGACTAATGCTGGCCATACACTATATAAAAAAAAAACCAGCTGAACCCATTTTTGAAAAACGAACATTTGGCCGTGAGCGCAAATGATAGTGCCATCATGTAATGACCAATAAATCGTTCAGTGGACATAAATTATTGCATTTTTTTTTTGTTTTTTTACATATACCTAGTGCACACAGTTTGGACGTGAAACACATTTACCTTTTAATTTATCGTTCGTTCGGCAGAAAATTTCCAAACTTGTCCTTCTTCATTTTTTCGGCTCAAAAACGTCCCAGCGATTATCGATTTTGTGCCCATTAACTGGCCAAAAAACGAACAAACTGTCTAAATGACCGAATTTTGGACGCTTTTTCATATAATGTATGGCCAGCATTAGTCTGCTAGAAGGACTGGGTTCTTTTCCTTGGACCTACATCAGGGGTAGGCAACCTCGGCACTCCAGCTGTGGTAAAACTACAAATCCCATCATGCCTCTGCCTCTAGGAGTCATGTCTGTGATTGTTAGGGTCTTGCAATGTCTCATGGGACTTGTAGTTTCAAAACAGCTGGGAGGCCGAGGTTTCCTGCCCCTGGCCTAGATGCCTCACACTAGACCAAAGCAACTGTGATAGAAAGCAGCCTTAGATATTGACTAGTTGCAGTGAATGAAGTAAATTCATCTCTGGTGCAAACACATTAAGTCGCTTTCTTTGGCCCCAGACTGTGAAGGGTTTCTATTAATATTATTTTTTTACAGTTTAGACATTTTCTGTCTAATCTGTACCGCATGATCACCTTAGACACCACGATGCAATGAGCCGTTCTGGGTTACAGGACCCACATATGAGGATTCTGACCTGTCATTTAGGAATAGTCAGTCACTCTAAAGAAAAAGATAAATATATATAACTTTCCTCCTAGTCGAGATGTTGTTAAACCAGGTTGACAATTTTTACTTATTACTTCAGATTTGCATGACTGTGCCAATGTGGTTTATACTGTATGATGGTTATGGGTAGGTTTAGGGTGATCTTGCCTAGGCCAGTTACTAAACAAATTAGGCCTTTGTATGCCGTGATAATGACGCTCATGGCTAACCACTTCTATCTATATCAAAGTACAGACTGCAGAAGATGTATCTCTTCAAGCATATGCTTGCTAAATATCTGTAAATAGCCAAAACCTATACATGAAGTTTAAGACCAGTGGTTGCTGAAAAGAACTAAGGGTAAGCCCATGTTGAAGAGCCCTATTTAAATGGATATGTAAGCCCTCACGTTGTAAAACAACCCATTCAGTTTAAAACAGAAATGACTATTGGCTTTTTATACCTTACACAAATGTGTTTATATCCTTACACATTTGTATAAGGTTATAAAAAAGAAAACATTCCAAAGACCCCCCCTTTTTTTAAAGAGATCACATCTCTGTGCTAAGCTGCATAGGGAGCTCAGAGAGCTGGAGGAGGAGAAACAGCAGCACACTGGTCTTCTTAGTGACCTAGTGAATGGCTGTGTGGGATGGGCAGGTGTCAGGACAAGTCTGATCATTGGAGGAGAGCAGGCTGACTCAGTGCACAACTAGAGAACTGACCTCACTGCGCTCTCGTGTGGTCAGTTTTTGATAGGAAGGCAGAGAGACTGGCAGGAGCACCAGGGATTTCACACAAAGGAAGCAATAAAAAGAGAAGAGGATACTTTTTCATACAAGTACATGGTACAGCAGGCACGTATCACAAATATGAAATGGTGGGTTTACATACTCTTTTATCTTTCCAACTTGTGCAGGGCATGCACAGAATTCAGCTCAAGCTCTTGTGCCCCCATGAATGAAGGAGATAGGGCCTATGCCAGGATAGTCTGTATTGAGTAATGACTGTCCTGTGTAAAGAACTGCTCCTCTACAGTATGTTATAGGAGATCTGTAGTCTATATACAATATACAATATGATCTCCCTACTATTCAGGTTACCCGAGTACATTGATTCTATGTCACCTGCAATTCTCTACTGTGGATGACCCCTCTATGTATTATGTGCACCTTACTAAAAAAAAATCATAATTTATTGGAAAATAAAAACTACACCAGAGTCCATGTGTGCCAGCCTTCAGGTGGCTATGTTTAGCTATTTGCAAGATGCAATGGGATTGATTTACTAAAACTGGAGAGTTCAAAATCTGGTCCAGTTGTGCATGTTAGCCAATCAGCTGCTAACTTCAGCTTGTTCAATAAGGCTTTGACAAAAAAATCTGGAAGCCGATTGGTTTCTATGCAGAGCTGCACCATATTTTGCACTCTCCAGCTTTAGTAAATCAAAGCCAATGGATCTACTGCTGCCCTCAACTTATCTGGAAGAGTTATGATTTTTTTTTTTTAAATACGTGAACCAAAGATGAGTAAAGCAATCCAATCATACATTTGATGGGAAACTTCAAAATATCCAAAGGGGAGCATTACCCAATCCTGCCTTTCTGCAAAAGACATATTAATAATCATGGTATATCATCAGCCAATTGAGGATGGAGCATGAAAGACTCTTGTCCTGGTTGGTTTTTCCAGTCAAATGATTTGGAAATTAGGGCATGTGCATGGTCATATGATATGGATGTATAGATATCTATCTAGTAAAGAAGCATTTGGTGGGTGGATTGTACAGACACATCTAATTCCCATCTATAGCCGACTTTAAGCTCATGACCTCCCACTGGGCATGCTGTGGCCTTCATATGTCTCCAGTATTTCATATAGACCTTCAGGTTGCATTATTTCCAATCTATTCTTCCCTCTCTCTGTAGGTCACTGCATACTCAGGGCCATTGTCCATGGGAAGGTAACCCAAAATAAATACAGCTATAAACGTAGGAATGGGTCCCTGATTTGAGGAATGCAGCATTTACCTTGCCCTAGCAAAGTAAACTTTACATTGTGTGTTGAAAGACTAGCGGGAATGTGAAAATTCTTCGAGTTCACATAAGTCTGGAGACAAACTATCTCCATGATGTGTTTAAGATGTTTATGGTGCCTGTCCTCTTTCTTTCAAAATCACACATTTACTAATAGGACAAGTATGTGCATGTTGTATTTATACAACATCCTCAGATGTGCGGGAGAGAGAAGATATTCCATGCACATTTATTAAAGACAAAGACAACTTACATGTCTGATATTTGTGTTATGAATCAGGGGCACCACTATAAAGCCCTATTTGTGTAAGTCCACAGATGTATACTGTAATTCTTACCAGGAAAAGTTTATATTTATGTTCTTAAAAAATATTGTTGTCAGTGTTATGGCTGAAAGTATTCAGGCACATCAACAGCGGAAGATGAGATGACTTACAGGGGAACAGTTGGGTTGGGAATGTTCAGCTGAGCAAATAGCCATGGAAATCCCTAGAGATCCTTTAACAATTGTATCTCAACATCAGAATCAGGCCTGCTTGTGAAGAACAGGCTTGGCTCATGTAAAGTGGTGTAGTCCTTTTTCCTACATGGGCAATCCCTTTTACCACCAATCAGGATAAAAGGGATGTGATATTACTGCAAAAATATAACAGAATTTGATAAAAGAAGCAACAGGCTATTTGCTTTAAGCACAGTGCTAAAACTGGTCCACCAATTAGGAGTCTGCAAAGAGAGACGACATGGTCACATGTTACAAGACTACAAGAGAGTCTTGTGTGTGCCCTCATCTTCAGTTCTACTTCTCAAATTATGTGCCTGCGGTGGCCAGACTCAAAATTAAGCTAAGCTTCAAAGTGAGAGGACACTATCTTCTCTATTTTTTGGTGTTACACTTCCCACCCAAAACTGAAGGGAAATGCACGTACTTTCACTCTTCAACAGCTAAAGAATGTGTAGAAGTGGGAAACAGTATGGGGTCATGTGATCTCCCATCAACTGCCACCTGGAATGAGTCACATAATTGCTCATTAAAGTGGAACTTTACCCAAAATGGGAAGTTCCGCTTTAAGTCCTCTTCCCCCCTGCCTTTGCCACATTTGGCATGTCATTTTTTTTTTTTTTGGGGGGGGGTAGCAAGTGCCTAGTTTTCACCTAGGTGATCTGAGCGGAAGTTCAACCCCCCTCTTGACCCACAGCTTTCTGGGACACGTTACAGGTCCCAGAAGACTTCGGGACCAGCTTGCCCATGCGCAGAAGGAAGCCGGCTGTGAAGCCGAAAGCTGTCACAGCCGGATTCCCACACTAAAGATGCCAGCGCCAGGAACCTCGACACTATTAAAGAAAAAGCCCCGGTGAGGACGGTGCTAAATCCATGGACAGGTAAGTTTTCTTATTTTATAAGTCAGAAGCTACAGTATTTGTAGCTGTTTTTTTTTTTTCCAGAGTGAAGAATCCTTTTTTAATTATAACTTAGAGTTCTAAGTAATATTCATTGGACTCCACTCTACAGCCAATAATAGGTTGATACTTATACCTAATTTAACATATAATTTATATCCAATATTTAAATATCTCTGCCATATTAGCAGCACTCTATAGAGTACATAGATTCATTCACATTAGTCACTGTTCCCCAGAAGAGCTCACAATCTAATATCCCCCTATACAATCTAAGAGCGATCATCAATAATCCTACCATTATGTTGCTGGAGTGTAGAACACCCAGAGGACACACATGGAAGCATTGGGACAACATAGGCAAAATGTAAACAGAACTCAGAGCTGGAAGACAAGCTTGCTAAACCATTCATCAAAATCCACGAAAAATGAATTTCTGTTCCTTGCATTCAAGTAACACTGGTAGTTCTGTAGACTTACTATATCCTGCTCTTGAAATTGCCTCACTGCATCAAGCAGACATCTGCACGAAGCTTGAGTCCATATTACAGGCAGTCTGGTTAATGGAATAAGGTTTTCCTTGTATGGTCCTTACAATTAATGCATTGGACATTTTGCATGTCTAAAAGAATGCCATGGATTCTCTCAAAATAACTTCAGAACTGTACATATGGCTGCAGAAAACACAGAACCTCCCAACACTATTTACCATAAACCTTGAAACATATCCTTACATAGCTGCGGACCTGGAGAACCGTGATGTGTGCCTTTCCAGAAAACCAATAATGGCAATACGGATAATAAATTTGTATGTGGAACATTTTGGCTCCAATGTATGTCTCTTCTGCAAATTCCCCAAAACACAGAAGGATTACTGACATCATCCTGTCTACTGCACAGCTCCATATCTTCAGCCAAGTCACTCATATTCAATATGTCACAGTATTAGCCCAATATCATCTTCCCACTGATCTCCATTGGGAAAATGGGCAGAAGCTACCAACTCACATTCATACACATACTAGAGCCAATTTACCTACTAGCATGTCTTTGGAGTGTGGGAGGAAATCCATGCAGGCACAGGGAGAACATGCAAACTCCATGCAGGTTGTGCCATGGTTGGGATGTGAACTAACGACCTTGGTGCTGCTGGGCAGAAGTGCTAACCAATTAGCCACTGTGCTGTTCCGTTTTTTTTATGAAGATCTTTCTAAATGAGATTCAAGTTTAAGGTTCCACGTTTGCCACAGTCATAGGATTTGTCAGTGTTTAATAAGAAATGCTGTATCCCTGGCATCACTTTAGACATACAATATCTAAGCTAAAAACAAAACCTTCAGTGTAACAAACCTAAGGATAGAGCCAGGGATGCTAACAGGGCCAGCCCTACCATGGGACCCAGTAGGCCCATGGTCCCAGGCGGCATCTTAAGAGGGGCAGCAGTCGGCAGTGACAAGTTGTACCCGTACATCACCCGTGGCAGCCAGAGGCGTACTAAGTGGGGGGCGGGCCGCCCCAGGTACCACACACTGGGGGGTGTCAGGCCGGCACCCCCCTCCGCGACTTGAAGAAGTGGCAGCGCCGCGGTTTTAGGCAGCGGCACAGTGACAGGCACAGGCAGAGAGAGGCGAGCTCTAGTTGTGATGCAAGGGGGAGGGGGTGTGCGGGGGGGTGCAGGGTGACACCGCTGCACCTACCATCCCCTCCTCTTGCGGCCGCGGGCTGTCTGTCTGTGCGATCTTGGATGTCACACAGGCACAGCCAAGCAGAGTGAAGCCACCTCCCCCTCCTCTCTGTTTATGTGTAAACAGGAGGAGGGAATTGCGCTGATCTGAAGTACTGAATAGGGGGGTCTGCCCTGAACAGGGGGCTACACTGAAGAGGGGGCTGCACTGAACGGGGGCTACACTGAAGGGGGGCTACATTGAAGGGGGTGTCTGCACTGAACGGGGGCTACACTAAAGGGGGGGCTACACTGAAGGGGGTCTGCACTCAGGGCCGGCCCTACCATGGGACCCGATGGTACCATCGTCCCAGGTGGCACATTCAAGGGGGCGGCAAATTGACGCCCACCAGTCAGCAGGTGACGTCGTGGCAAGTGACAATCTGCAACGTATGGCAGGTGACATTGTGGCAAGCGACAATCCACAATGTGTGGCAGGTGACATGGCAAGTGACAATCCGCTACATGTGGCAGGTGACATGGCAAGTGATAATCTGCTACATGTGGCAAGTGACATGGCAAGTGACAATCCGCTACGTGTGGCAGGTGACATTGTGGCAAGTGGCAATCCGCAATGTGTGGCAGGTGACGTCATGGCAAGTGACAATCTGCAATGTGTAACATTGTGGCAAGTGACAATCCGCAGTGTGTGGCAGGTGACGTTGTGGCAAGTGACAATCCACAACATGTGGCAAGTGACAATCTGCATCTGGTGACAGGTGAAGCGGCAAGTGACAATCTGCATCTGAAGGCACATGACGTTGGCAAGTGACTTGCTCAGAGTTCCTACTGATTCTGCATTATGGTGAGTTGAACTATTTTATTTTATATAACAATGTAATAATAGAAATATTGCACTTCAATCATTTTTTTTTTGCAATACGGTGTTTCTAACTGGGGGGGGGGGTGGGATTGACTGGAGGAGGAGAGAGATCTCTGTTCCTAATCACTAGGAACAGCAGATCTGTCTCTCCTCCCCTGTCAGAATGGGGATCTGTCTGTTTATATTGACAGATCCCCTTTCTGGCTCTCTGTGGAGCGAACGCGGGTGGCCGGCTGACAACGCGGCCGCCAGCCACGCACAGGTCCTTTTATATTCCTATATACATGTATAGAGCCATGACAGGTCCTCTTTATACTCCTACATACATGTATAGAGCCATGACAGTTCCTCTTTATATTCCTACATACATGAATAGAGCCATAACAGGTTCTTTTTATAGAGCCATGACAGGTCCTCTTTATATTCCTACATACATGTATATAGCCATGACACGTCCTTTTACATTCCTATACACATGTATAGAGCCATGACAAGTCCTCTTTATACTCCTACATACATGTATAGTGCCATGACAGGTCCACTTTATACTCCTATACATGTAAACAACCATGACAGGTCCTCTTTATACTTCTATATACATGTATAGAGCCATGACAGGTCCTCTTTATACTCCTATATACATGTATAGAGTCAGGATAGGTCCTCTTTATACTTATACATACATGTATAGTGTCATGACAGGTCCTCTTTATAATCCTATACATGTATAGAGCCTAGACAGGTTCTCTTTCTACCCCTATATACATGTATAGAGCCATGACATGTCCTTTTACACTCCTATATATATGTATAGAGCCATGACCAGTCCTCTTTATACCCCTGTACATGTATAGCGCCTAGACAGGTTCTCTTTCTACCCCTATATACATGTATAGAGCCATGACACGTCCTTTTACACTCCTATATACATGTATAGAGCCATGACTGGTCCTCTTTTTATTCCTACATACATGTATAGAGCCATAACAGGTCCTCTTTATACTTCTATATACATATATAGAGCCATGACAGGTCCTCTTTATACTTCTATACAGGAATAGAGCCATAACAGGTCCTTTTTATAGAGCCATGACAGGTCCTCTTTATATTCCTACATACATGTATTGAGCCATGACACGTCCTTTTACACTCTATACACATGTATAGAGCCATGACAAGTCCTCTTTATACTCCTACATACATGTATAGTGCCATGACAGGTCCACTTTATACTCCTATACATGTAAATAACCATGACAGGTCCTCTTTATACTCCTATATACATGTATAGAGCCATGACAGGTCCTCTTTATACATATATACACGTATAGTGCCATGACAGGTCCTCTTTATAGTCCTATACATGAATAGTGCCATAACAGGTCCTTTTTATACTCCTATATACATGTATAGAGCCATGACAGGTCCACTTTAGTTATCATAATATAAAATAATGGATGCGGGGGCATTTTGGTGGGCGTGATTTTTTTTTTTTTTGGGGGGGGGGGGGGGGCAGCATTTCATTCTTGGTACCAGGCAGCACAATGTCTTGGGCCGGCCCTGAATGCTATACTCAATGTAACAAGGTTGTGCTGTAATTACAGTATATAAATCAGTTTTTAAAAGGGATTCTAGACAACCATGCAGATTTCAGTTCACTATACTCAGACTAGTATAATACGACGTTTGCAGGTTACACAGTTACATAGTCAGGTTGAAAAAAGACACAAGTCCATCCAGTTCAACCATAAAAAATAAATAAATAAATAAAATAAAAAAATATCATACAATCCCATATACCCTATCCTATACCCAGAGTTGATCCAGAGGAAGGCGAAACCCCCCCCCCCCCCCCCAGAAAAGCAAGATCCAATTCGCTACAGCAGGGGAAAAAAATCATTCCTGATCCCAGAGAGGCAATTAGATTTTCCCTGGATCAACTTTACCCATAAATGTGAGTACCCAGTTATATTATGTACATTTGGGAAAGATTCCAGGCCTTTCTTAAAGCAATCTACTGAGCTGGCCAGAAACAGAACCACCTCTGGAAGGAGTCTATTCCAAATTTTCACATCTCTTACTGTGAAGAAACCTTTCCGTATTTGGAGATGAAATCCCTTTTCCTCTAGATGTAAAGAGTGCCCCCTTGTCCTCAGTGTTGACCGTAAAGTGAATAACTCAGCACCAAGTTCACTATATGGACCCCTTATACATTAATACGTGTTGATCATATCCCCCCTTAATCTCCTCTTCTCAAGAGTGAATAAATTCAGTTCCTCTAATCTTTCCTCATAGCTGAGCTCCTCCATGCCTCTTGTCAGTTTGGTTGCCCTTCTCTGCACTTTTTCCAGTTCCTCGATATCCTTTTTGAGAACTGGTGCCCAAAACTGAACTGCATATTCCAGATGAGGTCTTACTAATGATTTGTACAGGGGAAAAATGATATCTCTCTCTCTGGAGTCCATACCTCTCTTAATACAAGAAACTACTTTGCTCGCTTTGGAAAGCTTAGCATTGCATGCTATTATTGAGCTTATGATCTACCAAAACCCCCTTCTCCACTATGGATTCCCCAAGTCGTACTCCCCCTAGTATTTATGATGCATGCATATTCTTAGCCCCCAAGTGCATAACTTTACATTTCTCAACATTAAACCTCATCTGCCACATAGACGCCCAATTAGACAGTGCATTGAGGTCGGCTTGTAAATTGGAGACATCCTGTAAGGACGTTATTCCACTGTATAGCTTGGTGTCATCTGCAAAGACTGAAATGTTACTTTTAATCCCAGACCCAATATCATTTATAAAGGTATTAAAAAGTAAGGGTCCCAGCACTGAACCTTGGGGTACACCACTGATAACCCTAGACCATTCAGAGTAAGAATCATTAACCGCTACTCTCTGAATTCTGTCTTTTAGCCAGTTTTCTATCCATTTACAAACTGATATTTCCAAGCCTGTAGACTTTACCTTACACATGAGCCGTGTGTGGGGAACTGGGTCAAACGCTTTTGCAAAATCCAAGTATACCACGTCCACCGCCACCCCTCTGTCCAAGGTTTTACTTACCTCCTCATAAAAAGAAATCAGGTTTGTTTGACAACTTCTGTCTTTCATGAATCCATGCTGTCTATTTCTTAAAATATTTTTTTCCAGCAAGAACTCGTCTATGTGGTCTTTTATTAAATGTTCCAGTATCTTCCCGACTATCGAAGTTACACTAACAGGTCTACAGTTACTTGGTAAAGACTTTGTTCCCTTTTTAAATATAGGCACCACATTGGCCCTACGCCAATCCAGTGGTACTACACTTACAGTTACTACTGCTCTTACTGAATAAGTCAGAGTAAGAATCTGCCACTGGTTATAGGAAAAGTGGTATTAAATTCAGTAAGCAATTAAGTAAACATATATTTGCAGCATACCAATTGATGTGATGGCTGCATTCCTTTTCTTTTTTACACTTTCTTTATTTTATTTTCACCTGGTGATCTGGCCGGCAGGTTGGTTTTCAACAGAACAAGCTGTCTTGTAGATGCAGCAGTTAGAGGGTTAAGATAACATAGGAAGCGTTGACAGGACAGCTCTGAATTTCTGTCAGGATCAACAGGTATTTTCTGTACTCACAGCAGAAATCTAACAAAACACTTTCAATGGTATAATTAACAAAGAAAAGAAGAGCAAAAAAAAAAAAAAAAAAGAAGAAATCCATTGTTAGGGTTTCCATACACTTAGGAATTTATTTATAGAAAATATGCATCACTGTTTGTCTATCATAACTGATTGTAAATTCCTTCCATGAGAATGGAGAAAAGTTGAATGTTCTTAGGCTATATTCTCTGCAATTCAAATGTGAGAATGCAGGAAAGACCTCATTATGGTCACTAGATGGCTCTGAGGAGCACATATATTTCTAATAGTCAGCATCATCTTGTGACCAGAATGTGGAGGGCGCTGACTATCATAAGAAAATAAGCATGCTCCTCTGCGCCCTCTAGTGCCCATAATGCAGTATTATATGCATTCATACATTTGAATTACAAAGAATATAGTCATGTTTCAATCTTACTTTGTAACTATATAAACTCTGAACACAGAAAATATGCATGGTGAATGTACTGAGTAATCGCCTATACATACGTCCTCTACTGTAGCACTAAAGACTTGGCTGTATATATAAATGAATACAGACCTACTGTAGCTTTGGTACAATCAGCATTCAGAATTGGGAAGTATGCACTCTAAAGGATAAACATTAGAAACACTTGAAGAACTTATGAAGAAAAAAAAATCTCTGTATCTTGGTCTTGTATAAGTATGGTAGGTTTGTAGCCATTCTGCATTTGGATGGCCATATATAATGTGGGGCTTTCAGATCTAGCATGAAGTAGTCAGACATTTTTTTTTCTATTTTTTGGTTTGCTTATAAGTTCAGTTAGTTGCCAGCATTGTTGAAAAAACCCAGCTGCAGTAGCAGCTGTAAGCATACAGGCTTTTCTCAAAGAGTCAGCAATGCAAGAGTTAAATATTTCAGTAATGTCACAATTTGCTCTTAGATTCTTTGGATCTATCAAGCCCAATATATTTTCTACTGAAGGAGCCATCTGCGCAATGAGGACATTGTCTGTCGAAAAGGCATCCAAGCTAACCATTTTCATTTGATTACCTATTTATGTTACGATTGTGAGAGTCACATTGGAATAACGCTGATCAGCATATAAGGTCTATTTTGGGTATACAGTTTGGGTATACAATATACAGAAAAAGAGGGGCTCTGGGGGGTGCTGCAGCACAGAAGGTTTTTCAACTTGATGCTTAGATTGCATTAAGGTGAAAAATCGTGAGACTTTACAACCCCTTTAATATTTACTAAAATAGTCACATGATTGGAAAGCGCACAGTTACCAGCAGCTATACCGGAAAGCAAGAAGTGATCGGAAGCTTCCCATTATCTGCCGCTAACTGTGCGCGCAGGGCACGCGGTCTCGGCACAGCTGTGTCTGGTAATTGGTCTGCAAATATGCGGCCTCTCTGTGCCAAGGCCCACCCGCTGAGAGGTCGCATATTTCCGTGCCGTCGGCGCATAGGGGTTAAGATGTGCCACGGTTTCAAAACTAATAATTATAAACTTTTAACACACATATTGTATTAAGCAATATAGAAAAAATGAATAATGGTTTTGTGACCCTTCAGAACACATGATGGAGCAAGGACTGCAAATTTTAAAAATCTTCCAGGTAGTCACATGACTGGATTGTTCACAATCATGTTATCCAGGGCCACTGCTGACCAGGGGCGTTGCTAGGGGGTGGCTTTTGGGGCTACAACCCCGAATCTGAGGCCAATAGCCCCGAGTCTCTGCAGGGGTCCCCAAGGGGAGGGGAGAATCTCTGGGGACCCTTATGTAAGTGGGGGGGGCTCTCTGGGGACCCTGATGTAAGAGAGAGGCTCTCTGGGGACCCTGATTTTAAGGCCTAGGCTCTCTAGGGACCCAGATTTAAGGGGGAGGCTCTCTGGGGACCCTAATGTAAGGAGGCCTCTCTGGGAACCCTGATGTCAGTGGGGGGGCCTTCTGGGTACACTGATGGAAGAGGAAGGCTCTCTGAGGACTCTGATGTAAGGAGGAGGCTCTCTGGGGAACCTGATGTAAGGTGATGTAAGGGGGGCTCTCTGGGGACCCTGATGTAAGGGGGGGCTCTCTGGGGACCCTGATGTAAGCGGGGGGCTCTCTGGGGATATATATACACCCACACGTATATTACTGTATATACATGTGTATGCCCGCCCAAGCGTATGACTTTCTTACTACGCTGCTATGGGCTCTAGCCCCAGATCTTTTGTAGACCTAGCAACGCCCCTGCTGCTGACCAAGGTAGATGAAAGCCTTAGGGCAAAGCTTTGGCTGCAATCAGGGAGAGCAAACTGTGGGCTGAAGAGAAGGTCTCAGACACACCTGTCAGAAGTGCACAGCTGATTACCGAAAAATTAATTATAGATTAATATCACACAGGAAGCTTCAGTAAATACTCAGTCCCTAAATGTACTGCATACGTTCAGCCTGGTATATGTATTGTGGTGACAAGTTCACTTTAAGGACTGCTGTGATATTATTTGTAAAATGACCACACTGTAACATAGCCCTATATCCACATATAATTGGAAGACTTACGTTAATGTTTCTAGATGTTGATGAAAGTGCTCTTTGCTTTTCATATAAATGTACAAGTGTCTGTTTTGACCGTCAACACCTGGAATAAATGAGATTTGGTTAACCAGATCCTTTATGTTGCCCAAGATGATAAATGAAGCAGTTCATGCACTTTAATAGACCTAAAATACCCAAGGGTATTTAATAAAGGAGATCAAAAAGCAACGATCATGTGCAAGACACAGTACACAATGGCAACCAATTCAGCTTGATGCAGATAGATATGTGAAAAGTGATTTCTGACTGGTTACTGTACATCAGCTCTGCTTTATATCACAAATAAGCACACTGATGAAACCAGCCTGATAATGTTCCGTCCCCTAAATAATGGTGTCATTGTTATTTCAAATATTCAGATCAAATTCAAGGCAAACAGATATATTCTTTTCAATGTAATCTGCCAAGTGCTATATATTTGGGGGGCTTTTTAACACTAAATCTGTTGCCATATTTCTGCATTTTCCAGTGCAGGCTTGGCATCCATTGCATTCTTTTCTGTGTTTTGGAATCAAGCGCTTCATGGAACATTTTGGGGACATTAACCTGCTATTTACTATTAAAGTCATTTTAAATGTAGCCTTTCAAAAACACCACGTAAAGCATAAAACATGCATTGTATGCACACTGTTATGACCCCTGTGGGATCACCTATCTAATGATGATATACTGCTAAAAGTACAAGTTGCTTGGCTGTCATACGGACCCTCTAGCTTCAATGATTTCAGAGTCACTGACCAGGAACAAGTATGCAGAAAGCAGTTCTAACTTAAAGCTTTTCTAAACCCAAAAGCAAAAATGTATTATTTTGCAGTTAACAAATCCTTAAAAAAAAAAAAAAAATCTGTTTTTTTTTTCCTCTTTATTTTTGCCTGGTAATCCTGCCAGTAAGTCTGTTTTTTTTCAGATTCCTTTAACAGACCAAGCTGTCTAGCAAAAGAGTCCGTTCACGGGTTGAGACAAACCATTTAACATTTATAGGGGTGTTTACTATGTTCAGAATATATTTATTTATGTAAAACCCTTTTCCCAAAAAGGAAAAATACTGTTGCTGTAGCAGCCTAAAAAGTGTTAGCTCAAGTTCAGCTTCACTTTGTTAGTCAAGTCCATGAAAATTTGTTAGTGCATCTAACACTACCCTTTCTACAGGTTGACAATGCTGCTGTCTAAGGGTGGCTCCATTGGTCTTCCATATAGTGGAGACTCCCTAAGACAGGAAATGTTTTACTGCCAGAAGCACAGTGAGGGCAGCTCATGCAGGGCGCATTGGCTACACCCTCACTATCCATGCGTCAAGCCCCCTAATCTACATGCAGGTCACCGGACACGTGGATTACAATAGGGGATTTTTTTGAAGCACATGATTAGAGCCTGAGGCTCTAATTGGCTTCAAAAAAGGCTGGGCTCAGGACGCAGAGCCCACCCACTTTTGTGACAATGGCGAATTAATATTTGCTATTGTCTTCCTGATTCTCCTCCCAGCCATTCAGGAAGCAGTTTCTGTGACCCGATTGGCCAAGGAGTGTTAGGACCCCCTGGCCAATTGTGTCCCAGGACACACTTCCTGTTCGCCCAGGAAGAGAATCAACAGCCCGGCTCTACATTCCCCCTGACTCCAAAGGTAATGCCCTGATCGCTGCCGTCCCATCCGTCTCCCCCCCGGGGAGGAGCACCAGGTAAAAATAAAGCCTAAAAAAGCCCCCCCCAAAAAAAGAAAACAAATGCAGCCACCACATTTTAGTACTGGTAAGCTGCGTTATATTGCATTCTTGTTTTGGGGTCTAGATACACTTTATGTTTAGATTTATTTGGCTGCTTGCTTTTCCTGGGTCAGTGACTTGGAGAGTAACCAGGAACAGCCAGATAGCTAGCATGTTCATAAGGAGTTTAGCAACCCTGCTATCTCTCTCCCGACAGGCTTCTTTTTGGTTCAGTCACAGACTACTGTAGTGGGGCCTGTGTAAATATATATATATATATACACACACACACACAGTATACAGTATGTGTTTGTATGTATGTATTTCATTTATATTTATACTGATAAATATGTAGGTGTGATCAGAAAAATTCAGTATACTACCTTTTGTAGCTACTTCTTGTTCCGCCAGTCAGAGTCTGTCATTATCATTTGGGACTCCTGAAATTCCCAAGTCCAAATATATTTAAAATGTGTCCACTTATACAGTTGATGCCCTTACAACCTTCTGATGTTGAGTATTCAGATGTGCAGGATCATGTGTATGCTGCAGGAAATTGAACAGATTAGAGGCATTTGATGGATCAGCAAAGTTAAAACAGGTATATGAATACTCAAAGTTCCTATTCCAAATACAAAACAGCACTTTAATAGACATTAGTGAAACATAACATTGGTAAGTCGTTACTGCAAAGCAGTTCCAGACATTTAAGAAACCAGTTTCTGGCCTTCTGAAATGTTTGCACAATACATATGATGCCAGAGTGAAAATGCCAGACATCACCCTGGTTATAGCTGATAAAAGCCAAACCAGGGGGCAGATAAAACAAAAAAAAATAATAAAGTGATTCTAATAGGTGCATTATTTTAAAATAATAAACATAGTATGCAGGTTTTTCTTTGTATTCTGAGCAATTCTTATGCCAGTTGTGGCTGCAATCTTTCTTGGTCTACCAGACCTTGGCTTGGTATCGAAAGAGCCCCTAATTTTCCCCTTCTTAATAAGGAGGATCAGGGCTGCTCTGTGTAAAACTATGGCACAGAGCAGGTAGGTATAACATGTTTATTATTTTAAAATAAATGCACCTATTAGAGCCGGTTCACACTGGGACAACTTGTCAGGCAACTTAGCTGCTTGACAAGTCGCGTTCCGTTCTGTACAATGGAACCGTTCTAATAGGAGCGACTCAAGTCACTCCGACTTAGAAAAAGGTTCCTGTACTACTTTGGGGGCGACTTGAGGCGACTTGTATTGACTTCTATATAGAAGTCGGTTTGCAAGTCGCTGCTGCTGTCGTGTGCAGGTCGCCTGAGGCAGTCGCGCTGCAAGTCGGGCTGCCTCAGTGTGAACCGGCTCTTAGAATCACTTTATTTTTTTTGTCTTCTGGAGTTAAGCTTTACCTTCCCATCTGACTCAGGTCTAAAGGCAAAATAACAGATTTAGAAACTCTAAAATACTGTACATCAATGAGTTAATCAGCTAAACATTATTACTGTCATTTTCCCAGTTCATGTTTTTAATATATGAAACACAAAAAAAAAAAAAAAACACAGTTTCTAACATGTATGTTTCCTATTCTAGCCATAGATAGGAAGATGTGACACGAAAAATAGCAGCAAGGGTCTTCTGTCTACAGCTCCAGTACCTGCCGCTGTCTCTTCTGCAGCCCAGCCTACAGAACATAGGGTGACCCATACCTCCTTCTCCTCCTCCTGATTAATGGAAGGATCAGCTAGGATACAGAGAAATTTTCCAGTCCGCTGTACAATCTCCATGGACAGTATTGTGCTGACAGAAACCTTTCTAGAGGCATCCCTAAATATCTTATTCCCCTAGTTGGTGTCACACCGAGCCTTGAGATCAGGGCAGGATGTGGCCATTTTTCTCAGTCTTCAATATGATCATCAATAACTGCAGAGCTAGTTTTAAATACACAAATCTTAGTAGAAGATTACTCTACTATAAAACATTGATTTTTTGTAATATAGTGTCCCTTTAAGTTTGTGTTGAATTATTGTCTCTACCCCTTTCAAGAAATCTACTTCCGCCTGAATTAATACTCTTAAAATATCTGCAAATCTACCACAGTAGCTACTTATGAAACAATAACACCTTTTATTTCACAGGGAATTAGGTAACCATTTACTTCAGCAGTCTGGCAGAGCACTTAAATCTGACCGTTTCTGCAAAATCCACTGCAAATGCCTAGAACTTCTGGAATTAAAAAGCCTGATCTTTGTGTTCTGTTTGTATGAATAGTGGGAGCCTCTAACTATAATAATGTGTACAGTAATTAATCCAAGCATTGCTGTCAGCACTCAGTGTTTTCTTAAAGTGGCAAGTATGTATTTGTTTCCAAAATTTAGAGGACAAAGTCACATTAAAGTGGATGTAAACCCAATGTCATCCTTTCTAAACTACTGCCATGGGGGTTATCTATAAGGATATACATGCCTCCTGCATGTATCTTTACCTGTCAAATGTCTCCCCTCTGTCTGTTATTAGACACGAAAAACTGCAGATTCTGTGGGTGGGTCTGTTGTCTGGAGTTCGGTGGGTGGAGTCGTGATGTCAGTAGACTCCCCGCCCACCTCTACACTCCCCGCCCACCTCTACACTCCCCTTGTCAATATGCATTTTCTCCTGTGTATTTCTAACACTGAACTTCTGCTATGATCTCTAACATCCAGTGAAAAGACAGGAAAAGTAACCACATGACTTCAGCATGCCAAATCATCCTGAGGTGTGGAACAGCCAATCCTTGCAGAGCTGCTGAAGAAAGGAGTGGAGGAGGGAATTAAAGAATCATGCATGTGTCTTAGGCTGTCACTCACAGCAAGGGGGAGTATTTGACAAAGTTTTTCTCAGTTTGTCAAGATTTTTCTCACTAAACAATAAAAGAGGATTGCTCAGAGATGGATTAACTCTGTGTGGCAAGACTGGGCTCAAATGATAGGAAATCTTATACTCTACAGTATGATATAAAACAATTTAAAAAAAATAAAAAATTCAGGTTTACATCCACTTTAAGGTTCGGTTCACACTGCCACGACTTGGGATCCGACATGTGAGACCCCAAGTCGCATGACATGTGAAATCCTATGTTAGTCAATGAGAGCTGTCGTAATTAGCACTACTGAAGTCGCTCCGATTTTAGAAAAGGTTCCTGTACTACCTCAAGGCAAATTCTATCCGACTTGTGCCCATAGAAGTTGCCTCTGGTTGGATCCTTATCTATATTGAGGTGATTTGGATCCGATATTACAGGAAGATTACTCCGGCATTCCCTGAAAGTTGCTTCAAAGTCACATCACAGTAGTATTCAAAAGTCACATCAAGTCGCCAGCAAACCGCCAGGAAGTTGCCTGGAAAAGTCACACCAGAAGTTACGTGACTTTCAGGTTGCAGTAGTGTGAACTGAGCCTAAAGGATAACTGTATACAGTAATTATTAAAAATAATAATAACAAGGCAACACACCTGTAATAAATCAGTTCTGCTAAAGCCATAGTGCACAGCCAGCAGTTGAATGGTGGGATGTGCTGAGTGTACAGAGATAAATGAAGGAGTGTGTTTAGTATATAGAGGTGGATGGTGGGGCTTCCTGAGTGCCTAGATGTTCATGGTGGGTGTGTGTCGAGTGTATAGGTGTGCGTGTGATGAGATCTGCTGAGTGTATAGATACAGTAGATTGTTTCAAGAAAGGTCTGGATTCTTTCCTAGATACACATAACATAACTGGATACGAATATTTATAGGTAAAGTTGATGCAGGGAATATCTGACTGCCTCTTGGGGGATCAGAAAATATTTTTTTCCTCCACTGGATAATGCTTTATTTATTTTTTTTGCAATCCTCTGGATCAACTGTGGGTATAGGATTGTGTATAAAGGATTGTATAAATGTTTTTTCCCTTCTATTGGTTGAACTGGATGGACTTATGTCTTTTTTCAACCAGACTAACTATAACTATGTACATTGTGGGGTGTGCTGAGTGTATAGAGGTGCATGGAGGGGTGTGCTGAATGTATAGTTGAGAACAGTGGTTTGTGTGAGTGCATTTGTATGTATGGTTGGGTGTGCTGAGTGTATAGATGTGCATAGTGGGGTGTGGTGAGTGTATAGGGGTGAAAGGTTGGGTGTACTAAGTGTATAGTGGTAAGTGGTGAGGTGTGCTGAGTGTATGGAGGTACATGGTGGGGTGTGCTGAGTGTATGGAGGTACATGGTGGGGTGTGCTGAGTGTATGGAGGTACATGGTGGGGTGTGCTGAGTGTATGGAGGTACATGGTGGGGTGTGCTGAGTGTATGGAGGTACATGGTGGGGTGTGCTGAGTGTATGGGGGTACATGGTGGGGTGTGCTGAGTGTATGGAGATACATGGTGGGGTGTGCTGAGTGTATGGAGGTGCATGGTGGGGTGTGCTAAATGTATCATGGTGCATTTAGGGGTGTGCTGAGTGTATCATGGAGAATTTAGGCGTGTGCTGAGTGTATCATGGAGCATGGAGTTGGGCGGCACAGTGGTGTAGTGGGTAGCACTCCCGCCTAGCTGTAAAAAGGGTCGCTGGTTTGAATCCCAACCATGACACTACCTTCCTGGAGTTTGCATGTTCTCCCTGTGCCTGTGTGGGTTTCCTCTGGGTACTCTGGTTTCCTCCCACACTCCAAAGACATGATGGTAGGTAATTGGATCCTGTCTAAATTGGCCCTAGTATATGAATGTGAGTTAGGGACCTTAGATTGTAAGCTCCTTGAGGGTAGGGACCATATATGTAAAGTGCTGCGTAAATTGACGGCGCTATATAAGTACCTTAAATAATAATAATAATGGAGTTGTGTGCTGAGTATATAGAAGTGCATAGTGAAGTGTGCTGAGTGTATAATAGTGCATAGAGGAGTGTATAGAGGTTTCATGATGGGGTATGGTGAGTGTATAGGGGTGAACAGTGGGGTGCATGATGGGGTGTACAGGGGTGCATAATGGGGTTTTTTGAGTATATAGGGGTAAGGTGTGCCGAGTGTAATAGGAGAATGGTGAGGTGTCCTTTTCATGCTCTCCAAGACTTAAGCCTCGTACACACGGTACGATTGTTGGCCAACCAAGCGTCTGATTTTTGTCAAAAGGGCATGTGCCAGGATCTTGTCTTGCATACTAACGGTACACAATCTTCGCGCCACAAACACGAACGTAGTGACGTACTACGAGGAATTTCAGCTCTTGAGCGCCACCCTTTGGGCCCCTTCTGCTAATTTCGTGTTTGGTGAACATTGATTCCAAGCATGCGTTTTTGTACTTTCGACTTTTGTGTGACAGATTTGTGTACTGACCATAGGAAAATCTGAAGTCAAACCGTTGTCTGCCAAAAATTTACTAGCCTGCCATATAACATTTGTTGGCCGAAAGTTGGACAACAATTGTCAAAAGGAGTCTACCTGTAAGATTTTGGGACAACAGTCTGTCAACAGACAATCCCCTGGCAACAAACGTACCGTGTATACGAGGCTTTAGACTGGGAGGGAATATTGGCATCAATGGACACAGAACAGAAATGGGAATTTTTCAAAAAGACTGTATGCAAACTCACTGCAAAGTATATTCCCATGGACAATACATTTAAAATGTTAAAAATAAAACCTGTGGCAACATGTGGCTCACGGGCAGGTTAAAATGGCTATAAATAATGAGAAAAGAACTTTAACCACTTCCCGACCGGCGCACGCCAATGTACGTCGGCAGAATGGCACGGCTGGGCAAATGGGCGTACCTGTAAGTCCCATTTGAATTCCCCGCTGTGCCATTGCGTGCACGCCGGCCGGAAGCTCCGTGAGTCGGGTCGCGGGTCCCGCGGACTCGATCGCCATGGGGATACCCTCGATCACCTCATGGAGAGGACGAACGGAGAGATGCTGATGTAAACAAGCATCTCCCCGTTCTGCCTAGTGACAGTGTCACTGATCTCTGTTCCCTGTCATCGGAGCAGAGATCGGTGACGTGCCACAGCTAGCCCATCCCCCTACAGTTAGAAATCACTCCCTAGTACTGATTTAACCCCTCCCCGCCCCCTAGTGGTAAACCCCTTCACTGCCAGTGTCATTTACACAGGAATCAGTGCATTTTTATAGCACCGATTGCTGTATAAATGACAATGGTCCCAAAAATGTGTCAAAAATGTCCGATGTGTCCGCCATAATGTCGCAGTCACAATAAAAATCGCTTATCGCTGCTATTACGCGGTCGTGTGACGATGATCCCAAACAAAATTGACGTCCTTTTTTTCCCACAAATAGAGCCTTCTTTTGGTGGTATTTGATCACCTCTGCAGTTTTTTAGTTTTTGCGCTATAAATAAAAATAGAGCGACAATTTTGAAAAAATATTAAAATAATATAAACAATATTTTTTACTTTTTTCTATAATAAATATCCCCCAAAAATATATAAAAAAATATTTTTTATATTTTTTTATTTTTTTGTTCCTCAGTTTAGGCTGATACGTATTCTTCTACATATTTTTGGTAAAATAAAAAAAAATCGCATTAAGCGTTTATTGATTGGTTTGTGCAAAAGTTATAGCGTCAACAAAATAGGGGATAGTTTTATGGTATTTTTATTAATAATTTTTTTTTACTAGTAATGGCGGCGATCAGCGATTTTTATCATGACTGCGACATTATAGTGGACAAATCGGACAATTTTGACACATTTTTGGGACCATTGTCATTAATACAGTGATCAATACTGTAAAATTGCAATGATTACTGTAAAAATGTCACTGGCAGTGACGGGGTTAACCACTAGGGGGCAGGGACGGGGTTAAGTGTGTCCTAGGGAGTGATTCTAACTGTCTGGGGGATGGGCTAGCAGTGACACGACACTGATCGCTGCTCCCGATGAGAGGTATCAGCCGATTAGTGTCCTGTCACTAGGCAGAACGGGGAGATGCTGTGTTTACACTACCATCTCCCCGATCTTCAGCTCTGTGACACGATCGCAGGCACCCAGCGGACATCGAGTCTGACGGTCCTGCAGGCACGGTTACGGAGATCGCGGCAGGTGCGCCCGCGCACAGCAGGAAATTCAATGTACCGTACAGGTACAATACTTTGCCCAGCTGTGCCATTCTGCCGACATACATATCGGCGTGAGCCGGTCTTTAAGTGGTTAAGGGGGATATGATCAACATGTACAAATACATAAGTGCTCCATATAGTGAACTTGGTGTTGAGTTATTAACTTTAAGGTCATCACAGAGGACAAGGGGGCACTCTTTATGTCTATTGGAAAAAAGATTTCATCTCCAAATACGGAAAGGTTTCTTCACAGTAAGCTGTGAAAATGTGGAATAGACTCCCTCCAGAGGTGGTTCTAGCAAGCTCTGTAGATTGCTTTTAAAAAAAGGCCTGGATGTACATAATATAACTGGGTACTAACATTTATAGGTAAAGTTGATCCAGGGAAAATCTGATTGCCTCTTGGGGGGATCAGGAAGGAATTTTTTCCCCTGCTGCAGAAAATTGGAGCATACTTTGCTGGGGTTTTTTGCTTCCTCTGGATCAACTGTGGGTGAAGGATTGTGTATATGGGATTGTATGATTTTTTTTTTTTTTACATGGTGCTGTGTGTGACATACTCCAGACTACTCCACTGGAGTGCATGGAGTGGTGTGCTAAGTGTGTAGGGCAGCATTGTGGGGCGTGCTTTATGTTTATGGTTGATTGGTTGGGTGTTGCTGAGTGTAGTGAGGGAAAGGTAATCTTTTCTCTCACTACACTGTGTTGTACAAGAAATACTGTAGACTGCCGCCTTCTGTACACTGTGCAGTACATTGCATATGCCAGACTGTTCTACTCTGAATTCTGTGCTATATTTTATATACTCCAACCCACTAATGATCACAGTGCCGTCATATTGATAAGCAGAAATTATGCATATCACTGGCACATCCAAATTTCCCTATTCAGTAAACGGGCACACTTTTGCTAATGTTGTCTATCAAACCATACACAGGAAGATGACCTGGAACCTCAATGACTGTCCTTTAAATTATAAGGCCTCATGCACACTGGGCTATAAAAATACATGTAAAAGCACCTCTATGTTAGCCTATGTGTCCATGCACAGGTGTTTAAGAAAAGGAGCATTTACAAGCTGAAAAAAAATAAAGTCATCACCCGCATGTTCAAGCGTTAATGTGCTTAGGTGCATTTGAGCATTAATGCGTTCCAATTGCCAAAATAACAAAAAATCTGAGAAATGGAATGCATTAATGCCTAATATATCATATCAAAACACTTGAGCAATACACAGCTTTCTGCTGGTATTTTAGGCAGCTTTTTACCTTGAAGGAGTAAAGGCATTCAGAGTAGATGAGCAAATGTCTAGCGTGCATAAACCCCAGCATAAGTCCCATAAGAATAAGTCCCATGAACCCCAGCAGATGTAGGTATTGAAAACTCTGCCAATTACTGTTGGTTGCAGGAGGACCCTGTTTCAGTGCAAGGGGGTGAATAACAAAACAAAAAAAATTGACAAACACAACAAACTTAGGATTTTACTGCACCTTGCTCTTAATTAAAATTAAAACATTGGGGCCAATGCTTAAATTGGAAATTGAAATAAATAATGTGGCACTTACTCCAACAAACGTGTCACAAAAATACTGTAAATACGTAGATAATGTAGATAGTACTGTAGATAAAATTAAGAAATAAAATGAATACTAAAGACTTCACTGGTGCTTAAATAATAAAACGTATGCAATTAATTCATCCATATAAAGTGCAAAGTGCTGCATACAAAGGTAAAGTGTGCAATAGCTCCTAATGTTACCAACCCTACTGTGAGTTAAAATCGCAATCCCAGTGCTGTAAATTCAGTGCAAAATAAATAATGTGGCAAAAAGCAGCAATTTCTGATATACCGCATACGGAGATTGATACCACACTCCCAGTGCTGTCAATCCAACCACACAACTGCACTATATTAATTTTCTAACAAAATGTCCAACATTCACTTATTTCCTAATCCATGTGATTCAACCTTACTGTGTTTACAATGCCATGCTCCACCCTTGTGCAAAAATGGCCGCTCACCCTCAATATAGACCTATACTTTTATATAGGTCTATTTGCACTTGATGGCTCTTCCCCTTATAGGTTTATGCTCTTGTGTATATACACCATATACTTCCACTCTTCTCCACAGTATATCCAGAAATAATCAGAGATCCCTGAAAAAGTCACGTGAGCAGTAATGCAATGCGTCGGATGGAGCCAGGTGACATCACTTCTGGAATATCCATCTTATTTATATATGTGGAGACACATAGATTCAATGTGAGCAGCTGCTTGATCCTTACTTTTAATTATACATTTAATTAACAACTGGTAGCGCATAAGATCCCTCTTCTATAGATACAGTAAAATTGGCCTTTAATTCTTCCCCGTATCCTGCAAAGCATTCTAGGAGCTACAAATAAACACATGTTAGCAGGACACAGGTTGTCTATGAAAGACCTAGTCTAGTCCTGCAGTCGATATTTCAAGGCAGGAATGTGCACATGATCCATGTTTGCCTGTTTGGAAAACTTGACTTCCCCTGATGAATTGCACAAAAATGTAGAAAACATGAAAAAGTGAGTCATTTAGATATCTATCCATCAAATAAACTCCCTTGTAATATCTGACCTTAATTTCTTTTGGCGAAGACTGAGACCAGACTGGCTGATCACCAGACTCGGAGTTAAGAATTCTGACATCAGGGTTACAGATGTTCATAAATATCACCAAATGTTTGAAAAACCACAATGCTGAAAATCAATGACAATAATTCGAGACAAGCTAATCAGTTTGATTCTGTCTTTAATTACTGGGCTAGATTTTTCTGTGTCTGTTTGGACTATTAATCCAAATCTGACTTGTTTTGACTGCCCCAGTTGTACGTGTGCATAAACAAGGTTTGAAGTCCATGTAAGAAAACAGATTAAAGTGTTGGGAAGAGAGAATAGCAATTTTCGGCTTTGAAAAATAAACAGAGATTTCACCAGTAATGATGTCGACGATTTGGCTGAGGGCTAAACCGGTTCGGAGATGGGAAAAACGTGTCTTAAAACAGGACCATGTCGTGTTCTTTGAAATGTTTTCATAATTGGATCTGCTGCTCCTTGGAGAAATGCACAGCATTTAGCATTGTAGCATGGGGCAACACCAGAAAATGACACCCTTGTCTAGTTCTATTTCTTCAAGCTCCCGGCCAGAAAAATCCAAAAGTCAGGTTATGTCTGGAAACCTTCCAAGTGTTTTGTGTCTGGTTCAGCTTCAGTAAATAATAAAACAGTATCCCAGAAATGACAGTAATGCTACCCATGGTTGCAGGGTAAATTAAAGCTGGACTCCAGACAGATACATATAAAAGATACATTAGTGATGATTTGTATTAATAAATCATTACATGTTTTTTTTCATTCAACCAAAGTAAGTAATTTAAAGCGGAGGTTCACAGAAAAATTGAACCTCCGCTTTTCGGAACCCTCCCCCCCTCCGGTGTCACATTTGGCACCTTTCAGGGGGGAGGGGGGTGCAGATACCTGTCTAAGACAGGTATTTGCACCCACTTCCGGGCATAGACTCCCACGGGAGTCTATGCCTCTTCCTGTCTGCCTCTTCCTGTCCCGCCGCACTGTCTGGTGGGACACGCACAGGTCCCAGAGACAGCACGGACCATTCAGATTGCGCTGCGCAAGGCTTCAGTTCCTGATTCCTATACCGAAGATGGGGGTGGCAGCATCCGAGGACCGAGGGATGGTTTGGCCTCGGGTGCCGACATCGCTGGACTCTGTGACAGGTAAGTGTCCATATTTTAAAAGTCAAAAGTGTGATGTGCGCCTAGTGACACTTTCGTTTCAGCTATCAGCATTAGTGACTTCTGACAAGTTTACCTGACACGAAGAGAAAAAAACGGACAGGGGAGGGATCTCCAGCACACAGCCTGTGATTAACAGCCTCAGCTCTGTTCCTGTGTGCTGTGTGAAAGGGGGTGCGCCCCTTCCATCCAATCAGCTCTCATCTCTCCTCACTGAGCACTGCAGAGTGTAATTTCAGCTTCCTGCCCCCGTTCTCTGCAAGCTCAGGCAAGCTAGTTAAATTCTGTACTTTGAACTGATGTGGAGACGAGAAGACTGCAGACACACAGGTACAACTTATGTTGGAGGATTTATTTAATCTTAGTGTATCATGTGAGGCCAGTCACTTCACTGGGTATACCTAAGGGCTTACAACCAGTTTAATGAATAGAAATGGAACTCATTTGGCAGGTAGAGCAGCTCCCTTATATTTATTTAATCAATATATTTAGCTAATTGTCTGGAGTTACAGTAGGTTTTGCCAATTATTGGGGCATGTTTGGTGAAAAAAAAAAATATTGTGAGATACTGAACATGCAGGATGTCATTTGTAAGATGTTTTAAAGCAAGAAGCATTTTTAAAGGCACACATGCAAGAGAACTAGTCAGGTTTGAAAGTCTGATTGTTAGTTGTATGTAGGGCCACAGATAGCTTGATAAAAGCAAGCGATGCTCATGATTGCAAGCAATTAGAGGTACTTTTTGTCCTACAGAGAGATTTTTCAACCTGTAGGAATATCCCCTAGCAAGGGGGTCCTAATCCTTTACACTTCTACAGGGGTAACATTAATCTTCTACATAGTGAAGATTTCCACCACTTCTATTCACATTTAAAGTATATCCAAATCCCACGCTGTTTTTTAGATAGAGTAGGGAAGAGTTAAAGATTGTTTCTTGTATCCCATTGTGAGGAATTTCCCTTCAATTCATGTCCTGTAGACACAACAGGAAGTGATGAGAAATAAAACTCACCGCTGGATTAAGTGTCCCTACTGAAAGATTTTCCCTCACTTCCTGTTCTGATGACAACTCTGATGACAAATTTTGGATTCTCCCTCACTTTCAGTCCTAATTACGGTGGTCATCAGTACTAATACAGAAGTTAAAGTGGAAGTAAACCCATCCATGAAACAGTTTCATTTCTAGGATGTGCCGGAAATGTAATACTCCCATTGGTTGAGCTCTCAACCAAACTGCCAAACAATCCAATGGCTGGTGTCATAACTGATCACATGTGCAGCATCATGGCAGTTGTAGATTAAACAGAGGCAAAGATGGCAGCTTCCTTGGCTAAAAACGATAGGGGAGCTTACTTACACTTTAAACCTCCCCAGTGAGAACCATACAAAACCAGGTGGTGAGGACAGGGCACCCATCAAACTAATTCCAGCTGATTCAGCAATGGAAGACAGCAAATCGGAAGACAGTCGATCCATGTATGGAACCAGCCTTCCTCGTACCATGTTCTGGTATGAACTGGCCCTATATGTTAATTACAACTGGTAAACTGTATCAACTGTGTTTCTACAAACTTGTATCAAAGAACTGCACTCACCGAACCACATGAACGAAACAAACACTTTATAACATTAATATAATAATTACAATAAAGTGGGAACATTTTTTGTCAGCTTCAGTTTCATACATGTTTTACTTGAGAAAGGACTGTGAGTGGTTTGAAACTGTTGTACACTAAGGATTAGCTCAGGCGTGTTCGCAACTCTACGTGCCCGCCAGGAAGCTGACACTCCGCATCGTTGATCAGGTAGTGAGACATTTCCAATCTGTGCAGCCGCGGATCGGTAAGTGTCTCACTGCCTGTGATTAGCACTGTGGAGCGTCGGCTTCCTGGCGGGTGCGGGCACTGCCCGAACACACCTGAGCTCATCCTTATTATACACATTGCATGGATTTATCACATTACCACAAACTCCACGTATTGTAGATTTTCTGTTCTGGATTTTGCAAGGAATTAAATAAATAATTTGAGGTACTGCAGAACTACTATTGTGGACTATTTTATATATATCTTTATAAAAATATATAGACAGTATCTCACAAAAGTGAGTACCCCCCTCACATTTTTGTAAATATTTTATTATATATATCTTTTCAAGTGACAACACTGAAGAAATGACACTTTGTACAATGTAAAGTAGTGAGTGTACAGCTTGTATAACAGTGTAAATTTGCCGTCCCCTCAACATAACTCAACACACAGCCATTAATGTCTAAACTGCTGGCCACAAAATTGAGTACACCCCTAAGTGAGAATGTCCAAATTGGACCCGATTAGCCATTTTCCCTCCCTGATGTCATGTGACTCGTTAGTGTTACAAGGTCTCAGGTGTGAATGGGGAGCAGGTGTGTTAAATTTGGTGTTATCGCTCTCACTCTCTTATACTAGTCACTGGAAGTTCAACATAGCACCTCATGGCAAATAACTCTCTGAGGATCTGAAAAAAAAGAAAAAAAGAATTGTTGCTTTACATAAAGATGGCCTAGGCTATAAGAAGGTTGCCAAGACCCTAAAACTGAGCTTCAGCATGGTGGCCAAGACCATACAGCCGTTTAACAGGACAGGTTCCAATCAGAACAGGCCTCGCCATGGTCGACCAAATAAGTTGAGTGCACGTGCTCAGCGTCATATCCAGAGATTGGCTTTGGGAAATAGACGTAGGAGTGCTGCCAGCATTGCTGCAGAGATTGAAGGGGTGGGGGGGGTCAGCCTTTCAGTGCTCAGACCATACACTGCACACTGCATCAAATTGGTCTGCATGGCTGTCGTCCCAGAAGGAAGCCTCTTCTAAAGATGATGCACAAGAAAGCCTGTGGTCTGATTAGACCAAGATAAACTTATTTGGTTCAGATGGTGTCAAGCGTGTGTGGCGGCAACCAGGTGGGGAGTACAAAGACAAGTGTGTCTTGCCTACAGTCAAGCATGGTGGTGGGAGTGTCATGGTCTGGGGCTGCATAAGTGCTGCCGGTACTAGGGAGCTACAGTTCATTTAGGGAACCATCAATGCCAACATGTACTGTGACATACTGAAGCAGAGCAGGATCCCCTCCCTTCGGAGACTGGACCGCAGGGCAGTATTCCAACATGATAAGGACCCCAAACACACCTCCAAGAAGACCACTGCCTTGCTAAAGAAGCTGAGGGTAAAGGTAATGGTTTTGCCAAGCATGTCTCTAGACCTAAACCCTATTGAGCATCTGTGGGGCATCCTCAAATGGTAGGTGGAGGAGCGCAAGGTCTCTAACATCCACCATCTCCGTGATGTCATCATGGAGGAATGAAAGAGGACTCCAGTGAAAACCTGTGAAGCTCTGGTGAACTTCATGCCCAAGAGGGTTAATGCAGTGCTGGAAAACAATGGTGGCCACACAAAAATTGACACTTTGGGCCAAATTTGGACATTTTAACTTAGGGGTGTACTCACTTTTGTTGCAAGCGGTTTAGACATTAATGGCTGTGTGTTGAGTTATTTTGAGGGGACAGCAAATTTACACTGTTATACAAGCTGTACACTCACTAATTTACATTGCAGCAAAGTGTCATTTTTTCAGTGTTGAAAAGATATAATAAAATATTTGCAAAAAAAAAATGTGAGGGGTGTACTCACTTTTGTGAGATACTGTATATATATATATATATATATATATATATATATATATATATATATATATATATATAAAATAAATGATCTATCTAGTCATCGAGGTGTTATTATTCAGGCAGGATTTTACAGTGATGTCTAGTGCAGCTTTATATCCTAGGTGGCAATGGTTTCCCAAAATGTACTGGCCATACTCCCAAAACTGGACTGGATCAAAGTCCAAGCGAAATGCTCTGATCCAATTTCCACTGGCGTATGGAAATATAGAACATCTTACTAGAGGCTTACAGAAGATTAAGGTCCATGAAATCTCATAATTGGGCTTTTCTAAAATATAAAACAGAAGAAAAATGTGGATGGAAATCCAGTAACAAAACATACTGATATTAATACAGCAATAATTTTTATAGTAAGTCGTGAACCTAAAATGAAGAAATGATTGTCCTAGTTGGCCAACTCATGCACCTGGAAGACACGAAGATCATGAGACAGCGTCCCACCAGCGTAAATAAGATTTTTATTATGGCAACTCTGTCTAATGGAGAACAGCACTGAAATTTGGAACAATGACTTGGTGAGCATCCACATTCCGATACATCAACCAACTGTCAGAAAACACACCCTCAGCCCAAGTAACAATCCTTGATTTAGTATGTGGTAGGCTTAGTTAAGATTTATATTAAAAATAAAAAGTCAGGCTGCACCATTCACCAACCCCTTAGCTTCAGCTAAAGTAGTTTTATCTTTTTCCTCTTCCACCCATATAGTTGGATTAGAACATTTTGGACTCCCACTGACATTTTTGATAAACCTGTAGCTGTGTTTAGTACACTGAGACTTTGGCTCAATAACAGGCACCTACATGTGCCAGCACAAAGCACCCAGGACCCATTGTAGTATACTGTGCAAATCTTGAACAGTTACAATCTAAGGGAATTAATAAGCTGCTTACAAACCTAACAAAGCAGTGGCAGTGCAAGCTTGCCTGATGGCCGATTATAAAAAAACAGAGTAGGCCAGAATGCACATGTATGTAAGTCAAATCTGGAGAAGGGAGCAGAACCAAACACATCCAGTGACAATTGACATACGTCCGTACTGTGAGTGCAGATCTCCACAGTGATACACCTCCAGGGGATGGGTCCTTGATGCCTTGGAGGTTGGTTGAAGAGTGGTGACAGTGGTACTGAATGGAATGCAGGGTGGGGGACAGAACTGGAGAGGTGGTGAGTATTGTAGCAAAAGCTGCTTTTTTTGCTATCACAGGTACTGACCTATACCATTTCAATATCATTTTGAAAATCATTTAAATACAATTTTAAAAGCAAATGAGTCACAAAGCCTTCTTGGTTTATCTTTCAGCAATGCTCTAACCTGGCAATGGGTGAGACGTGACTTTGACTTCCTGATTTACCGCTCTGAAAGGAGAAAATATTTGGTACAGCACAATAGAAAACACAGGGATTTCCAGGGCAGAGAATGAGAGCATGGACAACAGCAGGGAGTACAAGTGGATGAGACTTTTGTTGTTATAATGTGTCCTGGCCCTCCTGGACTACTGTTGCAAGGGCAAAATGAGAAATACCGCACCTATGAAGAACAATACAAATCCAACAGAAATTCCCAGATCTCAAGAATTAGGGCAACAGCTTGGCTTGGTCAACTAAAGCAACAACTACATGAAACAGGGATGCACCTGCCTGTCAGACTCCTCGTGTAAATTTTCTGGTCATACCTTTAGTGTTGGTTTGAGTAAAACCAGTGACGGCGCATCTATAAGGGGCGCAAGGGCACTGCCCCCCCATTCTATGCGCCCGGCCCCTAATCTACATGCAGGGCGCTGGACGCATACATTTCAATAGGGTTTTTCTTCTTTTTTTTTTTTGAAGCATATGATTAGAGCCTGATGCTCTAATTGGCTTCAAAAAAGGGTGGACTCGGGATGCAGAGCACTGCGCCCTGACGCCACCCAGTTGTGTGACAATAGCGAATTAATATTCGCTATTGTCTTCCTGATTCTCCTCCCAGGCCAATCAGGAAGCAGGTCCTGAGACCCGATTGGCCAAGGATTCTTAGGACTCCCAGCCAACCGGGTCTCAGGGCCCACTTTCTGTTCGGGCCGTGAGGAGAAGCCTCGGCTCTTCCCTCTGCAAGCTGGTGTGAGGAGCAGCAGCCCTGCCCTCGTCATCTGCCTCCTAAGGTAAAGCCTCTAATCACCGCCTTCCCGTTCATCTCCTGCAGGGGGGATTACCGCATTCCTGTCTATATCTGTCTATCTCCCACACGGGGGGCATGGGATTGGATTTGTGGCCCCTTTCTGAGCTCTTCTTAGATGTGCTCCAGGTCATGGGGTGATCTTGTCCTTCCAGCCACCTGGCAGCCCCTCAAGTGCCAGGATCCGAGGAGCAAGGACAGAGCCTAATCAGCAGCCTGATAATTGTCAGTACTCCTCTCCTCCACTCTCCTCTCCATTCCTTCCCCTGTTATATAGTATTAATACTGCACCCCACACCCCTTTTATACTGGAACTACAAATATTTGCCATTAACAGCTAACTGTAAAATTCCGGCAACTTTCCTTTTATTAACTTTGCAGTGCAGACAGTTTGGAGTTCAGCAATCCCCAATACTTGACAATTTATTAACTTGATGCAAGTATTCAGTGTGCTTTATAATAAAGGGGATCACCGCCTTCCCACCCGTCTCCTGCAGGGTCGATTCAGTGTCGCCATTAAAAAAAAAAGACCATTTTACTATGCTTCTTCTGTAAAAAGAAATCTGTCCAAGACTGCATGAATGAGACTTGCATAACTATGTCCAACCTGAATCAATCTAAATAAATAAATCTTTCATAGAGCAAAATAAATATATGTGCAAAAAACACATCACGTGTTCAGAAAGTGCTGGTGCAAAATAAAATCTGTAAACAACTCAATCTGCAGGGATTACACAAAAAATGTATAATCAAAAGTCCATATACTTCATAAAGTCCATGAGATCAATCAAACTACTGTCCAAAACAATAGCGCAAAAAATCCAAATCGCTGACTTCCACCACACGGTGAAAATAAAGAAATAGAATAATGAGTAGTGAAAATTCACCAAGTGTCCTTCACCTCACAAAAGGTTTTGTCTCACACACAGGCTGCCAGTGGCCACGAGCTAGTACAGGGTGATGTCACTCAAGGCTTGGGTGGAGCCTTGAGTGATGTCACCCTGTACTAGATTTTATTTTGCACCAGCACTTCCTGAGCACTTGGTGTGTTTTTTTTTAGATATATTTATTTTGCACTATGATAGATTTATTTATTTAGATTGATTCATTTATTTTCATATTGCACAGACATTGATTTAGCACTGCACTGAGTGTTTGAGCGCAGTTTTCTACATCCACACATTATTTGTGATCACAGTAAAGGCACATTAATTAATTTAATCAATGTATTCATCACATTTCTGTGGCGTGTATTTATTTTTATCTATGTCCAACCTGACCCTTTATTATTGGTCAAAATAAGTAAGGTTTTATTGTATTTTATTGTATTAGTACTGTATGAAGTGCCTACATCACAATATGAAAGACGTCAATAAAAGATCTTCGCAGGACAATACCAGATTTGCATATGCTGTCTGGGCTTCTACCCCTGTAAAAAAAAAAAAAAAGTATACTTACCCCTGTCTTGTGCCTAAATGGGTATGAGAGCCTCCTTCTGAGAAGATTCTTGCGAAATATGGTCCACTGCAAGAGTATTTGGCTAGATAAACTGCTCTGTGTTTCCCAGGTCCTAGCCAGAAGTAGAGTGACGTCACCCTAGCCTAGACGCCACAGCTGGAAGATGGGGTAAGTGAGTATGAATCTACTACAGTATATACAGACCTGGCATTTTACTGCAAGGGCTCCTATAAATGTTCAGGAAGTTCTCCCCTTGTTTGCACAATAAGTGCAGTTTTGTATTTTTGCATCCAGCCAATACAAGAGTTAATTTTTCACATGTTCTTGATTTCTTAAAGTAAATGTTTCAAATTCAATAAACATTCCTTGAACAAATCATTACTGCATTTAAAAAATCTTCTACAATTAAATTTGTTAATGTTTTAGAATCTCCTATTATCGCTAATCCCTAGATTATCCAAACACATATCAAATACTAACAGACTCTAAAGAACTGAGAATGCTAAGCATATACTGTATGTCCAATAGGATAAAGGGACCATAAGGGAAAACCAGTGGGGGGGCCAGATGGTCAATATTTAAGCAGGCCATACATGGTGCGATTTTCTTTCCTGCAATGAAAAGCGCTCGATTCCCCTATCAACAAAGTTAGTGTTGATGGGGGAATATCTGCCGTGGAGCTATTGCAATCTCTAGGCGGAGGAAGCCATCCCTGCTGGGACAACACACAGTAGTTATAGCTAGATTGCTTTACCTGATGACAATAATCACATAAAAATCCAACAGACTTGTTGTATCCAAGCTGATCAAGCGATCAACTTGGGTACAATCAACCTGCCCATACATGTTTAATATCTTGTCCGGTTCCCATCTAAACCGTCTGAGATTCGTACTGTTTATGGCCGGCTTTAGCAAAAACAATAGAACACAGGAGAGAGGTGTCAAGGAGCCTTATGCCCTGTATGCACGATCGGACATTCCGACAACAAAATCCATGGAATTTTTCCAACAGAGGTTGGCTCAAACTTGTCTTGCATACACACGGTCGCACAAAGTTGTCAGAAAATCCAATCGTTCTGAACGCAGTGACGTAAAACACATACATCGGGACTATAAACGGGGCAGTAGCCAATAGCTTTCATCTCTTAATTTATTCTGAGCATGTGTGGCACTTTGTGCGTCAGATTTGTGTACACACGATCGGAATTAAGCATGTATGTAAAAAGAAAATGTACTTAAAGTGAAGCAATACTTTTTTTCACTTCTCAATTCTGACCAAAATTTAACATAGACGCCAATGGTGAAAACCGAGAACAGTGCCATACCAAGCTAACCAAGATTTAACATAGAAACCAATGTGTTCGTACTTGCGAGGTGCTTTACGTACACCCGCGGGTATGTCCGTACTCACGAGTGTACGCAAAGCGGGGTATGCCTGTAATGCTGTAAGTTCATGTTGTATCACTACTGAAAAAGTGCCTTGCTGATAGACATTACCCTTTCTGCCTACTGAAATATATGGTATGTAGTGGCACTATTTCTGTGTGATCATTCAAGTTCTACAATATAAACAATGTTTAAGCATTTATGTGCGTTGACTATTCCAAATTCTTGGCTACACTGGTTAGGCCCCACCTACATGCTTCTGTTTGGGCTGGTAAAATACCAATAAAGTAGTTTAGCAAAGGACAACTGGGCAGGGCTGACACAATTTATTCCACAAAAAACTGCAATGAAAGTAAAAAAAAAAATGAAACTGCGCTTGTGGTAGTAAATATACGAGTATAATATAAAAATAAGTGCTGCGCTATTCCGCCAGGTCTCCCACACATAAAAGGGACAAAAAAGGAGGCAAATGCTCCAAAAATGTAAACCGGTAATTAAAAGATTTAATAAATCAAATATGCACATGACTCACATGTATTCTCAATAAATGTGCTGTACAAAATAATACTCAGGATCCGATCACTATAGCTTCCTCGTGCATGATATATGTGTGGGAGACCTGGAGGAGATCCTTGAGAATGGCGGAATTCTGTAGCCAAATTGGCATCAAGGCATTGCTGTGAATTGTCCACATCTTGACTACATATTAATTTAGGGGTCATACTCCTTCTTATAAGCCTTTATGTATGACACCAGGGTGACATGGAATTTATAAAGAGAAGCTCTGTGGCTGATCACTCTTTTATGTTTTCGGCACTGGATGGACTGTTTATCATTACATGATGAACGCTATGCATTCACTAATTGTTATTCACATTGTTTTTTTATTTAAATATTTTTGCATCATATTTGTTTACACTGATATCGAGATTTATTTTGAATAGCGCGACACTTATTTTTGTTTGATTCAATATCTATATTTTATATTGCACAAAAAGCTGCACTTGCAGGATATCTAAATGGATAAAACATGGGAAATGTGCATATATTGCAGAGAGGTACTGCCTTTTTATTTTTGCCTCGACATACATTTCAAGGATTTTCACTTTTTACTAAAAAAAGGCAGGGCGATGGTCAACTGTTGGTAGTAATATCATAAGAAGTAGTAAAATGTGTCAGAGAACAAAGAAAAATTGGCAGCTGTGTGTTAAAGTACCCCATGGGTTTCTAATAGAGTCTAGCTGGCCAGGTGGCATTATTGCAAGAGGTCATGCATATAGGTGGGGTAACAGCAATGATTGTAAAACTGAGCCCAAACCGTTTGCGCATAGCTCCTCTTCAAAACTGTATCTACCACTGCAACTTAGCAATCACCATAAATATTTTTTTTTTAACAAATGGATACATCTCATACACAATGATGTCATCCAGTGATCAACAACCCAACAAAATAAATGCATTCCTAAAAATATGTCAACTCTGAAGAATAGAGCACTTTGCATGCCGCCATGTATTGGTATGCAGAGCATGGCTCTCTCTCTACCAGTATGATTCAATAAATCAGCACTAAGCTGTCTGCCCGCTCCACTCAGGTCTTTCATTTCCCCTTGTCCTCCCTGCAGTTATAAAGGAACCATATCAAGTGGCAAAGCAGTGGGCACAATTCTCATTAATTGGCTTTATAGGAGTCATTAGCAACTTATAGACAGAAGAAGCTCTTTTCTATTACAGTCTACACTGCATTTCTGGGGTTCTTAGTTTGGGGGGTCTGATCTGGGCACAGAGAAGCATGGTGCTGTATGGATGCCAGGAAAAACTTGACAAAATCACAAAATCCCTTTAGTATTATTTTTCTCATGAAAACAAATCTAGAAGTGATGAGCTGCCAAAATAAGAAAGTAACATTATTTCTGCAAGCAACTGACATTCCAATAACAATACCAACATTTCTGAAAAATATAAATGATAGAGGAAATAAAGAATGTTTGACATTTTTCCTGTTATTAATAAAGGTTTTAGACTGTTCCTATATGAAGGACTGTCCATGCAGACTGTGTAATGCCACTGAAAGTACAATGGGTTCTCAGTTTCTTTCTCCTCTTCTGCTAACATATTAGAATGCTTAACAGAATAGGGTTACTTCTAATCAAATGTCCCAAAGAGGTCCCTGAATGTACACTACATGAAGCTATTAAACAACTGGCGTTTCTCAGCTTCTGTGAATTCTCTCTAAAACCCATTACTTTTGATGATGTACCTCCAGGGCCAGACTATGCCCTGACAATCAAGACTCAAATTTAAACCAATAGGCTTCCAACCCACCCCCCACCCCCCCACCCCCCCCCCAAAAAAAAACAATCAAATAGCTGATCGGGATGTGTTTTGAAATATTAATAAAACAAAAACTATGTTCACAACACACGTACTGTACATAAATCTGTCTATGGACCTGTATTCAAACAATAGTATGAAAGCAACACTACAGGGTATGGCAAGATGAAAAATACTACCAGCCAAACAGTTTAAACATATAGGTTGAACTTTCTGCAGGATAATGTTTTCCATGCTTTCAGTTAATATGATCAAATTCCCCTTCGGTGCTTACATTTTTCCTGCATGCTGGTGGGCAAGCAGCTCATGCAAAACAGTGGTACTGTGCTGATTCACAAAAATGTTGCAGCAGAATACAATTCTGATGCTACTTCTGGCACGCTAGGGATTGTTGGACCTTGGCTTTCATACTGTAGCTTCCAAATATTTCTTGCAGATGAATGGTAGCGTATGGGTTAAAGATGCAGATAACAATAATAGGTATCCAGTATGCATCTCATTTTAAAAACTATAATTACTTTTTTGTTTAACAGCATATCCATAGTTTTAGTCACTTCTATCTTATATGACAATATGGCCATAAATTTGTCACTGTCGTTGCATATGTAGAAGCTCTATTTAAGACTCCCGTGGTATGGTTTTGGTAGCTAATCTGGCATTTTCCAAAGGGGCAAGAGTGTGAGGTCCTGTGAGCTGCTCAGCTTCAGATGACCTAGTTCCTACTAAACAGTAAACTTCGCTACAGTCTATACACATTGCATCATGTTCCCAGTACTGTAACCTGTTGCATCATATAAATGCTAACTAGTAACATTTAGTCTCAGGAGTGGCCTTTCGATTGAAGAAATCAAGATGAATAAAATGGAGTCCACACTAGGGCAATCTGAAGGTCTACAGAGAAGGTTAGTGTAGAAGCATCCCCATATATTTAACTGCACTAGAACCTATAGTTTTTAAACAAATGGATAGCAAACTTGAGACAAAAAGAATACACTTTGTAATGGCATTTGCAAGCCTATATTTAAAATTGCTTCCCAAAAGACACCTTTTCCTGATGGTTAAACATTGCTTGTAATGCATGAACTGTTTAGGTCTCAAGACCAGAATGTAGATGCATATTTACTGCTTTGGCTATAATAGAGAATAACATTTTTTTTTAAAACTAATTAGGTCATTGGCATCTTAGAGAGTCAGAATGTCTCCGAAGTAAAGCTGGGCAGAGGTTCACTCATATGTAAAAAGTTGCATCTAAAAGCTGAACAATTTCAGAATATTGTTCCCCAACAGAAAATTGCAAAGACTTTAAATATATCATCATCTACAGTACATAATATCCTCAAAAGATCCCAAGAATCTGGAGAAATTTTTTGGCACAAGGGTCAAGGCAAAAACGCATTTTTGGATGCCCATGATCTTCAGGTCCTCAGACGGCAGTGCATTAAAAACAGGCATTAATCTGTGATGGACATCACTGCATGGGCTCAGGAATACTTCCAAAAATTACTGTCTTTGAACTCAGTTTGCCATTCCAGCCAAAAAACACAAGAGAAGGCTATATCGTGCAAAGAAGAAGCCACATCTGAACACAATCCAGAAATGCCATCGTCCTCTCTGGGACAAAGTTCATTTAAAATGGTCTGCTGCAAAGTGGTAAAACTGATTTGTGTTCAGACGAATGGGGAGGGGAGGGACTTTTTGGCTTGTTTTCAGTGTTTAGTCCAAAAGCCTGCATATCTGATGGTATGGGGATGCATTAGTATGTATGGAATGGGTAACTATCTAAAAAGGCACCATCAATGCTGAAAGATATATCCAGAATTTCGAGCAGCATATACTCCCATCAAGATAATATCTTTTTCAGGGAAGGCCTTGCATTTTTTCAGCAGGACAATTCTAAATCGCATACTGCATCTATGACCACAGCGTGCCTTCATTGAAGAAGAGTTCAAGTGCTTAACTGTCCTGCCTGCAGTCCAGATTTCACCAATTGAAAATATTTGGTACATCTTGAAATAAAAAATTCAACAAAGGCCCAGGACTGTTGAGCAGTTAGAAACTTATATTAGGCAAAAATGGGAAAACATTCCTCTCCCAAATCTCCAGTAACTAGTCTCCTCAGCTCCCAGACATTTACAGAGTGTTGTTAACAGAAAAGGGGATGCTACAATGTGGTAAACATAGCCCTGTCCACATTTTGTTTATAAATAATGTCAAGTATATAATATTATTATTATATAGAATTTATATAGCGCCAAGTTTACGCAGCACTTTACAAAATAAAAGGGAGACAATACAGTTACAATTCAAAAAAATACAAGAGGATTAAGAGGGCCCTGCTCAGAAGAGCTTACACTCTAATAGGGTGGGGCAGGTGGTACAAAAGGTTGTCACTGTTGGGAATGGGCTGATGGAAGTGGTAAAAGATTAGTTGGAGGTGTGATAGGCTTCCCTGAAGAGATGAGTTTTTAGGGATTGCCTGAAGGCAGCTAGAGTAGGGGATAGCCAGACAGGGTGAGGCGGAGAGTTGGGAGAGGATGGGAAAGGCTCTGGAGAAATCCTGAAGACAAGCTTGGGAGGAGGAGACAAGGGAGCTTGAGATTAGGAGGTCTTCAGAGGAGCAGAGAGCACGGTTTGGGTGATATTAGGAGACAAGATTGGTGATGTAGTTCGGGGCAGAGTTGTGAATATCTTTGTATGTTGTGGTTGGTATTTTGAATTTAATTTTGCTGGGCGATCAGGAGCCAGTGGATAGGGATGGCAGTCTCTGAGCGGTTGGTAAGGTGGATAAGTCTGGCAGCAGCATTCATGATAGACTGAATAGGGGATAGCCTATAGTGAGGTAGGCCAATGAGAAGGGAGTTGCAATAGTCAAGGCGAGAGATAACGAGGGAGTGAATGAGTAGTTTGGTGGCTTAATTTGTTAAAAAGGGGCGTATTTTAGAGACGTTATGGAGGTGAAGTCTACAAGCTTTTCACAACGATTGGATTTGGGGCTGTAAAGATTCAGTTTCAGCTTCACAAAGCAAACAGTCAACGAACATGCCGAGACACCAGGCTCTCTTTCAGCCTCACTGTTGCTCTCGTCTCTGGTCTTCAAGACCACAGGCTTGAAGCCTCAATATCTGCAAATGGGAACCCTGAGCTATGCTCAGACTTGGCTTATAATGACCCTGCACACCTGTGTACTCACACAGCCTCAGGGTTCTAGCAAAACCCAGACACAGGATTGAAGGCTTTGTCCCTGTCAAAACACTTTGAAGCCTTCAAGCATCCAAGCTCCAGGCCCCAATCTGGAATTACAAGCCCTAGAGAAAGCTTAAAACATAGCTTTCTACACTCGCAATAAATGCGCATGAGCTTCTCAAATTGTAACTTTGAGAATACTGTGTCATTTTTATATTAATTCCCTGAACTCACATCGTGACAAGGCCTCACACTGTCAATATATATATACACAGTATCCCACAAAAGTAAGTACACTCCACACATTTTTGTACATATTTTATTCTATCTTTTCAGGTGACAACACTGAAGAAATTACACTTTGCTACAATGTAAAGTTGTGAGTGTACAACTTGTATAACAGTGTAAATTTTCTGTCCCCTCAAAATAACTCTACACACAGCCATTAATGTCTAAACTGCTGGCAACAAAAGTCAGTACACCCCTAAGTGAAAATGTCCAAATTAGGCCCAATTAGCCATTTCTCCTCCGAGGTGTCATGTGACTCGTTAGTGTTACAAGGTCTCAGGTGTTAATAGGGAGCAGGTGTGTTAAATTTGGTGCTATCACTTTCACCCTCTCCTACTGGTCACTGGAAGTTCAACATGGCACCTTATGGCAAAGAACTCTCTGAGGATCTGAAAAAAAGAATTGTTGCTCTACATAAAGATGGCCTAGGCTATAAGAAGATTACCAAGACCCTGAAACTGAGCTGCAGCACGGTGGCCAAGACCATACAGCGGTTTAACAGCACAGGTTCCACTCAAAACAGGTCAACCAAAGGAGTTGAGTGTATGTGCTTAGCATCATATCCAGAGGTTGTCTTTGGGAAATAGATGTATGAGTGCTGCCAGCATTGCTGCAGAGGTTGAATGGGGTGGGGGTCAGCCTGTCAGTGCTCAGACCATATGCCGCACACTACATTAAATTGGTCTGCATGGCTGTCTTCCCAGAAGCTAGCCTCTTCTAAAGATGACACACAATAAAGCCTGCAAACAGTTTGCTGAAGACAAGAAGACTAAGGACATGGATTACTGGAACCATGTGTGGTCTGATGAGACCAAGATAAACTTATTTGGTTCAGATGGTGTCAAGCGTGTGTGGTGGCAACCAGGTGAGGAGTACAAAGACAAGTGTGTCTTGCCTACAGTCAACCATGGTGGTGAGAATGTCATGGTCTGGGGCTGTATGAGTGCCGCCAGCACTGGGGAGCTACAGTTCATTGAGGGAACCATGAATGCCAACATGTACTGTAACATACTGAAGCAGAGCATGATTCCCTCCCTTCGGAGACTCTGCCTCAGGGCAGTATTCCAACATGATAACGACCCCAAACACACCTCCAAGATGACCACTGCCTTGCTAAAGAAACCGAGGGTAAAGGTGATGGACTGGCCAAGCATGTCTCCAGACCTAAACCCTATAGAGCATCTGTGGGGCATCCTCAAACTGAAGGTGGATGAGCGCAAGGTCTCTAACATCCACTAGCTCCGTGATGTCATCATGGAGGAGTGGAAGAGGACTCCAGTGGCAACCTGTGAAGTTCTGGTGAACTGCATGCCCAAGAGGGTTAAGGCAGTGCTGGAAAATAATGGTGGCCACACAAAATATTGACATTTTGGGACCAATTTGGACATTTTCACTTAGGGGTGTACTCACCTTTGTTGCCAGCGGTTTAGACATTAATGGCTGTGTGTAGAGTTATTTTGAGGGGACAGCAAATTTACACTGTTATACAAGCTGTACACTCACTACTTTACATTGTAGCAAAGTTTAATTTCTTCAATGTTGTCACAATATTCAATATTTACAAAAATGTTAGGGGTGTACTCACTTTTGTGAGATACTGTGTATATATATATATATATATATATATATATATATATATATATATATATATATACACACACACACACACACACACACAGCATATATGTGTAGCAATAACTCGGCGGAGCTGCTGGTTTAAGCGTGCTTGTTACCTTCACTCTCCTTTCCTCTGTCTTACTGGCACCGGGTCTAGGGTTCCGTTGAGTTTACCTCTGAACGATACACGCACCAACACTTGAGTACGTTTTCAATGCTTTATTAAACGATTTACTAAGGAAGTAGCAGGAAAGAGGCAGAAGGGAAACTGCAGAAGAAACTCAAATATATTCTTGTAAGGTTCTTGACAAGTGTCCTGGTAGAATTTAGATATTACAATAGAATGTGCTCCCCTCGTGGGACACATTCTTTGCTCGCCTGGATAGGCCTCTCTCACTTGCCTAGCAGCCAGTAGGTAGCACGAACAAAAGTCTTTGCCACAGACTTGTTTGGGATAAACCGGTACGGTCCTCTGCCACAGGATGTATTGTTTTTTTCTGCAATGAACGTCAGTCACAGTGCTTGAACCTTTAAGCCAACCTGGCAACACTATGCTGTATAGTTACTTTTAGGATACGTCCTCCAACCGAGTCACCAGGCCCCTCTCCAGACCAGCACGCTGCGTGATCCTTCCATGACGGGTCCTCCCCTGGGATCTCCTCGCTTGTCCAGCTTCCTCCCTTTGGATAGACAGCTCAGGACCATTCCTTGGCTGCTGTGGTAGGCCCCAGACAAGCTTCTGGGCCCACCCCTGCGCCGCAGCGACGTGGGCCTCCGGACCGGAGGACCACGAGATCTCTCTCTAACGCATACTTGTCGGCCAGGAGGGCCAGCAGGTGGCTGTAAAACGAACCCCCTAATATGGCGTCTGTCCCATAAATACCCTCGCCCAGAATGCAACTCGGAGGACCACCTCCACGAGCCGTCTCCGGGACAGAAGAGCATCCACACGCCTCGACACATTGCGCTTCCAACACTGACCAGTGATAACAGCGACACCCACTGGTCAGTATGGAAACACACACAACGTCAGCCAAGCTGGAACAGAGGCAAACCTAACCTATTTAACGAACAAGTTACTAAATTTACCTAACATATGGTAGATTGCAAATCTACCAGCGCTACATATGTATAAAAAAAACAAAAAAAAACATTTGTTGGCCTTGATGGTAAGTTATACATTTTAGTACAACCACTGAAAAAGTTCAGAACAATTAGATTGTATATTACAGTACAGACAATTTGATTCTGTTCTGTATTGGCATATGTCATGATATAAAACAGAAATCAAGGAAGCCTACATTGTGTCACACCAAGTCAACAACAAAGACTTATTAAACATGGTAATAGAAGCCATATGTCATGGATCAGGAAGAAAGATGTTTGTTCAGTCCAGCACTTACTTCCAACATATCAATTCATTACACAGACTAAAACACTGTAATATTTTTGCTATGATCAATGAGGAAACATGTGCATAAGTAATGTAATATTAGCTAAATTGTGTAAATAGTTCAGCCCATTGCAGCCATTGGCCCTGGAAACAAAATGTTACATTTTAAGATTGACTGCAGGGCTGGAATGCAAAATCCTGCCTGAAATATTTCTAACTTTGATGCTGAGCCGAAGCTTATAATGATAAAAATTGGTATTTTTGTGTTTAAAGGGCAACTGATGTTAAAAATCCTGTATGCAGTTAACACGTGCAATGGTAGGGCTATTTTAAATAGGTTTATTAAAGAGTTATAATAAAGCTAAGGACCAACACAATCACTGAAGGTCTATTTTGACCCCCCCCAAGGATTCATTGGAATATCCAAAGGGGTCAAAAATAGGTCAGTAAAAGTCTGGGGATCAATAAGTGATAGAAGGTTGATTGGCAGAAATAATTCTTTTGAAGTCTCTGTAGAGCAGGGGTCGTCAACCTACTGCCCGCACGCCGCACCCAGCCCACCTCCGCTAAGTGTCACTCTGTCTCCCTCTCTGCATGGGGCAAGGTAGAAAAGGGCAGAGCTGTGGGGGGGAGGGGGAGAGTGTAATATGCAGGGGGTGTGTGTAGAGGGGGGGCTGTGTAATATGTAGGGGGGTCTGTATGATGTGCAGGGGAGGTGTAATAATGTAAAGAGAGATTATTATTATCTTCCTTTTATTATCAGGCGAATGTGGCCCTCTATGCATTCACATACATTAAATCTGGCCCTAAAGTGGAAAAAGGTTGCTGACCCCTGCTGTAGAACTTCACCCCAGTGCCTAGTCCTAAAGATGAGGTGGCTAAAGGCCAAACAGTGCTAAGGTTGGATGGCCAGACGCTAGGGATTTACCTCACACCAACTAATCGGGAATCATTTTGAAACTGTAAAACTGAACCTGTTACAATATTTTGAAGGCAAATTGCCTTTGCACATTATCATTGCTTTGCTTTAGTGAATGCCTGATTTTCTTTGGGAATTGATATATGAAGAATTTACAGAACCAAAAAAAGTAATTCATATATTGTGACATTTTACAGCACCACATCTGTTGACAGCCGACACGAGCTATGTTATAGATCACGCTGAGTATGTTTATGTTCTACTATCAAAGGGAACGTCGTAATTCCCGGACACAACAAATTTACGCCATATGGACTTCAATTAAAAACTTGCTTTCAATAGATTTATTGACACTGAATTCCATAGACACAGTGAAACATGTGAGGGCAGATGTGTGTTTATGTATGATAATAAATAGCAGATTACAACACTTCTTGTTCTGCTTATTCTCTGATCTAATAGCATATATTCATCTTTTTTTAATCTTTCCCTCATGACAGCACACAAGCCTCCTCAGTACAATAGTTTGAAACTATGGATAAAAGTGGAGCTAGGAGAGTAAAAATTTGACATTGACAAATCTGAAATACCTCCTGGTCCAATTAGTTGTTGTTCGGCTGCCGGACTAGTGAGCCCGGGAAGGACCTCACTGCAGCAAACCGAGTATTTCAGAGTTATACATGTTATTTTTTCCATGGCAGCAGCCATGAAGACCTAAACATAACTTTTTTTTTCTATTTGTTGAACTAGATGGACTTGCTAATTATGCAACTATAATATTTGACTCTATGTCCACCTTAAAGGGAATACAGCCCTTTTCAACCCCTTTGTGACTGTAATACGACTTTATAAGTCCAAATGTGAAATGTCCCCTGCTGTGAAAACAATAAACCGGCAGAAGAAAATCAGTAATGTTCGACTCTGTGTGCTCCTAATTCTCAGGCCGTTGTGAATTAGAGAAATTAGGCGTAGAGTTATCTTCAAGTTAACTGAAGAAACTCAGTCCCTGTTTCTAATCAGAAGTTAGGGATAGATCATGTGATCACTGTGAAAGCCAATCACAGTGATCACATGATTTGGAGGCCAACCCCTGGCTCCTGCCGTTAACAACCCCTTCAAGAGCTAAAATAAATGTACTTTGGTATTTATTATAAAAAAAATACATAACGCCCTAATCGTCCCCTCTGCTCCTCCCAGGACATCCTGCTCTCTAGCTCCCTTGTTACCTTCTCTCATGCTCACCTTCAGGACTTCTTCAGAGCCTCTCCCATCCTCTGGAACTCCCTGCCCCGGTAAAGCCCAACTCTAGGCACACCAGGAAAAAAAACAAGGGTTCAGGCTCCTGCACTGTTCTCTTCTCTCCAAAGCTCTGAGCTGTGCAAAGTCCCCCGGCATCATCACATGCAGTGCAGGGCCATTAGCCCACATTGTGTGTGGGTCAGGGGGCAAACTTGTGACTACCACTGAGAGAGCCACTTAGGGAGAAGGCTGCAGATCAAGGGAATCTGCTGAAGTGACGGATCAGGTAAGTAATACAGTTATACCCTAGACTTAATGAGCAGAGAAAGGGCACAGTGAGGACATTTTTGTTATTTCTGCCTGGAGTTGTACGTCATTACTAATCACACAAAATTAAACTTTAAGGAACACATGACAGTTTAAAGTATTAAACAGACTGCTCAAAATAGTTGAAAAATGTTACAGCATTTCAATTCATTCCAAAAAACAAGTGTGAAAGTTATAAAGCCTGGGAAACAAAATTGTTCCACAATTTACTATCCTTTCTTAGTCTGACATATATTTGCAAGATATTTAAGCTTTCATAACTTCATCTCCATCATGAAAACTTCTTAAATAAAAAAGTATATTAATCAAAATAGGAGACAGATGTTTCTAAATTAAACACTGCCTTTAGAGAAGATTAAGACCTGCTTCCCAAAGTGTGGGGTATGTACCACTGGGGGTACTAGCCATCACCCTGAGAAGTATTAAGCGGGGCTTGCCATCTAAAGCTGCATTCACAAACGATTTGAGCCCCATTTTGTAGGTTTTTATATAGGTATTTTTGAGTGTTTTTGCTTGAGCCTTTCTTATTTGAATTATTTTTAGCCATTTTTTTTAAAACTGCTTACTATGGGAAAAAATTTGCAATTCACGATATTATGCGTGTTTTTCTCATGTTTTTTCAGGTGTTCCCATTGAAGGCTATGGTGGCCATTTTTAAGAAAATTTTGACCCGCATAGGTAATTCGACAGGCAAACTAAAGTTTATCATTTTGAATAGAGTGGGGAAGGGTTTGAATTTTAAATACCGTTTGTACCCCTGTGGAGGTGATTATATTTCTCTACCTTTCTTTTTGATGTGTGTCAGAGAAGAACGTGAAGAAGAAAGAGCAAGGAGGACAGGAAGTGAGAGAGCAACTCCCCAAAGGGGACGCAGACAGTATTTTCTTTGTCCAAGTGGCAGCCAAAGTCACCAAAAAGCTCTAGTGCAGAAAGCGTTTGTGCTGCTGCAGCGTTTGCACAGCCACTGGCACATTCATAAAGAATATATATATATATATATATATATATATATATATATATATATATATATATATATATATATATAGATATATATAGATCTATATAGATCTAGATATATGTATAGATATATCTAGATCTATATAGATCTAGATTTATATCTAGATCTATATACAGTTGTGCACATAAGTTTACATACCCTGGGAGAAATTATGATTTCTGTGCCATTTCAGAGAATATAAATGATAACACAAAAACATTTCACTCATGGTTAGTGTTTGGCTGAAGCCATTAAATATCAATCAACTGTGTTTACTCTTTTTAAATCATAATGACAACAGAAACTACCCAAATGACCCTGATCAAAAGTTTACATACCCTGGTGGTTTTGGACCGATAACATGCACACAAGTTGACACAAAGGGGTTTAAATGGCTATTAAAGGTAACCATCCTCACCTGTGATCAGCTTGCTTGTAATTAGTGTGTGCGTGTAAAAAAGGTCAATGAGTTTCTGGACTCCTGACAGACCCTTGCATCTTTCATCCAGTGCTGCACTGACATGTCTGGATTCTGAGTCATGGGGAAAGTAAAAACATTTTTAAAGGATCTGCGGGAAAAGGTAGTTGAGCTGTATAAAACAGGAAAGGGATATAAAAAGATATCCAAGGAATTGAGAATGCCAATCAGCAGTGTTCAAACTCTAATTAAGAAGTGGAAAAGGAGGGGTTCTGTTGAAACTAAACCACGGTCAGGTAGACATCTAAAATTTTAGCCACAACTGCCAGGAAAATTGTTCGGGATGCAAAGAAAAACCCACAAATAACTTCAGGTGAAGTACAGCACTCTCTGAAAACATGGTGTGGCTGTTTCAAGATGCACAATAAGGAGACACTTGAAGAAAGATGGGCTGCATGGTCGAGTCACCAGAAGAAAGCTATTACTACGCAAATGCTACAAAGTATCCCGCTTACAATAGGCCAAACAGCACAGAGACAAGCCTCAAACCTTCTGGCACAAAGTCATTTGAAGTGATGAGACCAAAATTGAGCTTTTTGGCCACAACCATAAATGCTACAGAGGAGTCAACAAGGCCTATGATGAAAGGTCACTAGGACACTATTCCTACTGTGAAACATGGAGGTGTTTTGGGGATATGTGAGCTAAAAAGGCACAGGAAATTTGGTCAAAATTGATGGCAAGATGAATGCAGTATGTTATCAAAAATTTACTGGAAGAACATTTGCATTCAAAAGCCAGGAAGCTGTGCATGGGACTACTTGGACATTCTAACATGACAATGATCCAAAACACAAGGCCAAGTTGACCTGTCATTGGCTACAGCAGAATAAAGTGAAGGATCTGGAGTGGTCATCTCAGTCTCCTGTCCTTAATATCACTGAGCCACTCTGGGGAGATCTCAAACGTGCAGTTCATGCAAGACAGCCCAATAATTTACAGGAACTGGAGGCTTTTTGCCAAGAGGAATGAGCAGCTTTACCATCTGAAAAGATAAAGAGCCTCATCCACAAATACCACAAAAGACTTCAAGCTGTCATTGATGTTGAAGGGGGCCATACACGGTATTAAGAACTGGCGTATGTACATTTTTGATCAGGGTCATTTGGGTAGTTTCTGTTGTCATTATGATTTAAACACAGTTGATTGATAATAAATGGCTTTAGCCAAACACTAACCATGAGTGAAAGAAAAGTTTTTGTGTTATCATTGTGTTATCATTCATATTCTCTGAAAAATGGCCAATAAATCATAAACTCTGCCAGGGTAAACTTATGAGCACAACTGTATATATGAGTACACCCCTCACATTTTTGTAAATATTTTATTATATCCTTTCATGTGACAACACTGAAGAAATGACACTTTGCTACAATGTAAAGTATTGGGTGTACAGCTCATATAACAGTGTACATTTTCTGTCCCCTCAAAATAACTCAACACACAGCCATTAATGTCTAAACCGAAGGCAACAAAAGTGAGTACACCCCTAAGTGAAAATGTCCAAATTGCTCAATATTGCTCAAGTGTCAATATTTTGTGTGGCCACCATTATTTTCCAGCAATGCCTTAACCTTCTTGGGCATGGAGTTCACCAGAGCTTCACAGGTTGCCACTGGAGTCCTCTTCTAGTCCTCCATGACGACATCACGGAACTGGTGGATGTTAGAGACCTTGCACTTCTCCACCTTCCATTTGAGGATGCCCCACAGATGCTCAATAGGGTTTAGGTCTGGAGACATGCTTAGCCAGTCCATCACCTTTGCAAATAAATGTGATAAATAAATGTGCAAAACAGCGCTCGTAGGATATAGTGCAACAAAACCCCCCTGGGGCAATGGACAAAAAAGTGAAATTAAGTGAAAACAATTTTTCGCAGCAGCTATCGCAAAGGTACTAGACCCTGAAGTGTAGAAAAACAATATAAACAGTGCTTGTGAATAAGGTGACTAAGTACAACTACTTAACCAGCTCCATGCTGATGCCTGTTGTGTTTTGATTTCTTGTAAGTAGCGCTTAGCCAGAGCAAATTTACCTTATCCATACAGTACTTTACTATTGGTTCCTTTTTTGTTTCCCACATGAATATGATCGCGCACCTTTGAACATTTATAGATTAATCAAGACTGTTATGCCCCGTACACACGGTCGGACTTTGTTCGGACATTCCGACAACAAAATCCTAGGATTTTTTTCTGACGGATGTTGGCTCAAACTTGTCTTGCATACACACGGTCACACAAAGTTGTCGGAAAATCCGATCGTTCTGTACACGGTGACGTAAAACACGTACGTCGGGACTATAAACAGGGCAGTGGCCAATAGCTTTCATCTCTTTATTTATTCTGAGCATGCGTGGCACTTTGTGCGTCGGATTTGTGTACACACGATCGGAATTTCCGACAACGGATTTTGTTGTCGGAAAATTTTATATCCTGCTCTCAAACTTTGTGTGTCGGAAAATCCAATGGAAAATGTGTGATGGAGCCTACACACGGTCGGAATTTCCGACAACAAGGTCCTATCACACATTTTTCATCGGAAAATCCGACCGTGTGTACGGGGCATAAGAGGCTCCAGAGAAAACATTACATCTCCCATCTGATCTTATTTGCTCCAAGCTTTTCTGACCCCAGACTGCAAAGCTGTTCGGTCCTTGCCATCTCGTGAGTGGGGTCACAACAGGGGAGTGTAGCACACGGCACCGTCCTCAATTGTGGAGCACCAGCAATAATATTGGAGCACTAATGCACTTTTTAAGCACCTTTGAGCACCGAGCACTTTATTTATAGAGTCATTTATGACACCATCTGAACCAAATAAGTGGTTCCAGGAATCCATGTCCTTAGCCTGTTTGTCTTCAGCAAACTGTTTGCGGGCTCTCTTGAGCATCATCTTTAGAAGAGGCTTCCTTCTGGGACGACAGCCATGCAGACCAATTTGATTCAGTGTACAGCATATGCTCTGAGCACTGACAGGCTGACCCCCCACCCCTTCAACCTCTGCAGGAATGCTGGCAGCACTCATATGTCTATTTCCCAAAGACAACCTCTGGATATGACGCTGAGCACATGCACTCAACTTTTTTGGTCGACCGTGGAGAGGCCTGTTCTGAGTGGAACCTGTCTTGTTAAACCGCCTCTATGGTCTTGGCCACCGTGCTGCAGCTCAGTTTCAGGGTTTTGCAAATCTTCTTATAGCCTAGGCCATCTTTATTTACAGCAACAATTTTTTTTTCCGATCCTCAGAGAGTTATTTGCCATGAGGTGCTATGTTGAACTTCCAGTGACCAGTATGAGAGAATGAGAGCGATAACACCAAATTTAACACACCTGCTCCCCATTCACACCTGAGACCTTGTAACACTAACAAGTCACATGACACCGGGGAGGGAAAATGGCTAATTGGGCCCAATTTGGACATTTTTACTTAGGGGTGTACTTACTTTTGTTGCCAGCGGTTTAGACATTAATGGCTGTGTGTTGAGTTATTTTAAAGGGACAGCAAATTTACACTGTTATACAAGTGGTACACTCACTACTTTACATTGTATATATATATATATTTATCAATTACCTCACAGGCAGATACAAAATGTCAGCAGTAGTCTATTAAATAACCAAACCCTTTAATATTTTTTTTTAAAGAATGAACCAACCCAAATGGCAAGCTGGCTTACAATAATTATTATATGATATGTTTTTTGAACTGAAGCTAAAATACTTTGATAAGGCTCTTTCTGTGCATTAGCTCTTCTCAACCAGGGTTCCCCCAGAAGTTGCTAAGGGTTCCTTGGACTGACTGACCACCGATAAGATGGTGCCTGCATAAATCTGGGTCCAACGCCACTTGGCAAAGCCACTGGCATGGTACCAATGATCTTTTTAGCTATCTCTGGGGCTGGCATTCTGAACATGACTGTAAGGGGGACACTCTTCAAACTGGCCAACAATGTAAGGATGAAGGGGCATTCTTCCCACTGACAGCAATTAGTTATTTTTGGCAATTATTTTAAGGGTTCCTTTAGGGTAAAAAGGTTGAGAAAGGCTGCTGTATAGGTATATTTTCTACCACACAAGTGTCATTTTTTAATTCAATAAAGGATATTATAAGAGGTATTCATACATGGAGAGATTATCACATAGTAAACAATTCTTGAGTAACCACACAGCAATCTAACCTATCAAGCTGTACACATTATCAAACGACAGAGCCTGTTTGGAGGCTTGGTAAAAGGTTCAAAATGTACAGCACTTCAGAGCCCATATATTGACAGTTTGATATGGACAGATACAGCAGGTGCTCATGTCAGGTAAAAAAAAAAAAAAATCTTCCAGGAGTCTGATCATTCTTCATTCTGCATCAAGTCAGGGTTTTCAGGTCATGGGAAGTGAAGGAGAAGAAAATGAGCAGTGCAGCAGCAATAGCGATCAGGTATTCTAATCTAACTGATTATTGTTCCCCCAACAGTGACCTGCCAGCAGCCACCTGCTACACTCATATCCACCTTCAGATGATCCTATTAGTAAAACATCCCAGTGTTCTTAAAGCAAAACTGTAGGCAAGCAAGTAGATTCAAATTAAAAGAGTCCACCAGCGCACAAGTGCTTCCCAGAGTCTCCCAAGAGTCTCCCAAGCAGCCGAAGAGATCACCAACGCCCATTGTAAAAATTCAAGAGAATGTCCAGCGCTTCAGGAGCAATTTTAAAAGGTGAGAATTATACTACAGATGACTTCCCAAGCCTCATACCAGATTAACAATCCACTTCAATAAACTGTCAAAATCACCAACTGTGTGTCTTCTCCTTTATTCACCTTTGCTTTCCAAATATCTTCAACTCATCACATGTGAAACCCAAAAGAAACTTATATAGTGTAGTATTTTATTAATAAATGCAGACAAACATATCTATATTGTGCTTACATGTGAATATACCACCATTAGTGTACCACCAGTTATAAAGTGCTCCATACGCCACTTGTGCAGCCTCTTACCAAATAATCAAATTAAAACCACATATCATTCCATTCCAGGTAGGTCAGTGGATCAACATCTCCTAGTGTTCCTCCTCTTGGTAAAATTGAAAAGAAAATTACTCAAAATAGTGTAATACTGTAAAGATTAACAATGCAAATCATATGAATAAATAAATTATGCTCACATTTATATCAATAAAAAAATGCAGACCTGTGATTCCCACACCACATGACAGCTTAGTGTATTAACCCCTTACCAGGGGCTGGTCCTTTAAGGCACAAAATCTGGTAATCTTATGTCTCTCTTCCAATCTTCGCAGTGCTCAACATTAAAACCAGCCATAAAGTGCAAATCCGTGATTCCCACATCACCTGCCAACTTTATATGTGCAAAACATGTAATGAGTTGAAGATATTTGGGAAGCAAAGCTGAATAAAGGCGAAGACACACAGTTGGTGTTTTTGAAAGTTTATTGGACCCATTTGGCATAAGTGGATTGGAATGCCATCTGCAGGATAATGGTGTGAGAGAGAGAGAGGAGCGGCGCCACTCTGAGTGCAGTATGCCAGTTAAAATTCAATGTTTAATAAAAGTAATATCAACTCACATTTTGGTGAGATATAATGTGTTCTCAGCAGTGAATGAACTTTGCCTACCGGCACACCTTGACCATGGAACTATTTCAATATTGCACTAGCTGTGTTTCTAGCACTCCATCTTTTTTAATCTTAATATTTACAGGATAATATTCACCTTTTAAAATTGTTCCTGAAGTGCTGGAATTCTCTTGAATTTTTGATCTGAGTATGTCAAAGGATGTTGGTGGTCTGTTTGGCTGCTTGGTAGACTTTGGGAAACACTTGTGTGCTGGTGGACTCTTTAAATTTGAATCTAGTTGCCTTTTATAATTGTTTCTGAAATGCTGGGCATTCTCTTGAAGACCACAAAACATTTCCTATCTTATATGCTGCAAAAATTTCACAAGGCAGAGTAACCTTTATCAAGTGGAGAAGAACTGGCGTCTCATTCAATTCAACACAAAAAAAGCTCAAGGGCCACATGCAACAATTTGGCAAGCCTACTATAGAGTACATAAACTAAGAGAATATATATTTTTTAATTATGAAAAGATGAACGCTGGGGGGGCTGTTTATAAAAAAAAAAGTTTGCTGTATATATGTCACAGCATTCACACAGCTGCCATGGATAATTCCCCAAATGTCTCCAAAATAAAAATGTTAGAGACATTACAGGGATTATTTGTTAAGGCTGTGAGAATTCTGTGACACGTGTACAGTATTTTTTCTTATAGATAGATATCTTGGTGATTGAATATCGAATCCAACTGAAATACTTTACAATTTTCATTAGATGGGATCAATACACAAAATGTAATGCAGATTTTGCATTAAATATTGTATAGAATGAACTGGACCCTTGGATTTACAACCTGAATATAGCACATAGCATATACAACTGCTACACAAGCCATGCTGTAATTTAATTCTATTAAAAACAATGTTTCCCTTTCAAAATTCAGTGCTGTAATTTTATATGAAGTCAATGTAATATGACTCCTGGAGGTGTTTGGCACACAGTTGGTATACAGAACGTCTTCAGAAATATAATTTCCTCCTGCTTGTGTGAAGAACTCTAAGATGCAAGTCAGGTTTTAGGCATCCTCTGCAACACAAATCCCTGCAATGTATATTGATCACCTAGAGGGGAATGTTTTTTTTCTAAACAAAAAAGGGAGGTTCTCTTTAAATTTGTCCCCTTGATCATGACCCATAAACTACATTATTTGTACAAAGAATGGTAGCTTTTGAATAAAAGTTTTCTAAAAATTTAAAGCTGCAAAAAAGCCAAATTATTGGAAATGGGTTCACACACAAAGAGATAATTTAAATAAACAATGTGTGAAAAAAATTGCTAAAAAGAGATAGTGCAAGGAAATGTTCAAGTGAAACTAAAGACATCAATTTAACTGATTCCCAAAACAGTTACATTTAAGGTATGCCGTGAATGATAACTGTCACAATTAAACCAATAGCCTTAATAGTACAGCGTTACATACTTGCATCTATTACCTTTTGTACCACCACCCCCTCCTGTCCCTTCTGTATTGAACTGTACTGTAATTGTGCTGTCCCCCTCTACATTGTAAAGCGCTGTGTAAACTGTTGGCGCTATATAAATTGTGTATAATAATAATAATAATAATAATAATAATAATACTACTATAAACTCATGTACTCAACTTTACCATATACCTTTCAATCTCACACTCCCCAATCCAAGTGAAAATAATCAATTCAAAATGAATAAACACGTAAAAACAAAGTGATCAGATACAATCAAATAATTCTGGTGTTGCCTGTGCTTTCCCTTGGACTTCTATTAGATCAGGTGTTTTCAGTATGTAGGAAGGTGCAGCATGGTGCGGCAGCAGTAAACACTTATGCCCCGTACACACGATCAAGCATTCCGACAACAAAATACATGGATTTTTTCCAACGGATGTTGGCTCAAACTTGTCTTGCATACACACGGTCACACAAATCTTGTTGGAAATTCTGAACGTCAAGAACGCGTTGATACAACACATACAACGAGCCGAGAAAAATGAAGTTCAATAGCCAGTGTGGCTCTTTTGCTTGATTCAGAGCATGGGTGGAACTTTGTGCGTCGGAATTGTGTACACACGATCGGAATTTACGACAACGGATTTTGTTGTCAGAAAATTTGAGATCCAGATCTCAAATTTTGTGTGACGGAAAATTCCGAAGGAAAATGTCCGCTGGAGCCTACACATGGTCGGAATTTTCGACAACAAGCTCCCATCGAACATTTTCCGCCGGAAAATACGACCTTGTGTACGGAGCATTAGAGTCCGGTTGCAGAGAACAGAACTTGTATTAATGTAAAATCCAGTAATTCACAACAAACCTAGCTGGAAGGCACCCAATCGTGAACACTCATACTATATAACAGCTGGTCGTAGCAGAGCAGGTCTCAGATGTGCCGACAGTGTCTGTCTTGAGGTGTGGAATGCGGCCTGGCCAGTCCGTACCAAAATGGGGGAGTTTCCAGGAAGGATGGTGTGTCTCTATCCTTTCCCTACTCATCTGGAAACTCTCTCTGCTGTTAATTACTTTCAGATGGGTGACCTGTCCCTACACTATCCACACATGAAATGCGCGCCAAGCCCAGGATCAAGGGTCTTGAATAGACTCTGCCTGAAATAAGATGGCCACCAGAGTCGCATGGGGCAGCAGTATCCAACTGGATAGCTCCCCCAGTGACCCAGGAAACCACAGAGGAACCATGTTCTTCTTGACTTCCTCTTTCCCTGCAATTCCAATCCAATTGAGCGCCACCTGCAGTGGAGAAAGTAGACTGCACCTGCCTACAGGTGTGGTTGCTGAAAGCAAAAGATGTTTAATGCAGGACTTTTGGTGCACTTTCAAAAAATGCAACAAGAAGGCGCTCTTAAGCCTAGGTTCACACTAGATGCAGTGCGAAGTCAGCACCGCATCTAAATCACATCCTGTCCATGTGAACCAATTGCAGAGTGTGTGTTTAGTTGATGACACCCTGCAATCGGTTTGCAAAACGCAGCATGATTTACAGAACTGGATCACATGGATGTGAACACAGCAGTATGAACCCAGGCTAAAGTAGTGTATGTCTGGGCCCAGCCTTAAAACATCTGCTGTGTTTTTACATTAGAGGTTTGGCAGGCGGCCGAGATTTTGCTGCAATAGAAAGTAATAGAAAAAGAGATAAGATTTTAGTGCTTTTAGCTTTGAACTTTGACAATTAATATTGCCACAATGCCTATAGGTACAGAAGTGAATAACAGCTTTTAAGTGCTTTTACCACTAGTTCTGAATTTGTAAATAGAGTGCAAAGTCTGGGCACAGGTTCAAATCAACTGCATGTTGACAATGCAAGATTTGGCCTGTGCATCTAATGCCTCGTTTCCATCGAGCGGATCGGTTCGGGTCGGTACAGTTTGGAAGGCCTAGAATGGTCCATCCTATTCAGGCGAGCGTTTCCACTGCAAGTCGGACCGACAGGGGCCATAGGCGGGTTTAGGAAAAATGCCTAGCATGGCGTCACACGTTCGCCAATTAGTGGAATGTATCGTAGCTCCGCCCTAACCGAACCGTTCCATTTTCTATGGCCCCACATCTGAAGCAGGACCCTGAATGGAACGGTTCGGTTGTATGGGCCGCTTTCATAATGGAAACACCCAAAATAGCGTACCGTACCGAACCGAACCGAACCACTCGGTGGAAACGAGGCATAGGCTTCAATAACCTCTGGTCACAAAAGGATTCATGCAGAAGCAGAGCAGGAAATCTGTCACAGCATCCTGGCATTGAAATAAAAATTTTAGATAGATACTTTATGTGACTGAGGCATCGGAGTTCCATGGAAGGTATGTTTCCTTTCTTTCTACAAAATGCTTTGATTTTTTTTTCCTAAAATTGTAACAGTGTTATGTTAATTAGCTTTTTTGTATACAAATTAGGCGCAGTGCAGTTCTTTAGACCAAAACTTTAGACAACAATCATAATCTCAGGATTTTAGCTGGTTGTCCTAAATATTATTCCTACCTTACATTTAACGGTATCCTCCAAGCATTACGTATATATAATTACATTGGTGTAACTTGGACCAATGTAAGTATTTGTGTGCCATACCTGTGGGATCCCCATGGAAGTTGGAAATCACTGTAGTAGACACCAGAACTACAGTGATTTTACTAGCTTCCATGTCCTGTGCTGAGTGGCTGCCCTGTAGCATTGTGATCACAGAAGTTTTCTTGCTCGGCACAGGCACCATTGATGGAACACTTTGCACTTTCTTAAAGTTGTTGTAAACCTAGTTACACCACATGTACCTACAGGTAAGCCTATAACAAGGCTTACCTGTAGGTACTGTAAATATTTCCTAAACCTTTAGGAGATATTTACTATATAGTTACATAGTAGGTGAGGTTGAAAAAAGACACAAGTCCATCAAGTCCAACCTATGTGTATGATTATATGTGAGTATTACATTGTAAATCCCTGTATGTAGCGGTCCTTCAGGTGCTTATCTAACAGTTTCTTTGAAACTATCGATGCTCTCCGCTGAGACCACCGCCTATGGTAGGGAATTCCACATGCTTGCCGCTCTTACAGTAAAGAACCCTCTACATAGTTTAAGGTTAAACCTCTTTTATTCTAGTTTTAATGAGTGGCCACATGTCTTGTTAAACTCCCTTCCGCAAAAAAGTTTTATCCCTATTGTAGGGTCACCAGTATGGTATTTATAAATTGAAATCATATCTCCTCTCAAGGGTCTCTTCTCCAGAGAGAATACGTTCAGTGCTCGCAACCTTTCTTCATAACTAATATCCTCCAGACCCTTTGTTGCCCTTCTCTGTACTCGCTCCATTTCCAGTACATCCTTCCTGAGGACTGGTGCCCAGAACTGGACAGCATAATCCAGGTGCGGCCGGACCAGAGTCTTGTAGAGTGGGAGAATTATTGCTTTATCCCTGGAGTTAATTCCTTTTTTAATACATGCCAATATTTGCTTTGTTAGCAGCAGCTTGGCATTGCATGCCATTGCTGAGCCTATCATCTACTAGGATCCCCAGGTCCTTTTTCATTCTAGATTCCCACCGATGTTCTCCCCCCAGTGTATAGATTGCATTCATATTTTTGCCACCCAAATGCATTATTTGACATTTTTCTACATTAAACCTCATTTGCCATGTAGTTGCCCACCCCATTAATTTGTTCAGATCTTCTTGCAAGGTTTCCACATCCTGCAGAGAAGTTATTGCCCTGCTTAGCTTAGTATCGTCTGCAAATACAGAGATTGAACTGTTTACCCCATCCTCCAGGTCGTTTATGAACAAATTAAATAGGATTGGTCCCAGCACAGAACCCTGTGGGACCCCACTTCCCACCCCTGACCATTCCGAGTACATTTATCACCACCCTCTGAACTCGGCCTTGTAGCCAGTTTTCAATCCATGTACTCACCCTATGGTCCATGCCAACGGACCTCATTTTGTACAGTAAACGTTTATGGTGAACTGTGTCCGCGATCCCGGAAATAACTCTGGGAGACATGTGCGGGAGCCGCCAGTCATGGCTCCAGCATGCATGCAAGGAAGTGATGTCATTGCGGCTCCGGCCAATCACAGCGTCGGAGCCCGCAAACCCAGAAATAACTCCGGGAGACATGTTGCTAGTCAAAGCCGTGTGCGGGGACTGCTGCAACAGCTTTTATCTAAGGTATGTATTTCATAATGTGCTAGTATACAATACATACTAGCTCATTATGCCTTTGTCTTACAGGGTTTGTTTTTTTTTTTTTTACAGTTTAAAACCACTTTAAGGAAAGCAAAGCATTTTATGATTGGAGATAGAGAGGTGGGTGGTGATGTCATAATTAACCGCTTGAGAAAATGCAAAGTGTTCTCTGATTGGTGCCCATGCTGAGCGAGCAATCTCTTGTGTTCACTATGCAGCAGGGGCACTGACCCCAAGCTAGTGTAAATCAATGTGGTGGGAGCACCTACTATAGCGATTTGCAGCTTCAAGGGATCCCACAGGTATGGCAGATACTGTATGCACTTACATCGGCCCAAACTAGAGCAATGAAACAATGTCAAATCTTTTTTTTTTTTATACATACCTGGATTAAATATTATATTTGTGTCTAGGATTAGATTAATAGTACTGTGCAAAGGAATAGAGCCCTGACTGGCTTACAATTCATGACTTTCATCCCCACACCCCACTAGTGCTATGCAGTGGATTACAGAAAGGTAATACAGAGACAGATCAGGTACTTATATTAGCTTTCATTAAAAAAAAATACATACCGTAATTGGATAAAGTGAGGTATTTGTTTATTTCCCTTGAGGTTTACTTTGACTTATTAATAAATAGGTTTTTCTAACCTAATATGTTGGTAATACATATTATAGGTGGGCTTTCTAATGGCTACCTATTTTTAGCATTAAACAAATATTATCCTAGACAGTTTCGTGAATCAAATCTTTTCTTAATGTAAGGAAAAGAACAGTTAGTGATCTTGGCATCTGACTTAAGATCTGGGACAATGCTTTTACTTCTCACATAAGAGAAACTACGGACTTGTGGTTGAGGAAGGTTCCAAATTCACACACATGGCAGATGTAGGAGCTTAACTGCAAAATTCCAGAGGAAATTGACTCCCCAGACAGTACATCTGCTGGAAGACCACACCAGAGTTTCAAATTCTGCACCTCTAAAAATGGGGCTTTGACAAGGGCGTTATCTAGGAAGAACGCTTTAAGAGGATGAGCTGCAAGGTTACGTCTGTTTTTTACCTAGGTCGGAGGGCCTGAGTAAAATGATTAGAAATACTTTGAAAAATAGAAAATATAGTCAATATTATTGGAGTTATTTAAGAAAGTGCTGCAAGGAGCCATATCTAGATTTCTGATAGCTATATTCAAATAACCATAAGTATTATGATAAACTGCCTATATATAAATGGCTGTGCTCTTTTCAATGCTCCTTGCTTTAAGGAGAATGTAAATACTAACAATTAATTTCTCTTATTGGGTCACCACTTTCATCTTTAACTATATCAATGAAAGTGTTTTATTATATCTGTTCAAGCAAGGCTAGCCATAAATGCTTAGATTCCTTTTGTACAGCCCCACTGACTGTAGGAGATAAATCAGTTTTGATTGCCCCATCCACACCAAAGAGTGTGGATGAAGGGATCTCCCCTGCTTACTATTGTATTCAGACAGCCGGCTGCCTAAATACTAACATACATTTGATTGGATGCAGTCAGTGGGACAAATGTTTCACCCAGGCTCCTTTGCTTTTGAAACCACCTTGTGTTGAGCTAGGTGGTGCCAACAGGACCACCCACGGCTTGAATTTTCACCAATTCAACAGAAATCAGCTGAGATTTGAAATATGTATTGGCAGCTTATGTACCAAAAATACCTATTGATTATATTAGTAAATTTTGTCAGCTGACAACATGTGCGCTCTCCTGATTGACATCAGTTACTATTGCTCCCAGCTATCTGAGGACTACAGAACCCCAACTCTCTTTCAACCCCTCTATATTATATTGAATTAAGTAGATTGAGCACTGTCGCCATAGGACAAGATGTATGTTACGAAAAGAATCACCAAGGGTAGCTAAGGAAAAAAAAAACTTACTAAAAAAACAAATGCAGCTACATCTAAGTTCTGGAAAGTAGAGTTGGACTGAACTGCCCCCCCCCCCATTTGGTTCTCGCAAGTACTCTCAAACATTCCAAAAGTTTGGACTCAAATTCTAAACCCTTTTAAAGTCTATGGGACATGAACTTGCCCATTTTTAAGGCTTATATGCAAGTTATTGGCCAGAAAAAGGGTATGGGGGCCGGGCACTGCCCTGGGGGACATGTATCAATTCAATTTTTTTTTTGTTTGTTTATAGATTGTTTATACAGGAGCAGTGATTTTAATGCTTAAAGTGAAAACAATCAATATTAAAAAATATTTAAAAATATAAAAAAATATTTAAATATAGTGACTGGGGGGGCCCCCTTCATCTGCCTGTAAAGTAGCGCATCTGTACCACATATAGAACCCGCTGCAGCAAAACTGACATTTATAAAGAAGAATAAAAAGAAATTTAAATTGCAAGCAATACAATATCATTGCCGGCAACAGAAAAACACCCTGGAGGTCACCCCCCCCCTCAACTGTTAGGTGAATCATTATATTTATTGATATCCTATTCTTCTTAATGCCCAAATCTATCTTAGACGCACATTTTTAAGATGTGATCAAATCCAGCCATGTCTACCTGGATGAGATCACTTTCCATGGCCATCTGCCAGCATTTGGCCCCCTCTTCACTGGGGGCAGGGGTGTTGCTAGGTCTGCAAAAGATCTGGGGCTAGAGCCCATAGCAGCGGTCACCAATCTTTTTGCATGCCCCGGGGCGGGGGGGGGAGAGACCGGTGGTAAGCAATTTTTCACAGGCCATGGCTCGTGTTGACACTTCAATTACCATGGCACCATGGTTGATATGGTGTCAGGGAGATTGAAGAAGTACATTATTTCTTACATCTTGTTAAATTCTAATATATAATGAAGTGGTTCAACTCACTATACTGCAGAATCAGTGGGAGCCCTGGGCGTGTCACTTGCCACATCTCCTGCCACCAGATGCAGCGTGTCACTTGCCACCGCCACCTGTCACCAGATGCAGCGTGTTACTTGCCACCTTTACCTGGCAGCAAATGTGGATTGTCACTTGCCACGTCTCCTGCCACCATTTGCAGATTGTCACTTGCCACATCTGATGCCACCATTTGCAGATTGTCACTTGCCACGTCACCTGCCACTATTTGCAGATTGTCACTTGCATGTCTCCTGGCACCATTTGCAGATTCCCACATCTCCTGCCACCATTTGCAGATTGTCACTTGCCACGTCACCGGCTACCAGATGTGGGTTGTCACTTGCCAACTGATGTGGATTGTCACTTGCCATGCCAGTCAGTGCCACCAAATGTGCATTGACACTGCATTGGTGGCAGGCTAACAAGCACATGGCCTCAACTCTACCATGCTGTTAGGGCTGAAGAGCACTGATGTGTGGCTGGCAGTAAGAGATGATCTCATCTCTCTGCTGCTCGCTGCACCTCACTCCCATATTGAAGAGGCCTGGCTGCGAAGAGCGCTGATGTGAAGAGGGCGGAGAGAGATGTCATCTCTGCTCGTCTGCCTGCTCACTTCTCTCTTCTCCACCGCCACTCTCATGCAGTCAGCATGCCCGCTGCAGCAGCTGCAACCCGTTGGTTAGGCAGGGACCCTGCAGCAAGAGACTCGGGGCTATGGGCCCCAGATTCGGGGCTATAGCCTCAATAGCCACCCCCTAGCAACGCCCCTGACTGGGGGTAATAAGAAAAAAAGCAGGGTCCAGTGCAGGGGATGAAAACTGGCCTATAATGGGGTTTTAGGCTGCATTGAACATTTAAAGGCAACAGTTCCAGTCATAGGAGGGGTCATATTATAAACACAGTTACCAAGACTTACATTTACCATGAACGAATGAGAAACCAAGATACTGGTGCACAGCGGTGACTGTGTTTTTACTCTGCTTAACCTTGACAGTGAGTGTGTATCATACATGCAAAAAACCTTTGAAAAGCGGTAAATCAATAATTCCCAATTAATCAATATGACTTTAAGCCACTGAAAGCATAGTTCTAGCGTTTCCAAGCTCAAGCATAAGGTCATCGCAATCATGCATACACATAGTACAGCATGAGAGGGAGGTTACCTGGCACAGAAAAATTTGATAATAGACCAGATAAATCTGGCTACAATGTATAAGACTGGGTTCACACTATTGCGAATTGGATGTGGGTTTCCTCACATCCAATTGGCATGTAAGGAGATTGTGACTGGCTCTCAATGGAGCTGGTTCACACATATCCAGAGCGGCTCCGAAGCGAATTGCACAGGAGTCCTGTGCGTCTTCTGGTCTGTTTCAGGTCCGAATTCAGGCAAAGATTCGGACCAAAAACGGACCTGAAATGGTGAACAGGAACGCACTGGACACCTGCTGTGAGCTGCTCCGCACTACAGCCTTACACAAAACTCAACATGGACATGGACATCCTGACTTTAGGACAGCTAAAAATACATCCTGGCTAGCGTTAGTATTTCATTCATTGATGGCTGCCAGCGCTATCTTGTCCCCTCCTGTGTCTCTCTTCTCTTGCACAGGTTCAATTTAACTCCTGGTAGGCATGTGATAGATTTACAGACACAACAGGTTTACTTTCCAGACCTAAAGATGAACTGCAATCTGCTCACATAATTTGTAATAAAAACATCTTTGCCATTCTGAAGTTTTTTATATATACTGTGATTCTGTACTTGCCATATATACTGCAGAAATCTCCCTCCACTAAATCTGGCTGCAGCCATTTTAATTGTAGGCAGCTGAAGCTGCTGCCTGTTCACTTCCTGGATTTACACAGGCACACAGAGGCACACCTCCAGCTCTGCAACCCTGCAGCTTTCATTGGCCCTCTTATAACTCATCCCCCTCCCTTCATGGCAAATTCTCAGGAGAGTGAGAGAGAGAGCTGTGTATGATGTCATAAGCTTAGGCTAATGACCAGACAAGAAACAGGAAGTGGGCAGGTATTTACTGGCAGTAAAAAAAAAATGTTTTACTATCCAAAGTTAAAACAACAAGGGCAGAAGATTTAATAGATGGAAAGTTGAAAAATGACTGAAGGTCTGCTTTAAAGGAAGAAGGTTATTCTGCAGAGACTATCCAATCAGAATCCCAACTATCAGTTATTCCTCCTGTGTCAAAAAGCAGTTCAGAGACTATTAATGTACTCTCATCCTTGGCTTTCTTCATCAAGACATGGCTACAGCCCTGCAAACCCGGTCTATTTTTCAGGTGGTTGGTAAACAAATTATTTTCTTGAACGTCTGACCCAGGTCAAGTTTACAGATCAGTTCTAACACCACTCTGATTTGTAGGCAACTAGCTTTTGCAACAGGTGGACTGTGTGTCTTAGTTTGGGATGCTGGTGGTACATTGTTCCCTAATCAAACACTGGGACTGATTATGTGATTATAGTAATTGGACTTGGCAAGGTAATGCACAGAATAGCCACAGAAAAGTAGGAAGGAAGAGATCAATAAATGTTAAAAAAACAAACCGTCATGTCGGATTTGTGGAGCCTAAACTATCAAAAACTGTTTGAAAAAAATCTATAGCTCATGCATGTGTAACAGTGTAACCCCAGATCGTGCAATCGTTCAATGAAAAATGTACAGTTTATGTTGTTATTGATCAATAATATGTTGTAGATGGCGCTATCCCATGTACATTCGACAGATCTATAAAAATCGGACTGTTTTTTTCTAATGATTTTCTAACTGTGTATGGCCAGCTTTAGGCTCAACAATCCATTCCCTTAACACCAGTGATAGTTGATCCAGGATTTATCAGACTACCCTAGGGGAACAGAAAACGAAAAATTTCCTATCAAATACTTACCATAATTTTCCTTTCCTGATAGACTCCATGGCAGCATACGTGTAAGGCTGACCGCAGGTCAGCCTGTTATTGTAGGAGGAGTCAGGCTGCATAAAGCCTGCCCTCCTTCTTCTCCTTGCTTGCGGTCGTAGGATCTCGTGTGCGTCTGACGTCACTTCCGGGTTTGTCTCAGCGGGAGGATGTGCGGCTGCGAGGAGCGAGTCTCCCTGTGGCAGCGGCGGGGTTGCAAGTTTGAACGAGGAGGGGGAGCACCGCTCGTGGTGACCGCTCTCCCTCACACAGCGCTGCGGGCGGCCCTCTGGGTTCCCGTCCTCTGTCATGGAGCCGTGCCGGTGTCCGCACGCACACACTCGCTCTGTCCTCCTCGCCCGGCCTCGGCGCCCTGTTGTGCTGGAGGGGATGGTCAAGGTCCAGCTCGGGCTCGTCCCCGGGGGGTGCTCATGTCTCCCGGCTGGTGGGGGGCAGTGTGTGCGCGCTGCGGGGGGGCTCTCGGTCGCTCTCTGGGCGCTCTCTCTCTCCCCTCCTCTTTCGCCGGGGACCTGTTGCTTGGGCTGTCTCTGGCCCCGCCCCCTCCTCTGCTCTGTGTCGCTGATGGCTGGGGCTTCCTCACTTCGCAGCTCCTCGTGTGTGCTGTGTCCTGCTCATCGCTGTCATCCGGACACGTGGGTTAGTGGTCTTGGTACTTGGGTCCGTTGTCAACACTGGCTGTTCAGGTCAGAGAATGTGAGGAGGGGGGGGGGGAATCCCCTGCAGCTGCGGCAGTGCCTGTCAGCTCCGCTGTCATTCAGCCATATGTTAGAGGTTCGGGGATGCATTGGTTTTTGCAGCATAGGTATGGATGGGCAGGAAATGGGATCTCGTGCAGCATCATTCCCGGACGGCTCTGACGTCATTTCCGGGTTCGGAGCAGCTCGTGCGGTGCCTCGCCTCTCAGCTCTGCATCCACTTCGCTGTAAGTGCCTCTGGGTCGGCAGAGGGACAGGTACATAGGCAACATAGGTTGGGTACAGTTAGGGTGTTACTGTGTGAGCCTTGGTAAGTGTTTATATCCTTTCAATCACTAATTATATCACTGTTTTAGGATGTATGCTTGTACATTCTGCTGGGAATTTTCCATGGTAAGTGTCAAATTTTGGGAAGTCTTGCAGTGATGAAAAAAAAAAAAAAAAAAATCAGAGGGGAACTAGTGGAATTTGTGGAATTCTGGATGACAGAGGTCTTAATGTGAAATTAATGTGAAATTTATAACCATCCTCTGGTATGTTGCGGACCCCTGAGGCTGCGGCAGTAGTGCGATTTCCACTACCATCATACAATTATGGTTTCTTATGCATTTCATAATTTTCTTGCGATTTCATTCAATTTACGGTCTCTTATGCATGTTACAGTTTCGTAGGTATTTTTCGGTTTCTCATACATTTTACGGGTTTGCTCATGCATTTTGCGGTTTTCTCATGCATTTTACGTTTTTTCTCATGCTTTTTTCGGTTTTTTCATGCTTTTTTCGGTTTTCTCACGCATTTTACGGTTTTCTCATGCATTTTACGGTTCTCATACAATTTACGGTGTCTCATGCTTTTTACAGTTTCATGCAGGTTACGGTTCCATTAAAAGTTACAGTTTTCATGCATTTTACGATTTCTCATGCAATTACGTTTCTCATGCTGTTTACGTTTCTCATGTAATTTACGTTTCTCATGCGATTTACGGTGTTCTCATGGAAATGTGCGATTTCTTATGCGAATTGTCATTTCTATGCCTATGTTTCTTTCATTTTCTCGTGTTTTTCATGGTTCTCACGTTTCTCTTGGTTCCCATGCGAGTTATGGTTTCTCATATAATTTATGGGTTCTCATGCATATTACAGTTTATGTTTTTTTTTACGGTTTCTTGTGTTTTTTTCGGTTTCTCAGGTTTTTTTACGGTTCTCATGCATTTTACGGTTTCTCATGCATTTTACACGTTTTAGGCATTTCACGTTTTTCATAAATTGTGGTTCTTATGCATATTTTTCCATCTTTTATGCTTTGTTATGGTCAATTTACATTTTCTTATGCAATTTATGTTTCTCATGTTATTTACGATTCTCATCATGCAATTTATGTTTCTCATGTAATTTACGGTGTTCTCATGCAATGTTCGTGTTCTTATGAAATTTGTCATTTCTCTTGCCTATTCATTACATTTCTCGTGTTTCCCATGTTACTCACGCCTTACGTGGTTCTCACGTGTTCTCTTGTTTCGCACGTTTTCCATGTTTCTTACGCTTCCCACGTTTTCCATGTCTCGCACGTTTGTTCATGCTTACGTCTTCCCATGTTTCTCACGTCTTCCCATGTTTCTCACGTCTTCCCATGTTTCTCACGTCTTCCCATGTTTCTCACGTCTTCCCATGTTTCTCACGTCTTCCCATGTTTCTCACGTCTTCTCATGTTTCTCTTGTTTTCCCTGTTGCTTTCGGGTGTTTTCATGCAGTTACAGTGTTTTCATGCAAATTTTACAGTGTTTTCATGCATTTAAGGTTTCTCGTGCTATGTGTCCCTTCTTATGTCTTTTTTCATGTTTCTTACATTTATCATGTTTTACTTTTCGTATGTTTTTTCACGTTTTTTCCCTTGGTGCTCACGTTTGTTCTCTCGTGTTTCCTTGATTCTCACGTTTTCCTTTGATTCTCGTTTGACATTGCTTCTCTCGTTTGCTTTTCTCGTTTTCCATTGTTTCTCTCGTTTTCCCATGTTTTTCTCGTTTTCCATTACTTCTCTCGTTTTCCATTGCTTCTCTCAGTTTCCATTGCTTTTCTCGTTTTCCATTGTTTCTCTCGTTTTCCCATGTTTTTCTCGTTTTCCATTGCTTCTCTCGTTTTCCATTGCTTCTCTCGTTTTCCATTGCTTCTCTCGTTTTCCATTGCTTCTCTCGTTTTCCATATCTTTTCTCGTTTTCCCAGGCTTCTCTCGCTTTCCCAGGCTTCTCTCGCTTTCCTTGGTTCCCTCGGGTTCCCATGTATTTTACGGTTATGATATATGTTTATGTCATATGTTTGTCACAGTTTTTCATTCACTGCATTTCTGTTAGCTAGTGCTCATATTCAGGGTCTGTCACGTCTACAGATCTGTACAGGCTGAGGTTTCGTTTTTTAATTGATTGTTGTCCCACAATCTTCTCGCCTGTTTCCATACGTCATACGTGCACGTTCACCATTACACTTTTACTTTTACCCACCTTTGTCTGTGGGTATCTTAGCCCTGAGTGTTCGTTTTTAATTTCCTGTTCAGGCGCTGCAGGTTGCTCGGGCTCACTCATTGCATACAGTAGGGGGGTGTCATCATTAGGTTCACATTCTTGCGCTATTGGTCTTGCCATTCCTGCACCCACATCATCATTGTCAGGTACCAGGGGTATTATGTCTTGGGGCTGCTTGTTATGTATGTTATTTGGTTGTTGTTAAACAGCTGGGTTGTTCATGTTCTACCACTGTTGAATACCCATCACGTCTATGGGTTGACAGATTGAGGTGATCGTTTTTAATTGGCTTGTTCGGTGGCAAGTCTCCTCATCTGTTCTTACGCTGTTTATGTATTTCATACAAACTCACGTTTCTCGTGCAATTTACGTTTCTCGTGCAATTTACGTTTCTCATGCAATTTACGTTTCTCATGCAATTTACGTTTCTCATGCAATTTACGTTTCTCATGCAATTTTACGTTTCTCATGCAATTTTACGTTTCTAATGCAATTTACGATTCTAATGCAATTTACGTTTCCCATGCAATTTACGTTTCTCATGCAATAGTCTCACTTATGTTTCTCTCGTTCTTCTAGGTTTTCTCAGGTTTTCCCAAGGTTACTCGCGTTCTCATGTTTCTCATGCTGTTTATCATTCACGTTCTCGTGCTACCAGGGTTTCATGTAGTTTGCGGTTTCTTGCAGCTTCGGTGCTTAGGCTGCTTACGGTTTGTAGCTCGCATAATACATGTGTTTCGTCCTTTCAGGCAGCTACGTTCCTGTCGCAGGGTCTCAGCATGCTCATGTTCTTTCGTAGTTCATGTTGCTGTCCCAGTGGCATGCCACTTACGCGGAGTAGGTTACCCAGGGGACTGGTTTTTCTCTCTGGTATTCACACGACCTTTTATTTCCTAGTTACTTTTGGCTAGGATTGGCGGAAGCATGGAACTATGGTAAGTCGGCATGGCAGCTCCAGCAACTTTTACAGGCTCAGGGGGTTAGTGGTTTCCGAATATTCTCAAGTCTCTAGGTCAGGATCAGTAGGCTTCCTACTTGGTTCGGTTTTTGGCCCTTTTATCACGTATCAGCATGGCATTGTCAGGGCGTTCTGGTTGGGCTCAGCTTTTCATGTTGTTGGAGACCCCGACAGACTTTCTTTATTTGCTGCGCATTCTATTAGTATCCTCAGGGTTCTTGAAGAGTAGCCCTCCGGCTGTGATCAGCGGACTTCTCACCATGGGTCAAATTTTCCCGTGTGGTATCTATCACATTCTCATGGTCTCCTTCATGTTGGGTACCAGCTAGGTGCTCAGGGCAGGCTTATACCCGGTTTGGGTCATAAGTGATAGGAGCAGGTTCGGTGTATTTGTGCCAGGGACTCCAGCCCGTTGGGTAGGTGGAGGTCGTCTGGTTTCTCTGGGTTGGCCAGAGCCATTTTTGAGATACCATAAGCATTTGTTATTTGTTAGTGTATTCGTAATTTCAGTGGGCTATAATTTGGTATCATATTCATCCTAATGGTCATTTTTGCCCCCTTTTAGGCATACTGACCATTTGACCAGGGCACAACGCAGGTCTATTGTCTTGTTGCTTTTTGTTCCTTGTCACACTATCACAGATTGACTCCGAGTACAAGTGTAAGGCTGACCGCAGGTCAGCCTGTTATTGTAGGAGGAGTCAGGCTGCATAAAGCCTGCCCTCCTTCTTCTCCTTGCTTGCGGTCGTAGGATCTCGTGTCCCACCCACCCATTCCCTTTTTCTTTTCTATTTTTATTTCAATTCATACTTGGGTATGCCCCCTTTTAGGCATACTGACCATTTGACCAGGGCACAACGCAGGTCTATTGTCTTGTTGCTTTTTGTTCCTTGTCACACTATCACAGATTGACTCCGAGTACAAGTGTGGGTTAACCCCGCTTCCACTCCTCCCCTATAGGACCCTCTCTCCCATAAATCTTTTCTTCAGGCCAGTGGCCGTGTTCCGTAACTAGCCTACTCCAGACATTTGGGAGGGAACTCCTCCTGCCATGGAGTCTATCAGGAAATTAAAATTATGGTAAGTATTTGATAAGAAAATATTCAGTTTTCCTGACAGACTCCATGGCAGAATATGTGTGGAAAATAACTTGCCGTACACACCCAGGTGGGCAAAATGTTGAGCAAAGAAAGTTTAACACCATCAACTGACAGTACTTGTAAACCAAAATTAAGTGAAGATAGGGCAGCTGGTTCAACACAATAATGGGACAGAGTAAACGTGTTCATAAAAGACCAGAAAGCCACCCTGCAAATTACTTTGAGGGCTACATGGCACAAAGCTGCCCAAGATGTAGACCCACTCCAGGTCGAGTGAGCAGACACTACCTCCAAAGGAGCCAAGCCCTTGGTTCTGTGAGCCTGCTGGATGACCTAGGCAATTCATGTTTGATGTGATGTAAGTAAAGACAGCACAAGCCATTACTGTACAGAGGCCATGTTCAGTATAAGCCATTACTTTATAGAAGCCATGTTCACTGAATAATAATAATAGAAACACAACATCCATGACAATCCATGCCACAAGATGAGGCACGTTTCTCTGTCCTTTCTGGCAAAAGAATGAACAGGCATTCTGAAGCCTTAAGGAAGCAGCTGCTTGTAGATATGACTTTAAAAATATCTGTGGGATTCATAAAATTGAAGGAAGGCACTGCTGGAAGTCAAATTAGGATTCCCTGTTTACTAGAAATGCTGTTTAACCGCTTCAGCCCCAGAAGATTTTACCCCCTTCCTGACCAGAGCACTTTTTGCGATTCGGCACTGCGTTGCTTTAACTGGTCGTACGACGTTGCACCCAAACAAAATTGACGTCTTTTTTTTCCCACAAATAGAGCTTTCTTTTGGTGGTATTTGATCACCTCTGCGGTTTTTATTTTTTGCGCTATAAACAAAAAAAGAGCGACAAATTTGAAAAAAAAACGCATTATTTTTTACTTTTTGCTATAATATCCCCCAAAAATATATAAAAAAAACTATTTTTTTCCTCAGTTTAGGCCGATATGTATTCTACATATTTTTGGTAAAAAAAAAAAAAAAATCGCAAAAAGCGTATATTGATTGGGTTGCGCAAAAATTATAGCATCTACAAAAAAGGGGATAGTTTTATGGTAATGGTGGCGATCTGCGATTTTTATCGGGGCTGCAACATTATGGCGGACACGTCGGACACTTTTGACACTATTTTGGGACCACTGTCATTTATACAGTGATCAGTGCTATAAGGGAAGGGGTTAAACACTAGGGGGTTATGAAGGGGTTAAGTGTGTCCTAGGGAGTGATTCTAATTGTGGGGGGATGCGCTTTAAGTCACATGACAGCGATCACCGCTCCCGATGACAGGGAGCGGTGATCTCTGTCATGACACAAGCCAGAATGGGAAATGCCTTGTTTACATAGGCACTTCCCCATTCTGAGGCTCCGTGACACGATTGCCGGGAAACGCTGTACACGGCAGGCGCGCACGCGCCTGCTATTCCCGGCTCTTAAAGGGGACGTACAGGTACGCCCATTTGCCCACCGCTGCCATTGTGCTGACGTATATCGGCGTGCAGCGGTCGGCAAGTGGTTAAACAACTTTCTCCCACGCAAGATAGAACTCTAAGGTTGGCAGAACAATTTCCTGGTTCCCACGAAGACTGATGCACCCTTGGGAATTGAGTTAAGCATAGGTAACAGCACCGGTCGACTGGAAAGAATGTAAGAAAGTTCACCATGACCATTGAACCGATTTCTAAGTCTTTTTATACCAACGTGATAACCGGGAAAAGGCAAACTTTACAGGGAGACTTCTAACTGAGACATCCCTAGAACACTCCACTCCAATTCCCGAGGGGGAGTTAAAAAAAAGAGGGAGACTCCATTGGAAAACCTTCGCTTACCCTGAAGTTTGAGCCTAGCTGCTGCTTTCCTGTTGGACAGGAAAGATGCCTAGATCAGAAAACACCTGTGAAGGCCGATAAAGCTGATACTTGAACTCCGAGGACCGACAGAGCCAGAACTAAATCTGACTGGATGAAGCCTAGAGCATCTAAAACTTCTAGATCACCTCATGATCTGTCAGCAGCAGACATGTATTGAACAATTTTGACCAGATACTCCCATCAACTTTGTCTGCATTCATTCTTCTAGTATTCAAGAGAGTGGAGATGACTCTGGAAGAGCAGCCGAGGACCTCCAATCTCGAGAACCAGACCGTCAGACGCAACCGTGCTAGACATGGATGTAGAATTGTACTCAATGACAGAAGGCCTGGCCTGGCCTGAGGAGAAGGTGAACTGGGTTCCAGAAGCTGAACTGTGAAAGCAAGGGGAACGATGACCTAATTGGTCAATAATGCCATTAATACCACAACCTCCATTCGGAGTCTTCGTAGAAAACCCGAGGTTGACCAAGACTGGAAGAAATGTATAGGTCCTACCACATTTCCAATGATTCATCAGGACATCTGCACCTAAAAACCTCCACATGTAAAGACCATTCGTTGTGGACTCTGGAAAGAAAATCCATTAGAATATTTTGAACTCTGGGAACATACGCCGTTGAGCTGTAACCTCGATTCTTCTGAGCCAAAGACATAATTGGCTCTGCTTCCTGTAATAGAGAACAGTCTCTGAGTCCCCAGGCTGTCTTTTAACGTAGGAGACCGCCGTAGTGTTGACTAACCTAAGAGCACTGACACTCCGTGGTTATATGGTGAAAGGCCTGAAATCTGCTTCCTGGCTCCCACTGCTGGAGAAAACTCTTCCAGAAAGGCTTCCTTCTCCAGCTTCCACTTGGTCTTCGGATCTGTAGACACCACAGTGCCAATCATTTTAGACACTGAAAGGTGTGCAGGTGGGAAGAAAACAGAGCTAGAAGATCCAAACCATCGAAATCCAGAGCCAAGGCAATGATCCAAAATGATATTGAAATTTTCCCCCGAGGCCCACAAGAGACTGAGTGGGCTCCAGGTGTGTCGTTGCCAGATTCAGTAGCCAGCCGAATTTGAGGAGCATAGAAAAGACCTGGGCTCCAGCAGCTGCCCCCTGTCTTGAGACAGTAGGACAAGGACATCCACATAACTAGGCAGGCGTATGCTCCTTGTTTTGATAAAGACTAACAACCAACAAGACCCTAAAAAAACACAAAGGGTGATGTTGAAAGCCCGAATTGCTGGAGCTGGAGATGGTCTTAACCTACAGTGACCCATAGGAACTTGCGTAAATCTTCTACAATGGGCACATGAAAGTAAGCATCTTAAGTCTATTGGAAAAAATTCAGCCACCTGGCTGAACCCCCTATGAAACAGGGATAATGTTTCCACCTTGAACTTCTCTTTTGTTGAAAATTGTCTCAGGTGTGCAAGGTCTAAAACCGGCCTCTGCAAACTTTTCCTCTTCATGACCATAAGAGGGGCGAGCACCTTCCCTGAAATCTCTCGCATTCGGAGACTGGCACAGCAGGACTTTGCAACACCAGCGACTTACGTAAAGCATGAGTATATGCTTTCTTTACCTCAGCATGAGGCAAAATCCATGAAAATTAATCAGAGAAGATGGAGGACCACTGATGGACCATGCATGTCCCGAAAGGACCACTTTAACGTCCCAATTGTCTGAAGCCCAACTCAGTAGCTTCTAGGATTCCAAGTTCAAGCTTCAGCATACTTCTGAGGGGATATTAGGTCCCCTCACCAGCTCTTCCTAAAATCCCGACCTGGTCTGTAAAAATGTGCGACCCTCACACGCTTTGAACTTTGTTCTCTAGACTGTCCTCTTCTGGCCTAGCCAGTGCTGGTGCTGAGGTAGGACCTCAACTTGCCAACTGTGGCCCAGGTTACGGTGCTATCCAGCTTGCCAAAAGATGAAGCTCCCTAAAAGGGAATGCTACACTACGCCTATTAGAGGAAGGAACAGCAAGCCCAGGCCCCAGCCATAGCACTCATTTTGCCGTAACTGACGAGAGCATAACCCGTGTCACTATGTGGCTGATGTCATTTGGAGCCTTATCATGGAAACTGACACCAGCTCCAAAACTGAGCTATAGAGTTTCTGAAAACGCTCCTGTATACTTCGTCCACATTCTCCATCCACATTTCGATCCTTTTCAATATGGCCACAAGTGCCCAGGCCAACTTTCGGGCTATTCACTGCATCTTCCAAGGAAGAGCGACATGCTTGCTTGCCTCATTAAGGCCTCAGCCATTTAGAGAGGCAGCCTTTAGATGCTTCACATCCTTATCTCTGAATGGATAGAGCTTGGCCATCTTACTCAGAAGAGAGGGATGTCTCATGACCTTGCTCCACTTATCCAAAATGATGTTCCCTAGTTCTGTTAAGAATGAGAATTTAGAACACTTTCTCTAACGGCTAAGTCGTGCGATTCAGAGTGCGACCCCGATCTGACTCCGAGTGCGGCCCCAATCCAACTTTACAGTCTCTGGATCAAAAGTTGCATCAAAGTAGCGCAGGAACCCCTCAAGTTGCTGCGACTCTAAGTTGCATAGATTGGGTGCCATTGAACTCAATGGGCTGTGACCCACCATGCGACCCCATGTGTCCAAAGTCGCATGACTAGTCGCACTAGTGGAAACGGTGCCCAGAGGTGCTTACAAAACTTCCCCTTGCTTTGCAGAAGACTCTACCTTGGTTTTGACAGTTCCAGTTCTTCCTGGTCATCCTAGTGGGAGAACACGCCGCAATGGCTGTTGGACTTCGTGTGTGGCTTGTATCCCACTCTTTAAGGGATTCTTGCACCATGTGCCTCACTAGGGATTCCATTTGCTGGAAAACACCACCGCCCGGGCTTATCATGACTCACACAGAGCTTGCCCTCTGGGACCAGAGTCCCGCATCCCCAGCAGGCTCCCTCCTTGGAGCAGCTGACATAGCGGTGGGTGCGTACAGGAGGATTCATAGCTTCTGCTATGAAGGCTGGACCTTGATGATGACCTATGACAAATAGAACTGAAGAAAAATATTTTGACCTAATCATGTCTTTATCATCTCATGCCATGTAATGTCCATGGTTAGACCCTGGATACTTCACCAAAGCCCCCTAACGGGGCTCCTAAAAAATAAACTGTTAAAAAATAATTACAAAAAAATAAAATTTGCAAAAAATTAATAAAAAATAAATAAAACTACTGACACTGTCCACTGCCCTACTGACACCAATCTCTACCCTACTGACACCGTCCACTGCTCTACTGACACCATCAGTATATATACAAACACATGTGTTTGAGCTTTGGGGTGCACACCCTAATGCACACCTACAGTATGTTGGGAGTACTGAATGATATTCTTTTCTCGGAATGCGTTTATCAGAGATCAGAGATATTTTAACTTCTCTCAGCTTAAATCATTCAAATATTTTAAAGAAATTATTCATATCTCCAGTTTTTTTGGAACCTTTTATTAATTCAAGCTTTAAAGCTGTGGTTTCAGAAAAGATGTAGAAACAGAAGCAGTGCATTTGCCTGGGTAAACCCCTGTGATTTTTTGTATTGCTGTCCATGTCTCTGTTTAGGAGATTTACTTTTACAGACGTTGGTGATTTCAGCACCCAATTTAAGATACAGCCGTTTGTGCAGGTACGTGTGCGTTGTTGGGAATATTGCATTGGATGTACTGAGCGGCCAACTGTGTTTAGAATGCATCAGAAGCCAAAAGCAAATGGAGATTAGTCCAAACTGGACGAATGTAACTATGTATAAAATATCTATGCTTGGAATTCCTCTTTAATCAATGTCAGTCTTGAGTACTTGCACCTATTCTCTGCCCTGGTAAAATAATTCATTCTGTACAAATTGACAGAATTTTAATTTTTTTTATTTTACACTGTACAAATTAATTTAACATAATCAGATTTTTACAATCTTTGTGAATAAAGGTTTTGTGCTTGAAATGCTTTAGAATAAATTCCTTACTTAAAGGGGTTGTAAACCCTCAAGGTTTTTGCACAGGAGAATGCATTGAGGTGAAAAACTGTGTAATGCTGTAGCCCCCCCGAGCCCCTGTCTTACTTACCTGTACCCCCTCTATCTTGCGCCGGGGACGAGCACACGAGCAAAAGCCGGTATCTCGAGTCCTGATTGGATGGATTGATAGCAGTGCATTGGCTCCCACTGCTGTCAATAAAATCCAATGACACCGAGTCCTGCTTTCAGTGTGAATAGACACAGAAGCAGGACACAGGAGTTCGCCCACACGGGTGTCCACGAAGTAGAGTGCTTCTCCGACGGAGCACTCGAGAAGAGGAGGAGCCAGGAGCGCCGCCGAGGGACCCCAGAAGAGGAGGATCAGGGCCACTCTGTGCACAGAGGAGGTAAGTATAACATGTTTGTTTTTTTAAAACCCTGAACCTTTACAACCCCTTTCAAGCTGAACTCTAGCCAAAGCTTGTATAATGTTATTTGGGAGGGGGAACTATTGCTTTGTCCCCTTTAGGGGGATTTACTGTCATAGGACAGGAAGTGCTGGGATCTTTCTCTGATGGGGACAGAGACAGCAACAAAAGAACTTTTATTTTCTAGTATGGAGAGATTAGAATATCTACAGTAACAACCACATTCTCTTTTGTGTCCCGTGACACCTGGACAGGCAGAAAGGGCAAATCTCCAAAGTGAGCACAGCAAAACTTAAGTGGAAGTTCATTCAAAATTTACCTAAGGCTAAACCTACTCCCACCCCATTCTAAGATTATCCCATCTACCCTGTGAAAGAAAAGATGTCTATACTTACCTATTCTGAAGCCAGTCTGGTCTGGTGACATGATCTCTCCAGCGGCAGCTTCAGTGCAGAGGAGAGATCACCAACAACAGCTGCAAATGCCTGTGCGGTGACGTCTCCCAGAGGCTTACTATGGGGCATCCATTGTCAGTTGCCCCTCCTCTATGCTGGGACCAGTACTGCGATCTGATAATGTGACCGGACTGGAGTGGCTTCAGAATAAATAAGCATTAGCATCTTTTCCTTCACGGGGTAGGTAGAATAGTCTTAGAATAGACTGTTTTTCCATTTCCTGGTTTCTTGAGGCACTTGTGATGGAACCATGGCCTCAGAGCTGTATCCTGGGAAGTTCCTGTCACAAGTTCCAGGGGGTAGACTCACAGCTCTAAGCAGAGTTCCAGAAAGTAAAGTAAGATGGATTCATCTGCCCTTAGTGAATACGGCCAAAAGAATGGGGATGAAATTGAAAAAAAAGCATGCAAGGAACAACAAGGGTGTAATTATCTATCTGTTTGTAGATTCTCATTGCTAAACATTTAACAGTACCTTTGTTGTATTTTCTGTGAAGTTCCTCGTTAGGGCTGGCCATACATGAAGTGAATTTTGACTGGTTCTTGATAAAGCAATCAAAATTCGCTCAGTGGGTGGCCCTGTCAGCTGCCCCACACCTGACATCCTTGAACTGAAAAATAGTTGGGCAGAAAATTGTCGATCAAAGCAATGTTCATCTAATCAAGGCAATGTTCAGATTAGACAGCTGACAGTACCGATTGTCAAAATACAATACCTTAACCTCCCTGGTGGTATGATTATTTCGGATTTTAGGTGCTGAAAGCGATATAATTATTTTGCATGGAAATTTGGCGTTTTATATTGTAGGTCTGTAATTCTTAACAATAACACACCTAAATCTGTCCAAACAAGAGTCTAGTAGATATCCCGGGTGTGATAAAGTTTGAAACACAAAAACATAAATTATAATATAATAAATAAAAATAAATAATTAAAAAAAAATAAATAAATAAATAATAAAATACATTTCCCCACGATTCACTATCGCTCAATTCTGCAAGTGTTCTAATTTACTATCGCTGTTTTCTAGCTGGTCTAAAGCCTCTTTTGATGTAAAGGGACACTTTTTGGTTGCTATGGACAATCTCCAGTTTCCAGGCAGAAAGAACAGTATATATAACATAAAACTGCATGCAGGGCACAGGACAAAGCACTGGAGACAAAGGGGATGTGAAATAATTTCATACAGTACTGTAATCTGTAAGATTGCAGTACTGTATGTGTTATGATTTTACACTTTTTTGAATTTGCCGCCAGGCTCCGCCCCCGTGCGTCGCGCCGCTCGCAGGGAACGGAGCCTGGCATGGAGAGGCTTCGGAGGAGGACGGAGCCCGCAGACACAGCGGGGGACATCGCAGGATCCCGGGGACAAGGTAAGTAAAGCCACACCAGGATCCTGCGATGTAATCCCGAGTGTGGCTCGGGGTTACCGCTAATGGTCCTGAAATTTAACCCCGAGCCACACTCGGGAAAACCGCCAGGGAGGCTACGCGGGAGTTATGTCCATCCATGCTGTGTAGAACCATCTAAATCTATATTTGAATGGCCAGCTTTACTTTCCAGGCAATATTTTTTTTTAAATCCTTATCCTTTTATATCTAGTTCTCAAACCTCTTCTCATAGCCCTTAAATTTTTACCATCTCTCTATTTTCTTCCAACATTTTTTAGCAATATACAGATTTTTCTAGATATTTCACAATATTTCTCCCCCTATTTCTATCTTTCCATTTTTCTTTAGATTTCCTTCTGCTCTCTATTTCCTTCTTATATCTTTAGTGCAATTAGTCAAATTTAATGTCTCGTTTTATCTGAAACTCAAAACCAAAACCCAAAACCTAACAATTTGTGAAAAAATTACAGTGCTCAGGTGCAATTTACAACATAATGGTCACTGGCATGTAAGATTTGCCAGCCTTTTATGGCCCTTTATTTATCACGTCATTATGCATGTTATCATGTGTGCTATGTCTTATGATGTCATTCGTCATAAGACGTTTGTTGCATGTGCTTGGTCATGAGTAATGCAGCATCATTTTTCCCAACATAGGAGGGTAGGAATGGTCGATTAAACCATTAGGCCCACAAAATCAGCAGCAAACAGTCTAAAAACGCCACAATACAAGAAAAACATGTCTGTAGCATGCTGCCAGTACAAAGAACTAATGCCAATATATGCTGTCCTGCAACAGACTAAGAAGTTTTGGCTTGAATTATCTAAAACAGGAGTTGACCTTACAGCAGTGTACAGTATCAAAAATCTGCTATTGTTGGCAAGGCAAAAGAGTGTAAATACCATCAGTGGACATATTTTACATACAGTGTAATAGCATAACCTGACAAGCAGAAAGGAGCACTCAAGCAATAGGAAATAATATATAAGGCTTTGGAAAAACATGCTTGTCTGATGCCGTTACAGTAAAAACTGAGCTAACAAAGGGGTCACTACGGGTCTAAAAACCACCAGCCTTTAAATCACAGAGTATAATGATACAAAGCAGAGACATGAAGCCCAGAAACGTTACACTGTATTAAACAGCCACAGAAACGAAGTTGGAGCCAAGCACAGCTTTCATTGCCTCTAGGCCTTATCTTCCAGAGTGCAGTGTTAATTTACAGTGTGCTGGAGCAAAGTTAACTTTTATTGCCTGACAAGGGTTGTAATCCAACAGGACATTCACTACTGCTTCTTAAATCTCTGGAAACATATGTAATTATAGCTGCACAGCTGATACCGCTCTAAAAACACACAATTTTGATTCCCAGAAGACTAGTCACTCTGGGCTCTGTAGGTGAATTCCTTCCCTGACATGACACATTAAGAATTTATTCAGATTAAAGGCATTTCTGTTGTGTAGGCTTAGTGAAGTACATTAGAGCAACTCAACTTCACAGAACGCTATAACATTGCAATATCCAAAACGAAACACCACAAAATAAAAAATACATGGATAATGCAAGATGGGGGGGGGGGGGGGGGTTATTTACTAAAGGCAAATCCACTTTGCACTACAAGTGCACTGCAATTGCACTTGGAAGTGCAGTCATGTAGATCTGAGGAGAAGATCTGAAATGAGGGGAAGCTCTGCTGATTTCTATCATCCAATCATGTACAAGCAAAAATGCTGTTTTTTCTTTTCCTTGCATGTCCTACTCAGATCTACAGCAACTGCACTTCCAAGTGCACTTGTAGTGAACAGTGGATTTGCCTTTAGTAAATAACCCCAAATGTCCTAGTTAATATGAAAGGCAGAAACTACACTACTGTGCAAAATTTTAGGCAAGTGTAAAAAAATGCTGTAAATTAAAAATGCTTTAGGAAATAGAAGTGTTAAAAGTTTATTTTTGTCAATCAACAAAATGGGAAATAAACAGAAGAGAAATCAAAATCAAATCAATATTTGGTGTGACCACCGTTTGACATTAAAACACCATAAATTCTTCCAGGTACACTTGCACAGTTTTTGAAGGAACTCGCAGATAGGTTGTTCCAAACATTTAGTAGGCTGCCTTAAATCCTTCTGTTTCTTTGTGTAATCCCAAACAGACTCGATGATGTTGAGATCAAGACTCTGTGGGTGCCAAACCATCACTTCCAGGACTCCTTGTTTTTTATGCTGAAGATATTTCCCAATGACATTGACTGTATGTTTGGGGTTGTTGTCCTGCTGCATAATGAATTGGGGCCATTCATTTGCCTCCCTGATGGTATGGTATGATGGATAAGTATCTGCCTGTATTTCTCAGCACTGAGGACAAGATTGATCCTGACCAAATCTCCAACTCCATTTACAGAAGTGCAGCCCAAACCAGGGACCCACAGCTCCAGGCACTGCCAATTGTCTGTGTCTGGGATGTATGTGGTGGACAAGGTGAGAACATGAAGTTCTGCTCAAGTCAGGATATGATCTACGCTTGCTGCAACAAGGTATCTGGTTTCTCCCAAATGTTTGATGTATGCACCTGCCATGGTGTTGCCTAAATGAATCCTGATTGGATGACCTACCAACAGAATGGTTCAATGCTTCGATGACAGCCATATCACCAGAGGTTTTGTGATGTTGTTTGGGAGACAAATGACCAAGCCCACTGTAGCAACACAGTGCCTACAGCCCCTCCCCTGGCTCACATCTGGCATTATAATCTTCCAATATATGCGAAAAGGAGCTGGCTTCCCGAACCATCATGTCAGAGACAACCTGGCCCCTGGTGCCAAACAAATCAGTCTGAAGTTTCTCCTGTTGAAGAAAAACTTTGACCTGAGCTGTGTCCAGAACTATACTTAGATACTCCAAACAACAAGTCAGTTCCAGTGCTGATTTCTGAGGGTTCAGGATCCATCTGACTCAGTATCATTTCTGGACAGCCAAGGCTACATTGCCCAAAAGAGGGGAGAAAGCTAGGAGGGGGCATGGAGTGAAACCCCAGCTTGTATCCCTGGGATACCACCTCCTGTATCCAAGCCTTGGAGATGAAAGCTGTCCAAATGTCTGCAAACGTTAACTAACATCTCCCACTCTGAAAAGAGGGGGCGCACCTTTATGCAAACTTTGAGCCACAGACCTTGTGGCAGGATGGACTGGGAGCCAGATTTGTGGGGTCTTGATGTGGAGGGAATGGAAGTAGAGAAATTAAATATGTTTCTTAGGCTTCTTCTAGTGATGAAAATTGATGCTCTTGCCACCAGTGGCATCCTTCATAAATAGCATAGCCATAGTTTGTCAAAGTAAAGTCACTGCCTGGATTGGATAAATGGCAGGACCCACCAGTGAGAATAGAATTCTAGAGAGGACTACCACCCACTTATAGGATGAGTCCATAAAGACAGATGCATCCTTCACCAGTATGGCAGTTGCCTTGTTAAGGCAAAATACTGCCTGATCCACAGTGAGAATAGACCATTTTTGTACAAAATTCTCCTCAAAGGGGTACAAGGCTAATAATTGTTTGGGGAGAGCAAACAGCTTGTCAGGGTGTCTCAAGTCTCGGTACAGAAATTGTTGGAAAGGCTGGTACAATAGATGCAAAGTCTTTACAGTCTTAGCAGCTTTAAGGCTGGATTCACACCTATGCATTTTTAGTGCTTTTTGCATTTTGCAGATTTGCACTACAGTCCATCTAACATGGTTTCCTATGGAACACGTTCTGTAGTGCAAATCTGCAAAATGCAAAAAGCACTAAAAATGCATAGGTGTGAATCCAGCCTAAAGGGCCCAAAATTTGAAACAGTACTGGTAGAAGTTACAGGGTGGTGTTCATAGCATTGCTAAGTGCCAAAAGAATCCCTTTTAATTTGGCAGTGATAGCAGTAGACTGTGACTCCTCTGGCGTAAGCTCATCAGTCAAAGGCTGGAGCAATTCAGAATCAGAATCTGTGTCCAATGGAGCTGAAGCTGCTTAGGCTGCAAGCAAATCATATTAGAGAATATACAGGGTAGGGTGCGGGAGCATGCTTGCAGTCTCTTGATTTGGGCCATAAAGTAATAAAAACTTTTGTTGAGGAGCCAACCACAACCAACAGAACTAAATAGGACTCTACATGCATGTAGGCTTCAGACATCAGCACCATCAGTAAGCATGCTGCAAACAATCAATGCCTTGGAATCAATAGATCGGTAGCAGAAACAGATCAAACATTACTGTTCCACTTAGAGTTCACATGGGTCTTGCAAACTGGAGCAACAGCAGGGAGATATTTCCTTGATGCTCAAGAAAGAGAGAGTGGACCATGCACAGGACATCCCCCCATGGATGATGTGAGTATCAGACCAGCCTACTCATGCAGTGAGTGTTCATAAACGGGCAAGTACTGAGGAAATGCCAGGGCTCTGCACTTGGAATTTGCTTCACAGCTAAACTTTTATCAGAAGATGTCCTATGTAGCACTCAGTGCCCGAAGGTCATTCCCAGGCTATCTTCCCAGCACAATCCAGCCCAGTGGACCCAGATGCGGCTCTTGAAAAGCCATGTTAATAACAGCCACACGAATAGCTGCAATTGAGGAAAGATGGCTTCATCAGCAACGTAAAGAAGAATCTTGACTGAAGAAAAAAAGTGCCAAAAAATGGAAACTTTATCACATTGGATATTCAAAAAAAGATGTTTATTGTCCTAAGACACTAATGACAGCCTACTGTTCATTCCTTTATGAAATGCTATGCACATACAGTAGAGTGTAATACAATCCACATGTTGAAACCTTAATACCAGATTTCACCAGCAGGTGACACTGAAGGCAAACTATGAAATTATAACCTCCTGTTTCTTGAGAAAACATAAAGCTGCATGAGCTATGATCCCACTATATTGTCAAGAGTCCTTGAATTTCCCTTTAGCTGCCCAAGTATACAATGCAGACTTCCATTCAGAAGGTTAAAAAAAATTAGGTTGTTGTCCATAGTGACCATTACTTTTTCATATTCCCAGAAAATGAAAGACTTTGCTTTGGTTTTGCTAGAAACATTTTTATAATTATTTCAATAATAATATTATACAAAAGGTAATTGTTCATAAACACTTTTGTTACGCTACAATTTGCAAATATGACATTCATAAATTTGACACTAGAAAAACCTGCACAACTCAAAGCACTAGCATGTTATCTTGCTAGCCTGTCTACAAACAATAAGGCTTCATGTACTCTACAGCTTCTAAACTTGAGTTTAGGAGATTTTGTTTTTTTTTCACCAAAGCTCCTAAACTCAACTCCATAAAAGTCTGTGTCAATGGCTGCAGTTAGGGGAACTTCAACCTCCCTCAACCTCCCTCTCCTGAACGCAGAAGAATAGCATTCAAGATAGGAACGTTTTGACTGAAGCTTGCCGGATAATGTGAATCACTGCAAAACTGCAGCAAACTATCAGCTTTTGTCGCATTTGGCGTTTTCCTGCACCCGGCGGTCAAAGTAGGCAGTGTGTACATGAAGCCTAAGAAAAAGAAACAGAGTAAAAGACATGCGGTTGCATAATAAGTGTTCAATATACATAGTGCTAAACAAACTAAAATAATATGGAGGATATCAGGATAGTAATGATTTTAAGGATTTTTTACAGTAATGCAGTCTAGGCAAAAGGGGGGGGGGGGGGGAGAGTGGAGGTTGGAGAACAGGGATCACTGATTGTTCACCAAACTATGAGTTAGAATGGTTAGGCCTCAAAATGGGATTTTTGCAGTACACTACTATCGGGGTTCCCAGTCTACACAAAAATTTGGTGTCTCACTTATGGATACTTGAAAATGTATTAGTCAATTCTGATGGGATTCCATGAGTTTAGAAGGTTAGACCTCCAATAATATATTTGCAGTATACAGGTAACAGGATTCCTAGTCGACAAAAAATTGGGTATCTCAGTCTAAGATACTCGAAAGATCATTTATCAACTCTGAAGGAATGTTTAGTCTGTTTAGTTTGTTACGCAGGACTCTGCTACTAGGTAACTTAGGTAAATACTGTACATATCTGGCAAATTTACCTCTAGGACAGGAGGTGAAATACATTGACCCTCAGCCTCGAAAACCATGATTCCAGGAGAGGGACATTGGTGCTGGTATATTTCAGCATTTATGTAAGGTAGGATTAGTGTTAGGTTTGCGGGGAGGTTAGTGTGGGAGTTAAAAGGAAGTTAGGGTTACAGAGATGGTGGAGGTAAGGAATACAAGTGTAAGGGGCTTTGAGTAGGAGAATGTCTTCTTCACCAGAAGCGCTAAAAACTATCACTTCTGATCTTCTGCCAATTATATACCTGATGGGCTTTATTGGAGCATAGCACCATGTCCCCCATTTTACTCCATGTACAAACTTTGGCATTTCAGGTAAATAACAATAAATGCTGCTTGGTCTTTTCGTACTCATCCTAGTCAGACCAAAGTGAATTCATTTACTGCAGGGGCAGTTTGGATCAATGGGTGGATCAACAAGAAGCCACCTGCCTCAACGTTGGATATCCATTTATTTGTAGCTGAAAGGTTTCTATGTAAATATGGGTAGATGCTGGTAGAGTGAATCTCTCCATTCAGGATGGAATACCAACAGATAGGAGTACCTTCACAACAGTTTCTGGATATTAAGCAATACAAATGCCAAGAGAAATAACAGCTACAATGTGGTAGGAAATCTGACAGCTCAGGTGTCATGAACTAACCTCTGGTCACTCCAACAGATAAAAGACAGCAATGGATCATTCAATCCATAGGCATCTACTGAGATAACAGTTTTGGATGAAATTACTATCAAAAAAGAAAACTTTTGCTACCCTACAACTAGCTCATATTGTTTTTACCAAGCACAAGAAAGGACAATCAGACATGTCTGTTTCCCATTGGAGTGACAATATTTAAAGTTATCAGATGCGTGGGTGAATGAGGGATATGTTACAGTAGCTGAAATCTCATTTAACATCCATGCAATGCAAGGGCTTCCAGTAGATATTGTAGCAAATTTCCTTTGTATTATTCTTTTGTGGGTGATTTTCAGTGTTGTGGTGCCCTAAAGCAAAATATTGCTACAGTCTTGTTTTAATGTCAGCGGCTGGTTATTATAAAAAGAAAGCTCTATAGAAATGTAAATTTTAATAAAAGCCAGAAGTTTGACCAAATATACTGCCAGAAAAAAAATTAGTTTAGAAAAATCACAAGCGTTTATGCAAGAAATGAAAGGGCAGCCTGATAACATCAAAATGGAAACATTGTTTTTTTTTTTTTTTTCAGAGATCGTTTTATTTGAGACAGAGCCAGTAAAAACTATACCACACTGCATGCCAGGGGTGCAATTGGGTAAGGCTGCGCAATAAGAGTTACAGTAAATCTGCGTAATAATAATTTGTGGATTGGATGGCTTTTAGTGTGATTGCTATTTATGCACAGCATAATCATTTAGAGGGAACTTTTTCTAGAGCAAGGACTACCCAGTGAAGTAGATATATGTTTTTGTTTAGCCCCACTTAGAAAGACAATCGATCTAAAACCATTTCTATTTTCAGTATACAGCTGCTTATAAAGATAGAATCCTTATTGCCAATAAAAGACCGTCAGATTTCACCTATCATTTTGCACAGCAGTTTCAAAAGGACGAATGTATATTGCTGCCTTGGACAACAAAGATAGTATTGGTGCTTTATCAAAAAGCAGAGAAAGACAAAGATGAGGAGGTCATTATTCAAGCAAAAAAAAAAAAAGGTTGGGAAGAGTTAAAACCTTTATTAGATTATTTTTTCTTGTACCACTAAGTTTCCTTTCACTACCTCTCCACAGGAGATGCAACAGGAAATTAGATGAGATCTCACCAAAATGGATGTTCCATTCATACACCAATGGGACTTTTAATTTTAAACACCAGTCACATAACATTTGCCCCAGTGGAATAATTTTACCACTTTGCTCTGAGCACAACTCAAAATTTTAGGAATTCACCTCACTTCATGCCTTGGAGTCAATGGGCTACAGCAGGGGTCTCCAAACTTTCTAAACAAAGGGCTAGTTTGTTATCCCTTAGACTTTAGAGGGGCCAGACTGTGGCCAGTAGGAGGAGAAAATGTCCTGGCGTTAGTTACAATGCCCCATCATTGGTGTCAGCGAGAGGAATAGTGCCCCTTCATTGGTGTCAGTGAGGGGAATAGTGCCCCTTCATTGGTGTCAGTGAGGGGAATAGTGCCCCTTCATTGGTGTCAGTGAGGGGAATAGTGCCCCTTCATTGGTGTCAGTGAGGGGAATAGTGCCCCTTCATTGGTGACAGCGAGAGGAATAGTGCCCCTTCATTGGTGACAGCGAGAGGAATAGTGCCCCTTCATTGGTGTCAGTGAGGGGAATAGTGCCCCTTCATTGGTGTCTCAGAGGGGAATACTGTCCCATCATTGGTGTCATTGAGGGAAATAATACACCATCATTGGTGCCACTGGGGGGAATAGTGCACCATCATTGGTGTCGCTGGGAGGAATAGTGCCACATCATTGGTGTCAGTGGGAGGAATAATACCAGATCCTTGGTGACAGTGGGAGGAATAGTGTTCCATTGTTTATATAAGTGGGGGGAATAGTTCCCCAAGGGTCGGATTAAGGCAAGCAAAGAGCCACTTCCGGCCCCAGGGCCACAGTTTCAAAACCACTGGTCTACAGGACAAATAGAGAAGATGAATCTTAACAGAGCTTCTAACCCTTCCTTACTCTATCCAAAACTAAACAAAAACATCTATTCAAGCAACAATATTTCAAGCAATAGCAAATGCCCATTGTAATTCTGTATGGCCCAACTATGGCAAGTGATTCTTCAACTGATTACAGATATTAGGTTTCATGGCAAGCCTCATTCGTGAAGCCGTTTATTCTGCCGCAGAATAAAATAATAGGATGGCAAGTGTATAATCAAATAAATAAAATGCCTAGGATTATGAATGCTTAGCATAAGATGTATACCACTTCTGGGAACAATCATTGCAAAATAAGAATGTTATATAAGTATTGACCTGGCAAAGCATTCTGGAAGTCTTTTGCTGGGTTCATATTTTACCCTTGTTTTTAGTTCTTTCCCCTGACATAGTGCTGCTTTTTTTTACCACTAATACACCTTGGGTAGAATAAAGAAAAATATTAAATGCTATTTTAGGGGAACTGAAAATCCTTTAAAAGATGGGTCTTTATAGTACCGCCACATGGCCACTTGTTGATCTTCATTTACCAGCTAATATATTATGGGTGAAAAAAGCCAATGATAGGACAGACAGACAAATTTACTAACTGTGCCAAATTCAACTACACAAGTAGGCTTGGTGATGAACTTTTAGGCCCCTGAGCGATTTTCAACTTGAAGCTCGTAGCTCTAAAATGCTCAACAAGCCAAATCCTATTCATTTTAATGGCCCCATTCACATCTGGGCATTCTGTCGCCTGAAGCAAAATGCCTGTCGCTCAAAAAAGTACGTGAGCTTCTTTTTGGTAGATTACAAGCATTTTTGTCCCCTTATAAATGCCTGAAAACGCGTGACTTGAGTGTTTTACGAGCATTTTGTCATGCGTTTTCTGCTCAAACAGCAGCTCTACACCCTTAATTTTCCCCTCTCCCCAATGCTTTTTATTGGCTAAACAAAAATGCCTGAAGCTGTAAAAAGCTTCGAAAAAAAACACATCACTTCCAGCGCTAAGGGGTCTTCTGAAGTAGAAGGCAACAGGGAAAATGGTATCCAAAGACTGAGTGGATGCTGCTTTCCTCAGATGGGATAATCCGATGGAAACTACAAGAAAAACCAAATGGACGGCGCGCACATCTAGTGCATTACCAATGATAATTTAATGAATAAAAAAATTCATAAAAAGTGGGAACTCACATTCCCTATAAAAGCGCTTGCCTATGGTGGTCCTCATTAGCCTAGCTCTGAGGAAGGGGGTGTGCCTCCGAAACATGTCAGCTATACCCCGTGATATGGTCCTGCACATGTCCATACACTGTGTGTGTTTTTTATGGCTCATTGAGAGTTGTATTTTGTGAGAACCGACTTTTTAGGATTTTTATTTATTTATTAAATTATCATTGGTAATGCACTAGTTGTGCGTGCCTCCGATTTTGTTTTTCTTGTAAAAAGCTTGTAATACACTTCTAAAACGCTTGTAATAAACTTCTAAAAACACTCAAAAACTCTCAAATAAAATGCCTGAAAGTCAAACGGAGGTGTGAACGGATCCTTAGGGCGCATGCACACAGGTTTCATGTAAATGCTGTTTCTCCTGACAGGAGAAAATCAGCATTATAAACTCACCTAAGCTGAAGTTTTTCAAACTAGTTTAGGTGAGTTTAGCAGTGTTTGGAGGTTTATTTATTTAATTGGCCAGAATTTTAATTTATTCTGGGCATTGAAATAAATAAACGCTGAAGTGATAAACGCACCTAGCGCTAAGTTGTGTTTAAATGTGTTTAACAGCGTTTACATGCATTTAAAAGCGTTCAGTGTTTTTTTGTGGTCAAAATTCTCTCTCCTGAACATGATTTTATGACGTTCAGAACACATCCTCTAAACTCTCCTGCTACTAAACTGCTAAAAATGTCCATGTGTGCCTGGACACAGGATAACATAGAGGGGAGTTCAAGGGCAGAAAAAAACATCTAAACTCACAAAATGTGAATTTAACAGCAGCAGTGTGAATGAAGCCTTAAGCATCACACCTGGAAAATCTTAAGAAAGGACAATGACAAATGTCACAATTACAGATTTTCTTTTGTAACTTATGCCCTGTACACACGGTCGGATTTTCCGACGGAAAATGTGTGATAGGACCTTGTTGTCGGAAATTCCGACCGTGTGTGGGCTCCATCACACATTTTCCATCAGATTTTCCGACACACAAAGTTTGAGAGCAGGATATATTCCGATCGTGTGTACACAAATCTGACACACAAAGTGCCACGCATGCTCAGAATAAATAAAGAGATGAAAGCTATTGGCCACTGCCCCGTTTATAGTCCCGACGTACGTGTTTTATGTCACCGCGTTTAGAACGATCGGATTTTCCGACAACTTTGTGTGACCGTGTGTATGCAAGACAAGTTTGAGCCAACATCCGTCGGAAAAAATCCTAGGATTTTGTTGTCGGAATGTCCGAACAAAGTCCGACCGTGTGTACGGGGCATAAGACTTCATAACCAAGACCAATAGAACAGAATCATAAAATTGAAATGCCCAGGACATCAGGCACCATTGTGTAAGATTTGAGAAAAAAGCTAGCTGCAGGAATCCATCATATAATCTTGTGCCCGTTGTAGGTTAAAATAGTTAAAAAAACTAAAAATGGTACATTCATTTTCACATCCCATCCGGGTTAAGGCCTTTAAACATTGTAGGCTGTCCTAAAGTATTACAGTACCATGGAACAACCAATCGAAATATCATATTTTTCTTTTTAGAAGATTGATCCCTGTGCATCCTTATGTAAATCTTAGGTACCCTATTGGTGAGTTCTATGTAACTGAGTTCCTAGGGCTGTCTACCTGTTTCTTTGCTTGTGCCAGGATCTTACTCACCATGTTGGATTCTTCCTTTTTCATTATGAAGATTCCAGCAGAAGCAGTGAGTTCATGCAAACAATAAGCTTGATGAACAGAACTGGCTCCACTGGAGGCCTGGACAGTTGGTGAGTAATTCCACCTGCTACCATTCCATAGAAGGACTGTCTGGCCATAAAAAGTTTAAACCCAAACTAAAGCTGGCCATACACTAGTAGAATTTTGTTAAAAATGTCTCATTTTAGCAGAAATTTTTAAAACGTCCGTTTGATTTTCTAATCACTCGCAGGGTTAAATCAACATTAATTTTCGACCGTAGTAACAAGAAAGTACAAAGGACCGGATGGAAAATTTTCACAAACTAATGAATTTCTAATAGTAAATGTGATTGTCTTTTGGGAAAGTCAATTTGTTCCAAAATCAAATGTTAAAGGCAAACGAAATTTTGAAGGACTTTTTAAATGACATTTGTCAAATCATTGAATGTTTTGAGAATTTTTGCACACTTTTTCATATGAATGTTCTGCTAGTGTATGGACAGCTTAGGTTTTACAAAGAATTTCTTGTGTTCTTCTCTTATCTAAAAAAGACTGTAAGATAATTGATAGTTACATAGAACTCCTTTCAATGCCTTCAAGAAAATAGAAACTTCTGCCAAATAAAATTGTCCTCACCCATTCAATCAGGGAATCATAGGAAATTAGCTAAATAGATTTTAATGGCAAAATCTCTTTGTTCTGTTAGAAAACAACTTTTCAGAATATAGCACATATCCAGTAAATGAATAACACATTGATGTAAAGACACGCGGTATTTGAAAATGGAGATCTCTCCAAATGTGTCGCTGAGGATATAATAGTTCCTTTATTTATTTTACATGGTATTTTAATTGCAGTTTTTTGTCTGAGAAAAAAAAAACCTAAAATGAAGTATGTTCAATTCTTCCTAGACATTGTTTACATTACGTACAGCAGTGTTGTATGCCTGGAATCTAGCTATGTCATTAAACGGGTAGTTCACGGTTTTGCACTTTTGTACTAACTGTGCAACAAGCAGTTGTGTGCACAAACCCACTGCAATCACAGTTTGCTTTTCATTAAGTGTGCTAACCCTAAGCTGCTAAAAGCTCATTTTGATTGGTTGCCAGGGATTACTGCACACCGTTGCTTTGAGTACATTAATAAAGAAAGAACATTATTACAATGCACTCTTGTACGACATCTGCAGAAGACTTGCAGTCATACAGATGTGCAGCACCAAGTGCGACCAGAAAATCGTTCTACCTAAGCCATACTAGATTGAACGGAAGAAAACCTATATCCTACTGGCTGCTATTGGTCACCGCAAGTCATTTGAATTATGTTACTTAAAAAAGCTAATTTCAATAAAACTGTTATGCCGCGTACACACGAGCGGACTTTACGGCAGACTTTGCCCGGCGGACTTTTCGATGGACTTTACGACGGACTTTCTGAATGAACGGACTTGCCTACACACAATCAACCAAAGTCCGTCGAATTTGTACGTAATGACGTACGACCGGACTAAAACAAGGAAGTTCATAGCCAGTAGCCAATAGCTGCCCTAGCGTGGCTTTTTGTCCGTCGAACTAGCATACAGACGAGCGGACTTTTCGACCGGACTCGAGTCCGTTGGATAGATTTGAAACATGTTATAAAGTCCGTCCAACTTTTGAGAAAACAAAGTCTGCTGGAGCCCACACAAGATCAAATTGTCCGACCAAATCCGGTACGCCGGACCAAGTCTGCCGTAAAGTCCGCTTGTGTGTACGCGGCATTACTCAATGTTAGGCTGGAAGCAACCCTTGTTGATAATTTTACATTGCACATACAGGTTCTCTTTTGCAGCATCTAAACCCAAGAACAGAAATTAATAGTATTCACCTGTCCTTTGATATAGTGGCTACATTATTTTTCTTTTTTCCTTTTTATTTTACCCTGGTAATCCTGCTATTGACACACTTCCTTTCCTAGGGTGACCGCTGTACTGAGCAGCATTGACACCCTAGGACAGGGAAAGGATGACATAAAATTGTGTTAGGGCTATGTAAACCCTTCCTCTGTTCTCCATACCAGGGGGAGGTGTTTTGTAGTCCATAGAGATAGCAGGGAATAATACTATGTGATAACAGTCCAGAGAGCATAGGGTTCATCTAGACTTGCAGTTGGGGGGGGGGGGGTGTTAAAAACACACACTTAGATTGCATTTTTAATGCCACCTAACTGCCCCCCTTAAGGTGCAAAAGTAGCAGGTTGGGGTTAGTGAATTGGGGTGTTCACATGCCACGGTTTTGAATCTTTGCTTGTTGCCCACAGCAAAAATGAGCACTCCTCTGCTGTCTTCGGCTGGCATAGTGCCACTGAACATGACCCATTAGAGCAAATGGGGATGCGCCGGTATGAACATGGATGTAGCACACTGGTACAGCACTATGGAAAACAGGCACTGAGGAGGCATCATATCATCTCCTCCCTACCCATTAAACACCTGTAAAAAGCATTCTGAACACAGATCAAAAGGTGTGGCAATTTAGCTGCACATCTAAACGTAGTATGAGTTATTAGTTCACAAATTTTCTGCCTGGATGAACAGCTACTTTTTTTGCACTTGTCAAACAGATACAATAAAATCCTTCCTATGGGATATTTAATAGACCAAAAGGGAACAAACAAAATAAAGAGTTTGGATACACTTTAATTTTTATGGGGTAATTCCATACACAATAAGTATTTCAGTTATGAGTGGACCTTAGCTGGAAGAATCATGCAGTGGCCTTTTATATCTCTTTCCAAAATTGTATTCTCATCCCTATCAGGAGTCTCACTCCTCTTGTGGCATCAAAAAGAGTCTCCTAAGTGCTGCTACTGCATATTCCCCAAAACCATGGCAGTAGGCTAAAATTAGGGATGAGAGATCTTATGCTGTGTATACACGGGCGGACTTTTTGACCGGACTGATCCGATGAAACAAATCCGTTGGACAATCCGACCGTGTGTGGGCTTCATCGGACCTTCAGTGGACTTTTTCTGTCGAAAATCAGATGGGCTTTAGATTTGGAACATGTTACAAATCTTTCCGACAGACTCGAGTCCGGTCGAAAAATCCGTTCATCTGTATGCTAGTCCGTTGGACAAAAAGGACGCAAGGGCAGCTATTGGCTACTGGCTATGAACTTCCTTATTCTGGTCCCTTCATACGTCATCACGTTCATACCAACGGACTTTCGAACGGACTTTGGTCTGTCCCTGTGTGGGCAAGTCCGGTCGTCCAAAAGTCCGTCGTAACTCAGTTGAAAAGTCAGTCGTAAAGACCGTCGGACGTTTGATGCTGAAAAGTCCGCCCGTGTGTACACGGCTTTAGTGCTTCATATGCCTGCTCTAAATAAAGAATTCCAACTGAGAGTCAGAAAGGCTCATGTAGGTGGGCAGAGCTGGGAACTCATTGATTTTACATATAGAATTGGTAACAGGTATGTAAACCCCAATAATAGGTTTCTCCTATTTTCTCCCTTTTGGTTGGTTACATATACCGTTGTTTTATTATATCTGTTCAACAAGTGCAAACAATGTAGCAGAAATCTTGTGAGCTGATAACTTCTTGTACGCTTTGTCTATGGACTGTTATCAGTTAGCATTGCTTCCTGCTACCTCCACAGACTACAAAACACCCCCTGTTATGGAGCTGATAGGTGTAATGTAGCCCTAACACACTTTTTGTCCTAGGGTGACAATGCTGCTCTGTATAGTTGTCACCGTAGGACAGGAAGTGAGTTGATGGCAGGATTACCAGGTTAAAATAAAGTGAAGAAAGTGTGAAAAAAAGGAAAACAAATGCAGCCACTACATCTAAGGAATGGTAAGTTGCAATACTATCAATTTTTGCTCTTGGATTTCGATTTGCTTTCATTTTGTTGGAGAGATGCACAAAAGAGTTTTCGTGATGACTAAGGATACGTTTATTCTTAAAAAAATATTTTTTAATTTTTTTTTATGTATGTTGCCTATCTGTCATGACATGGAACAGACAACTTTTTGATGTTCACATTTTAATGTATACATTATGGTTTATGTATCTAAGTATACTTTGTGATTACTTCTACAATAATAGTAAAAAACGATTGAATATAAAACATTTTTTTTATATATATGTTGCCTATCTGTCATGACCTGGAACGGGCAACTTTTGGATGTTCACATTTTAATGTATACATTATGGTTTATGTATCTAAGTATACTTTGTGATTACTTCTACAATAATAGTAAAAAACGATTGAATATAAAACATTTTTTTTATATATATGTTGCCTATCTGTCATGACCTGGAACGGGCAACTTTTGGATGTTCACATTTTAATGTATACATTATGGTTTTAAGTATACTTTGTGATCACTTCTACAATAACAACAATAAAAAAGATTAAACAGATATAAACATGTTTTTGTTTTGATTTTTGGGTGGCAAAATTGTGATGGTTCATTACACAAGAAGATCAAAACATAAGAAATGTGTGATCACCTGCCTTTCCTTTGTATTGAGTGCAAGTGAACCCAATGCCCCCAGCCTGCAGACATAGGCACTGCCCAGGGAAGTCTCAGTACACCTGCTGAAGTGTGTGCAGGAATGCAAAGTGCAGAATGTGACATCCCCTCCCTGCACCTTCTTAGCACCTATGTGTCATTTACAATCCAAAAACAATGCAGCTGCCCCCTCTCTCTACCCATGCCATGCTAAAACAAACTTATTTGTAGACTGAATTCTTCCCATGATCTGACTTCACCTCTACCAATCACAAATGAGAAATAAATGAAATAGACATAGGGTGTTGATTTAACTCTATCAAGCAGAAAACAAAAACTTTTTTAAAAGTAGTTGGAATAGGCACTGCAGCAGCAGCAGCTGACCTGTCTGGTCTGTATGAACAGGTGGCCAATATTTTGCAGCCTGCTATAAAATCTAAGAAATAAAGCATGCTAACTTCTTACCTTGGTTATACAAGATCCAAGGGAAAGGTATGATGCCGACATGTGACAGTGAGGGACTGAGAAAGTGCTCTGATCAGCTGCTGTTAACATTCTGTTGGCTTTTATCTGCAGGTGGGAGGGGCTGTCCCCTGGAGTAGGTGGGCTGTCAGTGCAGCAGACAGACAGACAGGCAGCAGGCACTCAGTCCCCCAGCCCCTCTGCAAAGTGTGTTTTCCAGGGAGCTAGTCATGGGGGGAAAGGAAAGTCAATTGTGCTTTAGAGCAGGCTTACATTTTAAAAGAAAAATGCAAATGGAACAAGATGTATGCAAAATTCTTCCAAACTCCATGGAACATTTTCATTTTCAGATGTTTAAAACATGAGACTGTACACTATGCACCGGTCCCAGAGCAGACGTTTCATTCAATGCCACATAGGATATTTAGATTAATAAGCCCACGGGGTAGTAAAGTAGTAATAAACCCTCAGTGTTTTTTTTTTCTTTCCACCTTAACACATTGAGCACAATAAAATAAACTTTCCCAATTAATCTATTTGTTAAAATTCTTACCCCAGCACTTGTAGTTTACATCTTCATCTGCTGCTGGCTCCTGCTCTCTCAGTGCTCCTTCTCTTCACTTCCAGTTCTCACAGGAAAGAGTTAACAGAGGACAGTGCAGTCTGGAGTCATTGTGTTAGCTTGGAGAAGGGAGGGGGAGGAGGAAGGAGGAGCAGGGAAGTGTCTTGCCATTCTAGACTTCTGTAAAACTTTGGTTTGAGAGCGTTTTGCAAGACAAGCAAAATTTTAAAACAAATATATATATTATACAAGCAATGTCTTGATATACAAGTGGCGTTATTTCACAACTGAGTATAAAAGAGAAGAGAGGCGCCTCTAAGTGTAGCAATATGGTTACATTTAATGAAGGTACAACATTTAGCAACTCACATGGTTGATGATTAAAAGAGGCACATCTAAGTATGCAGGCATCCGGGGTAAAGCTGTCCATATAAACTATCCTCCTCACTGCTGTCAGTCTGCAATCGTGACCAGAAAAGAAAGACTACCCTGCAGTAGAGCGATCTGAAAGTGAGGTTTGAACGGCTCGTGGGGCGCAGTGTGGAAGGGACGACATCGATGGCGGTGCGGAGGTTGGTCTATAAGGACAGCTTTGCCCCGGATGCCTGCATACTTAGATGTGCCTCTTTTAATCATCAACCATGTGAGTTGCTAAATGGGGGTAAAGCTGTCCACAACGCCATCTACGCCATCTCTTCCACACTGCCCTCCACGAGCCGTTCAAGCCTCGCATTCAGATCACTCTACTGCAGGGTAGTCTTTCTGGTCACGATTGCAGACTGACAGTGGTGAGAGCCGGCGGTGAGCAGGATAGTTTATATGGACAGCTTTACCCCGGATCTCTGCATACTTGGATGTGCCTCCTTTAATCATCAAACATGTAAGTTGCTAAATGTTGTACCTTCATTAAATGTAACCATATTGCTACACTTAGAGGCGCCTCTCTTCTCTTTTATACTCAGTTGTGACATAACGCTACTTGTATATCAAGACATTGCTTGTTTATCAAGTCAAAATGTATTAAAAAATCTTGCTTATCTTGCGCCTCTCTTCTCTTTTATACTCTGTAACTCCTGTTGGATTTTGCTTCTATACTCCTTGTGGAGCCTTCATTTGTGGATGGACATTTTATGGTTACACAACCTATCACATTGCTATAATCTTTTCATATGGACTAAAAAACCGAAGGACCAATAAATAAATGGTTGTGGAACAAATCATCTGTTTTTCCATTATGTCTTAGGGGGAAATTTGCTTTGATATACAAGTGCTTTGGATTACAAGCATGTTTCAGGAAAAAATTATGCTTGCAATCCAAGGTTTTACTGTATAGTGCTATGTGGGAGATTTACTAAAACCGATGTGTGCAAAATCCGGTGCAGCTCTGCAGAGACACCAATCAGTTTCCAGGTTTTATTGTCAAAGCTTAAAGCCAGGTACACACGATCAGATTATCGGTCAAATTTTGTTGCATGTCTCATATCGAAAGTGAAGAGGTTACTCAACATATGAAAATTCACATATGACTTCAGAAGTGACGTAATGTGTTAAATTGTTTTGCATGAGCTCTTTAGTTTCTGAGCATGCGTAGTCTTGCTCTTACGATTTTGTTCCGACGTAAACTGTACTAATGAAATGAAAATCGGATGTTGTATTCACGTACGACAAACATTTTATAGCCTGCAAATCCAGTTTTTGTTGTTTGAAAATTCGGAATCGGCTGTTGAAAGCACCATACTAATGATCAGAAAATCAGCATATCGTTCGTCGGATGAACATTTTACTTCAGATTTTCGTATCGTGTGTATGGGTGTTTAAGCAAAGCTCCAGGCTTCTTCAGAAAAAATGAAACGTTAGCAGCTACAAATACTGTAGCTGCTGAATTTTAATATTAGGGCACTTATCTGTCCAGGAATCCAGCGGTGTCTTCACTTTTTTGGCTATCAGGTGCTGCCACTGCCATCTCCACTAAGGGAAACTACTATCAGTGAAGCCGCAAGGTTCCTTACTGCACATGTGTGAAGCGCGCTGCGCTTTGTAAATGGGCCGGCACGGGGGAAAGGAGGAGGGGGGGCCGAACTTCCGGCTGAGTTTGCCGCAGCAAACTTAGCCAGAAGTGGAAGCGGGTACCTGTCAAAACCAGGTACCACTCCCCTCCAAAAGGTGCCAAATGTGGTAGCCTTTTGAACCGTATCCGATTCGCATAACTAGTGAACCAGACCGGCTTTCAATGGAGGTGATTCACATATATGCAGGTGCAGTGCAAATAAAAAAAAGATCCTGTGCATTTTTCAGGTGTGATTTTAGGTCAGGTTCACATATGTGCGAATTGGATGCTGTTTTTGCCACATCCAGTTCACATGACATGCGAGTGTAAACCTTCTCTCAATGGAACCGGTTCACACAGGTCCAGGGTAGTCACGGTGCAAATTCCAAAAGGGTCCTGTGCATTTTTGGGTTTGGTTCAGGTGCGAATTCAGGCAAAAATTCAGGCCTGAATCTCACCTGAACCGGTGAACAGGAACACACCGGATCCCCGGCTGGAAACCGAGGCCGCACATATATGAACCTAGCCTAATGCCCCGTACACACGATCAAATTTTCCAACAACAAAACCGTGGATTTTTTTCCGAAGGATGTTGGCTCAAACTTATATTGCATACACACGAATGTGAGAGCGCGGTAACGCGGTAACGTACAACACGTACGACGAGCCGAGAAAAAGGAAGTTCAACAGCCAGTGCGGCTCCTTCTGCTTGATTCAGAGCATGCGTGAGCTTTTGTGCGACGGACTTGTGTACACAAGATCAGACTTTCCCACCAAGTTTTGTTGTCGGAAAATTTGAGAACCTGCTCTCAAACATTTGTGTGCGGAAATTCCGACAGCAAATGTTCGATGGAGCATACACACGGTCAGACTTTCCGACAACAAGCTCACATCCAACATTTCCGGCCCCGCATATATGTGAACCCAGCCTAATTGAACAAGCTGACGTTAGAAGCTGATTGGCTACCATGCACAGCTGCACCAGATTCTGAGTGCTCCAGGTTTAGTAAATCTCCCCCAATGTGTTTCTATTGATGCACATGGTGTAGGGAGACACAGTTCTAGTCCCTGCATGCAAGGGTGGCTCCATAGGATGCTGCAAGAGAAAGTAGTCACCCTGAAACAGGAATCCTGGGGCAGTGATCATGGCGCCAGATCAAACTGGAAAATAAGCAAGGATTAAAACATAACGGCTTAAAAAAGTGTTTAACCACTTCAGCCCCGGAAGATTTGGCTGCTCAATGACCAGGCCATTTTTTGCGATACGGCACTGCATCGCTTTAACTGACAATTGCACGAACATGCGACGTTGCACCCAAAAAAAATTGACATCCTTTTTTTCCCACAAATAGAACTTTCTTTTGGTAGCATTTGATCATCTCGGCGGTTTTTATTTTTTGCGCTATAAACAAAAAAAATCGACAATTATGAAAAAAAAACACAATATTTTGTACTTTTTGCTATAATAAATATCCCCAATTTTTTAGACTGATATGTATTCTTCTACATATTTTTGGTAATAAAAATCGCAATAAGCGTATATTGATTGGTTTTGCGCAAAAGTTATAGCGTCTACAAAATAGGGGAAAGATTTATGCCATTTTAATTTATTTATTTACTAGTAATGGAGGTGATCAGCGATTTTTACACATTTATGGGACCATTGACTATAAAAATATATGCTATAAATGCTATAAAAATGCACTGATTACTGTGTAAATGTCACTGACAGGGAATGGGGTTAACACTAGGGGGTGATCAAGGGGTTAACTGTGTTCCCTCATGTGTGTTCTAACTGTAGGGGGATGGGACTGAATAGAGGAGATGACAGGTCGTTGTTTCTAGCTAGTAGGAACACATGATCTGTCTCTGTCTCCTCACAGAACAGGGATTTGTGTGTTTACACACACACGTCCCTGTTCTGGCTCTCGTGCCTGTTCATGGTCGGTGGTCATAGCGACCGGCGGCCACGTGCATCGGCACCCCCGCAATGCAGCGGGCACACACGCGTGCCTGCTATCCCTGCCTAAAGGGCCGACATACAGCTACAACGGTTAGCGGGAATGTGCCGACCTGCCGCCATATAATGACGGCGGCTGGTGGGCAAGCAGTTAAAGTGGTTATAAAGGCTCAAGGTATTTACCTTTATGCAATCAATGCATGAAGGTAAAAAACCTTCTGTGTGCAGCAGCCCCCCCAGCCCCCCCCCCAAAAAAACTTACCTGAGCCCCATCTCAATCCAGTGATGTGCATGAGAGCAGCCTTACTGTCAATCACAGCCAGTGAGCCAATGAGGAGTGAGCAGGGGAGGGGCCAGGAGCACCTGTGTCATAGCAGAGAAGAGGAGAATTGGTCCTGCTCTGTGAAAAACCACTGCAAAGATGCAAGTAAGTATGACATGTTTGTTATTTTTTTTTAAATTGCCTTTAATATCACTTTAAAACTTAACTCCCTGCACATAAACTCATTTGTTTAACCACTTCTAGACCAGAAGATTTTCCCCCTTAATGACCAGGTCATTTTTTGCGATACGGCACTGTCGCTTTAACTGACAATTGCGCGGTTGTGCGACACTGTACCCAAACAAAATTGATGCCCTTTTTTCCCCACAAATAGAGCTTCCTTTTGGTGTTTTTTGATCACCTCTGTGGTTTTTATTTCTTACGCTATAAACAAAAAAAGGGCGACAATTTTGAAAAAACACAATATTTTTTACTTTTTGCTATAATAAATATCCCCCCCCCAAAAAAAATGTCTTCATCAGTTTAGGCCAACATGTATTCTACATATTTTTGGTAAATAAAATCTCAATAAGCGTATATTGATTGGTTAGCGCAAAAGTTATACCGTCTACAAAATAGGGGATATATTTATGGCATTTTTATTATTATTATTTTTTTTTTTACTAGTAATGGCAGTGATCTGCGGGACTGCGACACTGCGGCGGGCACATCGGACACTTTTGACACTTTTTTGGGGCTACTGACATTTATACAGCGATCAGAACCAAAAAAACCCCACTGATTACTGTATAAATGTCACTGGCAGGGAAGGGGTTAACACTAGGGGGCGATCAAGGAGTTAAGTGTGTCCCCTGGGAGTGTTTCTAACTGTATGGGGGCTGGGCTGACTGGAGGAGGAGAAAGATCACTGTTCCTAATCACTAGGAACAGCAGATCTCTCTGTCAGAATGGGGATCTGTCATTGTCAGATCCCTGTTCTGGCTCTTGTTCCCGCGATCGCGGTGGCCGTACACCGGCGGCGATATGCGGGAATGTGCCGACCTGCCGCCGTATAATGGCTGGTTGGCAAGTGGTTAAATAAAATCTGCAAAGAATATAAATCTACTTTGTGTGAACCAGACATCTTTACAAACCAAGATATTACCTGTAAAAGGAGTGGTGACAGCATCACTGAGCTGAACATAGCCTGTACGGAGAGCAGAGCTGTGGGAGGGACCCATCAAGCCACACCCACTGCAGGCTGCCTGCAGAAAACTACAAGAGGGGGTGGAGACAAAACTAGTCACTCCACACAAAAGGAGAGAGCAGTAGAGACCGGTCTTTATTACAGGAAACTCCTGCAGGGAGGAAAAGTGCAGGAGCCATTTCATGCTGGATTACTGCACAGATCTGCAAGAAATACACAACGGACAAAGCGATTTGACTGGGAAAACACATGCCTCTTGTATTTAGACAATGTCCTTGATTTACTAAAGGTAAATAGACTGTGCACTTTGCAAAGAAAAAGCCTTGCTGACTTTCATCCTCCAATCACGTGCAAGCAAAAATGCTGTTATTTTTTATTTTTCTTGCATGTGATTGGGTATTTTTTGCAAAGTGAAGCCTTACCTCATTTACTAAGCTCTGGAGCAACTGCACTTTGCAAAGTGCACAGTCTAGTTGCCTCTAGTAAATGCATTAAGATAAAAAACCTTTTGTGTGTAGCAGCCTGCCTCAGCCCCTCTAATACTTACCTGAGCCCCATCTCTCTCCAGCGATGTCCACAAGTGTCTTAGCCATCCGGGACTCTCCTCCTGATTGGCTGAGATACAGCAGTGGCACCATTGACTCCCTTGGCTGTCAATCAAAGTCAGTTAGCCAATGAGAAGAGAGAGGGGGCGGGCCAGGTCAGGGCTTTGTGTCTGAATGGACACACAGAGCTGTGACTCAGCTTGTGTGCCCCCATAGTAAGCTGCTTGCTATGGGGACACTGAACAGGAGGGAGGTGCCAGGAGCAGTGAGGAGAGGGACCCAAGAAGAGGAGGATCCGGGCTGCACTGTGCAAAACCAACTTCACAGAGCAGGTAAGTATAACATGTTTGTTTTTTGTTTTTTTAAAAAGAAGACTTTACAGTCACTTTAAATAATGCATTACAATTTAACTGAACCTATTAGATGTTAGTCTAATAAAATGTACTGGAGATTTTAGTTGAAAAAAGGTAGAAGATGTTACTTGACTAAAATACGACTAAAACTAAAACAATTTCACTTGACTAAAATATGACTAAAACTAAAATGGTATTTTAGTCAAAAGACTAAAATATGACCAAAGCTAAAATGGCATTTTCAGGGCTGTCTTTAACATGGGGCAAAAGGGGAAGCTACCCTGGTCCCAATTATTTATGTGGGGCCCAAAGCAGCTGCCCGCAAATAGCATACTTACAAACAGTCTCGCTAATTGATCCAATGTCCTGGGATGTCTGTGTCCCGGGGGGATGGGTCCTGACTTTCAGCAATGTGCAGAATATCTCTTTACTGTTTTCCCTGGTCACCATGGTAACGGGACACTGAGGCCACGGCATTAGGATCGGATTCCTTTCATCTGTGGGGAAACAGCGGGCGGGTTTGCAGGCAGGCTCCGAGGAGGTACAGCGCTGATAGAGTTGGTCAAAGTGGGTAGATGTCAGATATGTGCAGTGGGAAAGCAGTTTTTAGCAGAGGTCTACTGTAATCTCTAGCAACCAATCAGTGAGCAAAGCATATGAGCAACAACCTCTAGAAACCAATCAGTGAGCAGTATTAATCTCCAGTAACCTCTAGCAACCAATTAGTGAGTGGTAATAATGTGTAGTAACCGCTAGCAACCAATCAGTGAGCAGTATAAAATGTGCAGTAATCTCTGGAAACCAATCAGTGAGCAGAAAAATAGTGCAGTAACCTATAGTAACCAATCAGTGAGCGGTAATAATTGTGCAGTATCCTCTATCAACCAGTGAGCGATAATGATGTGTTGTGACCTCTAGCAACTAATCAGGGAGCAATAATGTGTGCTGTAACCTCTAGCAACCAGTCAGTGAGTGGTAATGATATGCTGTAACCTCTGGAAACCAATCACAATTTCTGTCTGATCTGCTGCAGTAAATGATTTTGAGTCTAGCTGCTATTTATTGTATGTCTCAGAACAGGGGAGGGGGCCTAAGAAAATGTTTTCCCAGGGTCCAATCAATAATAAAGATGGCCCTGGGCATTTTAGTCAAAAGACTATGACTAAAACTAAACTGAAATTTAATGTCAAAATTAACACTGAAATAGATGCTTTGGGGTTGATTTACCAAGGCAGACTGTTTACATTGTAAGGGAATTTTCCCTGAGCTTAGTAGATATTAAGGTTGCACCGATACCACTTTTTTAAGACCGAGTACAAGTACCAACACTTTTTTTCCAAGTACTGGCTGATACCGATTACTGATACTTTTTTTTAATGTCATGTAACAGTGGCACTAATATGCAGCACTGTTGGGCACTGATAGGTGGCACTGATAAGGCATGCACTGTGTCAGTAGTAATTTATTTTTATTATTTTTATTTTTTTTACAATTTTATTTTTTACATTATTTGTTTTTTTTTTATTATTATGTTTTACGTTTTTTTTTTTATTATGGGGGGGGGGGGGGGAGTGGACGGTGTCAGTGTTTATTTAATTTAATTTTTATTATTATTTTTACAATTTTACTTTTACATATTTATTTATTAAAAATGTTCCTTTTTTTAAAATCAACCCTGTTGGGGGGGGCTTTGGTGAGATATCAGTGGTCTAAGCAGAACCCCGACATCCCCCCTTTGAGACAGGGAAGGGGACTAAGGACACAGATTCCCCAGTCCCTTTATCTGCAGCAGCAGGTGCACTGAAGATGAATGGACAGGAGACAGAGGCTCCTCTCCAGGACAAGAGTAGGAGATCTATACAGGGAGGGTGCTTGTAACTGGCCCCACCAATGCAACGATCATCCCCGACTGCCCAGGTATCAGATTAGCCATCGGAGCATTTGCATGAGTACAAGTACTTGTGCAAATGCTCGGTATCGGCACCGATACCGATACTAGTATTAGTGGATATGGTGAAGATTCTAGAAGTCAGCAGATCTTCACCTCATTCACTAAACTAAGGGAAAACTTGGTAAATCAACCCCTTTGGATATGTTGTCTTAGATATACAATAGGGAATGCAATATTAAAAGTGAGCATATCTATTGCTCATCCTTGAATACTGCCCCTCCAATGCCAGGTGTAAGCAGGGAGGCTAGCCCACGGGGAGAGGTGAAGGTTCTATTGTAAAATCTATGTAACAGCTTATGTGAATGATCTTTTAAAGGGTTGCCTGACCCCCACCTGTATTTGACTTTGCTTTGGATGTTTTGCTACACAGTGCAAAGTGTATGAACAGAACGTGTTCCCATATAGATGCTTTACACCACACTTGTAATAAATGGGGTTTGGAAGCCCTTAAAAAGCTGTTACCATAAGCTCTAAGGGACCCCTGTATGTGATGTGTTCTCATACTTGTTTGGACAAATTTGTTTTGACTTAAAGTCGCGCTCCAGTCATAACTGAAAATTAAGACATTTGATGTACACAACAAACACAAACTACTAGTTTTTGTGGTCTGAATCTGGTGATCAGATAAAGTGGTGACGGAAAGTATTCAGACCCCTTAAATTTTTCACTCTTTGTTGACATTTGAAGGAGTGGCTTCACAACAAATCCGTGACTGTTCTTGAATGGCCCAGCCAGAGTCCTGACCTAAACCCAATTGAGCATCTCTGGAGAGACCTAAAAATGGCTGTCCACCAATGTTTACCATCCAACCTGACAGAACTGGAGAGGATCTGCAAGGAGGAATGGCAGAGGATCCCCAAATCCAGGTGTGAAAAACTTGTTCATCTTTCCTAATAAGACTAATGGCTGTATTAGATCAAAAGGGCGCTTCTACTAAATACTGAGCAAAGGGTCTGAATACTTAGGACCATGTGATATTTCAGTTTATCTTTTTTAATAAATCTTCAAAAATATCAACAGTTCTGTGTTTTTCTGTCAATATGGGGTGCTGTGTGTACATTAAAAAAAAAATAAACTTAAATGATTTTAGCAAATGGCTGCAATATAACAAGAGTGAAAAATTTAAGGGGGTCTGAATACTTTCCGTCCCCACTGTATATACACCGCTCCTAAAGTGCCCCTGCCCATTGAAATCAATGGGGCAGGGTAGGGGCGCTTTGCGGGCGTTTTTAACCCTTTTTCGGCCGCTAGCGGGGGTTAAAGGTGCCCCGCTAGCAGCTGAATAGCAGCGCTAAAACGACAGTAAATCACCACTAAAAATAGCGGTGCTTTAGCGCCGCCGCCCCACCGCCCCAGTGTGACAGTATCCTTAAGGAGAGAGAGCCGCAGTGATTGGTCTTAATACAGAAAGCTCCACTACAGAAACAAAGTTTCCCACTTGATGACACACCACTGATCTGGAGGAAATACACAAAGCACACCAAGATGTAAGAATGCACATGGCTCTTGTATTTAGATAATATTTGTTTATCCCAGAGTTCATTTAAATTAATTAGGGATTCCTAGCCATGTGAAATGAATGGGGCCAGTAAAGTCACGGTTTGTGAGGACTGTGGTGGGCCCACCGGCATTCTTAACAACCACCAACAGCGAGAATTTATAACAGTGGTAGTAATTATACATGATGTTCATCTTTTACCGTAGGGGTAAATGTTCAGTCGTTCGGCAAATCTTAAGTTCATCCCTAGTGCTGGATAACATCTGTAGCTCAGTTATTACATTTACTTGGAGATTTTTCCTTAACCAGTATATTGGTTCTTCCTTTTTATGTAAGTTTAATTAAACCTTATAAAAATCAAATAACATTGATGAAGAGTGTGAAGGACTTAGTAATGCTGTTTTTTAATACACAATGAAATGTACACAAATTACGGGTAAATCAGGAGGAAGAGCAGGTATGTTCCTAACCTCACAAGCTTGACACTGCTGTAACACTGATGTAGTTGCACTGTGAACCCCAACTACTGTGCTAGATTTCCATAACAGGCAAAACAATAATAAACTGTCCAAAAGGTTCGCTAAGAAGCTTGTGTGCACTGTAAACTCATCAGCAGCTCTGAGGCCCGGTTCACACTGATGCGAGTTCATGACGAATTCGATGCATCAAAAACCCTTTCAATTTGCATGTCATCCCTAAAGTCATTGTTTTCAATGACGGTCGTTCACATACATGCGTTGCGATTCCTCTACGAATGCGATGAGATTAAAAGAAGGGTCTTGTGCGAGTTTGCTGCCTTGCGTTGCGAATTTAGTCTCCATAGACATCAATGTAAATCATTCTTGAATCGCATTGATGGTTCACATATGTGTGAATTCCACCACACTACTCTCCACAAAAACCAGGAAGTACACAGGAAGTTAACACTTTTTTTTTTTTTTACATTATGATTCCATTGGCTAGAATATCAATCACAGCTATGTCCAACTGAAATTTACGGTAAAATTGCAGTAAATTTGCGGCAAAATTGCTGTAAATTCGCACCTCACAAAGGACAAAAAACGGCACAAAATCACAGCGCGTCAGTGTGAACCGGGCCTGAAACTGAATTTCTAAGTTTGATAGATGAATGCGCCAGTCATTTATGAGAACTCAAATGAAAAAATAGAAAGGTTTATCATCCAAAAAAAAGTTTATTATCATGTAAACTAGGCCCTAAAACAAGCAGTCGACACTCAGTACCAAGTACACATGAGCACACTGAAATATTTTGTTTCGGAATTTCATTTTCGTCCGAAAAATACATTTATTTAGTTACTCCCGAAATTCATTTTTATTTATTTCGTTTTTCGTTAAAAATTGCATTCATCCGAAAATCCAAATTAAAGTCGAATCTGTCATTGAAGGCTTATGTTGTCTGTCGAATGTTCAAAGACACCGTACGACGCCGTATAGTTTACCTGCTCCGTCGAATCTTCTTAGAGCTTTCAACAGACACCATAAGCCAAAGTACTTGTGTACTTAGTTCTAGATATTTTACTGCTCCTCCTCTTTGGTTACAATCAGCCAATAACATTCATCATCATCATTATTTTTATTTATCTTTTCTCCCCTACGTCAAATCTTTTTTCCTCTACGTCAAATCTTTTCTCCCCTACATCGAATCTTTTCTCTCTATGTCGAATCTTTTCTCTCTATGTAAAATAATCTTGGACTAATAGAGGTATCCTCCCTGACAGTATTCCCGAGTGTGGCTCGGGGTTAAATTTCAGTCCCATTAGCGGTAACCCCGAGCCGCACTCGTAATTACATTGCAGGATCCTGGTGCGGCGTTACTTACCTTGTCCCCAGGATCCTGCGATGTCCCCCGCTGTGTCTGCGGGCTCTGTCTCCTCCGAAGCCTCTCCGTGCCACGCTCCGTTCCCTGCAAGCGTCGGGACGCACAGGGGCGGAGCCTGGGCGGCAAATTCAAAAGAATGTACAAACCATAACACATACAGTACTGTAATCTTACAGATTACAGTACTGTATGAAATCATTTCACATCCCTTTTGTCCCCAATGCTTTGGCCCATGCCCTGCATGCAGTTTTATATGATATATACTGTTCTTTCTGCTTGGAAACTGGAGATTGTCCATAGCAACCAAAAAGTGTCCCTTTATGTCAAAAGTGGCTTTAGACCAGCTAGAAAACAGCGATAGTAAGTTAGAACACTTGCAGAATTGAACGATAGTGAATCGTGGGGAAATTTATTTTATTATTATTATTATGATATTATTATTTTTTTTAATTATTTATATTAATTTATTATATTATAATTTATGTTTTTGTGTTTCAAACTTCATCATACCCAGGATATCTACTAGACTCTTGTTTGGACAGATTTAAGTGTGTTATTGTTAAGAATTACAGGCCTACAATATAAAACGCCAAATTTCCATGCAAAATAATTGTACCGCTTTCAGCACCTAAAATCTGAAATAATCATACCGCCAGGGAGGTTAACGTTAGGCACATTCGACCACAGGTTTGATGGACACAGATTGTTATTGTCATAATCATGTCGAATCTCCTATCTATATCGAACTGTTTTAGCAACGAAAACGAAAATAAAGCATTTGTTTATGTTGGACCTTTCGTTTTTCGGATTCTTCACTTTCGTTATCGTTTGTTAAAACGATAACAAAAATACCTGAAATTCGGACGAAAATGCATTCGGACGAAAACGAATGCACATGTCTAGTACCAAGCACCCCAATATACACCAGCATGCTTCCCAATACACACTACACTATACAACCCAATACACACTGCACCATGCACTCCAATACAGCCATCATATACACCAGGGGTCTACAAACTTGTTTTTAAAAAAGGGCTAGTTTACTGTCCCTTCACTGGTATTAGTGGGAGGAATAATGCCCCATTGTTGGTGTCAGTGGAAAGAATAATGCCCCATTGTTTGCTTTAGTAAAAGGAATAGTGCCCAGTCATTGATGTTAGTGGAAAGAATAGTGCCCCATCACTGATGTCAATAGAAGGAATAGTGTCCCATCATTGGTGTCACTAGGAGGAATAGTGCCTGATAATTGGTATCAGTGGTAGGAATAGTGTCCCATTGTTGGTGTCAGTGGGGGGAATTATCTTTAACTGTTTGTGCCAGTGGAAGAAATGATGCCTCATCATTGGGGTGAGCAGAAGGCATAGTGCCTCAAGGTTCATATAAAAGCAAACAAAGTGTCACCGAACCACAGGCCGCAGTTTGAAGACCACTGGCCTACACCCATGTAACACTGACATGTTATGTTTACCTTAGAGCTACCATGTTTGGCTCAGTAGGTTTCAGTTCATCAGTCTTCATTCTTCTCAGGCTCCTCCCTGATGCACTATATTCTATCTTCCTGCAGTGTCTGCTCTAAGCACACAGGCTTCATTTACACTTATATTTTTATTTCTAGACAGTAATGCATCAGCAAGCATTTACAAAATAAATTTTAAGTAAATTTTAAGTAAATTTTAAAAATCTTTCTTGATGCCTTTAAATGTTGTGGCACGTCCAGTGGGACATGGGCTGGCCCCCTCCCTTCTCCCTCCCCCTTGCTGTATATGGTGCCTGCAGCCCTATAAGAGACAACACGGTGGACAATATCCTTGAGACGGATTATTCACTCATATGGAACAGGCTTGCTGACAAGAACCCTTCAGAGAGATCTTATTACTTATTCAAATGATTGAATTAATTCATTAGTGGTGGGCCCCTGGCAGTGTGAACATACAATAAGGCTCGTTGGCCACCCTAGGTGGGAAGTATTAATAACTATGAAACTAGCGAACCTCAAAAATACTTAACCTAATTATCAGATAAAAATCCCCCCACCCCAACAGTGGGACCATACATGTGGCTGTATCTGGGGTCATTTTCTAGCTCAGAGGTGAGCACCTTGATCCCCACATCCCATTTCTAATGTAGTAAAGGCTCCTGGAGGAGCAACTAGGTTGCGAAACATGTAGAGCTCTAAAAGATCCATGAAGGACAAGTGCAGTGGCGGCTGGTGCTCAAAATTTTTGAGGGGGCGCAAACAAACTGAAAAATTCTGAAAAAAAAGCCCATCAATTGCAGCCTCACTGTGCCCATCAAATGCAGCCACTGTGCCCATCAAACGCAGCCACTGTGCCCATCAAACACAGCCACTGTGTCATGAAACAAAGCCACTGTGCCCATCAAATGCAACCACTGTGCCCATCAAACGCTGCCACTGTGCCCATCAAATGCAGCCACTGTGCCCCATCAAATGCTGCCACTGTGCCCATCAAATGCTGCCACTGTGCCCCATCAAATGCTGCCACTTTGCCCATCAAATGCAGCTACTGTGTCCATCAAATGCTGCCACTGTGCCCATCAAACGCAGCCACTGTGCCCATCAAACACAGCCACTGTGCCATGAAACAAAGCCACTGTGCCCATCAAATGCAACCACTGTGCCCATCAAACGCTGCCACTGTGCCCATCAAATGCACCACTGTGCCCCATCAAATGCTGCCACTGTGCCCATCAAATGCTGCCACTGTGCCCCATCAAATGCTGCCACTTTGCCCATCAAATTCAGCCACTGTGTCCATCAAATGCAGCCACTGTGTCCATCAAATGCTGCCACTGTGCCCATCAAATGCTGCCACTGTGCCCCATCAAATGTTGCCACTGTGCCCCATTAAATGCCGCCACTTTGCCCATCAAATGCTGCCACTGTGCCCATCAAAAGTTGCCACTGTGACCCCTCCCACCCACTCGCTGTCTCCCTGGCACTTACCCTATCTTGGTGGTGGGTCAGGCAGCGGGTGACAGCGGCGAGCTGTGGGACCTTGCAGCTGCTCAGACAGTGTCCTCCATGTGTCTCATCCCCTCCTCCTGATAGGCGTCCAATCGCAGCGACTGTCCTTCCAGCCAATCAGGTGATCAGACCCGCGCTACCTGATTGGTGGAGAGACGGTTTAGTGTTAAAAAAGCGAATACTCATTCGCTTTTCTAACACACCTGGGTGGCATTTCGAGCGCAATGCTTTGCGCTCTGCGTTAACCTTTTTTGAAGCCTATTAGAGCCTATGGCTCTAATCAGGTGCTTCAAAAATACACCCCTGCCTCTGTAATTCAGGCCCCCGACGTCCTAAAAGGGGCCGGACGCCTGAATAGGGCGTGGCAGCGGCGGCCATTGATACTGTAGATTCATGCTATGCATGATTCTATCCATCAGTCATAAAGGGGGGTGGCTGGGGAGAGGGGGCGGCGCCCATGCGCCCTAAATGGAGGCACCACTGGACAAGTGGAAGCCAAGCACCTGGAGAAAACTTGAACACTATGTATACCGCACACACCAAGGTGTTCCAGTTTTCTCCAGGGGTTTACACTTTTTCTGTGATTCATAGCATTTAGCAATATTTTAGAAAATATTTTATATTCACATGCTGCTTTGCATAAGTTTTTAATGTAGACAAAATAAAATGTGGAATTATTTTATCCTATGTATATGTGCCTTCAAATTCCATAATTGGGAGCTTTCAACACAGTGTTCCATGATATAGGACACAGCATGCTTTATCATATAGTGTATCCATGGGCCACCCAATGGGTACTACACCTATTTTCATAATAACCTGCTACAACAATGCAATAAAACCTGCTGTTCCAAACTTCTCCTTAAAGGGGAGTTCCACCCCCCCAAAAAAAAATTAAAAGTCAACAGCTACACATACTGTAGCTGCTGACTTCTAATATTAGGACACTTACTTGTCCTGGAATCCAGCGATGTCGGCACCCCAGCCGCCATTGCCTGTAGGGGAAACTGGCAGTGAAGCCTTACGACTTCACAACTGGTTCCCTACTGTGCATGCACGAAGCTCGCTGTGCTTTCTGAATGGCCCAATGATAGGGGGAAGGAGGTGGGGGGCTGAACTTCCAAGTGATCTCGCCACGTCAATATCTCTCCAAAGTGGGGACAGATACCTGTCAAAAATAGGTATTCACTTCCCCCTCCCCACCGAAAGGTGCCAAATGTGGAACTCCGTTTTTAATGTCTGTTGAGCCCAGCATTTACAGCTCATTGTACTGTACATTCTTTAAATTCCTTGCTTCTGGGATGAATGAACTCCAGTGCGTATATGTGGGAGTTAAGTCATCCTGGCCGAGCCTGTCAAGATTGCTGAAGATGCCGAACTGGAGGAGGTGAGCGCCCTTGAGGAAGCCTGCAAATATTGCATTGTTGGATAGGAGGTGAGTATTGGAGCTTTTAGTTCAACTTTTATCTATTTTTAAAAGTAATTCCTTTTTTTCATGTTAAATAAGAGGTGAGGGGGTCAGACTTCCTATGACGCCGCTCGTTGTGATGGCAACCGGAGCTGTTGACGGCGCTGCGATGTCAATCTACTCGGGATCAGGAACAGAACGGGTGGTGCATGCTGGTTGATCAGCAGCACCGTATCCCGGAAGAGGATGCCTGTGGGCAAGATGACAACCGTCTGGATCAGAATTTATAAGTTTCTTTATTAGGAGAAAACGGACAGCACTCATCTTTAAAAACTGAACAAGTGAGTTATATATTCATAGAGCATATTCATTGTAATTTTGCCAAAAAAAAAATAAATCTCGGAGATAGTGGAACCCCGCTTTAATGTGAAATAGCTGCTGGTAATACAAAAGCACATGTGAAAGTGTGTATACCTACACAGAAAATAGGACAAAGAATAAAGCTAAAATGACTAATTGAGGTCCCCCTGTACATCAGTTTTTGCCAAGACTGCTTTGTGAAAATGTTAACTCTACCCTAATTGTAATATAATTAAACTAAATCACCTTTAACAGTTTTATGTTAAAACTGAACTCAAGGTACAAAAAAACTTTCATCAAAATAGATTTCTTAGTAGTCACAAAGGAAACTAATCTACTTTGTGTTCACCAAATGCCTTTTGAAAAAACAAATAGTGCCTTGTAAAAGTAGTGGTAACATTATCATTGTTCTGCACATAACCCGTAGGGAGAGCAGTGCCGCGGGAGGGACCCAACAGGCCTATCTAGTACAGGCTGCCTGCAGAAAACTACAGGAGGGGGCGTAGGCAAGACCAGTCAACCTGTACAAGTTGAGAGAGCAGCAGTGGCCAGTGTTTATTACAGGAAGCTCCTGTGCAAAGGTAAAGTTTAATATTAAATAACTGCACAGACCTGGAAGAAATACACAAAGCACACCAAGATTTAAGGAAGAATACTTTAGACCAGTCTTTCTCAAACTTTTCAGCACAGAAGAACCCTTAAAATAACTTTCTGTACTCGGGGAACCCCTGTTAAAACTTACTATAGCTACAACTCATAATGGTCAGTGCTAAGAATGCGCCTTTACACTTGAGGTCATTGGGAAAAATCCCTCCTTAGAGATATCTAAACGATCAATGGTGTCAGTGGGAACTTATCTAAGAGTCAGAATTTGCTCATTGCTCATGGAAACTCCTAGCAACATCTGGAGCAACCCTGACATCTGACAATATGGGAAGTATAGCGAGAAGTATAGTCATTCTTAAGCTATTTAAGGGGTAGGCGGAGCACAAGAACATGTATATTGCTTTACAAATCTTTTGGCTGTTAAATAAGATTATATACAACATACTGTAAATGTTTCAACCAGGGGCACAGGAGCAAGGACAGCAGAGGTCAAAAATGCGACTAAGCCCCTGCTCGTAAGGGCCTCTTTATCACCTTATTGTCCATTGGTGTTATGATATTTTAGGATTACCATTATATGTGGTGTCTGCAAGCAGTGGCATCTCCAGCTTTCATATTTAGGGGGGGCACATGGGGGGACAGGGACAAAAGTAGGGGGGCAACTATAAAATGCATATATATATATATATATATATATATATATATATATATATCTATATATATATATATATATATCTATATCTATATCTATATCTATATATATATATAGATATAGATATAGATATATATATATATATAGATATAGATATATAGATATATAAATATATACTGGGGCCCTTTACTATGACTCCACAACGGCCCTTTCACATGTTCTGCAGTGAGCTCCCTTCCTACTGTATAGGGGTCCCCCAGGGTGGCAGAAAACAAGATATATATGTCATCAGCATACCAAGAAAATATAAGGGTCCAAAGCAGTGGGATAACTATCAGGGTTACAAAGGTTGTCTTGCCTCCGGGCCCTGGTGTTCTGCCACTGTGGGGTTCCCAGCCTCCTCTTGCTGTCCTGCCCCTGCTATTGACAGCGCTGGTCTAGCATCTCTTGGAATTTACAGGCTGGTTCTCCTATCCTAAGGACGGGAGAAATCAGTCTGTTTTTTCAGTAACTGAGAGTCCTGGTGGAGTCCTTCCTGCAACTCGCTCTTCTCCCTGCCAATAAGGATGCAGGGGAAGGAGCAGATCAGGTGGCCGTGGTTGTGTGAGCGCTCGCATTATGCAGTGTCAGCGAGCAGAGGGAGGGGGGAGGAATTACCCAAAGGAGCTGACTGGGGACGCTCTCCCTCTTGGACATTGATTTTTTGTAAAAAAATAAATAAATAAATAAATACATTTTTATTGGGGGGGGGGCACATGGTGGGGCACAGCATAATGTTGGGGGGGTCAGGGCCCCCTCTGCCCCCCCCCTAGGTACGCCATTGTCTGCAAGGCTGTAAATTGTGCTGTCCCGTTACCGAAATCTTGGCATAGAAGGATCCTTCACTCACCAGGCATATTTATTAGCACAGTATGCATTGTTCATTGCAGCATAGGCCAACTGGCACCCCCTGTATTCTGCATTATGTGATGTGGGTAAAACAATGCAGAATACTTGAGGCTAAAAATCCTGGCAGCCCAATGCAAATGGCTGGTGCAATGCTGACCGATAGTGGTCGAGTAGGGGAGAACTATTGGGTGAATCTATTCCTATGTATCCCGGAGACATGCTAAATATACAGTATACAGTGTATTAGAGCCACTTCCCTGTATATATAGGTCTGCATAACTTTATATCTTTAAGTGAGGCCCCACAGTTCAAATCTACATCACGTTTTCAATAGTGGGCTTGGACGTTGGTGTCTCATATTTATTCAGCAGATCATGTACCTGCATTATATCAGAAGATATTTTAGAATATCAGGTATATGAGAAGAATCTTAACATTTTTAGGCAGGTTGAGTCCCATAAAAGATGTTTAATATAGTATCTTAGACCAGCAACTGTATGCTGCCTGTTGAAAACTACAAATACCTGTATGCATTTCTCAGTTTGGATAATTGAATGGTTCTGATTATGTAGGTAATGTACAGTAGGAGAGAGTTTACTAATGGCTAGTTTTTTGAGACACACAAGAGCCCAGCACATGGTATCACACTACAGGGAAACTCTGGAACTGTAAGAATGCGCAATGTCTCCCAGAACTGAAAATATATGGACAGTTCATGTCAATAGGCATTTTTTGGAAAGCAGGATTTCATTAAAAGTGCAGCTCGGAACACTTGAAAAGAATACTTATATAAGGATATTGGAAGATTTTCAATTACTTTCATATTGTGATTTCAAATAAAATTGTTTCCAAAAGATGGAAATCCCATTATCGATGGGCACATTCTAAGACAAGAATACTGAAATACTCTTGATGCTGTGGGAATATAGTACACTTACCGCATTACATCAATATGGAGGTATTTTTAAATTATGTCTTTGCCTGTAAAGCTTTTTTAATATTAGGTGAATGTTAGGCTAAACAAAGCTGGGTGTTATGCTCGTACAGAGTGCATTACCTAACATTGCATGGGATGGCTCTTATCTGGTTTACTGATGACAGCAACGGACTATGGTTGCACAATGTGTGTCAGTATGGCTACTGGTAGCCTCCACCAAGATAGTGTGTGACAGGGTAACAATACAGAATCACAATTGGAAGATATTTGCAGCTCAATTTAAGGAAGTGCCTAAACAAGGAACTTGTTCACATCTAAATCACTCCCTTTTCATCTTCCACTCTCCTCTATAACTTGCACTGGTCACTCCCATACTTAAAAAGCCCTTACTAGACCTCACCAGTTACATCGCCTTGATCCTGTTTACTTCCTAATTTCTTGAACGCCTAGTGTACAACCATCTGAGCTGCTACCTCACTAATAACAATCTTCTCGATCCCTTACAGTCTGGCTTCTGCTCACATTATACCACTGCAACTGCCCTACTAAAACTCATTAACAACTGACTAACCACTAAAACCAATTGCCACTACTTTTTCTATTCTCGGCCTATACCTCTTTGCGGGGTCAGGTGATAACTTCCCACGGCTTCCTAAACCATCTATGCCAACGACACCCAAATCTATCTCTCTAAAACTCAGCTCAATCCTTTAGTCTCCTTACAAATCACTTGTGTAGGTAAATTGTTTGTCTTGGCTGGCAGCCAAGCCTGTGTTTAAATCTGGGTCAGGGTGACTGATCCAGGGAGGCTGGAATGATTTAAGCAGCATCTCTGATACCTCCCCCTACTTGCTGAAACTTTTCAGAAACTTCTAGAAGAATGGGAGGGAGGTCAGAAGGAGCTGCCTGGAGTATTGATGAGGGCCCCAACCAATCCCCAGCCAAATGGGCTGGCAGGGGGAGGGAGCTCTTAAATACTCTGGGTCAGGCCAGCAGGGGCAGTGGAGTTTGTTTGAAAGCTGGAGATGAAGGGCTGAGAAGGCTGTTGGTGGACCCTTGAGTGTAACCCTCTAGTCTGGGCGGGGGGGGGGTCTGACCTCAGGCCTCAGTGCTGGAGGGATCCTCTGACAACACAAGGAGGAGTCCTGCCCAGTGGCACGGTAGCAGGTGTGAGGACAGCAGGAGCCAGCCAGCATGTCCAGGAGATCTCCAGGGAGAAGTCAGCCAAGATGGCTGGTTAGTGTGCAGTCTGTGAGGACTAGCCAGGAGGGCTAGGAAAGGGGCAGCTGCAGCCAGGCAGGCTGGCAGTGCCTGAAGAGGCGGTGCTGGGATCAGTGACCACAGACAGAAGAGGCAGTGAAAGTGATTATGGTGTCACCCCACCGTTCACAAATATAGGGTCCCACGGCCCCTACCTGTAAAGGGTCTTTGCTACTACCTTCTACAAGGGTGACACCCTAGGGGGACCTGCAAGCAAGATTTTGCAGGAGGCAATAGAGGAGTGTATACATGGACTGTATATAATTGTGTCCCTGAAGAGTTTCTTTGCTGAAAAGTCAAGTGGGCATCCCATAATACCTCCATCCCTATCCAACTTCTTATCCCTTAATAAAATAATAATAAAAAAAAAAGTTGCTGGACTGTTTCCTGACTTAAGTGTGCCTGTGAAATTTCTGTGTACCTCGCTGTGCAGGGTGGGGGATCCCTATGCACCAGCGGCTCCTGCGAGGTTAGCACTACACTAACATATCTATATAGATATCAAATCACTTCATACTAAGTCTTTCAAAAATTTTACTAATAATATCTTCTCTTCCCCATGTCCTCTTGTCTGACTTTTCCACATACACCAATAGAACAACTAATCCAGCCATGTCAGGGTGCTAGGTGTAGTTCTGGGCCCAGAACTCTTCTTCAGGCCCCACATTCAATTACTTTCTTACCATCTTAAAGTGATTGTAAAGCTTCATTTAAAAAAAAGCACACATGTCATACTTACCTCCACTGTGCAGCTCATTTTGCACAGAGTGGCCCCAAACACTGTCTTCTGGGGTCCCTCGGCGGTTCTTGCAGCTCCTCCCCACATCAGATAAACCCTAAAAAAAGTGCTGTCCTGGGGGGTTATCTTGCAGGCGCGCTCCCGAGTCCATCATTCAGCAACCATAGCCGCCAAATGTATGACTAGGCCCCGTCCCCCCATCATTGGATTTAATTGACAGCAGCGGGAGCCAATGGCTGCGCTGCTATCAATCTATCCAATAAACAGCCGAGAACCTGGGGCAGAGGTACAGCGCGTCCCCTCCGGGTGAAGTTCCAGGGCTCAGGTAACTAAAATGGGGGGGGTGGGGGGGGGGCGTCACTGCAAAGTGTTTTTTCACCTTCATGCATAGGATGCATGAAGGTGAAAAAACACAAGGGTTTATAACCCCTTTAACCTCCATAAAGCCTGGTACACACGGGCCAAATGTTGGGAGACATTGGCCAGCTTAAAAAAAAGCGGCTGACATTCAGCCCATGTGTATGACAGTCTGTCCGACGGAAGCTGGCCGTTTGGAAAACCAACAGCCAACCCACTCCTGATCAGCGCTCTCAGTCAGGGATGGAGAGCGCTGAGCGGAGTGTTCTGGTCCCCCTGTCAGACACAACAGCTCAGCAGGGGAGATCGCCGTACTAACTTCGCATAGTGAATACAGTGGCTCTGACCAGAGCTGTCAGGTTTTTTTTGCGTTCAACCCAGTGGGTATACCAGGCTTAACATTTCCAAAATTCACCTCTTTTTGACAAGCAATACCATGAAGTTACTAATTAACTCCTTGGTTATCTCTTGCCTCATCTATTCCAACTCCTTGTTGTTGATGTTCCTTTATACAAGCTATTACTTCAGTCTACCCTGAATACTGCTTCCAGAATCATCCACCTTACCAACTGTTCTGTGTCTACAATCCTTATCTGCTAATTCCTCCATTCACTTCCACTAGCCTAAGATAAAAAACATACAAAGCCATTCACACCTCTACCATCAGCTACATCACAAACATCATCATAAAACACCATCCAAACAGTCACTTCTCCCAGGACCTCCTGCTCTCTAAGTCCCTCATCACCTGCTCACCTCCAAGACTTTTTCAGAGCTTTCCCTTCCTCAATCTGTCTGGCTATATCCTGCTTTGTCCCCCTTTAGATGATCCCCTAAGAAATGTTACGCTTTGCCCCCTATCCCACCTCCACACAAAAACCCTTCTACTTTCTCTATCAGTTCATCCTGCACAGTTTTTACCTTTTGTATCACCTGGCCCTTCCTTATGGATTGTAAGCTCTAATGACAGGGCCCTCCTCATCTATTTGTATTGAGTTGTATGGCAACTCTAATGTTTCCCTTTACTTTGTAAAGTGTTTCGTAAACTGTTGCCGCTATATAAATTCTGTCTAATATTTAGATGTAATGAAAACAAGTTTAAAATTGCATTAACATTTTAAAGCTTAAACAAGATTTTAGTGGTTGGATTTAGTACTACTAGACACAAATACAGGTATATATTGGAAAATATCACCGCCACTGTAGCTAAGTAGCTAAAGATGTCCCCCTGTTTTCCTTGCTTCTGCATCATTAAATGTCTTATAATGACATAAGTCAGATTAAACAAAAAGTCAGTTTTCACAACCAAGGTAGTTAATATTGCATTGAACCTTAGCAGGTGAAAATGTGAAAACCAACTGATCTGTGGAATGCCATTATATGGCCATTACTTAAATATATTCACTTCGTATGGAACAGATTTTCATTGAATATTATTACAAGCTCTTTGACTTAAAATTACTTGTAATGTATGTTTAGTAAGCCTTTTCCAGAACACAGAAAATTTATTTAATTAAATGGAACACAGTGGGTCTACGTGTGAATGAATTTGCACACATTCCAATAAACTGGCAGCCATGTCAAGAGCTAAACTTTGCAGGTCCGAGGTTATCGTCTCCTGTCAATAGCGCTATTGAATTATAAACTAACAGGCTATTCTTGTGGTGAGGGCATTTACATTTACACTCGCTATGATGGATGCCATCCATTTAGTTTTCAGGACAGATTGACTGCAATCTGCAGTAGTTTGTGACTTTGCTGTTGTTTTCTCATCTGGTTTTGCTTATTTTCATTGGACTGCTAGTTTACCGGTAAAATAAATGTGCTTTCTTAGAGGTTTACTGAGAAAACATACAAACAATTCAATTAGCAAAAGGAGAAGGGTACACTTGACGTGTACCGCATGCTTGAATAAAACAAACTCTTATATATAGGTACATAAGCCACACACACACATGTATGATACCTGAAATGGAAAGGCTTTTAGGTTTTTCCCCAGAAGTTATAAGAGTCATTCATTGTAAGTGACCTGATTCCTGTTATATTCTAGTTGATATTCCAGTAAATTGAAAAAAACAGGCAACATTCTGCTCATTGTGGCCTAGTTTACTAAAGCTTAAAGTTGTATTAAACCCATAATACCAATCCTTAGATGTGGTGGCTGCATTAGTTTTCAATTTCTGGGCTTTTTTCTTTATTCTCTTCTATTGATTTGGCCAGTAACAGATTTCCTGTCTTAGGTTGTCTCCACTCTGGAAGAAGGAGCAACATAGACACTCTTGGACAATAGCATTGTCAGCTTGTGAAGAGGGCAGTGTTAGATGTAGACATGTGCAATTGATTTTGGTCCGAACATAAATTCGGACACATTTTTGGTGATTCTGAGATTTTGATGTGTCCGAATCTCTGAATTAAATAGTAACACAGCTCTTCTCAGCAATCACATGATCAGCTGTCTCTCTCTCCTCCTCCTCTTCCGATCACATGATCGGCTGGCTCATTCTCTCCTCCTCCTCTCCCGACCACATGATTGGCTGGCTCTCTCTCTCCTCTCCTCCTCCTCTCCCGAGTAAGGTCAGCAGGGGTAATCTCGGCCCCACCCACTGCATCTGTCAGACGGGGAGAGGAGAAAGCCAGCCGATTATGTGATCACTAAAAAGAGCTGTGAAATGAGGTATAGCAGGCTTTTTTAATTATAAATCACTCACACAGGGGGACACAGGATTAGAACACAGAGGTTATGGTATGAAAATGGGAAAGTGGCTTAACAACCACTTTAAATGAGTCTTTCAATCATATAGCCTCTACAGGCTCCATACCAGCAGAATCCCTACAAGCCACTATTACCACCATTCCAAAACTGGGCAAGCCGCATGACGGCCCTGCCAGCTAGAGCCCATCTCTTTACTGAACACCGATACCAAACTGTTTGCTAAAATCCTTGCTACACGACTCTCTGACATCATTCCCTCTTTAGTACATATAGACCAAGTGGGTTTTGTGGCTGGCAGACAGGTGTCAGATGGCACTAGGAGATTCATTGACCTACTACAATGGGCAGAACACCATCAAACGCCTTCTCTGCTCCCTTGATGCATCAAAGGCATTTTATAGAGTAGATTTGAATTTTCTTAGGCTAGGTTTGCACTAGTGCGACTTTTCATGCGATTTTGGACTGAAAAGTCACATGACAAGTTGTACCCCATGATTTCCAATGAGTACCATTCATATCTGTGAGACTTCAAGTCGCTGTAACTTCAAAGTAGTCCCTGCACTGCTTTGGTCCCACTTTGATGCCACTTGAGGTCTGTAGACCTCAAGAATACACAGGCATTTCTTCAAGTCGCGGTAAAAAAAATGCGGCAAAATCGCGCGACTTTGGGGACGCAATAGTGGAAACATAGCCTTAAAGCTGTCTTACTAAAATTTGGCTTCTCTGGAATGATTCTGAAAGCCATCTTATCTCTCTACACCTCCCCCAGTGCTAGGGTTATAACCTCTGGCATATTTTCCGACCCTTTCCATATCCCTAACGGCATGCACCAAGGATGTCCATTCTCTCCCCTAATTTTTGCCTAATTATGGAACCCTTGGCCCATCTATCTCACCCACCCCCTCATCTCTTGTATTAAAATTGGTGACTGCACTAGGGATGGGTCGAACGGACCCTTGTTCGGTTCGCGCCGGAACTTTCGAACACCTCGAAAGTACGGACCCGAATAACGAACTCCATTAAAGTCAATGGGAACTGAACGTCAAAAATCAAAAGTGTCCATTTTAAAGGCTTATATGCAAGTATTTGGGCATACAATGGTTATAGGGGTCTGGGTCCTGCCCTGGGGGACATGCATCAATAAAAAGAAAGTTTGTGAAAAACGTAATTTTTAAATGAGCAGTGATTTTTTGATTTTAAAGTGAAAGCATAAAAATGAAAAATTCCTTTCAATATAGTGCCTGGGGGGTCCTCCTAGTCTACCTATAAAGTGGCAGATCTGTACCATGTCTAGAATCTGCTGCAGCAATAATTGCATTTATAAAGCCAAAAAAAAATATATGGCGTTAAACTGGCAGTAACGCACGCAAAACTATATGGCGTTAAACTGGCAGTAACACACAAAACTATATGGCATTAAATTGGCAGTAACGCACACAGAACTATATGGCGTTAAACTGCCAGTAACGCACGCAAAACTATATGGCGTTAAACTGGCAGTAACGCACAAAACTATATGGCGTTAAACTGGCAGTAACGCACACAAAAAAATATGGCGTTAAACTGGTAGTAACGCACACATAACTATATGGCATTAAACTGGCAGTAACACTTGCAAAACTATATGTCGTTAAACTGGCAGTAACGCACACAAAACGATATGGCGTTAAACTGGCAGTAACGCATACAGAAGTAAATGGCATTAAACTGGCAGTAACGCACAAAGAACTATATGGCGTTAAACTGGCAGTAACGCACGCAAAACTATATGGCGTTAAACTGGCAGTAACGCACAAAACTATATGGCGTTAAACTGGCAGTAACGCACACAAAAAAATATGGTGTTAAACTGGCAGTAACGCACACAGAACTATATGGCGTTAAAGTAGCAGTAACGCAGGCAAAACTATATGGTGTTAAACTGGCAGTAACGCACACAAAACGATATGGTGTTAAACTGGCAGTAACGCACACAGAAGTAAATGGCATAAAACTCACTACACTACAGTGAAACTATCTGAGCTTTCCCTACTCTAGCTGCACACTATGCAAAGCTGAATGATGGTCCTCCTCACTACACTCACACTTTTCCTAGACTGACACTAAACTAATATTCTACACTGACAATTGAAGCAAACTAGCACAGTATAGCACACTAACTAACTAATAGCACTGAACAGAGCCCTGTTCTATCTCTCTCCACGCCAAAATCACACTGAAAATGGCTGCCATTGAAAGAAAACTTTTATACTGTGGGGCGGGAATGAGCCACGATTGGATAAAGTCATAATGACAGTGTCCAATCATGACTCTGAAAGTGCTCTGTGCCCTGATTGGCTGAAGCTTTCACTGCTTCAGCCAATCAGGACTTGCAATGCACTGTTTAGCACCGCAATGCATTGTGGTCGCTTCGGGGGGCTAAACAAAAGGTTGAACGACTTGTTTGTTCGGCTGTTTGTTGAACGTCCGAACAGCAAAAGTTTGGCCAGAACTTATGCTCGGGCCGAACCGTTCACCCATCGCTACTGTGCACATAAAATCAGCCTCTACGCTGATGATGTAATATCCCTCACAGACTCTGTAAAATCTCTGCCTGATTTCCATCACACCCTAGACTTATTCAGTAAAGCCCCCCTATAAAAGGTCAACCACTCCAAATCTAGTATTTAGACATGTGCGCCGTCAAAATTAGATTAGAATTAATTCGTATTTCGTAATTCGTGCCTGAAATTTCGTATGAAATATGAATTTTCGTTAGGTTTGTTAACTTTCCGTAACAATAACGAATGTTCGTTATGATGAATTTATCATTATGAGAGGCTCCCACCATCCCTGTGCTGTGCTGACTTCCTGGGTTTTTAACTTTTAGGTTCGTTAACTTTTCGTAACAATTACAAATGTTCGTTATGATGAATTTATCATTATGAGGGGCTCCCACCATCCCTGTGCTGTGCTGACTTCCTGGATTTTTAACTTTTAGGTTTGTTAACTTTTCGTAACAATTACGAATGTTCCTTAGGAATTTGGATCCGAAATTGGTAGACGTAATTTCGTATTTCGTACAAAATTCGGAAGCATAGCAATTCCTATTTTGGATCCTCCCGAATATACGAATTTACGGAAATTCGTACAAAATTTCGATTTGTACGAAACTAATCGCACATGTCTACTGGGCATAGGCCTAGATCCGACCACCAAATGTAGCATTGCAGCATGTACCTCTTTCTCGTGAACTCCTAACTCTACCCTTTCTTACTTGGGTATTCAACTAATCCCCCCCCCTCTCAACTAATCTCTCTCAAGTTTTCTAATCTCTTCCTGAAACTCCAAAAAACAATACAATACCTCCAAAATGTTCAAGTGCCATGGGCAGGTCACATTTCTTTATCCAAGATGTACCTACTACCGTGCAAACTCTACACTTTCAGAACAATCCTACTTCCCTGCCTTTAAACGCAACTCAAGAAACTTCAATCCATCATAACCTCATTCATCTGGAATGGAAAACAATCAAGGCTCAAATGCAAAATGCTATGCACATCTGTCTTCTCTAAAGGTACGGGTGCTCCGGACATCCCAACCTAATACAAAGCAACTATTCTTGACCAAGCTAAAAACTCGTGGACATCTACCCAACACTCCGTCTGGCTCCAAATTGAGACAACCTCCTAACCTAAGCTGATCCTAAGTGCCTTTCTCCTACACCAACATGGAGCACACTCTTATCTCCAGACCATCAATGCCACCATCAAGACACGGAAAGCCACCCTTTAAAGCAACAGAGGAATACCACACCGTTTACTCTCTTTCATTCCTCTCCCCACCATGCGACTTCTCACACCCAATATTCCCCTTTACAATTGGATAACCTCAGGCCTAACAACAATCGGAAACCTATATAAAGACTTCCTACTGCTCCCATTTCAACAATTACGGACCAACCGCAACATCACCTCCAAAGACTTCTTCAAATACCTTAGACTTCGCTCTATTCTCTCTCGTGTAAATTCATCAAACAATCTTTTACCTTTGCACTTATACAATTCTACTATCAAACCTCTCCACACCGTAGTGGTATCTCCCACATATAAAAACTTTTTACCACAGTCTCCCATGACTTCAAGACACCATCAATGGACCACTGGGAGCAACTACTACAATGTTCTTATACCCCCAGCAATAGTACCACTCTCTTCATGCACCGCTAAAGTCCTCCCGCTGCCCTCATCATTGGGAACCCATACAGAAAATATTCCATAACCGGTACCTCACACCTGCTAAACTAGCACACATTTACCCCTCTACGACCAACACATGCTGGAGAAACTGTGGAAGCTATGGATCTCCCCTGCATATATGGTGGAAATGACCCACACTCACTCTATACTGGTCCACTCTAAATAAGCTCATCCTTTCTATCACTTCAACCTTTTTCTCCCTATCACCTGAAATGGTTCTTTTGGTCTGGATACGGACACTTTGCCCCAGAGATCCCACGTAATCATTTCCCATATTTTAATAGCTGCCCGCTTCGCCATACCTCCCAACTTTCTGAGACAGGAATGAGGGACACCTATTAGCAAAAGTATGTAGACATAGGGTACACCCTCTTCCACGCCCCCTTAAAGGAGAAATGTACAACAAAAATGATTGGTTAAACCCACAAGTGTTTTTTTTTTAACGACTACTACTTCTTTATACTGGTTTTTTGAATTTACAGTTGCAGCAATTTACAAACTGAGTGAAAGGTTAAACGCTGTAATACACTTTTTGATAGATAAGTAGTGCATTTTATTTACAACTATATAGATGAGACCAAAATGAGGGAAAAATTAGGAGCAAAGAGGGACAGAGGGACATTGTTCCAAATCAGGGACAGTCCCTCGAAATCAGGGACAGTTGGGAGCTTTGCGCGTCGCTATCGCTAGAAAGTGGAAATTCCCACAGCCCCCATCCATCTCGGACATGATCACACTTCTCAACAACTGCCTGATGGAATACATATATACCAAAGCTCATTTACAAATCCCAAAATTTCATAACCAATGGGAACTTTGGCTAAATCACCCTAAATGCCTAAATATCACGTGACCTGCACCTGTGTAATAGCCTAGATGCCTTATCCACACCCAATCTGAACATGATAATTTACCTTACTCTTAAGCTAACCTCAATTCTGTCTCCCTATATTGATGACGCAATTTTTCACTTGCTGAACTCTTTACCATATAGTTCAATTTTGACTTTGTATACTGTACCGATACAAAATGTTCACCTTTTGTATTATTATGTTTTATATATGACAAGAATTTATATCTGTATTCTCTTTTTGAAATTTCAGGAAATATCAAGTATAAGTCCTCATGCACATGGACGTTTTTACAGCTGCTTTTTTGAGCTTTTTTTGCAGCTTAAAAAGGCCTGTCTATGTTAGTCTATGGCTTCATGCCCACCTAGGCGTTTTTGAGCTGCAAGTGGCATAGGCGTTTTTAAGCTGTAAAAAAAACCCAGGACCAATGGGTTCTGAAAGACGTTTTTCAGCTGTAAAAACATTCTAACACTGAAAAACGCTCAAAAACGCTGAAAAACGCTCAAAAACGCTCAAAACGCTAACGCGGAAAAACGCTCAAAAACGCTAAAAACCGCTATTGCAAAAACGCTGAAAAAAGCTGAAAAAAGTTTAAAAAATTCACTGCAAAGATACTGGCGTTTTCATAACGTTTTTTTAACAGCCTGTGTGCATGAGGGCTTAAAATAAATACTAATTTAAACTTGTAAACAAAAAGTTCCAGAAAAGGCCTGGTCAGCAAGTGGGGCATACTGCTAAACATGATCTAGGCATCTAAGCTTGAAAAACTTTGTTTACAAAAAGGTTAATGAAATGACAACAACACACCTATACAGTAAATACTGTATTACTCATAGTTAAGGTCATATAGCTAAGACTTGTATTACACTCTACATTAGGTATCCACACACTTGTTAGAGGTTTAAGAATAATTCTAGTGGCACAATTTAGGGCTCATGCACACTGGGCCTTTGACTTTTTTCTCTTAAGGGATAAGTTCACCTTTTTGGGCAGAATTTCACTTTTAACAATAAATAGAGGCGTTTTCCAATGCCATGTGCTTTTCTCTCACTTACCTTCAATCTTGTCAGTTTATTTAAATTTTTTAAAAGGATTTTCAGTTTCATCACTTCCTGTAGATTCTTTCAGCTTTTACTTCCTGTTAGGTTATCTCCCAGAAGCCTTCACTTTCTTGTTGAATAATAGAAGAGGGTGTGATAGGGTGTGTTCACCACTCTGGACCACACCAACCTCATTACAGTACTACCTTCCACCCACATCATATACAATCTGATTGTACAATCTCCTTTAGATCTCCCATCAGCTATGTAATACAAGGGCCTGTCTGATTTGATACAAATTGAATAGATTGTTAAGGTGTGTCTGCCTATTCCATAGTTCTGGTAAATCTAAAGGAAATTGTACAGAGATTGTACAAACAGATTGAATAGTGTATGGTCAGCTTTATACAAGTACATAGGAGGGAGTGGACGGAGACACTCAGTTGTCAGGCCTCGTTCACATCGCCACGTAGTGAAAACTCACTTCCCGCATGCGTTTCTTTTGGCTGTTTTGGAGCGTTTTTGCTTGTCACGCATAGGGAATAGGATGCCCTACATGCAACAATCGCCCCAGGGAAGCTCCAGAACCTTTTTTGGAGCGGAGCATGGTGCGTTATCACAGTTTTTGGCGCATTTGCCACACCTAGGGTGCCTTTAACATTTAATGACAACACAAGCATGATGCACATTTGCAGCATTTCTGAAAAGCATGGCAAAGCGCGCATTTTCTGTGTGGTTTACCATTCGTTTGGAAACACAGATGTGAATGGAGCCTCATTGTTTTTGTGTAAACACACCAATTTCACTTTCAGGCAATATTCACACCTAGAGTAGTGGGAGCACATGTTTTGTTTTTGTTTTGCACATGTTGTATGTTTGCTTCTGTGTTTGGTGTGCCATTAACAATGAATGACACTGAAAGCACAACTAGGTAATTTTAGGTGTATAAATGTGACCATACACTATACAATCTGATTGTACAATCATGCAGTCTGTGCCCATCCGAAGGAACCTTGGAGAAGCCAGGCAAATGCACGCGTGGAGAAATACCATGAGTGCTGTAAAAACTTAGTTGACGGGTGAAGGTGTGCTATTGAGGTCAGCTGGTAAACTCCTTCCTGTGTTTTACTGGTTCCTCTATCACTGTCTGTATACCAGGGAGTCTCTAAAGCTTTCTAAGACAGATAGCAAGGGCTAAGGTAAGGCCATGTTCTCAAAATCTAAGAAAGCTTTTATTTTTCTGTAACAGAAGTACATTAACCACTTCAATACCCAGCCATAGTCAAATGACGCCCACAGATGGGATCTCCCATCCTGGGTGGGCGTCATATGACGGCCTCGGCTTTCTGCCGCTACTGTGGGCCCCCGGGGGCCCACAGAGCGGCGATCGGGGTTCCGTCATGTCCCTTGGGACACAACCGTTCCCCGATGGGGGTATTGGAGCGGCAGCGACGGGCGGCGGAGCTTTGGGAGAGGTGGAGCCTGTCCCTATACAGAGCGGCATTGGGAAGCAGCGTGTACGGTGCCCGCATGTGCCTCTGGTGGCGCGCAGAGCAGTAATCGGGGCTGAGGCTTTTCCCTTGGATACAGCTCAGCCCTGATCAGTGTAGCCAATGAAATGGCTCGTTACCATGTGACCGGCTGTGTCCAATCACAGCCGGTCACTAATGTAAACAAAGCAGTGTGTGTAACTGCTGTTGCTGGGTTCTCCTCTTCACACACCGATCCAGTGTGAGGAGGAGATCAGCTAACAGTGAGTTACACATTCTGCTATACATATACTGTACTACTGTGCCCAGATTGCCCCCCTAAATAAAGAGTACCTGTCATCAGGAGTACCTGTCATCTAGAGTACCTGTCATCTAGAGTACCTGTCATCAGGAGTACCTGTCATCAGGAGTACCTGTTATCTAGAGTACCTGCCATCTAGAGTACCTGTCATCAGGAGTACTTGTCCATCAGGAGTACCTGCTACCTCACCACCTCCCACCAGAGTACCTCCCACTAGAGTACCCGCCGCCTCATCACCTGCCACCAGAGTACCTGCCACCTCATCACCTGCCACCAGAGTACCTGCCACCTCACCACCTGCCACCAGAGTACTTGCCACCAGAGTACCCGCCACCTCACCACCTGCCACCAGAGTATCTGTCACCAGAGTACCTGCCACCAGAGTACCCGCCACCTCACCCCTGCCACCAGGGTACCTGCCAGCTCACCACCGGCCACCAGAGTACCTGCCACCTCACCACCTGCCACCAGAGTACCTGCCACCAGAGTACCTGCCTCCTCACCAGAGTACCTGCCACCTCACCAGAGTACCTGCCACCTCACCAGAGTACCCGCCACCTCACCACCTGCCACCAGAGTACCTGCCACCAGAGTACCCGCCACCTCACCACCAGAGCACCTGCCACCAGAGTACCCGCCACCTCACCACCTGCCACTATGTCCAGAAAGGTGTAAACCCCAGAAGAGGCATACCAAATACTCAGTCTGACCGATGAGAGCAACGGGGAGCTCTCACCGCTCAGTTTTGATTCCGATTCTGGTTCGGAATATGAGCCCGCCTAAGGCAGCACATCAGGATCCGAATCAGAGGAGGAAGCAGTCCATCCAAAAAGACGACGGTCTGAACACCAGGCAGCTACCAGCAGTGCCAACGGTGGTAAACCCCAGGAGGAGGGGCCCAGTACAAGCGCTGCTAGACCCCAGAAGGAAAGGCCCAGTACAAGTGCACGCCAAAGAATTAGGGCCCAAACCCAGCTTCCAGATGCCTTGGCAAACTTATTGTGGCTGCCTTCTACCACAGGGTCAGCCACAATCCCCCCTTTTACAGCACAGCCAGGTGTGCAGGTCAACACTGCAGGTTTTTCCCAAATTACATAGTTACATAATAGGTGAGGTTGAAAAAAGACACAAGTCCATCAAGTCCAACCTATGTGTGTGATTATGTGTCAGTATTTCATTACATATCCCTGTATGTTGCGGTCATTCAGGTGATTATCTAATAGTTTCTTGAAGCTATCAATGCTCCCCGCTGAGACCACTGCCTGTGGAAGGGAATTCCACATCCTTGCCGCTCTTACAGTAAAGAACCCTCTACGTAGTTTAAGGTTAAACCTCTTTTCTTCTAATTGTAATGAGTGGCCACGAGTCTTATTAAACTCTCTTCTGTGAAAAAGTTTTATCCCTATTGTGGGGTCACCAGTACAGTATTTGTAAGTTGAAATCATATCCCCTCTCAAGCGTCTCTTCTCCAGAGAGAATAAGTTCAGTGCTCGCAACCTTTCCTCATAACTAAGATCCTCCAGACCCTTTATTAGCTTTGTTGCCCTTCTTTGTACTCACTCCAATTCCAGTACATCCCTCCTGAGGACTGGTGCCCAGAACTGGACAGCATACTCCAGGTGCGGCCGGACCAGAGTCTTGTAGAGCGGGAGAATTATCCTTTTATCTCTGGAGTTGATCCCCCTTTTAATGCACACCAATATTCTGTTTGCTTTATTAGCAGCAGCTTGGCATTGCATGCCATTGCTGAGCCTATCATCTACTAGGACCCCCAGGTCCTTTTCCATCCTAGATTCCCCCAGAGGTTCTCCCCCCAGTGTATAGATTGCATTCATATTTTTGCCACCCAAATGCATTATTTTACATTTTTCTACATTGAACCTCATTTGCCATGTAGTCGCCCACCCCATTAATTTGTTCAGGTCTTTTTGCAAGGTTTCCACATCCTGCGGAGAAGTTATTGCCCTGCTTAGCTTAGTATCGTCTGCAAATACAGAGATTGAACTGTTTATCCCATCCTCCAGGTCGTTTATAAACAAATTAAATAGGATTGGTCCAAGCACAGAACCCCACTACCCACCCCTGACCATTCTGAGTACTCCCCATTTATCACCACCCTCTGAACACGCCCTTGTAGCCAGTTTTCAATCCATGTACTCACCCTATGGTCCATGCCAACGCACCTTATTTTGTACAGTATACGTTTATGGGGAACTGTGTCAAATGCTTTTGCAAAATCCAGATACACCACGTCTACGGGCCTTCCTTTATCTAGATGGCAACTCACCTCCTCATAGAAGGTTAATAGATTGGTTTGACAAGAACGATTCTTGATGAATCCATGCTGATTACTGCTAATGATATCATTCTTATTACTAAAATCTTGTATATAGTCCCTTATCATCCCCTCCAAGAGTTTACATACTATTGATGTTAGGCTAACTGGTCTGTAATTCCCTGGGATTTTTTTTGGGCCCTTTTTAAATATTGGTGCTACATTGGCTTTTCTCCAATCAGCTGGTACCATTCCAGTCAATAGACTGTCTGTAAAAATTAGGAACAACGGTCTGGCAATCACCTGACTGAGTTCCCTAAGTACCCTCGGATGCAAGCCATCTGGTCCCGGTGATTTATTAATGTTAAGTTTCTCAAGTCTAATTTTAATTCAGTCCTCTGTTAACCATGTAGGTGCTTCCTGTGTTGTGTCATGAGGATAAACACCGCAGTTTTGGTTACTGAAGCCCCCCGATTCACTCGTGAATACTGAGGAGAAGAATAAATGCAATACCTTTGCCATCTCCCCATCCTTTGTAACCAGATGTCCTTCCTCATTCTTTATGGGGCCAATATGGTCTGTCCTCCCTTTTTTACTGTTTACATACTTAAAGAATTTCTTGGGATTTTTTTTGCTCTCCTCTGCTATGTGTCTTTCATGTTCTATCTTAGCCGTCCTAATTGCACCCTTACATTTCTTATTGCATTCTTTATAAAGTCTGAATGCTGAGGATGATCCCTCAACCTTGTATTTTTTGAAGGCCTTCTCCTTTGCTTTTATATGCATTTTTACATTGGAGTTAAGCCATCCACTATTTTTGTTCGCTCTTTTAAATTTATTACCCAATGGGATACATTGGCTAATGCCCTTATTTAATATGCTCTTAAAGCAAACCCATCTCTCCTCCGTATTCTTTGTTCCTAATATTTTATCCCAATTTATGCCTTTTAGCAAGGTTTGTAGTTTAGGGAAGTTGGCTCTTTTTAAATTCAGTGTCTTTGTGTTCCCTTCATGTTTCCTATTTGTGTGATTTATACTGAAACTAATTGACCTGTGATCGCTGTTACCCAAATTGCCCCGTATTTCCACATCTTTGATCAGGTCTGTATTGTTGGTAATCAGTAGATCCAGTAATGTTTTATTTCTAGTTGGTGCGTCTACCATCTGACCCATAAAATTGTCCTGCAAGACATTAAGGAACTGGCGAGCCTTAAATGAATGCGCGGTTCCCTCCGCCCAGTCTATATCTGGATAATTAAAATCCCCCATTATGATAACACTTCCCATCCTTGCTGCTAATCCAATTTGTGATAGGAGATCCGTCTCCACTTCCTCTCTCAGGTTAGGGGGCCTATAGCATACTCCCAGTATTATTTTCCCCTTAGCTTCATCCCTTTGGAGCTCTACCCATAAGGATTCCACCTCCTCACTAGCTCCCTCAGTGATGTCATCTCTCACATTCACTTGTACATTATTCTTGATATATAGGCATACCCCTCCCCCTTTTTTACCCTCTCTATCCTTGTGGTATAGGGTATACCCTTGAATGTTTGCCAGCCAATCATGAGAGCTGTTGAACCAGGTCTCTGAAATTCCCACAAAATCCAAATCCTCCTTGTACAGCAGTTCACCCATCTTGTCCGCCATGCTCCTGGCATTGGTGAACATGCCACATAGTTTAGACCGGTCGCATATTGTCCTCGTATTGGGTGTTTCAAGATTGCAACTAGGACTATACTCACCTTGTGTTTTTGTGCTTTGGTTAACCTACCACTAATGCCCCCAATACTACCCTCTGGAATATATTTCGCGCTGGCTATCACTGTCTAAATGGATTTTTAAAATTTATTTTTCCCTGACGAATTGATTCAGGGCATCGTGGACCAAACCAATCTCTTTGTCCAACAATTTATTGCAACCAACCCCAGCTCCAGCTATGCCCACCCTTTTGAATGGAGACCCCTAACAGTGGCGGAAATTAAATTAAATTAAATTGTTTTTAGGCCTAACGCTTAACATGGGGCTTACAAAAATAAAATGAAATGCATAAGTATTGGTCGACCAAGCCCATCCACCATATGCCAATTTTTTCATCGGCCATGTCCAGGTCCCGATACGAAATTATAATGCGCTTCCTGCATTTCAGTGACAACTCACAGTGCCCCCCCCCCAAAATCACCGAAACTTTGACAAACTATATAAAGTTCGCCCCCTAATTAATTTTTTTTCCAAGAAGTTTGCCGAAATTTATGTCCCTGACAAAAATATATCTGTGGATATATCTGGTGCATTTCACAGGCTGGCTGGGAATCAAGCAATATATCCCCAGTAAGAGGGCAAGGTACGGCTTGAAGCTTAACAAGCTTTGTGAAAGCGCCACCGGTTATGTGCACTCATTCCGCGTGTACGAAGGCAAAGATTCCCAGCTCCAGCCCCCTGAGTGTCCCTCGTACATGGGAATAAGTGGAAAAATTGTTTGGGAGTTGGCATTCCCACTCCTCCAAAAGGGGTATCATATTTACATAGACAACTATTACACTAGTTTGCCCCTTCTCCGCCACCTATATCTAAAAAAAACTTTGGCCTGTGGTACAACAAGGAAAAACCGAAAGGGCTTCCCACAGCGTCTTGTCACCACAACCATTCAAAGGGGGGAATCAACAAGCTTTAGGAACGAGGAAGTGTTGGCTGTGAAGTGGAGGGATAGGAAAGATGTGTACATCATGTCCACCATCCACGATGACACCTCGGTGGAACTTCACAGAAGACACGATACCGTTCGCAAGCCTTCCTGTATCAATGAGTACAATAAATACATGGGGGGGGGGGGGGGGTGGATTTAAATGATCAATTGTTGCAGCCCTATCTTTCAACAAGAAAATCCCTCTTCTGGTACAAAAAAGTCGCAATTTACTTTTTTCATTTGGCCCTTTTAAATTCTTTCATCATCTACCAAAAATCAACGGAAACACCAAGCACCTTCCTAAAGTTTATTGAAGACATTGTCACTGCCCTGATATATCAACAAGTATCCCCCCCAGAAAGCATTCGCTCCGATTGTGTCAGCAGACTACATGAGCGCCATTTCCCAGACCATATTCCACCAACAGGATCCGGAAGACGACGCCAAAAAAAATGTTGGGTGTGCACAAAAAGAGGAATTAGGAGAAATACCAGCTTCCATTGTACCGACTGTCCCTCCCAACCTGGCCTTTGCATCAGAGAATGCTTCAAGCGATATCACACTCTGGAAAACTATTAGCCCATATTTCTAATACTGCCATTTCCCCGTTTTCAATTTCTGTCCTGAATATTTCCCTTCCTCAACCAACCATATCATTGTCTTCCATGTGAAATGACCCTGGCCTATTTCTCGACTATGCCTCTGCCTACCATCTGCATTGTTTTTCCACCATGTTTTTGCCTTTCACGTGAACTGACCCTGGACTGTATCGACTATGCCTCTGCCTACCGTCTATTTCTGCCTTTTACCTGCACTTACCTCGGCCTGTTGACCATGTTTTTGCCTGCCCCTTGGATTGATCTTTCCCTCTGCTACACAGGGGTCTCACATATGTGAGGGGCTCCAGAATAGTGTTCTGAATTCAGAAAACCAGTTTTTGGTTTTCTGTGTTCCCAGAACAGGGTTTGGTTGCCCGGAGGCTTCAAAGCGATTTGGGTGGGAGAAGCCTCTACCCCTGTCCCCATTATTTCCTGACCAATGCCCTAAGCTTGATGGTACTGCCTGCTCCCTGGACAAATACTCTGGCTGTGCTGACCATACCTCTGCCTGCTGCATGTACTAACTATGGACAGTATTCCTGCCCGCTGCATGGATGATCCTTTGATCCTTTTGCTGCTGCTGACCACATCCCTGCCTGCTATCTGGACCAATGCTTTGGCTGTGCTGACATCTCTACCTGTACTGACTATTCCTGCCTGCTGCCTGTTTTGCTGTCGCTGTCCACGTTCCTACCTGCTGCCTGGACCGATGCTCTTCTCTGTGGACCACTGCACTACTAAAACCGCAGGTAATCTTTTCTTTACCCTTTACTCAGCAGAATGTATTTTGGTTTGTAATTGGTATGTACAGTACATGCTATGTGTTAGAAATATGAAGGGCCTTCAACAATGTGATAGGTTGGCAGGAATTTTTGTGTGTAATGTATGCTCCCAGAACAACTGACAGTGCTACTTGGATGTTGGGCCTCTGTATGTGGCCAGGCTATGTAAAAGTCTCACACATGTGGTATCACCATACTCAGGAGGAGTAGCAAAATGTATTTTGGGGTGTCCTTTTTGCTATGTACATGCTGTGTGTTGGACATATCTTATAAATGGACAACTTTGTGTAAAAAAAATGCGTTTTCATTTTTTTTCCACATTTTCCAAAAACCTCTGTAAAAAAATGAACCAATCAATAGACTCATTATGTCTCATAACTTATACGCTGGGGTGTTAGCTTTCCAAAATGGGGTGATTTTGTGGGCGTTTCCATTGTCCTGGTGCTCCAGGGTCTTCAAAACTGTAATAGGTGGTTGAGAAATTAGATGTGTAATTTATGCTTGTAGAACGCCTGATGGTGCTACGTGGATGTTGGGCCTCTGTATGTGGCCAGGCTGTGTAAAAGTCTCACACATGTGGTATCGCCATACTCGGGAGGAGTAGCAGAATGTATTTTGGGGTGTCAGTTTTGCTATGTACATGCTATGTGTTGGTAATATCTTATAAATGGACAACTTTGTATAAAAAAAATGCGGTTTCATTTTTTTTCCACATATTCTAAAAACTTTGGGAAAAAAATGAACCAATCAAAAGACTCATTATTCCTCATAACTTATACGCTGGGGTGTTAGCTTTCCGAAATGGGGTCATTTGGTGGGCGTTTTCATTGTCCTGGTGCTCCAGGGCCTTCAAAATTTTAATAGGTGGTTGAGAAATGAGATGTGTAATTTATGCTTGTAGAACGCCTGACGGTGCTACTTGGATGTTGGGCCTCTGTATGTGGCCAGGCTGTGTAAAAGTCTCACACATGTGGTATCGCCATACTCGGGAGGAGTAGAAGAATGTATTTTGGGGTGTCAGTTTTGCTATGTACATGCTATGCGTTGGTAATATCTTATAAATGGACAACTTTGTACAAAAAAAATGCGTTTTCATTTTTTTCCCCCACATATTCCAAAAACTTCGGGAAAAAAATGAACCATTCAAAAAACTAATTATGCCTCATAGATTATACGTTGGGGTGTTAGCTTTCCAAAATGGGGTCATTTTGTGGGCGTTTCCATTGTCCTGGTGTCCAGGGCCTTCAAAATTTTAATAGGTAGTTGAGAAATGAGATGTGTAATTTATGCTCCTAGAATGCCTGAAGCTGCTATTTCAATGAAGCTGCTATTTCTGTATGTGGCCAGGCTGTGTAAAAGTTTCACACATTTGGTGTCACTATACTCAGGAGGAGTAGCAGAATGTATTTTGGGGTGTCGTTTTTGCTATGTACATGCTATGATTTGGAAATATCTTATGAATAGACAACTTTGTGTAAAAAAAATGCGTTTTCATGTTTTTTCTACAGTTTCCAAAAACTTCTGGAAAAAAATTAACCCGTTTAAAAGACTCATTATGCCTCATAGATTATACATTGGGGTGTTAGCTTTCCAAAATGGGGTAATTTTGTGGGCGTTTCCATTGTACTGGTGCTCCAGGGTCTTCAAAACTGTAATAGGTGGTTGAGAAATGAGATGTGTAATTTATGCATGTAGAACGCCTGATGGTGCTACTTCAATGTTGGGCCTCTGTATGTGGCCAGGCTGTGTAAAAGTCTCACACATGTGGTATCGCTATACTCAGGAGGAGTAGCAGAATGTATTTTGGGGTGTCAGTTTTGCTATGTACATGCTATGTATTGGAAATATCTTATAAATGGACAACTTTGTATTAAAAAAATGCGTTTTAATTTTTTTCCCACATATTCCAAAAACTACTGGAAAAAAATTAACCGTTCAAAAGACTCATTATGCCTCATAAATTATACGTTGGGGTGTTAGCTTTCCAAAATGAGGTCATTTTGTGGGCGTTTCCATTGACCTGGTGCTCCAGGGCCTTCAAAAGTGTGATAGGTTGTCATCAAATGAGATGTGCAATTTATGCTCGTAAAACGCCTGACGGTGCTAGTTGGATGTTAGACCTCTGTATGTGGCCAGGCTGTGTAAAAGTCTCACACATGTGGTATCACTATACTCAGGAGGAGTAACAGAATGTATTTTGGGGTGTCATTGCAAGTATGCATGTGCTGTGTGAGAGAAATAACTTGTTATTATTACAATTTTGTGCAAAAAAAAACACATTTTCCAAGAATTGAGGGAAAAAATTACAACTTCAAAAAACTCACCATGCCTCTTACTAAATACCTTGGAATGTCTGTTTTCCAAAAAGGGGTAATTTGGGGGGTATTTGTACTTTCCTGGCTTGTTAGGGCCTCAAGAAATGGGATAGGCCTTCAGTACATCAGGTGTGATCAGATGTGATCATTTTTCAATGATTTGCACCATAGCTTGTAGACTCTATAACTTTCACAGAGACCAAATAATATACACTAATTTGGGTTATTTTTACTAAAGATATGTAGCAGTATACATTTTGGCCCAAATTTATGAAGAAAAATTACTTATTTGCCAAATTTTACAATAGAAACAAAAAAAAAGTGTTTTTTTTTCAAAAATGTCTCTCTTTTTTCGCTTATATTGCAAAAAATAAAAAAAAAAATACCACCAAGAGAAAGCTATGTTTGTGAGAAAAAAATGATAAAAATTTGGTTTGGGTACAGTGTAGCATGACTGAGTAATTGTCATTCGAAGTGTGAGAGCGCTGAAAGCTAAAAATTGGTCTGGGAAGGAAGGGTGTATAAAAGCCCTGTATTGAAGTGGTTAATGGTATATTGGTACAAAGATGAAATTAGCCTTTAATACCTTTTACTCCTGGCAGGAAAAAGTAGCTAAAGAACGTACCTAAAGCCACATTTTGCATGCACCTGTATGCACATTTATATGCATTCACATGTTTAGCATTAATGCATTATTTTGGCAAGAATATTAATTTATTCTTATTTGGTATGAGCCGAACACCCCCGGATTTGGTTCGCACCAGAACATGCAAAAAATTTGTGCGAACATGCGAACACCATTAAAGTCTATGGGACATGAACATGAAAAATCAAAAGTGCTAATTTTAAAGGCTTATATGCAAGTTATTGCTATAAAAAATGTACGGGGACCCGGGTACTGCCCCAGGGGACATGTATCAATGCAAAAAAAAAGTTTTAAAAATTACAGTTTTTTTCGGGAGCAGTGATTTTAAGAATGCTCAAAGTGAAACAATAAAAATGAAATATTCCTTTAAATATCATGCCCGAGGGTTCTCTTAGTCTGCCTGTAAAGTAGCACATTTGTGTGATGAGTTTTACAGTCCCGCAGCAAAAATGACATTTCTAAAGGAAAAAATGTATTTTAAACTTGCTCGCGGCTGTAATGTATTGCCAGCTCCCGGTAATATAGATAAAAATCAAGGAAAAAAAATGGCATGGGTCCCCCCCCCTCCCCAGTCCATACCAGGCCCTTTGGATATTAAGGGGAATTCCATGCCAAAAAAAAACAACAAAACAGCGTGGGGTCCCCCCCAAAATCCATACCAGGCCTTTCGGGTATATGCAAAGAGATAAATGGCTAAGGGGGTACCACGTCCATATATAGATTGTTTAAGAGATTTAGGACATCTTGAGTGGACTTTACCGGTACCAGAAAAGGAACAGCATTACATAATATTACAAAATCCTTTTATTACATAATTACAAAAAAATGTTATTTCTAAAAAATATTTGTACAAAATAAAAACACAAAATTGAAGCTCTTTGATACAACCTCCTAATATATATCAAAATTGATCCCTCTTATCACTAAGTCAAAGAGGTGGACGTTTTCGCTTAATGCTTCCTCAGGACCTTATTTCTTTGACTGTAAGAAGGGATCCTGTATAAGAAGAGAGGAGGAAAATATCATATTTTAATCAGATGAAAGATGTAGCATAACATTTAAATAGTATAAACCCCCATATATGTATATGTGGAGTTAAAATGTACTAAAAGTGCCACTCACATATCATAGAGAGCTTTCATATATATGGTCTGCCAGGTGTTACCAGGAAGCAGTTTAGGTCAGCAGTGTCTTCCCTAAGTTAATTAGCCAATAAGTAGATAGAGTAGACCAAATAGCCCATTCTAGAAAGAACAGAAAGAAATTAAGCCTCCAAAGTAATACACAAAATGCTAACTGACAGTTAAAACCATAACGATGTCTTATTTACTGGGCAAAAAACATCCCCAGAATAAATACACCGGAGAGTGAATCAACCACAAGTTCACATTATCTTCAAATTTGGCTAGTTTATCAGGATCACTCCTACAAAGTCTGAAATACATGGCATGGTCAACACTGCAGGTAATGAAACCCTTATCCAAACAGTCACTTTAGAGTAAAAAATCGTAAATACCTTAATGGTATTGAGGAAGAGGTCAGCAGTAATATTGGTTACTGAAGCTTTAAGTATCCTCAAAAAGATAGTCTACAGAATGGAATCTAGAAAATATATCATAATCTTTTGGCACCCTGCCTTTGGCCAGTTATGGCTCTCGCAGCAGAATGTGCTGTTATTGGCCAACGCATGCAGGTCAGGTGCATGCTTTGGTCAATCATCAGACGTCAATGCACTGCGATCTCGCAGTGCATTATGGGGCATTCTGTGGCGCTCTAATTTCCTGTGAACGCCCCATATGTTCGGTTCGTTTACGAGCAAACACCCGATTATTGAGTAGAACTTACGTTCAGCTTGAACCGCGGGCTCATCCCTACTTACCATCAGAATGTATTAACACATCCAGCATTTATTCATGTTTAAACATATTTCATGTTCCAAGAACAAAATAGTAATGATGTGGTGTGTCTGCTCCACTTTTCTTTTTTTACACTTTTCGTAGGGAGATATGATCCCACTGACAGAAAGGCAATAGCAAAACACACATTTTTTTCTCCCATTCTGTCAACAGGAGTTATGATCCGGTTTATCAGGCACCTTTCAGAGAGTTAAAGTCAGGACTTAGGCCTCACCCAAAGTTCAACAGTGGGAAGTGTTTATCCAGCTGGCACAGGTCAGGGTGGCAAGCCAGCCTAGTCCAGGAAGTGAACAGGGAAACAAAGCACAGACTGCAATCTTCCCAGCAGTCAATGCAACAATTTTCACTTATGAGATGCACACTCCAGCAGTTCCTCAGACATTGGGAAATTGGGATCAGGCAGTCTCCTCATGCTGCCATCAGCTTCTCTGATAGAGACAGAGTGGCTCTTAGCAGGCTGTCCTGCTCTCACGACCACCACTCTGTCTTTGTAAATTGCTCTCCCCATCCTCCATTCCTTCTGAATGTCCTGAAACCAGGCCCAGGTCTCTTCACAATCTGGTACCTGCAGAGGCTTAGGTACATGCAAGTACTACCACACCAGGTCATCTTCCCACTTTCTTCGAGAGTCCTCATTGAAGTCCATGATGTCGGGAGGGACTAGGGGTAGTCCAGACCCCATTCCAGAGCTGTTCTGTGCTGAATCTCCTGCTGGAACCTGGAAAACAAGGGCAGTTCTTCCCTTTTCCTGGCAGGACACAAGCGTTAGGGGACCTCTTGACCCACTGCTTGAATTCAGCTGCTCTGGTCTGAGTGGTAGAAGGTCTGTTATAGAAGAGGTTTTTTTGCACTGACAGGGATTCCTGCAGCTCCTCCAGTTCCCACAGCAAGATCTGGCAATCTAACACCTCAGATTGGATCTTTTCCTGGACCAGGGAGTCTTCCATCTTCCATTCCTCCTCTGAGCTACTGTGTGACAACCAATCTGCTATCTCATCTTCCAGGGACCCTAATTCTGCTTGCAGTCTGGGGGAACCTCAATCTATGACCCTGTCTCTGCTTTCCCCTTCTGGCTAACCTGAGGGCACATCTCCCTCCTGCACTGGCTCCTTCCAGGTGGGGTCAGCAGAGCATATAGGAGCAGCAGGGATTTCAGAGACATTATCTGGTTCCTGCTGGACAGTACTTACAGTTACCAGGCCCCGACCAGGCTGCAGGCCATGGCAGAACTCCATTCTTCTTCTGCCATGTCACTGATTTTCGCAGGAGAATCACCAGGCTCCGTCTCGACCCCGCCTTGCTTGGATGATCCAAGGCCCGCTCTGGCCTTCCAGGACTTCCACAGCTGCAATTGGCACAGTCCTGATTGCAGGTCCACACGGTAGTACTGTGGCGCCTGCTGGCTGGATACTAGCTGGGTAAGCAACTCGTCACAGTGCCGGAACGGGATCTAGGCACTAACCACAGCGGTTGGTATCCAGCACCCATACACAAGGAAAGGCGCAAAGTCTGGAAAATGCCTAAAAACATCACAATTAGCAGTAAATGATCACAATATTAAAAATGTATATAGTGTTTATAAAAGAAAGGGAGTGGTATAATAGTCCATAAAAGTTCATATAAGGGATCTGTGGGAAGGAATATTGGTATGGGGTCCACAAACAGGGCTGCCTTCCAAAGAACTGAAACCAGGCTCCAGGATCTGATGGAAAACACAAAGGCGCCTCTGGGTGTAGTATAAAAACCATTTATTAAAAAAACAATGTGCAAACAATTCACATTTGGGTGGTCATAACAACAGCATCTAGTGAATTGGAAGGATGATCCTTCATGGGGCAGTTCGTCAGGTTAGTCACAGTAATCTCTGCTGGTATGCCGGGCGTGCGGCCCGTAGTAGACAGCTGAAGCCGGCCGCGGTGGTGATGTAACTCAAAACGAGGCCAGGAATGCAGATGGATAAGAGGCGCGGAGTGAGCGACGCTGGTGAGCGACGCTTTTCCTGAGCGTACGGGCTACAATATTCTGGTAGCCGCGCTCCTTCATCAAGCTATGGATGGATCATGATGCTGGCTTAAATGGGCCGGGAGGGGAGGGGCCAGAGTGAACACATTAAAACAGATGCGATTTCATATACAAGCATTCAGGGGATATTTTTAAAAAAGTAAGCAATGAGCAAATGTTAAAAAATCTCAAGACTGTAGTGCAACACACCAAAGTAAACATGAATGAAAAATTATTAAAGGAATAATAAATGTAAAAAGTATATATATATGTATCTTTCTTATTGTATAGACAATACATATCCTTATATATATATTTTCCTCATATACAGTATATTTAATTAAGATCACAATAGATGAGAAATGCTGAGGAAGGGAAAAGCAAGTAAACTCAGTACTCTAGTCAGCAATATGAGTTCAACGATATGTATGCATGAGCCAAATCTTTTAAACAGACTCATGCATATATGTATACAGATGGGAGAACATATTTAATCGTCCGATCTGTACATAAGGTCATGTATGAGGTGCAGTGCAGACTCATATAGATAGTACAGTAAGTGGATAAAAATAATAATAATAATAATAATAATAATAAATTAAAATATGAAAATTATATTAAGGGGAAGGAAGAAGGGGAACTATAGTATTACAACAACAAAATCAATTGGGACAGTACGAAACAGTATATGGTCCATACTTACACCAGCCCGCCACCCATAAAGAAAAGTGGGATCAGAAGGAAGATCAACCTGTGGGTACAGATTTAAAAGGTTAGAATACCCGCAGATAGGGCTGAGGGGCTAGGTTCAGAGAGGCAACACTAGATGGTATAGTCATAAGATGGTGGCAATCTCAATGCTCTCGTTTATACCCCCAGGCGAAAGTACATCCAGGGTGTAGATTCAGTAGGTCTCGCGGACGCAGAGTTTCTTAAATCTCTCCGCAGCCGGAAGGGACCTGGGGATCTGTTCAATAACCAAGATCCTAAGACCCACCGTGGAACTCTGGTGGGCCATGGCAAAGTGTTTTGGAACACTATGGGGGTCCGTGCCCCCTTCTACAAGTCTTCTGGGCTCGCCAAACCTTTGTCTCAAGGTCCTAATTGTCCGGCCCACATAAATTAGGCCACAAGGACAAGTTAGGCCATAGATGACAAAGTCTGACGAGCAGTTAAAGAATTCCTTAAGTACATAGGTCTTGCCCTTGGTGGTAAATGATTTCTGTCCGTGTTGGACAAATTTGCACGTTTTGCATAGAGCCTTTCGGCGCTGATACATGCCTACCAGGGGAATCAACGTAGGTACAGGTGGTATGGCTGGAGTGGATTTGAGTTTGCTTGGTGCAATCTTATTTTTTAAGTTGGGGGCCCTGTGGTAGATAACTTTTGGACGAGCGGGAAGAGATGTTTTTAGGTGGGGATCTTGGTGTAAGATCCCCCAGTGTTTTTCTAGGATCTTCTCCATATTTTTATACTTGTTGTGGAAAGTGGTTATGAACCTACTAGAGCAGTCATGTGGGGGTTGATTAGTTTTTGGGGGCTTCCCATGCAGATAGTGATTGTAAGCTTCCTCGACTAGGGTTCTGGATACTTTTTGTTGAGGAATTTTCTTTTTAGGGTTTTGCTGAGTTCGGCATAATCAGAATCCTTGGTGCAATTTTGCCGAAGGCAGCAAAATTGTCCTTTAGGGATATTCGTGATCCACTTAGGGAAGTGGCAGCTCTCAAAATGTAAGTAGGAGTTACCCGCTGTAGGCTTGGTGTAGTTTCTTGTGGTGATGATATCACCATCGTGTCCTAACTCAAGATCCAAAAAGGCCATGGTAGCTGAGTCAGTAGCTAACGTAAAAGACAGCCCACAAGGGTTGTTATTACAATGTCGAACAAAAGTAGTAATCAGATCGGTGTCACCATCCCAAATGATTATCAAATCATCAATATATCTCCCAAAGAATATTATGTTGGCTGCAAAGGGATTATTTTGGTAGATGAAATTAGTTTCCCATAGGCCCATGGCCAATTTGGCATATTAGGGGGCAAATTGGCACCCATAGCTGTTCCCTGTATTTGTTGGTAATATTCATCATTAAAGGAGAAATAATTATGCGTCAAGCAAAATCTTGTGGCCTCTATGATAAAAGTTGCCTGGCGCATATTAATCAAGGTATCAGTGGACAAGAATTGTTCTAATGCCATGAGTCCAAAGTGGTGTGGAATGGAGGTGTACAATGAACACACATCAAGTGAGAGCCAAACATAAGTAGGCTCCCACTTGTACGGTGACAATAATTCCAGAAGGTGGGTGCCGTCACGGATATATGATTGTAGTTGGGATACTATTGGTTGTAAGAACTGGTCTATATACAAGCTGAAACCAGTGGTGACGCTATCCATGGCTGCTATGATAGGTCTGTCCGGAGGATCCTGTAAGCTTTTGTGGATCTTCGGCAGGTGGTAAAAATAAGGTATCTGATAGAAATTCTTGTGCAAAAAAAACTCTCTATTTTTGTAATAATACCTTCTTGGAGGGCAGTGGAAGTCAGTAGGTCAGCTTCCGCAGCATAATTAGCTGTAGGGTCCCTGGTGAGTTTGACATATGTCGTTTTGCCGGATAGTAGTCTATATGACTCTCTCAGGTAGTCCGATTTATTTTGAAGTACTATGCCACCTCCTTTGTCTGCTGATTTGATTATCAGGTCTTCTATGTGGATAAGTTGATCAAGTGCTTTAATTTCTGAGGGCGATAGGTTATTAGATTTAAGGGCAGAGGTGGATTCACAGAGTTTCTTAAGATCTGCAAAAACAACTCTGTAAAAGGCTTCTATGTATGGGCCTTTTGACTGGGTGGGAAAGAAGATTGATTTGGGCTTGAGTATGGTATGGACAATGGGAGGAGATGACATAAGGTGCTGCGTAAGTGAACGCAGCACCAAGTCATCACTATTGTATACATCGAGGTCATCAATATCTAGAGAAACCTCCAAACTAGATGCAGGTGAAGCTATAGTGGGATTGGTAGAGAGAGTGGCATTACAATTGCTGGAAATGTTTTTTTCTTTCTCAGATTGGATATGAAAATGCCTCTTCAGAGTAAGGTTCTGCACCCAGGACATCCGGCACCCAGGACATAGCAGGTATAGTCACTCCATCTCCTTGATCATCCCGAGGGCAAATCCCCTGTGATGCTTCAGGCCCTGGTGGACATCAGGGTCCACCAGGGCCTGCAGATCAGGCAACCAAGTCAGTGCTGGAAACACACAAGCACAATCTGCCATCTTGCTCCTCTCTGCTAGCAGGGTACACTGGATTTTCCCTGGGGCGTGGCTCCACCCCCAAGCTTCCAGACAGACTGGCGCCTGCAGAGCTGATGAGCAGGCCTCTTCCCTCGCACGTGGCTGTAACCCCTTGTTAGCTGTACTGAAGTTTGCAGGTCCACTGTTGCTTGCAGAAGTTGTCAGGACATGCTGCTCGGCACTGACTGTGCCCAGGCACCTGTCGACTTACCCCGACTTACCCCAATCACAGTAGACATCTCCAGGCACACTTTACTGTAAAAAGCAGGAGTTTGAAGCATAAAGTCACTATGTCCAGCATTAGCAGATAGCTCGGCATATTTTCAATCCATGGGCGCAATCGCCCGCTGTGGTTGCCACGGGTGCCAACAGATAAAATAAAATAAAATTCAATAAAAACCTCCGATTGCTGGGAGCAACAGACAGCAGGTTGACCGTGGGCAGATATCCCAGACGATGCCCTCAAATATAGCGCTACCCCCCGCAGGAGCCGCTGGTAAATGTTGGTTATCTCCCACCCTGCACAGCCAGGCACATGAATTTCTCAATAATTCCTGAGACAAGAAGCAGCCCTGTGTTTGTTTTTAATTTAGGGAATTTGAACTTGGATGGGGAAGGGTTATTATAGGATGCCCACTTGATCAGATATACATCCGGTATATACACACTCCTCTTCTACCTCCAGCACAGACTTGCTTGTAGAACTACAACTCCCAGGGCCAGCTAGCACAGTTGGATTGTCTGACACTGACTCAGTTAGATCCAAAGCAAATGCCCTTTGCAGGCAGGGATCGCGGGGTCCTTTTGGTGTAGCAAAAATAGAGGTCTTTGGTGCTAGCTGTTCTTTCTTGTGGCTACTGCTCCCAGTACCACCTCTTCAGGCACTGCCAGCCCACCTGGCTGCAGCTGCCCCATTCTCTAGCCCTCCTGGCTACTTCTCCACAGTCTTCCCAGACTGACTCTTTATCCATCCCAGACCGCTTACACCCAGTCCTTCTCAGTCCTCTGACTGTATCACCCACCAGCCCTCTGGAGATTTGCCCGGCAGTGTCCTCCTGCTGTCCTCTCCTTGCTCCCGAGCCTCCTGGTCAGAATCCCTCTGTGTATCATAAAGAGGGGTCCCTTCCGCACCCAAGTCCAGGTGTAAGTTCACCCCCCTCAGACTGGGGAGCTACCCTCAAAGGCCCCAACAGCCTAACACTCCATCTCCATCTTCAAACCGAACTCCACACTGCCCCTGCTGGGCTGATACTGAGTATTTGAGGGGACCTGCCCCCTGCCAACCCTTCTGTTGGGGATTTGTCAGGGACCTCAGAACACTCCAGCTAGCTCCTCCAGCAATCCTTCCAACTGCTTCTGGAATCTTCTCCCAGTTTCCAGTTAGCAGGGGGAGTCACCAGAGAAGCTGCTGATGAGTCATCCAGCCTACCTGAGTCACCCACCCAATCCAGAAAAACACATAGGTTTGGCTGCCACTAAGCTAACAACAAAAATTCTTTCTCTAGCACTCTAGCAACACTAGGGGGTGCTACACATATTTCCCCCTTACCTTGTGAAGCCAGATATACTCACCTAAGTCCCCCAGCCAGGTCCCTGCCACTGCTGCTTCAGGTGCAGGGGACCACAAATCCAGCAGTGAACATTGAACCTAACATCAACAGTCCCCTTTCAACCCCCCTGTGATGACATCATCCTCTTCTGGATCCTGAGAGAACCTCACTGCAGGACATCCAATTAAAAGTGATTAAGTATAAATAGACACTTACAGTAGATAGCCTTTTCCTTTTTTTTTAAACAGTCACATTGAACCCAGAGTGGGGCTTTAAGCTTTCCTTTAGGCTCTGTTCACAACTCGCAATTTGGGATCGCAGGCAGATTTGGCACAATTCTGGCCATGATCCCAAATTATGGCAGAAAGTGCCATAGCACTTTTGAGTGCCATTATTCTTTAATGGCACCCCATATGCAATGCATGATCGTCGTGCAATGAGATCGTGTGGTGAGTGAGGCAAAACGCAATTTAAAAAAAACAAGCTACACTTGTCGCCCAAAAAGCAGCATGAGCTTCTTTTCAGGCGACAAATGCACATAGGGCAACCCATGAAGTCGCTTAACCAAAATTGCGAGCGGGATTGCTTGTTCCCGCTACGCGAAAGTGTAAATGCAGCCTTTACTACATGCATTACTAAAAGGAATGGATATAACAGCCGTAAAATCATTATAAGCTATTCTAAAGAGAGTCGGTTTAGTCTTAAAAAAAAAAAAAGCGACAAAAAATCAGTCTAGACTAAAATAATACATTTACTGTACATAAATATAATGAATCAATATGTAACCAGACAGAAGGCTGAGATTAGCCCCAGCATAGAAGGTCCTTTGTAAAAATAGTTATCCTAAATAAACAGAAAGTCTTAAACAATCTTTAACATGGAGAAAAGTCACCACTTTGGAAAATATAAGATCTCTTTATGGCTTTGCAAGGGCCCCATATTTCTAAAAATCACAGAAGCCCATGAAAAATATGTTTGTTTATACAGCTGTATATTATTACGGTACAAAGTAACACGGCTAATCATGGCACACTTGTTACATGGTGAAACATGCTATCCTGACATTAATACTTTATATTAATTTAGAATTACCAAGCACCATGTGCTGACTTCTTCAAGGACAAATATGGCAATCAGTCTTACAACTTTTCTGAAGGAATTCCTGCTTATGGCAATTTTGCAAGCTAACCTATGCAGAATGAATATATTAGATTCTACTACATACCAGTCTGGGCTTATTGTAATTAAAGTGCATGTAAAGTGATACTAAAGTCTCGTTTTTTTCTTTAAAAATAACAAACAAGTTATACTTACCTGCTCTGTGCAGGGGTTTTGCCCCGGATCCTCCTCTTCTCAGGTTGGCTCTCTTAGCACCTACCTCCTGTCGAGTGCCCCCACAGCAATCAGCTTGCTATGGGGGCACCCGAGCCGCAGCTCCGTGTGTCTATTCACACATGGAGCCGTGATTCGGCCCTGCCCCCTCCCTCTCCTGATTGGCTGAGTGAATTTGATTGACAGGAGCAGGAGCCAATGGTGCCACTGCTGTTTCTCAGTCAATCAGGTGGTAAAGTCCCGGATGGCCGAGGCATTCATGCACATTGCTGGACAGAGATGGGGCTCAAGTAAGTAATAGAGGGCTGAGGAGGGCTGCTGCACAAATAATGTTTTTTATCCTAATGCATAGAATGCATTAAGATTAAAAACCTTTCGCGTTTACAACCACTTTAAGCCCAAACACTAAAATATGTGGTTACAAATGTTACTGTAATTAAAAAAAAAGTCATGATTTTTGTCCTGCTTTCAGTTAACTGATACCTGCCATGTGTATTCACCAACATGTCAAAAAGTTCAAGCCTTATTTTTGTCCTTTTTTTGTTTTATTGTACTAGTAAGGGTATATCAACCAGCACATACTTTCTCAGGGTGACAACACTTACTCTGCTACAGAGTAGTCACCCTTTCCTGAGCACTCCTAATTTAGATACGAGTAGCACAGTGCACTGGTACATTCTGCTTAGAGACCACAGTAAGGCTGGGTTCGCACTATTGTGAATTGGATGCAGGTTTACCCGCATCCAATTTGCATGTCAGGAGCCTGTGACCGGCTCTCAATTGAGGGTTTGGTTCCACTTTACAATAGGAGTACCATAACTTGCTTAAAGCTGAAGGTTAGGTATGATTTATATTGCATTGTTACACTGGTCCAGCTTGAAACAATGGAAGCATGCATATCTCATATGTGAGCGATCATTGTGGAAGCTGCAAATCGCTGTAATGGCACTAGAAAACAACTAAATGTCTCTCATACTCTCCCATAAAGAGATCACAAACCAAAGAGTGGAAAAAGGTACCTCCTATCCAGGACCCAGGATCTAACACCCTGTACATTGCCGCCCCCCCCCTCCCAACCTCAACGTGGAGTTGTCAGAGGCTCTATGGGTCAGTTCACAGTGTGTATCCTAGAGAGGACATCTGCATTCTGATTTTGCTTTCCAGGTCTTTGTTATACCACAAATTTGAATTCTTGTAATGCCAGGAACATTCATGGCATTCATGTGTTTGTTTTGATTTATCCATGTCGTTAGGGCATACTTTGACACCAGACAAATGTTCCTGGCAAGGAGAAAAAAAACATAGTAAGTTTAGAGCACACTTAATAGCCAGTTACTCTTGCTCCACTACGCCATAATTTCTCCCGCTGGCCATCAACATCTTACCAAGAAAAACTATGGGGTATTTCTCCCAATTGACCTCTTGAGACAGAAAGACTATTATTGTTGTTATTATACATGATTTATATAGCTCCAGCAGTTTGCTCAACGCTTTACAAAATTAAGGCAGACATTACAGGTAGGGCTCTTTCACATGGGGCGGATCAGTGATGATCCGCCCCGTGAACATCCGCTTGCTCAGCGGAGATCGCTCCGCCGATCCCCGCTGAGCAGGAAGATGACAGGTCAGTCACTGAACACTGTGCAGCGACAGACCTGTCAGAGCGCCGCTCTCCCCTATGGGGGATCGGGTGTTGACGAACCGTAGAGTCCGTCGTCACCCGATCCGATCCGAAAACGGATGGAAAAGTAGGGTTTTCCTCCGTTACACTTTTTCGGATCGGAGCAGGTTGAATGTCAGCAGACATGTCACCGCTGACATCCGACGCTCCATAGACCTCCATGGAGTGTCCGTTCAGGTCCGCCTAAAAAACTGACAGGCGGACCTGAACGGACAGTCCGTGTGAAAGAGGCCTTACAATACAATTTGGTACAAGAGGAATCAGAGAGTCCTGCTCGTTAGAGCTTACAATCTAAGAGGGAGGGTCAAGTGATATAAAAGGTAATAACTGTGGGGGATGAGCTGCTGCAGAAAGTAAAAACACAGTGTATTAGTTAGAAGCAGGATAGGCTTCTTTAAAGTGAAGGATTTTCATGGATCGTCTAAAGATGTATAGATTAGGAGACAGTCGAACAGATTGGAGTAGGGAGATCCAAATGATGGGAGAAGCTGAGGAGAAGTCCTGGAGGCGAGCATGGGAGGAGGTGACAAGGGAGCTAGAGAGCAGGAGATCTTGGTTTGGATGATATTTTGATACTAGGTTAGTGATGTAGCTGGGGACAGAGTTGTGGATGGCTTCATAAGCAGCTGTTAGTACTTTGAATTTTGTTCGTCAGGTGAGTGGAAGCCAGTGGAGGGATTGGCAGAGAGGAGTACTAGACACTGAACAATTGGTAAGGTGGATGAGTCTAGCAGCAGCATTCATGATGGAATGAAGGGGGGATAGCCTATGTAAATGTAATCCAATGAGGAGGGAGTTACAGTAGGCCTTTGCTGGAGGCATCCGCTTGAACAACAAATTCCTTGGAGAGGTTTGGTGTAAACAGCAATTGACACTGGCACAAAGCTGTTTTAAACTTGAGAAAAGCCTCTTCACCCCTATCATTTCACTTGATCATGACTTCTTCTTTGTCAGGTCAGTCAGTGGCACAGAAATGGCCATTTGCTCTGAGATTCCTCAATGACATTGAGTACCAACATTTTCCAAACATCATCCAACACTGTTCCTCAGGAATGCGATAGGGTTTTACGCAGACCTTTATATTAGCTTCATAACAAAGTTATTGTCCGTGTTCAATTACCCTATTAAGACCTGGAGGTCCTGAAAAAATGTGCTATTCTTTGTAAAAACTCTTATGCCCGCTTGGACGCTTGGAAGTTTGTGGCTTGGACAGGTTGGTGAAAACTAGGACTAAGCCCACCCCTGCACGCCTATAGCTAACCTTAGCCAGGCAGGCTACCTGCTCTCTGTCCTTCAAGGGTTTTGACAGATTCATGTGCTAGATTTGGTACGGCTTTCTCTTCGCAGGTTGATGTACTTTATAATTTACCCTCCCAAGTTCCAACCTTTACTATCACCTTACATAACCTCTGCCATCTGGCCAGGAACTGTGGGTATTAGCACCACCACCTGGTGCCCAACATGGAATCAGAGGCGGCTCTTTAATTAGGCAAATTAGGCACTTGCCTTAGGCCTCGCCCCCAGCAGGGCCTCGCGCTCGCCTAATTTGAGTGGAAGGAAATATCTGTCGGTGCGCAGCAGAAGCAAGCCGGCGGAGTGTGCGGGCGGCTGGCGCTGCACACAGACTGACACCGCGGCCGCCTGTCTGAGCTGAGCCACCGGGTCCGCGGACGAGGGAGAAGAACACGCGTCATCTCAGCTGCTGCTTTGTCCAATAGCAGGCTCCACCGCCGCGGCGCCGTTCTCCTAGCCTCTCCCCCCACAGTCGGCGGCCCCAATGCATGGCGGGAGTTGTAGTTTTCCACAGCACAGACTTCAACTTGGCCCTCTGATGCCTGTGCTCTGTGGAGACTACAACTCCCAGATTGCACTGCAGGGCACTCAGAGAGAACATCACGTGCTTCTCTTGCTGCCTTTAGTAGGGGACCGACGCGAGGAGAAGGTAGGTACATCTCACTACATGCTATCTGTATCCTGTCTGTCTATGGTTTCATCATGGGGCACAGTGGCAGCATTTTATTAGGCACAGTGGTGGCATTTGATGGGACACAGTGGCATAATTTGATGGGGCACAGTGGCAGAATTTGATGGGGCACAGTGGCAGAGTTTGATGGGGCACAGTGGCAGAATTTGATGGGGCACAGTGGCAGAGTTTGATGGGCACAGTGGCAGCATTTGATGGGCACAGTGGCTGCGTTTGATGGGGCACAGTGGCAGAATATGGTGGGGCACAGTGGCGGCATTTGATGGGCACAGTGGCAGCATTTGATGGGGCACAGTGGCAGAATTTGATGGGGCACAGTGGCAGAATTTGATGGGGCACAGTGGCAGCATTTGATGGGCAAAGTGGCTGCGTTTGATGGGGCACAGTCGCAGAATTTGATGGGGCACAGTGGCAGAATTTGATAGGGCACAGTGGCAGCTTTTGATGGGCAAAGTGGCTGCGTTTGGGGCACAGTGGCAGAATTTGATGGGGTAGAGTGGCAGCATTTGATGGGGCACAGTGGCTGCGTTTGATGGGGCACAGTGGCTGCGTTTGATGGGGCACAGTGGCTGCGTTTGATGGGGCACAGTGGCGGCATTTGATGGGGCACAGTGGCTGCGTTTGATGGGGCACAGTGGCTGCGTTTGATGGGGCACAGTGGCTGCGTTTGATGGGGCACAGTGGCTGCGTTTGATGGGGCACAGTGGCTGCTTTTGATGGGGCACAGTGGCTGCGTTTGATGGGGCACAGTGGCTGCGTTTGATGGGGCACAGTGGCTGCATTTGATGGGCACAGTGCCTGCATTTGATGGGCATAGTGGTAGCATTTGATGGGGCACAATGGCAGTATTTGATGGGCACAGTGAGGCTGCATTTGATAGGCACAGTGGCTGCATTTGATTGGGCACAGTGGCTGCATTTGATTGGGCACAGTGAGGCTGCATTTGATTGGGCACAGTGAGGCTGCATTTGATTGGGCACAGTGGCAGAGTTTGATGGGGCACAGTGGCAGAGTTTGAAGGGCACAGTGGCAGAGTTTGATGGGCGCAGTGGCAGAGTTTGATGGGCGCAGTGGCGGCATTTGATGGGCACAGTGGCTGCGTTTAATGGAGCACAGTGGCTGCGTTTGATGGGGCACAGTGGCAGAATATGATGGGGCACAGTGGCAGAATTTGGGGCACAGTGGCGGCATTTGATGGGCACAGTGGCAGCATTTGATGGGCAAAGTGGCTGCGTTTGATGGGGCACAGTGGCTGTGTTTGATGGGGCACAGTGGCAGAATTTGATGGGGCACAGTGGCAGAATTTGATGGGGAACAGTGGCAGAATTTGATGGGGCACAGTGGCAGAATTTGATGGGGCACAGTGGCTGCATTTGATGGGCACAGTGGCTGCGTTTGATGGGGCACAGTGGCAGAATTTGATGGGGTACAGTGGCTGCGTTTGATGGGGCACAGTGGCTGCGTTTGATGGGGCACAGTGGCTGCTTTTGATGGGGCACAGTGGCTGCTTTTGATGGGGCACAGTGGCTGCTTTTGATGGGGCACAGTGGCTGCGTTTGATGGGGCACAGTGGCTGCTTTTGATGGCGCACAGTGGCTGCGTTTGATGGGGAACAGTGGCTGCGTTTGATGGGGCACAGCGGCGGCGTTTGATGGGGAACAGTGGCGGCATTTGATGGGGCACAGTGGCGGCATTTGATGGGGCACAGTGGCGGCATTTGATGGGGCACAGTGGCGGCATTTGATGGGGCACAGTGGCTGCGTTTGATGGGGCACAGTGGCTGCGTTTGATGGGTATAGTGGTAGCATTTGATGGGGCACAATGGCAGTATTTGATGGGCACAGTGAGGCTGCATTTGATAGGCACAGTGGCTGCATTTGATTGGGCACAGTGAGGCTGCATTTGATTGGGCACAGTGAGGCTGCATTTGATTGGGCACAGTGGCAGAGTTTGATGGGGCACAGTGGCAGAGTTTGATGGGGCACAGTGGCGGCATTTGATGGGCAAAGTGGCTGCGTTTAATGGAGCACAGTGGCTGCGTTTGATGGGGCACAGTGGCAGAATATGATGGGGCACAGTGGCAGAATATGATGGGGCACAGTGGCAGAATATGATGGGGCACAGTGGCAGAATTTGATGGGGCACAGTGGCAGAATTTGATGGGGCACAGTGGCGGCATTTGATGGGCACAGTGGCAGCATTTGATAGGCAAAGTGACTGCGTTTGATGGGGCAAAGTGGCAGAATTTGATGGGCACAGTGGCAGAATTTGATGGGCAAAGTGGCTGCGTTTGATGGGGCAAAGTGGCAGAATTTGATGGGCACAGTGGCAGAATTTGATGGGCAAAGTGGCTGCGTTTGATGGGGCACAGTGGCTGCGTTTGATGGGGCACAGTGGCTGCTTTTGATGGGCATAGTGGCTGCGTTTGATGGGCACAGTGGCAGAATTTGATGGGGCACAGTGGCAGCTTTTGATGGGCACAGTGGCTGCGTTTGGAGGGGCACAGTGGCTGCGTTTGATGGGGCACAGTGGCTGCGTTTGATGGGGCACAGTGGCTGCGTTTGATGGGGCACAGTGGCGGCATTTGATGGGGCACAGTGGCGGCATTTGATGGGGCACAGTGGCTGCGTTTGATGGGGCACAGTGGCTGCGTTTGATGGGGCACAGTGGCTGCGTTTGATGGGGCACAGTGGCTGCGTTTGATGGGGCACAGTGGCTGCGTTTGATGGGCATAGTGGTAGCATTTGATGGGGCACAATGGCAGTATTTGATGGGCACAGTGAGGCTGCATTTGATGGGCACAGTGAGGCTGCATTTGATGGGCACAGTGAGGCTGCATTTGATTGGGCACAGTGAGGCTGCATTTGATTGGGCACAGTAAGGCTGCATTTGATTGGGCACAGTGAGGCTGCATTTGATTGGGCACAGTAAGGCTGCATTTGATTGGGCACAGTGGCTGAGGTTGATGGGCACACTGAGGCTGCAATTGATGTTTTTTTCCTGAATTTTTCAGTTCGTTTGCGCCTCCCCAAAATTTTTGAGCACCAGCCGCCAATGGATGGGATCATCATTGTGCTGCTTCTCCTTACTTGTTGAATGACAGGCTGAGGGCATGTACATTCCAGTGTGAGCTTCGAGGAAGGTCGTTGAATGAGGCTGGCTGTAGTTCAAACTGGAGGGCTTATTTTATTTAATGGGCTTTTTTTATTCATCTTGCTGCAGTTTTGCTTTCAAAATGAACGCCAGGCAAACAGCTATTCACACATATATGTGAAATGTTTCATCTACCAAAAGATTTATAATTCTGTGCTGTGATTTTTGTGATTCATATTCCTCTGCCAGACAGTATAGCCAGAATGGTGCACCACCTTCTCTATTACAGTTAAGTAATACAGCAGTGTTATTTACCTTCTCCCTAAACCTGCTGATAATGAAGAAGCATTACACTCATAAGTTATCCATGATGCTCATTCTGTTGTTATCGTGGTTGCGCAGTCTCTGACCGTCTCCTGTATCATTGTCTGCATAGACTCTGACCGTCTCCTGTATCTTTGTGGCGTGAGTGGGGCCTCATGTCTAAGTTTTGCCTAAGGCCTCACAAAGTCTAGAGCCGCCTCTGCATGGAATTGTCTAAGCATGACAAACCATTTGTTTTCAGGCACGTAAACTGCACTTAGGTGTACAAAAGGAAGGAAGGAAAAAGCTGTAAACAAACTGAGATATTATCATAGTCATACAAACTATAAAGAGCACATGTTGCTCTATCTTCAACACTGTGAACAAATAAATTATGATCAAAATTCAAATATATCCACAGAAATAAGTGTAATATACAAATAAATAATCATATGCAAAGTACAGACATTAAATAAATATAAATATCCAGCAAAAGTGTAATGAAAGTGACCACATCCACCCACATAAACAGTTAGAAGATGAAGGTGTCCTGAAATAAAGTTGATAGGTCCTCCACCAGGTAATACCCCATAGGCTTACCAGATAGCCATGACCTTCTAGTTACAGAACACACATCAACCCCAAAGGGCTCATAGGAATCTTCTCAAACGGAATCCTTAGAACATTAGGTATACTCCAGTCCACATGAAGGGTACCTCCAGAGAAATGCCTTGATCATACATCCACGTATTTTCATGCCAAGATATAATTGGAGAACTCCATATATTGTATACCTGTAAAACTTTTCCTTTATTAAAAATAGATTAAAACTCACATTTAGAAAGCATCAAAGCACTTTGTAGATAGATAGATAATATAATATGTAAACTGTCTTCTGATAACAGATGCATTGCATTCCCAAAACCTTTTTTTGTGATGTCATGTGTTTCATTATCTGATTGCTACTGTCATTATAATAAATGCTGTTCACAATTTATATTGTTAGCAATAATGATTTTGTAGACAGTTTACTCTTACTTTTTTTTTACCACTGGAAATAATGATTAGTACTATAAGCTTTCTATTTCATTTGGCATTGGCTGTTGTCAGGTGTGGGACAACAGTGTATTCCAACATAATGCCATTCCATCATTTGTATAGTGTGTACCAGTCTGTGGTCTACCACCATGATTACCACTGTGTCTCACAACCTCTTCCCTGTTTAAACAAATCATTTCATGTTCCCCTGGCAAAGTGCTATGTTTTTTCAGAGGCCTGATTTTCACATAAGGTTCATTGTAAGGAATTATTCCTGAAAACGTTTTTGACTTTTCAGTATTTTTAGACATCCTAAAATGTGTCCAAATGTTCCAGACTCTCCTGTTTTATAAATGGCATCGTTAAGAGCCACCCATGATATACCAGCTTGTGGTATATCATATTTAAATAAGGAAGGCTCTTTAAAATATTTTAAACACAATGGCCTGGTTTGGGAAGCCTTTAAGTGGTGGTTGCAATGCAATGTCTCGGTCTGCAAACCAAAAGCTAATGTTTATGGTTTAGCCTCGGTCATATTAGAAATGTTTTTGGCATGTTACTTGTTTGCAGTTTCCATGACTCACTCTGCCCAGTAGTATAATACCAATATTGCCACACACTGTTGGTATTGTCCCATTGCTAAATCTTCAAAGTGACACTAAACTCTGGTTTAAAAAAAATATATTCAAGTAAGTATTCTTAAAGTGTAACCAAGGGCAAACATTTTTTTTTTAGATTTGGATAGAGTGAGGAGGGATTAGTACATTTGTTTTTATTGCTGACTGTGCCCCTCTTGGCGAGATTCACCCTTTTTTATTTGCCCTGTTTTCTGTTATCATCAAAAGTGAAAGAAAATCACAGATATTGGGTTAACAGAACTGTAACCCAATACTTACCCCCCCATACTTATCTGAGGTTCCTCTAGATCAAGCAATGTTGCAGGAGTGTCTCAGTTGCCTAGGACTCCTCTCCTCATTGGCTAAGACAGCAGCATGGCGCCATTGGCTCCCGCTACTGTCAATCAAAGTCAGTCAGCCAATGAGGAGAGAAAGGGGGCGGGCCATGGCTTCATGTTAAATGGACACAGGGAGCTGAGGCTCTGCTAGGGTGCCCCCTTAGCAAGCTGCTTGTTGTGGGGGCACTCAATAGGAGGGAGGGTCCAGGAGCTCCAACTAGGGACCTGAGAAGGATCTGGGCTGCTCTGTGCAAAACCACTGCACAGAGCAGGTAAGTATAACATGTTTGTTATTTTTAGATAAAAAAACAAGACTTTACAATCACTTTAGGTCATGTGGAAAGATCAGTTGCAGGGTGACCACAGGCAATACTGGTGTAGCCAAGTCCCGAGGGCCCCTGAAGCCCAATGGTGAGTTAAGGACAGCTAACAGCCTTTAGTGTAGAGTGGGTCACAAGGCATGGTGGGTGTAATGCAAGATGAACAGGTGAGTGCCAGACACTTTTTGAATGCAAAGAGATTTATTGTCTCTTAAACAGAACTGTGGGAGAGAGGATTAGGGCTAGGACACCCTTAGGTAGATGCAATGTTAATTGGCAGACTCCGAGACTTCTATAGGTAGACAGCTATACAGGTGAAGGCCTCCAGCCGGACACCACTTCTGTATAGGTAGGACCGCTGTCTCTTATGGCAACAATCTTGTAGCTGTTACTAACGGTAAAGGTATTCAACTTCTGTAATACAAACAGTTCTCTTTAGCCTACACTCACTCACTGTCGGTCTTCACTCAACGAGCTCCCAGTCTCTCTCACTAGACTTCAGATCCCCTAGCCACTGGATCCCCTGAGCTCTTTCACTGTAGCAATCAGTATCTTCCTCAAGTGTCATCCCCGTTTCACTGCTGGGTCCCTGGCTTGGTACTCACAAATAGTCCTCAAGCTTCACCCCTGCTGACACGTTAGGTCCCTGGCCTGGTACTCCACAAGCGTCATCTCTGCTGTCCTGCTGGGTCCCTGACTTGGCACTTGCTGATGCTTTCCCACTTCCTTCATCGTCCCCGGTTGGCGAGAAGTCTGCTCTGGTTCTGGCCTCAGCTCACTCACTGTGGTCTCTGGTAGCAAGGTGGATGGTCCCTTTGTGGCGACAGCTTCCCCTCTACCTCTGACCATGACAGCTTCCCCCACCGGTGGAACCGTTACTTCTGGTTGGACTAGTCCCAACCCTGGATAGGCTCTCAGATAGCCTAGCAGCCAGATGTCCACGGGATAGGCCTTAGGTTTCTGGCCTAGCAGCCCAGGGCAATATGAACTCACAGGAGAGCTGGGCTGTAAAGGGGGCAGCGGTCCAGGCATTTGGGTGAATCCCGACATTAAAGTCTGGGTCTCTCCAGAGTCTGGACTGGTCGAGTGCTGTCAGCCGACCAGTAGCGGCCCATCCATAGAGGGCACGCGGGCACTGCCTCCCCTATCCATGCGCCCAGCCCCCTGATCTATATATCAGTGGTGCCGGTCCATGGATTCCAATACAGCAAGGTGTTTTTGTGAAGCACCTGAATAGAGCCAGAGCCTCTAACAGGCTTCAAAAAAAGGTCGGCTCTGAGTGCAGAGCATTTCACTCCGAGCCCACCCAGTTATGTGAGGATAAGTGAATGAATTTTCGCTATTGTCACACCAAAGTTCCTCCCCGCCAATCACCAAAGCATCAGGCGATCCTATTGGATGCCCAGCGCTTTGGCAGAACAGGAGACATGGTGGAGAAAGCTGGAGGAGCGGACACCGGAGCCGCCCTGGACACTGACTGCACGCCAGGAAAGGAGGCCACAGCCCCTCCATTCCTGTGCTGGACCGCCCACTTGGGGGGTGCTTCTATTTCATTGCTGCTGCTCTGCCGGGGGGATGTTGTTTGTTTGCCTCCCCCCTAAAGAAGAACCCACCAGCCGCCACTGCAGCCAACAGAGTAGTTTAGCTCACTGTCGGGTGAATATGGGTCACAGGAGTCCAGGATCCCCAGAAAAAGTAGGGCCAAAAGAACTAATGAATGTACCATAGTGTAGTATTTTATTGCACCAGGTTTTAAGATGATAAAAAATATTGCACTCACTTGTAACTGTGCCCTGACTAGGCACAAATGTATACATCCTTATAGGTCTAAGCACCGCTACATCTCCCTCCAGGGATAGGTGAGTGTTCCACCAAAGGGAAGTTCGGGCCTGGACGTGACGACAGAGCAAAGCTGGAAGTGACAAAGCCCTATTTTGGTTTGATGATTACATATATTGTATATATGTATGGCCCCTTGATAATGCCAAGAGCAACAAATGAGCACTCTTATACAGTACCTGAAAAGATGACCACCACATCTGTATAAAGTAGGATTGCTTCATGACTATTCGAAAGTCATTAGGGTTGATTTACTAAAACTGAAGAGTGCAAAATCTGGTGCAGTTCTACATAGAAACAAATCGGCTTCCAGGTTTAATTTACGAATCTGTAGAGTGCAAAATGTGGCGCAACTCTGCAAAAAAACATACCAGCTTCCAGGTTTTATTGTCAAAGCTTAGTTAGAAGTTGAAGTTAGAAGCTGATTGGCTATCATGCACAAATGCACCAGATTTTGCACTCTCCATAGTAAATCAACCCCATTGCATTGTTCAACAGCCTCTGCTTATGTATGATGTATTTTCTAAAGCTGAGCTACTGGCAAGGACAGGAGTAGTTAATATGTAGGGCATCACTCACTCTACCATTATCTCTAATTGAAATAACAAAATTGGAAACGGTATTTGATTTATTCCAAAGTTGCCATTACATGATGCTTTTGGAGTGCAATGCGTTATATACAGAGCATGGTAGCACCTGGTGTCTCTGTGGGTGTGGTGTCTTTGAGAATTGATAGGGTTGTGTTTGGGCAGAAAAACAGTTCCTGCTTTACATTATAATGCAGAATTCCTAATATTCCAATGTTAGTCATATCTCTTGTACCTCCTTGACCTTTGTAAACTATCATGTGTAATATATTTTGGACGTTACATCCTGCTGATGTGTTAGAAACAGATGGAAGGCACTTTTTTTATTTTTATCTTTTTTTTGTTTGTTTCTGGAACGCAACACAATTGCCAAATTTGAATTTCATTTCAGCAAATTTCAGTGGTTTAAAAGCACACAGTGGAAATGCATGTAGTCCAAATGGTGAAATCACTGCTCTGTAAATGAGAATTAATTTATTTATAGAAAAGCAAGTTCTAAAAAACATATCAATCTGGTTGAAGACTGTGATTTTTGAATGGTATTTACACAAGTTTTGCCAAGTAACTAAAGCTACCAATACATTTCTGAAAAAAATGGAAACATGCAGAGCATACCGTACTGAGGTTGAACTCCATAAATACAAAAACCCCTTCAACTCAGTCGTGTGTTCCTTCCCCACCCCTTTTCTGCCACAAAACCATTACTATATTTGTAAGCAGGGGATAGTGCCCCTTTTAGTCAGGTTCCTCCCCTAGGTGGATTTGGTAGCTGGGCTAGCCGGTCATTATAGAGCCATAAGAGCATGGGGAAGAGGATGATGGGAAGTGGCTACCCCTGGTATGCTGATATGTAAGCTGTAGCCTCAGCAAGTTAATCCTTTAGTGTAGACCCATGGCAGACTCAGTTGAAGAACTCACCTTTGAGGGACCTGCAGTGAGGACAGTGGAAGAGTTGGGAGGTCATCTTACATTTGTATTGGGATGCATTGTGCCGAATATAAATATTGAGTCTGGCAGAGTGGAGCTTAAGGTCAGGATATAAAAAACTGGACATTATGCCTCTGTCACAGTAAAATTACTATAAGGCTGAATGTGTGGACACTCCTTCTTTCTGGAGGAAGACCTCAAGCCAGGAGAATGTGTGTGACCCAAGATGGTGGAGTCTCTCCTTGTTACAGGTGTGTACATGTGAAAATCAAGTCCTGTTGAAGTGGGTAGGTAAGAGGTGTACTTGGCTAGCATGGCCATTGCTAGCGACGAATCAGTGCTGCTTTCATGTTAGCAAAAGCTAAAATAAAAGACATACCAAATAAATCAGTGGTCACGTGATGCACTGGGTTCTTGTGTTCCAGGTTCTTCACTACAGAAGAGAAGGTTCCCTCTTGAGGTGTCTATGCCACTTCCTTGATGATGTGGACACCTCCTATTGGCTATTCGGCAGTATGAAGAAGAGGCAATATAAGTAAGGAAAAATAAGCTTAAGAAGATATTTTATTTAAAAAAAACATCCCACGCTGGTTGGTCAGGGCAGTGGGTCGGGTCTCCGCATCCCCCCCCGGTTGGTCACTAGCCCCGCACTTACCCCACGTAGGTTGTGGGCTTCCTGTGGGTGGCGGCTTCACCCTGTGTCTCCTCCTTCCTTGGCTTAATGGCGGCGTGGCTTCCCCTGTGTCTCCTCCCTCCTCCTCCTGGGTGGCCAATAGGATCACTTTTATCACCCAATCGGCTCTCAGGACCTGCTTCCTGAGCCTCTGGCTCTAATCATGTGCTTCTAAAAAAAAACACTCATTGGAATCCGTGCTTCTGGCACCCCACATGTAGATTAGAGGTCGAGCGCATGGATTAGGGGGGCGGGACCCAATATGGATATGCTGCCGCTGCTTTAGGTATAACATTATGTCTACTTTAAAGACATAATGTCTTTATAGTAGATTCTCACAACCACTATAGCTGAACTGAGAGTGGGAGGTTATGCTCAGTGATCAGGCATTATTACATTGCAGAGTGCTATGTTTTAGGTTCTAGGAGCTTGCTTTGAGAAGAAGGAGGAAAAGCAGTTTGTCTTTCATTGTTTTTTGTCTTGAAAAAAATTACACTAAATCTTTCTTTCATTCATAGGGTATATTGTTCTGTAAACTGAGCACTAGTTGTGTCAATGCATATGTCCACATTGCCACCATCTATTGACTTTTGAATAAGATTTTTGCAAACCTTGGCTTTTTTAGGGCAAAAATATTTACTTTTAGGAGGCTGGTTGTGGCAAGACATGTGGTTCTTTGGGTGGACCTAGACCTATTTCTTCCAGCAATTGCTTCAACTTGTTCTTTAGTGGTACCTGTGTTTCCGCAGACGAGCACAGCATGTAACATCAGTGTCAGCAAAGAGCTCTTACAGTTAGCAATTCTGGACAGAATTTTATCTTTAAGCATAGCTGAAGTCTGTACATGTTTTTTTTTTATTGCACTAACAGTTCATTTTTCAGTATACACTTTTAAAAGATCCATTTCCTTATCTGGTACAAGCAGTACTAACAGAAAAAGGAAGCACATCTCCCAAAAGCATGTACAAAAGCCTGAGAGTGAAATTTTAGAACAAATGAAAAAGCATTGCACACACAGTACTGAACTGGAACAGCTACAATGATCTTACACAGCTTTAAGCATGCGATTCTTAGCATCACTAACATCAAATTTTTTACCTTTTAGCTTCAGTTCAATCTGAAATGTAGTTCATGTTGTAAAGCGCTGCGCAAACTGTTGGCGCTATATAAAACCTGTATAATAATAATAATAATATTACAGTATATATGCTGTGTACTGTGTAAAATATATCTTCTTAAGGTTCTTACATTTACCTTGTAAGTTGGTTGTCAGGTGTGTGACTGCAGGTTTAAGCAGGTTTATAAGGGGTTAAGTCCAACAAGGCGTATGCCAACTAATGGACACTCTGAAAGGGGAGATGTGCTCTTTTACATAGCAGCTTTCCTGCCTGCCCCTCCCCTTCACTGCCCATTTATAGAATACTTTGAATTTTGTGAATGGCTTCACATAATACAAAGTGTTCTATGATTGGGTAGGAGGAGATGAGGAGTGGGCAAAGTGTCTGCAAGATTGGAGACCCGAAGGTCCAGAGCTGGAGCTATACTCCTGGCGCTCAGTAAAAATGCCAATACTAAATAAAAGAGATAAGTTCATGGGTGGCATACACCACATTAGGCTTAACCCCTTATAATCCAGCACATTTTAAAAAGTGCTGCAATTCTGGGAGTTCTTTAATGGGGAACTATAATGGGTTTGGTTAATTTTATTTTACATTTTTTTTTTTTTAGGTTTGTACATTTTAAACACATAACTATTTAAAAATATTTGCCTTACAAATAAATAGTTAATACAGGAAGCGCACAAGGCACTGGTGTCACAGAACATGATGGGGTTTTTAAACAGAACAGCAGAAGCTGTTTTCTTTTAGACTCTCTAAAGCTGAGACTCTAGCACACCGGTATTTGTTGGCTTTGATAAGTATGTGTGTACATAACCTACCTTAGTCTGGTGACACCCTGAAAATCCCATGACACGGTGAGCTAGACAATTATTAATATTAGGCAACTTTATTCAGCAGCATCTGCATGTAATAAATAAGAGAAATTATTAAAGAAAACAGAGCAACAAGTTCAATAATTACAAGTGGAGTCACAGTTTTGACGTTGCAATATCAGTAAATGTAACATAACATATCAGTTCACTTTCCCTTTTCTAACTAAAATAACTGCAATGTAGGTCCTAAATGTGTCCGTTGGTAATCTCGTGAGTCTGCAGTGGGGCCTTGAACAATTACACAGTAATAGGTTCCTTTTTTTTAATGCAAGTAGGAAATGGGGTACAGGCACTTTAAGATACTACACACTGGAGAAATAACAGGTGTGCAGCCCCTTTTGGATAATTCACCTTAAAGAAAGTCTCTTCCCAGACAGTTTACTGTATTTTAGTAAGCAGGCACTACTGTATAGCAATTGTCAATATTTAAGCCCTGTACACACAGGCTGAATGTCAGGAGACATTCGGCTCGTGTGTATGGCAGCCAGTTTGACCGGCATCTGTCGGACGAGCATGCTGGAAAACCTGTAGCCGACCAGCACTCTCAGCCGAAAAAAAACTGTTAGCTTGTACCAGGCTTTAACCTTTGTATATAATTGAAAAGTCTTTCCTTGACCTTGTAATGCAGTCAGTTACACTAGCTCCTCATAAGATGAATAATCAGCTACATGCATAACAGTACTGTATGACAGCAAAATAATGTAATTCTAGAAATCTTAGAGACTGGTACTGCAACAAAGGGAACATGCATGTGAAGACCATGTGGTACATGTAATCCAGCAGTCAGCTTTCCTCATTCCTCTTAGGCAGACAAAAAAACACAAGTGGAATCCACTCCAGCTTCTCTGCTCTATCTTCTAGGGCAGTAGTCTCCAAACTGCGCCGGTGGCCAGATGTGGCCCTTTGCCTAACTTTATCTAGCCCTTGGGGCACTATTCCTTCCACTGACACCGATAACGAGGAATAATTACTGTCACTGATACCAACAATAGGGCACTATTCCTCCCACTGACACCAATGGCAGGACAGTATTCTTACCACTGACACCAATGATGGGGCACTATTCCTCCCACTGATACCAACAATGGGGCAATATTCCTCCCTCGAATACCAATAATGGTGCATTGTTTACTCCCATTGATGACAGCGCATTTTCTACTTTCACTGGCCACACTCTGGCCCCCTCAAAGTCTGAAGGACAGTAAACTGACCCCTTGTTTATAAAGTTTGAAGATCCCTTCTCCAGGGCACTGAATAAACAAGACTCTGACTGTAGGCAAAGCAGTAGGTTTTCTCTTCTGCCCTCTTTCAGAATGTTCTTTCATCAATCTCCTTCCTCCCTGAGATTACTGCAGAACATTCCATCCACTAGTGTCACATCCGCTCTCTAAGATGGCACTTGTGTCTCTCCTTTTTGTGGCGGTCCCATAGAGGTAAATTGCAGTGCCCATTTTGAGATATTCTGAAGTCCAGGGAGCTACATTATTGGCACACTGTAACATCACCCACAGAGTCATTATGTGAATGGCTTCACATAATACAAAGTGTTCTATGATTGGGTAGGAGGAGATGAGGAGTGGGCAAAGTGTCTGCAAGATTGGAGACCCGAAGGTCCAGAGCTGGAGCTATACTCCTGGCGCTCAGTAAAAATGCCAATACTCTATACATTTATAACATCACCCACAGCTACATCACCAATTCCATCTGTAGATATTACCCAAATCATCCTCTCCGCTCCTCCCAAGATCTCTTGCTCTCTAACTCCCTTGTTACCTCCTCTCATGCTCCCCTCCAGGACTTCTCTAGAGCCTCTCCCAACCTCTGGAACTCCCTGCCCTGGTATGTCCGGTCAGCCCCCACCCTGTCCACCTTTAGGAGATCCCTGAAAACTCATTTATTCAGGGAAGCCTATCCCACACCCACCTAAGAACTGTACCCAAGCCACCCTCATTAGACCATCCCCCACAGCTATTACCTTTTGTAGCACCTTCCCCCTTCCTTTAGAATGTTAGCTCCATGAGCAGGGCCCTCCTGTCCCTTCTGTATTGAACTGTATTGTAATTGTGCTGTCCCCCCCCTCTGCATTGTAAAGTGCTGCGCAAACTGTTGGCGCTATAAAAATACTGTATAATAATAATAATAATAATAAAATTAATTTGGCAGGCACTAGTTCAGTGGTTTCTTGCAACTTATATCAGCTTTGAGAAGACACCGAGCTATATGCATCTTGTTTTGCATGGTGTTAGGCACAATCTATAGACTGCTATGACTAGAGAAGCATTGTATAGCATTACCCTTATTGCATAAAAAGATAATGGATGCAAAGTTATGTTTTATAATTTGCATGGTCGACTGTTTCGACTGTGGGAAGCTTTGATAAATTAGCTCAGAGTTTTACATTGCCAGGCAAATACTTCCTACATTAATAAATTGGTCTCATGAATATCTGGCACCCAGCAAAAATGCCAGACATATTTTACAGAAACACTATTTGTTATCCACTGCCAAAGGATTGGCTTCCATTAAAGTCGTGCATTCTTTTTTGACTTTAAGAATGAAATCTCTACAGTATCAAATTAAAACCATGCCAAGCTGCACCGACTTGGCTTTATAATTCAAATTAATCTCTTTTTGAAAATCACAATGTGGGTCATTTTCCGTGGTAAATAATCAGGGCTGTTAGATTTCAATGTATACCAGATTGTATTTCTGTTCTCAGTCTGAAAATATAGCAGTGCTAAGAATCCATGTAGATAAAGCCCAACTCCAACCTTTAGCCAAGTTCAATAATGTACACAGGGAAGTGATATTTAAATCTCTACTATCTAAACAAAACTGAAATATCAGCATTGTGTTAACTAATAATTTAGGCTTTAAATTATCAAGTGCACATCAGAAAATGAAAACAAGAATCTGGTTGCCATGTTCAACAATGTAATTGTAATTGCGTAACCTGCCAACTCCTGGTTCTAACCTGGGCTGTAGCCTAAAATCACCTCACCTTTTTTTTTTGTTACTGCTTCACAAAAATAATTAAACTGAAGTTTTGAAATGCCTTTCCTGAAGGCAATGGTACTCCAGGCTTCCTTTGGATGCTAGTCACATGAACAGTGTTGAAAGCCAATGGGGAGAGATAATCAACAACTGAAATAAGGCTTGCGATGGAGCCAAGCCTGGGTGTGTATTGATCTAGTGACTCACAGTAGAGCAGGATGACTCACAGGCAGCATCACCAAGACCTCCCACTTCTTTCTAGAATGTTCTGTTGTTTTCTGGAAAGAGAGGTGGAGAGGGTAGGTGGAGTTGCTTGGGGTGTTCTAAAGAGACCTGACCAATCCTCTATATGGATTGGCAGGCCTCCCTCAATACCCAGGGTCAGCCCAGCTGGGGAGGAGTTGTTCGGAAGGAAGCTGGAGATGGAGTGCTAGGCTGTCGTGGCCTTTGAGGGAGCTCCCTAGTCTGGGGGAGGTGACCTTGGGCCTGGGGTCGGGTGCGGACAGGATCCTTCTCATGACAAACGGTGGTGTCCTGGACAGGTGGCTCGGGCGCAAGAGAGGACAGAGGGAGGGCACTGCCAGGCAAAGAATCCAAGAGAGGAACAACAGGTAGCAGCCTAGAGGGCTGGTGAGTGACACACAGTCAGGAGAGGACTGGGGAGGCACGCCTGAGAGGACTGGGAGAGTGCTGTCTGAGATGGGTACAGAGCCAGCCGAGTGGACTATGGTGGCAAGGGCAGTGGAGAGAGGCAGCAGCAGTCAGGAGGGCTGGCGGGGCTTGAAGAGGTGGCACTGGGAGCAGTAGCCGCATGCACAGCTAGCATCAGGACTACCTACCATTTTGCTACACTAAAGGGGCCCTCGGTCCCTGCCTGCAAAGGATATTCACTTTAGACCTGGCTGCGCCAGTGTCAGGCCTACAAATCAGAGCTAGCTGGATGGGAAGTGCAAGTAAGTGATGTGCTGGAGGTGTTAAAGAGCGATAGTCTGCAAGCAAGTGATGTGCTGGAGAGAAGAGAGGAGGTGTATATACTGGAGTTATATAAAGTCTCAAGTCCCTGAATCATTTTCTTAATCAACTGGGCATCTCATGATATCCCATCTCCGTCCAAGTTTTTCCCCCTCAATAAAAATTTAAAACAAAGTTCAAGGACTAGTTTCCTGCCTGAGTGTGAATGAGAACTGTGTGCCTGGCTGGGCAGGGTGATAGACAGACCACAACACACAGCAGCCCCTACAGTTGTACCGCTACACCTTGTTCACAGGTTGTACTCATGGTTCAATTACAGCAGGTTGTGTTCTCCCAGTTTTTTGGCAGTAAATTAGTATCTGTAATGTATATAAACAGTCAATGCAAAAAATGGTGCTTTCTGTGCTTCTAATGCCGCGTACACACGAGTGGACTTTACGGTGGACTTTGCCCGGCGGACTGGATTTCGTCGGACAATTCGATGTGTGTGGGCTCCAGCGGACTTTGTTTTCTCAAAAGTTGGACGGACTTAGATTTGAAACTTGTTTAAAATTTATCCGTTGAAATCGAGTCCGGTCGAAAAGTCCGCCGTCTGTATGCTAGTTCGACGGACAAAAATCCACGCTAGGGCAGCTATTGGCTATTGGCTATGAACTTCCTTGTTTTAGTCCGGTCGTACGTCATCACGTACGAATTCGACGGACTTTGGTGGATTGTGTGTAGGCAAGTCCGTTCATTCACAAAGTCCGTCGGAAAGTACGTCGAAAAGTCCGCCGGGCAAAGTCCGCTCGTGTGTACGCGGCATTACAGATCCCAATTTAGGCTACTTGTGGCAGTAGCAGTTTTTTACCCGCCCTTTTTACTTCTTGAGTTTTCTGTACCCCTTCCTATCTCCTAGCAGAGGTATTCTCTTCTATTTTGCAGAGATTATGTGTTATTGCTGTCCTGATCGCAGAAGCTTAGAGCCCTTAGAGCCCAACACCTCTTTCAACCAGTGAAATCTGCTCCAGGGATGCCTAATATATACAATAAAGTACATATATATTTCTGTCAAGGATTATCCAGAAGGTTCTTGTCAGATGCAAAGTCCTTCCCTTCCCTAGAAGTGAATTTTAATCAGTTGTTAGTTCCACCTTACTGACAAGATGTTGGAAGCCATTTTACAATCATTTTATTCCTCGTGGGATCTGCCCTTCAGCCCATATCAACGTTGGACTTTCTTTTTTTTAGCCATTGTTGAACCAGGAAGTTATTATCCCATTTTTCTGCCTATTGAAATTCAAACTTGCTTACAGTTCTAAAACCCAAAGGAGCCCTGCGCCCTATGCTGGATTTAAAAGCTCTCAATACTTTTGTTTGTCTTCAAAACTTTTTGATAGAATGTTTTTGGCCAGTTATGGCCTTTTTATCGATTTTTAGCATCCATCGAAATGTAGGATGTATGAGGAAATTCATCCTTTTATATTTTTTCAGATAACCAGCGATTTCTTTGCTTTGCCATGGGTGACAGCTGTTATCAGTTCCTGACCCTTCCCTTCAGTTTTGCCTTGGTCCCTAGAGTGTTCACTACGCTCCTTACAGTAGTTCATATTTGGGTATTATTCGTCTCAGAGGTATTTTAGTTATCGGATTTCTGGACAAGCTTCTGCGCGAACAAACCTTTTTTACTTTGCATTCCAATCAGTCTACAAACCTTAGAGGACCCATAGCTTGAAGTACTTGGGCCTTCTCCTGGATAATTTTCAGGCCAAGGTCTTCTTACCCCAGAAGAAGTTGATGTATCTGCAGAGTCAGGTTTGGCAATTTCAATCATTGGTGCGGTGCTGCATTTGAGTGCTAGGACTAATGGTACCCACCTCTGAAGCCATTTGACCAATTCTACTCCAGAACATCCTCACAGTATGGGACAAGTCCAATCTTTCTCTGTTATTATTGTTTTAGTATACAGGATTTATATAGTGCCAACAGTTTCCACAGCACTTTAAAAAATAAAGGAGACAGTACAGCTACAATACAATTCAATACATGAGGCTTTGCTCATCAGAGTTCCAGAGGATGGGAAAGGCTCTGGAGAATTTCTGGACACGTGCATGGGAGGAGAGGACAAGCGGTCTTGAGAGCAGGAGCTCATGAGAGGAGTAGAGAGGACGGTTTGGGTGATATTTTGAGACAAGATTGCTGATGTAGCTCAGGCCAGAGTTGTGAATGGCTTTGTATGTTGTATTTTAAATTTAATTCGCTGGGCGATCAGGAGCCAGTTTAGGGATTGGCGGAGAGGGGTAGCATACATTGAGTGGTTGGTAAGGTAGATGAGCCTGGCAACAGTATTTATGATAGGCTGAAGAGGGGATAGCCAATGGAGAGGTAGGCCAATGAGAAGGGAGTTGCAATAGTCAAGGTGAGAGATAATTAGGGAGTGAATGAGTAGCTTGGTGGTTTCACCTCTGTAACATTTTAGAGATGTTACAGAGGTGAAGTCTACAAACTTTTGACAACAATTGTATTTCAACCCTTCCTGGCTATATCAAAAACAATTTGTGCTGCAGTTTGACTTTAAAGTGTGTGTAGTCCTTAACAAAGAACCCTTCCTATTTGCCCCATTTTGGTCTGCTAAATATACCATTAAAAGTGTTTTGTTATATCTGTTTTGTAAGTGCAAAACAAACCTGTTGATTTTGACAGAAATTTTGTGAGCTGATAAATTTCTGTTCTCCCTGCCTGTGCACAGGGAGGAATATAGAGGTGATGAAAGGGAGAAGAGAAATAGGAAAGTTCTGGGTTTTTTATAATGCATCGGAGATGAAGTAGACCTGTGATGTCAGTATGTCCTCGGTGATGTCACCAATAGCCTCCATCAACCAAATGGACCTTTGACTAAAGTTTAGACCTGAATATCATAAGAGGTCTCACAGTACTTGAAATGAACTCCCACACAGAGGTAAGATATAAAACTCATCCATATGTTTGCAGTGGAGTTCAGAATGTACAGTGCTGATTGCTGAATTGCTAAGCTTAAAATATTTTCTTTCTCAAGTGTTGAAAACAAATGTACATGTCCCATTTAAGTATTACAGACATTCTTTAGACAGACATTCTTTTTTATTTCAGTCATATTAATTAATTATTACTACTTATTAGGCTTTACTACAAATCCTTCTGTTACTCCCAACGTGCACATTTGTTTAGAACTCTTGGCAATATTATGTGTTGAGGGTGTCTCTGTTTGGTCCTGAGATCTTCTTTTTCTAGGAAGAACATTCTTATCGTATATACAGTCGTCGCAACACTCATCCAAAAGCCATTCTAAATGTTTATGGAAATCATTATGTAATGGGGTGATAAACTTAACAAATATATTTATTGCTGATTATTTAATCTAAATGTCTGTTTCAGCACTCTAGTGTCACTTGATATGCCTCGTATTTTCACCATTACCTCTTTAACTTTGCGCCCTTAAAGGGAAAAAGTGGTGTATTTTCAGTCAGTACACATTTATGTGACATTTGCTGCTCTATATTTCCATAATTGCTTTTAATCATTATGTAGATGCTTTTTTTTTTTAGTGGCTTGATTGTCCATGTCTGAGTAATAGGTAGTATAATCCAGATAGCTACCTGAGCTCGAAGTGGGAGCCAGAATGAGCCCTTTGTGGTTTAAGACACCATCTTGTGGGAAGAGCTGTCGGGGCTTGTAGAGCGGCTTTATTGTTTCTGTTTGAGTTGAGCCCCATGGGACAGGGCTGGGTTACTGAGTGGCTACCAGCACTGTCACATGGGAGGATGGCTATGTGTCACATGCTCCTCCAAACCTGGAAGTACCAAGAATGCCACCTCACTTTCCAAAAGGTAAATGGAGGGGAAGGGAGCGAAGGGAAAGCAGTTGCAGGGGCTGGTATTAAAATTAAACTGCAGCTTTCACTCTGCATGGGCAAAGTAATTCATTTTAATTTTAAACTGTTTATGCAGAGCGGACATGGACACAGCACACTCTCCTCTATAGGCGGTTGGATATAAACTGCTTCTAGAGGTTCAATTGCCATAGAGGGCAATGAATGGTTAGATCGGGTCTGCCTAACAAACTGACAGGTGGACCCGATCAGTCCCCCCCCCTTGTGAAAGGGGCCTTAAAGTGATTGTAAAGACCCGTTTTTTGTTTTTTTTTTAAATAGCAAACATGTTATACTTACCTGCTCTGTGCAGTTGGTTTGTGATCCTCCTCTTTTTGGGTCCCTCTTTGCTGCTCCTGGCCCCTCCCTCCTATCGAGTGCCCTCTTAGCCAGCAGCTCTCTATGGGGCACCCGTGCCAAGTCAGAGCTCTGTGCATCCATTCGGACACGGATCCCTGCGCCGGCCCCGCCCCTCTCTCCCCTGATTGGCTGTCTGACTTTGATTGATAGTTGCAGGAGCCGATGGCGCCGCTGCTGTGTCTCAGCCAATCAGAAGGAGTGTCCTGGATGGCTTAGACACTTGTGGACATCGCTGGAGAGAGAAGGGGCTGAGATAAGTAATTAGGGGTGCTGGGGCAGCTGCTACGTACACACACACAAGGTTTTTATCTTAAAGCATAGAATGCATTAAGATAAAAAACCTTCTGCCTTTACAAACCCTTTAAAGAGATTGTAAAGGCTCATTTTTTTTCTATAAAAATACCAAACATGTTATACTTACCTGCTCTGTTGCAGTGGATTTGCACAAAGCAGCCTGGACCCTCCTCTTCTCGGATCCCTCTTCTGTGCTCCTGGCCCCTCGCTCCTGTTCAGTGCCCCCACAGCAAGCAGCTTGCTATGGGGGCACTCGAGCTGAGTCACAGCTCTGTGTGTTGTCCATTCAGACAACGAGTCCTGACCTGGCCCTGCCCCCTCTCTCCCCTGATTGGCTAGCTGACTTTGATTGACAGAAGGGGAGCTAATGGCACCGCTGCTGTGTCTCAGCCAATCAGGAAGGATAAACTGGGATGGCTGAGACACTCGTGGGCATCGTAGGACAGAGAGCGACCTCAGGTAAGTGTTAGGGGGGCTGAGGGGGGCTGAGGGCGGCTGCTGCACAGAAGACTTTTTATCTTAATGCATAGAATGCATTAAGATAAAAAACCTTCTGCCTTTACAACCTCTTTAAGCTAAAAACAGAGTTTCGTCTCTGCAGCATTGTATCAATTCTATATAGCAGTTCTCTCTTTCTGCAGTAACTGATTTCCAACACTGTCAGTTATGAGCACAGAAATCTCCATACACTTTGTACAGAGGTTATTGGTCTCCCTCATCTTATTTCCTCTTCTGGTTGAATGTTTTAGCATAAAGTGTTAAAGAGAACAGAGGAATGCTCCTTGGACTTTGTGGGCAATGGGTGGAGATCAGACAATAAAGTAGAAAGGTATAAGAAAAAGGACAAAGTTTATTTAAATATGAATATAAAAAGCTCTGAAAATAGACATGGATAGCATATTTCTAAACGGAAATAAAAAAATGGTAATCATGATATATGTTGTATACACAGCTGAGTTCTTAAACACACAGTTGATCTCACGATGGGAGGCCAGACCGCAAACAGTCCCAACATGTTTCGGAATATATACTTAATTCCTTCTTCAGGGATGGTCAAAACAAGCTGCATTATCTGGTGATATAATGACAAAGTATCAGCAAAAACATGATATACAAAGAGTAATACATAAACGGTAGGTAACAGCATGACATGGTCAGGACAGATATTTAAATCTGAAAATACTCACATAGCGACTACCTTTATCAGATATGAAAAACACAACATGGATCATTGACTTCGCCTCTCCACACAGTACCCCATCGCGTCTAAGTTTTGCTTAGAGATAGAGATATACCCCAAAAGGTAAGTGGGGTACTATTCAAATTCCAGGACAAACTCCACACGAGGTGAAAAGAGGGGAGATGTACGGTATCACTTCCGCAGTAAAATTGGTTGACAAGCTCTTCAGCTCAACTTTTGACACAGGTGATGGAGTGTCATCTTCACTGCATGAGTCCACTTATCACCTGTCGTCCATCCGCCCTATGTATTGGCCCACATTCACATTGTGGGTGTACGCTCTCTCCATCCTTATACTCAAATAAGCCGGATCAACTTTGCTACAAGCTGAACAACCTGGGATCCCACAGCCCTCTGAAGTTAGGACACATGCCCTATGACTGCACTGCAAGTAAGTTCCACTCGGCTACATTTTCACTTTTTGAAGAATTTGTTGTTCAGCTGCCTTTCTACAAGTTTTTCATGACATCAAACTTGGTTGAGTGCTGTGTGCTCATGAACTTTGATAGTCTCTGAACTCTGGCAGCCATTGCACACGCCTTTGCAATGCTCACCTCTTGCTGTTCCTATATTATTTATGTAAAAAATAATATAGGAACACTATAAGTTTTTCATGCTAGGGCAATCTCCATACATGGGATCCTTGTGAGCGCCTGCATAGCTGCGGCAGTGATACTGTAAATCACCCCTCTTTTCACCTCATGTAACTTTTTTTTTTTTTTTAACATAAAGTTTTTTATTTAATAAAAGCAAATACAAAAAAACATACAGATGATACATTGTGTAGTGGTTACAGTACAAGGTATACAGATGTTTAGCAGCAGATGTTACAGAGCAAGTCCTATAATACATATATAAGCACCATAAGTAGGTCAGTAGGAACAATGATGGGGGGGGGGGTATACATAAATTGAGACTATTGTGGTTACGTCCCTTCTAAAACCTCCTCATCTTTTCCTTAATGGTAGACTAGTAACTTCAGCTTCGTGTACAGTATAGCTATATACTATATAGGCATAGGGGGGGCTCCCTTGATTCACAAATGACCCATCATGGAGATCAGTGAAGTAGAAATAGATTACACAGGTCAGAGTCGACATGCCCGCTGCGCATGAGGGGGAGTCTCGCACCTGCGTGTCAACCCTCTATTTCTAAGTCTAGGTGTTCTGCACCTATCCAGGGATCCCAGATTTTCCCAAATTTTTTGGGGCAGTTACGGCTTAGATACGTTAACTTATATATCGGCAGTGCCTTATTAATGAGGTTTTTCCAAAAGCCTATCGATGGGGGGGCAGATCCCTTCCAATGTAGCAAGAGCGCCTTTCTGGCGTAGAAGGCTGCATAGAATATAAAGAGTTTTTAGCTCGGGAGGCATCTAATGTGTCAACTATTCCGAGCAGTAAGGGTATTGGGTCACAGGGAACTTTTAATTTGCCAATTCGAGTTATCGTATTAACCACTCCTCTCTAAAACGTCTGTATATAGCGGCAAGACCAAACCACATGGAAGAAGGAACCTTCCTCTGCTGCACATTTGGTACATACCGGGTTATTAGTAGGGTATATTTTGGCTAGACGCTGAGGGGAGAAGTAGGCTCTGTGCAAAAATTTTAGCTGGATGAATCTGTCTCTAGCAGAGACCACCAGGGGCAAGTATTGCTGGATACCCTCCTCCCAGTCGTCATCAGCCAGCGAAGGTATATCCTTCTGCCAGACCAAAAACAACTGCGAGACCGTAGATGTGTCCAGGCCCGCCAGGGCCGCGTATAGATTGGACAGGATCCTTCCCTCACCCTCTTCGCCCAACAATCGCTCAAGCCCAGTAGTTATGAGTGTCGGGGGTGTGGGAAATTGGGAGTGGTATGCATGTCTGAGCTGTAGGTATCTGAAGAACATGTTGTTGGGTAGTCCTTTTTGTTGTTTTAGGGTATCAAAGGAAAGTAGGCCATCTCGTGACACTAGGTCCGCCACGGTGGTTATTCCGTAACGGGCCCATAGTACAGGGTCCGGGATGGTCTGGAAGTGCGGTAACCGCGGGTTCCCCCACAAGGGTGTGCGGGGGGACCAACTGTCCGCCCCTCTAATCTTGCCCCTAACCGTCCCCCAAACCTTCAAAGTAGTTTTCATTGAGGTGGTAACACCAGAGCTAGATCTGGGCCCTCTGTGTATCAGGTTTCTCAGTTCTGAGTATGAGCCCAGCAAAGCCACCTCCAAAGTGGAAGCAGGATTTGCTGGTTCCTCAGACAGCCACCAGCGGAGGGTAACCAACACCGCCGCCCAATAATACTTTTGGAAACACGGTAAAGCAAGTCCCCCTAATGTCAGAGGGAGTTGTAGAGTAGATTTAGAGATTCTAGGTATGCTACCGTTCCATATAAATGCAGTGATCACGGTGTCAATTTTTTTAATAAAGGTATTCGGTATGTGTACAGGTGTCTGTCTGAAGACATAAAGAAATTTTGGCAATATGGACATTTTTATCAAGTTCACTCTGCCTACTGGGGTTAGGAGCAATGTTTTCCAAATGGTGCATTTTTGGGTCAGAGTAGACATTATAGGAGATAGGTTAAGAGGAATAAACTGCGCAAAGTCTCTGTGTATTTCTATTCCCAGATACCTAAATTGGATACCTTTCTGAGGGGAGTGTTTGCAGGTATCGAGGCTTCCCCCGGATGTAATGCAAAAATTACCGATTTGGTCCAGTTAACACAGACGCCAGAGAACCCACCGAAGGTATTAATAAGTGACAGGGCAGCACCCAGGGAATCACTGGTATTCCTACGGTACAGCAGGGTGTCATCTGCGTATAGGGATATCTTTTCGAGTACCGTACCAATTATAATACCAGTAACTAAAGGGGAGGATCGAAGGAGGATTGCCATTGGTTCTATGGCCAGGGCGAACAGGGCAGGGGAAAGTGGGCAGCCCTGCCTGGTACCCCTATGCAGATAGAAGGGTGGCGAGATTGTTGTTCCCGTACGAACCCTAGCCCGTGGAGAGGTATAAAGGGTCTGTACCCAGGATATAAATTTGGGACCAAGGCCGAATCGACGCAGGACCTCCCATAGATAACACCACTCTACTGAGTCGAATGCTTTCTCAGCATCCAGGGAGGCCACTGCGTCGGATTCTGTCAAATATTCCCTGGCACCCATGACCGTGTACAGTCTACGAAGGTTAATGTCTGTCCCCTTACCCGGCATGAAGCCAGTTTGGTCTTCATGAACCAAATTATGTATAACTCCATTGAGTCTTTTAGCTAGGATCTTGGCAAGTATCTTGGCGTCTGCGTTAAGTAGAGATATGGGGCGGTAGGAGGTGCAAAGCTCAGGATCTTTACCCGACTTAGGTATGACCACTATTATTGCCTCTGTCATGGACAGCGGTAGTGTAGAGTCTTTCAGGGTCCCCACAATCATCTCGTGCACTTTGGGTATCATTTGCTCCCCGTGTTGTTTGTAAAATTCAGGAGGGAGGCCATCCGAGCCCGGAGTCTTCCCTACCTGAAGTTCGCCTATGGCCTGTTTCACCTCCTCTAAGGAGATGGGTGCGTCTAAACAGTCTCTGGTCTCCTCAGTAAGTGTAGGGAAGGCGAGTTGACTAAGGAAGGAGTCCAGCTCCTCTGCAGAGTAGCCCGCCCTGGAAGAATATAGAGATTTATAGTACGTGGCAAAACAAGCGTTGATAGCAACTGGATCGGTCACCAAATTCCCATCGTCAGTTTTAATACGGGCTATGGTAGATGCAGGCTGTTGTTCCCTCGCCAACCAGGCCAGCAGATGTCCTGTCTTTTCGCCCTGTTCAAATATACATTGTGTCTGTGTCAACTGTTGTTTTTTAGCCCCTGCTACTCGGAGGAGCATCACCTCACGATGCGCCGCCTGCATATCAGACAGGGTAATTGGGTTCTGTGTCTGAATGTATCGGGACTCAAGGTCTTGTGCCCTATTCTCAGCCTCCTCAATGGAGACCCTGGCGTCACGTCTGGCAAGGGAAATCGCGGTCTGATAGCTTCCTCGAGTATACGCCTTAAAGGCATCCCACCTAATAGGCAGCACCGAGGAGCTAGCATTAGAGGTCCAGAAATCTGCTATAGATGTATCTATGCTTGTCGCAACACTTCCCTCTGAGATCCAATAACGGGACAGCCTCCATAGTCTCTCTGAGGGGGGGGGTCTGTGTTTGCAAAGTAAGAAGCATAGGGGAGTGGTCCGATATGCCCCTAGGGAGCATTTTCACCTCTATTACGCGAGAGAGCAGCCCCCCAGTGATATAAATCAAGTCTATCCTGGATAGTGTACGATATGATGCAGACTGGCAAGTAAATGCTCTATTGCTTGGGTATTTCCACCTCCACACATCCACCAATCCATACAGGGTAGCCCACTTACTGAGGGGAGAGTCAGAACCCGTCCCTGAATTCAATCTATCCACGGACGGGTTCTGAGCCATATTAAAATCCCCTGCTATGACAAGGTTGTCTGTGGAATATGAAGCGAGTATAGGGGTCAGGAATTTAAGGAGAGACATAGTGGCCGGAGGGGGCACATATACACCCACAATTAGCATTTCAACAGTATCTATCACAGCATGCAATAAAACAAATCTGCCCTCCGGATCAGTCCTGACAGCAAATAAGGTAAAGGACAGGGATTTATGTATTAATACGCTAACTCCCCTGGCGTAACCTGAGTATAACGAGTGGTAGGAGTGCCCTATCCATGTTTTTTTGAGACCGAGGACTTTTCTGCCCACCAGGTGGGTCTCCTGAAGTATACATATGTGCGGGCTATATTTTTTAAAATATGTCATGACCAGGGTTCTCTTTATTTTGTCATTTAGACCCCTAACATTCCACGATATAATTCTCAGAGGCGCCATAGCCTTAAAAATAGCAATGTTTTAGGATGGGAGTATTGACAGGACTGACCCGGAGTGGGACGCACACCCTCCAATATACAGGAATTCATTTGTAACATCTTGGTCAGCAGGCCCCAGGCAAGCCAGGGGCCAAAAAAGATAAACCCAAGTAGACCACCGCTTATATTCGTATCAATCTGAGTAAAACCAGAACAAAAAGGGAAACAAAGGAAAAAAACAACAAAAAAAGGGAGCAACCGCAACCCAGAAACCCAACCCCCCCTCCCCGCACATCCGTTGGGGAACTCGGAGTGCTTGTATCCCAAACTGATCCCATTATATTGTAGGAAAGTCTACTGTGAGAGCAATGGAGAGGCAGGCGGCCTTCCCACACACAAGCGTTACTACGTCTCACAAGATTGGAGATCTCCGCTCCCACGCCTACAGCATAGCAGCATATAAATGGAAAAAGGAAAAAAGAAACATTTTTTAACTAACTAGAAAATAAAGGGAAAACCAACTCTTGCAAAATATTATAGCGACATTTGGAGTTTTCTAATGCATAATTTGCAAGACAAAGTCGGGCGTGAAAATAAAAAAACACCTAATATGAATTAGGGGCACATACTTCATTGTTTAACCAGTTTACCATCCGCAGATATAGGGAGAGAGTCCATCCCCCTAATAGTGTCACTGGCATGCAAATCCCTCAAAGGAAGGAAACTTTTACAAAACCATCTAGCAGCATTTAGACTTTTCTAAGGCAAAATTTGTGAGACAGAGTTGGGCTTGAAAAAAAAAAAGAAAAAAAAAAAAAAAATTGAAAAAACACCTAGTATAAATTAGAGGCACAGGCTTGATTATTTAACCAGGTTAACCTTCGCAGATATAAGGAGAATAGTTCATCCCTTTTAGCAGTGTCAAGGACATGCAATTCCCTCAGAGAGAACACACTCTTGCAAGGTAAATAACAGTGTTAAAACTTGTCTAGTGCATAATTTGTAAAGCAAAGTTGAGCTTGAAAAATAAAAAAACACCTAGTCTGAGCTAGGGGCACACACTTCATCATTTTACCCCTTTAACATCCGCAGATATAAGGAGAACAGTTTATCCCCCTAGTAGTGCCACTGGCATGCAACTCCCTCAAAGAAAAAAAACTTCTGCAAATTAATATAGCCGCATTTAAACTTATCAGATGTATAGTTTGTAAGGCAAAGTTGAACTGGAAAATAAAAAATTACCTAGTAAAAACTAGGGGCACACACTTCATCACAGAGCCAGCTTAACCTTCACATATATAGGGAGAACAGTCTATCCCTCTAGCAGTGGCATGAGCATGCAAGTCCCTTAGAGCTGCCTCGTAGTGATCCAGCAGATTCCGGCCCTGTTCATGGATTTCCCCTCCCCCCCGTATGGTGGAAGGGCCAACCGCAAGGGAAGAGCACTATTTCCTCCCACCACTATCAAGTGTATGAGTTGACCACATAGCAGCCTTGCAGTAATATAATATGTAGAAGGTTAGCTGCGTCAGCGCTACAAAGTATTGTCCTGTCCCGGCCGTTCAGGTAGAGATTGGAAAGGAAAATTGTATAGCAAAAGAAGCATGGAAACGAGCGTCTAGTGTGCTCCTAAGTCACTCACTTCAGTACTAGCCAGCGTAGCTGTTCCAGATAGGAGAAAAGCACAGTGTTTCCTTACTGCACTACCCCAGGAGAGAGTTTTCCCCCACATAGCTGCCTCAGACAGGATAACATGGGGTGGGTTAAGTACATCATCACAGCGGTACATCCTCCTGCATGTGAGTATCTCCGTCTGGGTATAATAGCAGGGAGTGTAATGCAAGTTACAGTCACATCCTTCCATCGCGTTAATGGATTCGGGTGGTCACCATCCGATTCGTCTGGAGGAGGAAGGTCAGTCAGCAGGCAGAGACTGTGATCATAGTAGTCCTTCTCCCCTCAATGCGAAAAAGCGAGGGGAGATGGAGGGTAGCTGGGGAGGGAGAACAGGAAAAGCCAGTCTATACCGGATCAATGGTGAAGTTTATACGTTACCGGGCACAGGGAAGGCCGTCCAGCCACTGAGAGGCATCCTCCGGGGAGGTGAAGTAGCGGGTAGATTCAATAACCCGAAGGCGAGCCGGAAAGAGCATGCTATACTTGAGCCCTTTTGTGCGAAGCTGTGCCTTAACGTGATCAAAAGTCCTTCTGAGCCGTTGCGTATCAATAGAATAGTCCGGGAATAGCATTAGCTTCGTGTTGTCAAAGCGCAGTTCGGGAACTACGGGCTTCACGTAGTGCCAGGTCCTGGTCCCGGAAATTCAAGAGTCTGAATATAAATGTACGTGGAGGGGACCCCGGGGGGCCTCGCACAGGAGGCATTCGATGGGCTCTCTCTATAACGAAGTGCGGAGAGAACTGGGCCTGCGGAAGCAGGGTACGGAGCAGGTGTTCAGTGAAGGCCGCGGGGTCCTGGCCCTCAGCTCCCTCTGGTAGCCCCACGAGCCGCAAGTTGTTCCGTCGGCTCCTGTTCTCGCCATCTTCCGCCCTAGACTCAAGGGCCTTCACCTTGACCTGCAGAGTGTGAATAGAGGCCCTCTGGTCCCAAATGGAATCCTCCGTCTCACCAACCCTACGCTCAGCCTCTCCCATTCGTCCTCTCATCTTCTCCATGTCCCTCCGCAGCAACCCAAACTCTGTCTGGAGGGTGTCGATTTTTGCTGTTAGGGTCGTCTGGCATCCAGTGATCGCCTGCATTAAGGCCTGAAAGCGGTCTTCCTCTGCCGTCGCTGGATCGGCCATGTTGGCTTGAGATGCCACGTGTGCGCAGTCTATGGCGGGCCGTTGTTGCTGCTGCTGGGCTGGTTTAGGGGCTTGTTTAGCCTTCCTACCCGGACCCGATTTGCTTCTTCTCATGCCCTAGCAGCCTCCAGTGTCTGTTAGTCAAATGGTGGATTAATTTTCGGATAATTTAGGCGGTTGGGAGCGGAGCTCCTCTCACACACGTTCTTTCAGGCCGCCAGCTCAGCCACGCCCCCCTCATGTAACTTTATTGTGGAAAATACCTTATTTACAGATCCTCTCCTCCCCGCTGTCGTCAGCAGCCCCTCCCTTTGCAGTGCTCAGAGCGGGGAAGAAGAGCTGTGGCAAGTTAAGTGAGTGCCCAGTGGCACTGTAAATAAGGTATTTTCCACAATAAAGTTACACAAGGAGACACATTACACATTATATCATATTTTTACAGAACGGATTACATAATTTTACAAGGACTTTAACCACTAGCCGACAAACTGCCATCAGTATACTGCGGCAGGACGGTTCAAATTGTCTTAGCTGTAGGGCGGCTCAAGCTCGCTGCATGCTGCAGGAGCATGCCCGTGGGTTGGGCGTACTCAATGTCTGCCGGCGACCCGCGATCGCCTATTGCAGAGGCAGAACGGGGAACTGCCTTTGTAAACAAGGCGATTCCCTGTTCTGACAGGGGACATGTTAGAGATCTAGTGTTCCCAGTGATCGGGAACAGTGATCTCTGTCATGTCCCTGGTAGCCCATCCCCCTACAGTTAGAACACACCTAGGGAACACATTTAACCCCTTGATCGCCCCCTAGTGTTAACTCCTCCCCTGCCAGTGACATTTATACAGTAATCAGTGGCTATTTTTAGCTCTGATCGCTGTATAAATGTTAATGGTCCCAAAAAAGTGTCAACAGTGTCCGATCTGTCTGCCGCAATGCCACAGTCCCGCTAAAAATCGCTAATCACCGCCATTACTAGTAAAAAAATTAAAATGCCATAAATCTTTCCCCTATTTTGTAGACACTATAACTTTTGTGCAAACCAATCAATATACACCTATAGCAATTTTTTTTTTACCAAAAATATGTAGAAGAATACATATCCAAGCCACATCCTTTTTCAGAGCATACAACAGAGCCAGCTAGGAAAGGGGTGAGAAGAGCATTGGCCCAACCCCCTCCTGAACCATACAAGGCCACATGCACTCAACATAGCTGTCTGCCTTTGGGGCATGTTGGGCTCAGCCCAGTACCAACCACAAAGCACCCACTAATTTAAAGGGGCTTTCCACATTCCGTAAAGCCCCCTATCTGCAGCTCCCCACAACCCCAGCCCCCACAACCCTTTTTTGTGCTTTTTGTGTGCGAACAGCACTTGGATTTTTCAGGGCATGCTCAGAGAGTGTGTTTTTTGAGTTAGTAATTTAAGGACATCCCTAACAGGTGTACCCACTTTGAAGTAATGTCTCTACACTGGGTGAACTTGCATTTTGTGTGTTTCATGGACTGTGCATGTGTTTTCAATTGCCTCATTTGCACACAAACCTATGTTATATGTCCTTTTAACTCCTGTTAATTTCCTCTGCAAAATGGTCAGACCTCAATTTTCATGCAACAGATTTCCCAGCTGCAGCTTAACTAAGCTGATTGGCATGGCAAAACAAAAAAAAGGTGTGATTTGTCTAAAAGCTACTTTCCTGGTGTCTTCATGGATTATGTGTATGCTGCCAGGAAAGGAAAATTACAGAGAGGTAAGTATTCAATTTTCCATTTTAGCGCAGTGTTTCTCAGCCTCAGTCCTCAAGTACCTCCTGTCAGGACATGTTTTGGGAATTTATCTTAGCTAAAATAGCTGTCCAAAATACCAAGCCATTGACTCTGATTTAAAGCACCTGTGCAAGATGAAGGAAAACCTGCAAACATGGCCTGTTGGGGGTACCTGAGGACTGAGGATGACAACCACTGATTCTAATTGTGGGCATTTGAAGAAAACCAAGTAAGTGTTAGAACCCCTGATTGTCTTTTTTAGGTTGGGCTTTGTGTCCCTTTTCTGAAAATAGGCTTCACTTCCTGTCACATAGCCAAACAGGAAGTGAGGGTAAAACCCTACCAATGTCTTTCCTTGGGGACACACAGGTCAGTCTAACTAGTGTCCCCATTAAGCGAATTGCACTCAAGCACTTTGTTGTGTACACCCCAAATTATTAGGTATTTTGGGGTTTATTAAAGGCAAATCCATTCTGCAATACAAGTGTACTCGCTGTAAATCCGAGGGGAAGCACTGGTGATTTTATCATCCAATCATGTAGAAGCAAAGATGCTGTTTTTTTATTTTCTTTGCATGTCCCCCTTGGATCTTGAGCAACTGAACTTCCAAGTTCACTTGTAGTGCAAAGTGGATTTGCCTTTAGTAAATAAACCCCAAAGTCCAAGATACCTAATAATTTGGGGTGTACACAACAAAATCCTAGAGTGCAATTTGCCTAATGGGAAACTATTTAGATTGACACGTGTGTCCCCAAGGAAAGACATTGTTAGGGTTTACCCTCACTTCCTGTTTGGCTATGTAACAGGAAGTGAATACATTTTCAAGGAGAAACTGGCAAAATTTGGGAGGTGTCTTCACCCTATCAGTTGTGCAGACATACTCAAAAATGGACAAGACTTCTAATTCCTCTGCACTCTATCCCCAGGCAAAAATAAGAAAGGATTTCATTTAGTTTAACTTTGCAAAGACACATTCCTTCAACTGTGATGCATGTTAATGGCCCATTTAGACCTTGTTTAAAGGAAAACACCAGTTACCTTTCATTATAAACATTTGTTAGTCCAGTCCTGGAAATCTGCATCTGCTTTACTGTCAATTTCCAAAAATTTGGGTTCCTGCAGCTATATGCGCCAAATGCATCTAGATGTACGACCGCTGTGTGCGTGGAGGTATGTACCCGTGGCCCATGTCTGGTTCCCGGAAGTGGTGGCCAGCACACAGGAATGACATCACGCCCCTCCAGGAAGTTGCTTGTACTGCTGCTAATTTCTTCCCACCACCACTCACTGTTCTCTGAGGAAGAGATGATCCTTGCTTGCAAATTAAGATAATGTTTTATTTATTTTTACATGGGGTGGTGTTTGTGTTAGTCATGTGTGTATGTCTAAAAGATCTGGCCTCAAAGCACACACCTACTTCCTGTGTACAGATTCACTTCCGGGCCATGTATATTGCTTCCTGCTTCAGTGTGTGTATATATATATCTAAAGATATATATATCTATAGATGTAGGTTCTTGGGTCCACCAGCAGAGAGAAGTTGAGTAGATGCCACACCCGCAATTCTGGAGGTATAATAATGGTCTAGGACAGGGGTCTTCAAACTACAGCCCTCCAGTTGTTCAGGAGCTACAATTCCCATCATGCCTAGTCATGTTTGTGAATGTCAGAGTTTTACAATGCCTCATGGGATGTGTAGTTCCACAACAGCTGGAGAGCCGTAGTTTGAAGATTCCTGATCACTCTAGCATGTCTTGAAAAAAGGTGGTTTCTCGTGTACCTTGTATAATGCCCAAGAAATATCATTTGGAAAATACAAGTGGGTCATGGCACATCTACATTCCAAATTTGGCACTTAAGATGGTCATGCACTATGCAATCTGATTGGCCAATCTCTGTTCAACTTGATATTTAGGCAAAATAGGTAATAGGAAGACACACTTGAACAATTAATTCAAATTATAGGAAGTCAAACAGGCTCTTGCACTAAATCTAATTTATTTAAGATCGAACTGATTGCAGTGTATGGTCACCTTTAAAGATCAAGATCTGAAAATATTAATCTATTGGGTTTAGAAACACGTCTCTGTTCTTTGTAATGTATTGAAGAATTTGGGTAAAAAAAGAAAAAAACACATTTCAAAGATATATTAGAAGTGACAGGAATGAGATTAGCATCAAAAGGGTTAATTAACTGAGAACACCTACTTAATGTCTAACAAGACACATCCAATTAGATGAAATTAAACAATTGTATTAGGCGTGCACTGTTATCAATGAGAAAACCGCAGTTACCCTAGCACCAGTTGCAGTTTGCATATGCGGGTATTTATTATCGCTATTTGCGCCGGTTCATAAGTTCGCTTAATGACTTTTCCCAGCGCACCAATTAATATATGAACCGGTGCAGTGCCTTCTTAGTAAATCACCCCCTTTGGGTTGATTTTCCATTTGTACTGTGACTATCCAGCAGACTTATGAAAGCCATAAATTTATCCTGTAGGGTCTCTGATAGTACTATATACACAGAAAAGAAAACCCTGTCAGCCAGCAGGCAGCATTGAATAGAGGGGATCATGGGAAAACCAAGGCACCCTGGAGATTTATTTCAGCTGAACTTTTAAGGTTAGATACATATTTGCACATTTTTTGATGGATTGCACTATTGTGGTCTTGGTAAGTGGTCACATTCTTTCTTTTCTGAAATGTTTTGTGGATTTTAGGTTTATGAAAAGATAAATGTACAGATATACTATTACATCATGTCCCGCCAGTACTAATCTTTCACTCTGTACTTGCAGTGTCATATGTTTTTGTATGCATTTACATCATGAGGGTGCCATAGGCAGTATAACTATATATTATACATGTACAGTATGTGTTTGTTATGTGTTTATGTGGAATGCAGAACTTATGTGGGCATGTAGTACAGTGCTGGTTTGATGACATACTTCTCAGGAGCCGGTGACACAGCAACATGTACCATCTGAGCTATAGGAATTTTACAATTCCAGGTGCATTGTAATTCTCTCTGGTGTGCCATACCATTTTGGTGAAAGAAGAATTAAATTATACTGTTAATACATTTTAAATGTGAATGACAGACTGATCAAAACACGGCATTCAACGTCGAAGGATGCTATGAGAAATGTCGGCATTAAGTGCTGGTTCACACCAGATGCAGTCCATTGTATTTTTTTAATCTGTATGAAAAACGCAAGCACAGTTTTCCATGTATTCCAATGGCCTTAGTTCACACCAACGCAGTCGGTTCCAGTGCAGTCAGAAAAAGTAGAACCTGCTGCATTTTTTCTGTATGAAACTTTTATCGGGACTGCGACATTATGGTGGACACATCGGACACTCTTGACACTATTTTGGGACCATTGGCATTTATACAGCGATCAGAGCTACAAATAACCACTGATAACTGTATAAATGACACTGGCAGGGAAGGAGTTGAACACTAGGGGGCAATCAAGGGGTTAAGTATGTCCTAGGGGGCAATCAAGGGGTTAAGTATGTCCTAGGGAGTGATTCTAACTGTGGGGGGGATGGGTTCACTATAACATGACAGAGATCGCTGCTCCCGATGACAGGGAGCAGTAGATCCCTGTCATGTTGCTAGGCAGAACAGGGAAATACCTTGTTTACACAGGCATCACAGGCATCTCCCCGTTCTGCCTCTCCTCGCCACAATCGCAGCGTGCGGCGGCATGCGTGCGTCTGATAGGCGGCAAATTCAAAGTGAAGTACAGGTATGCCCATTTGCCTGCCTGTGCCATTATGCTGACATATATGTGTGTGTGCGGCAGTCAGCAAGTGGTTAATGGGATAATAATGAAGCTGCATTGCTGTGATACTGATGGAGTTATGGCAAACATATTTTAAAAGGCTTTTGTTTTCTAGTGATATCAAGAATATTTTTATGCTTGTGTTTTTTGTTTTTCTTTGGTCAAGTTATCACAACACCATTATGGCTTCATATACACGGGACGTCTTTACAACCTCTCCTGAACGATTTAACTTGACAGATAGTAACCCATGTTTAAAACGTCCGTTTTGGCGCGTTTACATGCCACGTTTGGCCGCGTTTGCGTTTAGAAGCGTTTGGAAAAAAAATTTTTTTTCAAAATAGCCAAAAATGAAAAACGCCTCTAAATGAAACGCGGCTAAATGCGAGTTACCGCGTTTAGCCACGTTTTGGAGTTTAAAATGCCTCTAAACACAGCTTCTGAACGCATTTTTTTGGGGTTCCAAAAAAAGCCTCCAAACACAACTGCTTAGAAACGACTATAATGACCCTGTGTACATGTACTGATAAGATAACATAGAAGAGAGTTCAGGAGCAGTTGAAAAAAATGCCCAACTGCTCCTAAACGTCCGTTTACCAGCAGCAGTGTACATGAGGCCTATCCCGTAGTTTTTAAAATCAAAGATACAGCTATGCTGGTGTTCCTTGTTAGTTTTAAATAGTATTTTTTAAAATGTAACTGCCTACTCCCAAAATGTAATTTGAAGTAAAACACAGCCAAGTATTATTCTACACAATTATTTTATTGTGCAGAAAAAATAATTAAATTAAAGATGCTATCTGCCATCCAAATACAAAGGACTTAACCAAAACATGCATTCTATGCATACAAAAATAAAGAAAATATAACAAATAAAATCATTATTAACCATTTCAGTCCCGGAGCATTTGGCTGGCCAAAGGCCAGAGCACTTTTTGCGATTCGGCACTGTGTCGCTTTAACTGACAACTGTGCGGTCGTGCAACATGACTCCCAAACAAAATTGATGTCCTTTTTTCCCCACAATTAGAGCTTTCTTTTGGTGGTATTTGATCACCTCTGCGTTTTTTATTTTTTGCGCTATAAACAAAAAAAGAGCGACAATTTTGAAAAAAACGCATTATTTTTTACTTTTTGCTATAATAAATATCCCCAAAAAATATATAAAAAAACTTTTTTTTTTTTCTCAATTTAGGCCGATATGTATTCTTCTACATATTTTTGGTAAAAAAAATTGCAATAAGCGTATATTGATTGGTTTGCGCAAAAGTTATAGTGTCTACAAAATGGGGGATAGATTTATGGCATTTTTATAAATTTTGTTTTTACTAGTAATGGCGTTGATCAGCAATTTTTATCATGACTGTGACATTATGGCGGGCACATCGGACACTTTTGGAGCTATTTTGGAACCACTCACATATATACAGCGATCAGTGAGATTAAAAATGCACTGATTACTTTGTAAATGTGACTGGCAGTAAAGGGATTAACCAGGAGGGGGCGCTGCAGGGGTTAAGTGTGTCCTAGGGAGTGATTCTAAGTGTGGGGGGGAGGGGCTGTGTGTGACACAACACTGATCACCGCTCCCGATTACAGGGAGCTGTGATCAGTGTCAGTGTCATTAGGCAGAACGGGGAAATGCTTGTTTACATTAGCATCTCCCTGTTCTTCCTCTCCGTGAGACGATCGCGGGTATCCCCGCGGACATCGAGTCTGCGGGACCTGCGGTCGGACTCACGGAGCTTGCGGCACGCGCCTGCTATCCAGGCCTCGCGAGATCAGGTACAATAACGTGATTTCATGCAGCGGACCCAACCTGCCACAGTAAAACTGCGGCGGCTGGTCTGCAAGCGGTTAAAAAAAAATATATATAGAAATTAGTAAGTGGTGAAGGGGTGAAAATCCCCAGTCCAGCAGCCTTGTTGGGGTCTTGGGGCTGGTATTGTCACTGACCGCCATGCTGCTGTGGTGGGTGGGGTGGCTGTGGTGTGTGGGTTGGTGAAGGTGGTGGAGATGGGGCCACAAAATCAGAAATGTGGGTTGTTTTTGAAATGTGGCCCCTCAACCCCTTGTTGAGGAGCTGCAGGATGAGTTCCTCACACCTGCTCCTTTGCTCACCGGCCATCTGCCTTAATATATTGGGCGGCACAGTGGTGTAGTGGTTAGCACTCTCACCTAGCAGTAAAAAGGGTCGCTGGTTCAAAACCCAACCACGACACTACCTGCCTGGAGTTTGTATGTTCTCCCTGTGCCTGCGTGGGTTTCCTCCGGGTACTTCGGTTTCCTTCCACACCCCAAAGACATGCTGGTAGGTTAATTGGCTTCTGTCCAAAAAATAAAAATTGGCCCTAGTATGTGAATGCGAGTTGGGGACCTTGGATTGTGGGTGCAATGTATGTGTAGAGCTGTGTAAATTGACGGCGCTGTATGGTTACCTTAAATAAATAATAATAGATGAGCATCTTAATGAGACGCAATGTATAGGGATAGGAACAATTGTAAACATGCACCCACACTCACTCAGGTTGTACTGGATGGACTGGTGTCTTTATTCAACCTTACTAACTATGTAACTATATATATATTGGCAGTCACACACCCAAACGCCTCAGCCTCATCTGGGTCTTTACGGAGCGCAGTAGTGGCCTGGCTGAGGAAGGAAGTTGTGGCCTCCTCCAGATTCCTGCTCTTCCTGGCCCTTTTAGCAGCAGGAGGGCGTAGGGGAAGGATCTGCGACTCCATCTGGCTGCTGGCTCCTCCAGACTGACACTTTCCTGTGTATGAAAATGGGACAAAATTAGAATCTTTTTTAGGGTTTGGCCATCAATCACACACATTTTTGATCTCCTCACTGTTGCAAATTGAATGTGGAGAAATAGAAAAGACTATCATTCTGACCCCAGCATTTTTCATTCTTCTTCAAATCATTTTTGGTCACTACTGTCTATTGATATGGAAACCACTTTGTTAAGGCAGAAATATTTTACCAATAACGTCTAGTTATCATCATTGTATTTTTGGATACAAATATGTTCAACAATGCTATACGTGGGTCAAGCTGGGCTCCTCCACATCTTCATCCTCCTCTGCATCAGGACCTGTGTGGACCTCAGGAGCTGTGGCCTCAGCAGACGTTGAAGGGAGTGTAGACAGCGATGGCCTTGGTTCTGTTTGGTCGGACAAAAACCGCAGGCTGTGGTAATACCACAGCTCCTGACCTCTTAGATTCCAGGACCTTGTTCAGCTCAGAGACAGGGCAGCTCACGATACTGGTCAATGAATTGGGGTAGAAAATCGGGGGAAGTAAATTTATCCATCATGATATGATATGATGCCTGCAAGACAGAACACAAGACAAACCATAATGTCTGGCTTAACCCATAAACTGGTCCCAATATAGGCCTCAATCAAAGCAGTACAGGCCACTACCCACCTATGCCCCAATTTCCAATTGTACCTTCGTTTTTATGCCTACTTTCGTGCATTGGCGATTGTTCGTCCTCCTCTCCAAGATCGTTCCTACAGCCGTTCCATCGACCGTGCGTTCTGGCTTTATATATACTGCGCATGCGTCAAACTTCGCTCTCAGTGCGTCATGACTCTGGAGCACGACCATCTCTCTTCTGCATGCGACACAGACGGCGGAACATTCGGGAGGGACAACATGGCGGATTAAGAGGATTACAGCCAGCCCCGCAGTGGTGGAGCTCATAGGAGGCACAAAGCAACCCCCATGAGCAAGGGTGAGATGGTGGAGAAGCACGATTAGGACTACAAGCTGCGCGATTACGAAAGGCCCAACAGCCGAAAGGACCTCCATTTTGGAGAAGGTCATTGCTGTTTTGCAGAGTGAATTTTCAGTGGAATGATCAAAGGACCAAATCTGAAAACGATGGTCTGATCTCAAACACGGTGAACAAGACCAGATGGAGTACATACATCAGATCATAAAAAATTAAGCAATATTTGTGTCTAAACAACATGTATATGTGTAAATCAACTGTCTGTATATGTTCTTTAACCACTTACCCACTGGGCACTTAACCCCCTTCCTAACCAGACCAATTTTCAGCTTTCGGTGCTCTCACATTTTGAATGACAATTACTCAGGCATGCAACACTGTACCTATATGAAATTTTTGTCCTTTTTTCACACAAATAGAGCTTTCTTTTGGTGGTATTTAATCACTGCTGGGTTTTTCTTTTTTTGCGCTATAAAAGAAAAAAGACCAAAAATTCTGTAAAAAAAAAATGCATTTTTCTTCGTTTCTGTTATAAAATTTAGCAAATTAGTAATTTGTCTTCATATATTTTGGCCAAAATTTATACCGCTACATATCTTTGGTACAAATAACCCAAATTGGTGTATATTATTTGATCTTTGTGAAAGTTATAGAGTCCACAAGCTATGGTGCCAATCTCTGAAAACTGATCACACCTGAAGTACTGACGGCTTATCTCTTGAGACCCTAACAAGCCAGGAAAGTACAAATACCCCCATATGACCCCTTTTTGGAAGGTAGACATTTCAAGGTATTTAGAAAGAGGCATGGTGAGTTTTTTGAAGTTGTAATTTTTTCCCACAATTCTTTGCAAAATCAAGATTTTTTTTCTTTTTTTTTTTTCACAAAATTGCATAGCACAAATTACACCCCAAAACACATTCTACTATTCCTTTTGAGTATGGCGATACCACATGTGTGAGACTTTTACACACTGTGGCCACATACAGAGGCCCAACATGCAGGGAGTGCCATCAGGTGTTCTTGGAGCATAAATTACACATATCATTTCTTGACTACCTCTTATGCCCCGTACACACGGTCGGATTTTCCGGTGTTGTCAGAAATTCCGACCGTGTGTGGGCTCCATCGGACATTTTCCATCGGATTTTCCGACACACAAAGTTGGACAGCAGGAGATAAAATTTTCCGACAACAAAATCCGTTGTCGGAAATTCCGATCGTGTGTACACAAATCCGACGGACAAAGTGCCACGCATGCTCAGAATAAATAAAGAGATGAAAGCTATTGGCCACTGCCCCATTTATAGTCCCGACGTACGTGTTTTACGTCACCGCGTTTAGAACGATCGGATTTTCTGACAACTTTGTGTGACCGTGTGTATGCAAGACAAGTTTGAGCCAACATCCGACGGAAAAAATCCTAGGATTTTGTTGTCGGAATGTCCGAACAAAGTCCGACCGTGTGTACGGGGCATTACACTTTTTAGGGCCCTGGAGAACCAGGACAATGGAAACGCTCCAAAAATTACCCCATTTTGGAAAGAAAACAACCCAATGTATAATCTATGAGGCATAATGAGTCTTTTGAACATGTCATTTTTTTTTTCTAAAGTTTTTGGAAAATGTGTAAAGAAAATGAAAAAGCATTTTCTTTTACACAACGTTGTCAATTTATGCAATGTTTCTAACACATAGCATGTACATAGCAAAAATTACACCCCAAAATAGATTCTCCTACTCCTCCTGAGTACGGCGATACCACATGTGTGAGACTTTTCCACAGTGTGGCCACATACAGAGGACCAACATGCAGGGAGCACCGTCAGGTGTTCTAGGGGCATAAGTTTCAAATCTAATTTTACTACCTATTACACTTTTGTGAGGCACTGTAGTGGCATGGATGTGGCATGGATGATAACTGATGTGGCATGAATGGAGATGGATGAGCCGTGGATGGGGATGGCTGAGCATGAATGAGTATGGCTGAGTATGCCCGGGTACAGCTGAGTACGGATGGATATGGCTGAGTATGGCTGGGTATAGATGGGATGGCTGGGTACGGCTGAGTATGGCTGGGTACGGCTGAGTATGGCTAAGTATGGATGGGTATGGCTAATTATGGATGGGGGTGGATGGGATGGCTGAGCATGGATGGATGCATGAGTATTGCTGAGGATGAATGGATGGCTGAGCATTGTTGAGGATGGATGAGTATGCTGAGTATGGATGGCTGAGCATGGATGGATAGATGAGTAGGCTGAGTATGGATGGCTGAGCATGGATGGATGGATGAGTATGCTGAGTATGGAAGACTGAGCATGGATGGATGGATGAGTATGCTGAGTATGGATGGCTGAGCATGGATGGATGGATGAGTATGCTGAGTATAGATGGCTGAGCATGGATGGATGGATGAGTATGCTGGGTATGGATGGGTGAGCATGGATGGATGAGTATGCTGAGTATGGATGGTTGAGCGAGTATGCTGAGTGAGTGAGTATGGATGGGTATGCTGAGCATGGATGACTGGGTATGGATGGATGGATGGCTGGAATGGGTACATATCAGCGCATGTGTGAGCACTACACATCCAGCCCACAACGCTGCTGCCACTGATCTCTCCCCTCTCCCCTCGCACTGTACCAATAGGTACGGGGAGGGGAGAGAGAAACCAGATGTGACGCCGGTTTGTTTACAAGTGATCGCTCTGTCATTTGACGGAGCAATCACTTGGTAACGGGCCGCTATCAGCAAATTAACACTCACCAAACTTCTACTAACACGAAATTAGCAGAAGGAGCCCAAAAGGTGGTGCTTGAGAAATTAACTTCCTCTTTATAGTCTCGTAGTACGTCACTACGTTCGTGTTTGTTGGCAGACAATTGTGTACCGTTAGCATGCAAGACAAGATCCAGGCACACGCCTTTTGACAAAAATCTGACGCTCGGTTGGCCAACAATTGCATCGTGTACGAGGCTTTAGGCTGGCCATACATTATACAATTTCCTTGCACAATTTTCTTTTAGATTTACAAAAACCATATAATATGAGATCAAACCTAAACACTTTCAATTTGTATGCAATCAGGCAGGCCCTTGCATTATACTGTTGACAGTAAATCTAATGGAAATTGAACAAGACAATTGTATAATGTATGGCCAGCTTTAGCCTGGATTCCTACTTGAGCATATTTTCAGTCTTGAGTGTTTTTGTTTTAGCCAATGGAAAACTTGTCCTTGGTGGATGGTTTTTAGACACAAAATTGTGCAAATATCAAGCATTATGCATGTTTTTCAGGTGCTCTCTATTGGGTCTATAAATGCGTGATCATGTCCCAAAGATGGACTGGCTCTGGACCACAAAGTGCAAATGTTCCCAGGTTTGTATTATAATGTATCTCTGGGTAGTCTCTCTTCTCATTTTTAAAGATCTCAGAATCTTTATCAAACATGAATCAGAAGGAATCAGGAAACCAATTAAGTTTTGCTAAGCTTTTAATAAATTCCTTGCATTTTTAACATCATTAGTCACAAAATGTGTTTTACATGCTATGTTTTGATACTAAGCATTGCTAAACACTGCTTACAATGCATACAATGAGTTGACATCAGCTGAAACAGGTTGGTGAATGTAGTCAAGTCAAGCTTCACACTTTAGTCAAGCATAGAAATGTATGCATTACTGATAGTCAATACATTTGAATTGACTGGTTTAAAGTGTATGTCTGGGCAAACTTCCATTTGCTTTAGAAATATTTCCTTTATTTTTCTGTTGCGTCTGCAGAACAAGAAGTGAGGGGAACCTCTCCAGATGAACAGATACAGCAAACAATATTTCATAGGGTTTATAGGGTTCATAACCTCTCTATAAACAAAATGATCCATTTTAATAAAGGTGCAAAAGGAGTACACTTGTAGGCAGGTAATGGTTAACGCTGCCCTGGTTAGGAAGGTTGGGGTTAATTGTGTTCACCGCATCTTTCTTGGCGGGTTTCCTTGGGTACGACCCTGGGGTTCCCTGCTAAGGGGGAGACTGGGTCTTGCTCGAGGTCGGAGTTCCCACTACCAAAGGGGAATTTTGGGACTTGCAGTGCTCCCTGAAGAAACCAAGCATGTACTCCACCGAGAATTGGCTTTTTCCTATGCAGGTATGCTGGGGCAGCCACAAGCCTGAACAATGTTAGGGAATAGGGATGTTAGGGAAAAGTGCACATTATTTTGGACTGTTGTCTGGGTATGTCATCATTTTCACTTATTCAAGTAAAGCATTTTAAACTTTGTCCTCGCCTGGTCTGAAGTTACTAAAGGGGTGTATTGCAAGTAACAGGCACACATAGTTACAGCTCAGGTCAAAAAGCACTTTGAGGTATGAAGATAATGGTACAAAAGTTTCTCCAGTGTGAAGATAAAGTGGTTACCAAGGGTGACAAAGGTTTCTCTAGCGACCTGTTGTAAGCGTGTACATATGACAGGTGAGCTAGCCTCTTGCAGCGAGGGAGATGCTGTCAGCGCCCCTTCTGCAGTGATCTGTCTCCCATAGCAATGTGAGCAGATCTGCACCAATGGGGCCCTTAGCCTGTACACAGATATAGAAGTGTTACGTTATGTGCACACATGGAGTCCACAGTAGGTACACGGCAGCACCCCATACTGTTACTGGGAGTGGCATAGTAGTAATACGCTGGAGAGGTATTTTTTTTCTGTTCATGCATCTGCTGAAATATTGCTGTTACCCCTAAATAACCCTCAATGATAAACAGGATGAGATAGAGACTCGTGCTCGGATGGCCCCAGTACTCAGGCATCCAAATGTCCAATCAAAGAGAAAAAATCCGGCACCACAATGTCTCAAAAATAAAACATTTACGATTTTATTAAATCCATCCAATAAAAGAAATCAACACCTGTAGTTATTGACGCGTTTCAGACTCTTACATAGGCCTTGTATATACTATGTATTGTGACTAAGGCCTATGTAAGAGGCTGAAACGAATGTACAATATGTAAATCACTGCATAAAATTGTTGGCGCTCTAAAAATACCTGTAATAAAATAGGTCCTATATAAACTGACCCTAGTTCAGTATATACATGTGTGTATGCATGTGAGAAAAGTAACTGACTGTAAGCTCCTTAATGGCAGAACCTGATGTGAATGTACAGTATGTAAAGGGCTGAAATTGCCGGCACTATATAAATGCCTGTAATAAAAATAAAATCCTGCCCAACTGCTTTAAAAGGAAAGTGTAGTTGAGGCTATGAAAATATACACCAATCAGCGATTAAGTTATGACCACCCACCTAATATTGAATAGATCACGCTTTTGTTGCCAAAACAGCCCCTTTTGCTGCCAAAATAGCCCTGACCCATCAAGGCATGGATGCCATTAGCTCTCGGATGGTATGCTGGGGTATCTGGCACCAAGCCGTCAATAGCAGATCCTTTAATTCCTGTAAGTGCTATGATGGGGCCTCCATGGATCGGACTTGTTTTTCCAGTGCATTCCACAGATGCTCAATCGAATTGAGGGCCGGAGAATTTGAAGGCCAGGTCAATACCTCAAACTCATGGTTGTGTTTCTCAAACCATTCTTGAACCATTTTGCAATGTGGCCGGGTGCATTATACTACAGAAAGAGGCAACTGCTATCAGTGAATACCGTCCTATGAAGGGGTATACTTGGTCAGCAACAATGTTTAGGTAGGGGCTACATTAAGATAGGGGCTGCAAGTAACATCAACATAAATGAAAGGACCCAAGGTTTCCCAGCAGAATATCGCCCAAAGAATCACACTGCCCCCACCAGCTAGCCTTCTTCCCATGCTGTCTCCTGGTGCCACCTCTTCCCCAGGTAAGTGATGCACATACACCTGGGCATCCACATGATGTAAAAATAAACATGATTCGTCAGACCAGGCCATCTTCTTCCATTGCTACGTGGTCCAGTTCTGCATGTGCCCATTGTAGGTACTTCTGGCTTTGGACACAGGTCAGAATGGGCACCCTGACCAGTCTGCAGCTACGCGGACCCATACACAAACTGTAATGCCCATTTTTCTGCTTGCAACACATCAACATTAGGGGCAACATGTTTACTTGCTGCCTAGTATTTTCCAATGCTTTCAGGTGCTATTGTAACAAGGTAATGTTATTCACTTAATTTGTTAGTGGTCAAAGTTGTGGCTTATAGGTGTAGGTTTTTACTACAATATCTATGTCTATCTACACTCACTGGCCACTTTATTAGGTACACCTTGCTAGTACCGGGTTGGACCCTCTTTTGCCTTCAGTACTGCCTTAATGCTTCATGGCATAGATTCAACAAGGTGTTGGAAAAAATTCTCCGAGATTTTGGTCCATATTGACATAATAGCATCACGCAGTTGCTGCAGATTTGTCAGCTCCACATCCATGATGCGAATCTGCCGTTCCACCACATCGCAAAGGTGCTCTATTGATTGAGATCATGTGACTGTGGAGACCATTGGAGTACAGGGAACTCATTGTCATGTTCAAGAAACCAGTGGTGAGATGATTGGAGCTTTGTGACATGGTGCATTATCCTGCTGGAAGTAGCCATCAGAAGATGGGGACACTGTAGTCATAAAGGGATGGACATACTGTAGGCATCAACAATACTCAGGTAGGGGGTGGCATCTAAAAGATGCTCAATTGGTACTAAGAGGCCCAAAGTGCACCAAGAAAATATCCCCCACACCATTACACCACCAGCCTGAACCATTCATACAAGGCAGGATGGATCCATGCTTTCAAGTTGTTTACGGCAAATTTTGACCCTACCATCTGAATATTGCAGCTGAAATCGAGACTCATCAGACCAGGCAACGTTTTTTCAAATCCTCTATTGTCCAATTTTGGTGAGCCTGTGCGAATTGTAGTCTCAGTTTCCTGTTCTTAGCGGACAGGAGTGGCACCCTGTGTGGTCTTCTGCTGCTGAAGCCCATCTGCTTCAAGGCTCAATGTGTTGTGCATTCAGAGATGGTATTTTGCATACCTTGGTTGTAACACGTGGTTATTTGAGTTACTGTTTTCTATCATCTAGCACCAGTCTGCCCATTCTCCTCTGACCTCTGATATCAACAAGGCATTTTCATCCACACAACTTCCGCTCACTGGATATTTTCTCTTTTTTGGACCATTCTCTGTAGACCCTAGAGATGGTTGAAAATCCCAGTAGATCAACAGTTTTTTAAAATACTCAGACCAGCCTGTCTGGCACCAACAACCATGCCACTGTCAAAGTCACTTATATCCCCTTTCTTCCCCATTCCAATGCTCAGTTTGAACTTCAGAAAGTCGTCTTCACCACATCTAGATGTCTAAATGATTTGTGTTGCTGCCATGTGATTGACTGATTAGCAGTTTGTGTTACCAAGCAATTGAACAGGTGTACCTAATAAAGTGGCCGATGAGTGTATATCTACATATCTGTTTATGTTACTTTAACTGGGCTTTAAGTTAACAGTTTAAGGGAGCATTTACAATGCAAATCACTACTTTGTATTCCAATTTAGTAAAGCTGCCATGACACTACTGTAGTCAGAGTTCTTGGATACCAGCATGGTCCGTGTACAGTACAGGGTGTATGTAGGGCAAGCATTCACTATTGTATTGTACACCTTGTAGGAGAGAAAAGGCCTTTGTTTAGTCATGTGAACAGTTTGCCTTTCTAAACAGGAGAAAGTTTGGAATTCTGCAATAAATGAAAACGCTGTTGATGTTTGAGAAACTTTCTCCTCAATCCAATTGCTTAAAATGTAAATAACGTTTGTTTTCTACCTTTGTGGAATTTTCATGAGGGATTTCGGTAGGGGTCATTTTTAAACATGCACTTGGGTGCAAATATTTCGGTATTTCCATAGTAACCAATCAGACCTGATCTCGGTTTCTAACTTAAACAGATAAAAGTGTTTAATCCTTGCTGGTTGTTGAGCTTGCAATGAAAGAATTCCACCTATTGCATTCCACATTTCATCCTTTCATACAGTTATAACATTCTCAGTATTCTAGTCAGCACTCCATCCAGGATATATAAATAAGCTTTAGAGAGGATCTGAATTGTGGAAGATGTGCCCCCAAAAATACAGAAATAGGCAAAGGACCAGTATTGTTTGTGGTCTTCCTGGTAGATCCACAAGAATCACGAAGTGGCCTCATGGGGTTGTGAACTCATGGCACCCCTTTTTAGTTTAATTCAAGTTAAATTAAGGATGTTGCAAAGGAATTTTTGTACTTGGCAGTTTCAGGCTATCCTTTTTGTCTGTTTCAGGTGACCTCTTGTTAGCTGTCTCCAGGCAGGGATTTTATCAACAGTCCCTGGTTAGATCTGTCAGTCTCCTATGAGCTTGGATTGGCCCTGGACTTTTAGAGGGAAAACCAATTGTGGGTCTAACTCACCAATATTTTTGCTACTGAGGCTCCCATCAGCAGATGAATCTTAAGCCAAAGCGAGCTGTACCGTCCTCCCTCCCCTAGTGACATGTTATACTTATCTAGTCTATGCAATGGTTTTGAACAGAGAAGCCTTGATCCTCCTCTTCTGCGCTCCTGGCTCCTCCCTCCCTCCAAACCGCTTGCTATGGGGGCACTCGTGCGGATTCAAACCTGAGCTGGCTCTGTGCATCCATTTACACACAGAGCACGGCTCTGCCCCACCCCCTCCTCACTGGCTGTGATTGATAGCAATGGGAGCCAATGAGGAGTGGAGAGAGTTGCAGCTGTCGTACACATCACTGGATCGAGATCAGGCTCAGGAAAGTATTTGGGGGGGAAGCTGCAGAGAATGCATTAAGGTTAAAAAAACTTTCAGCCTTTAGAACCACTTTAGAAGTTTGGTTTGGATTATGGTTAATCATTTAAAATAAAGTTTTTTCAGTTTATTTAATATGTTTTTGACCCTTATAAAGGGCTGCTGACTAACATTTTCCAATGTTCTTGTCTTGTTGTTTATTCCATTACCTTACTTTCCTTTTCAGGTTGTTTTCATTACTGTCGTTGACTAAGGGTGCATTAGGCGTCTGCAGTCCCCTACCACTTATCTTTTTGCCCTGTACTGCACTGTATCTCTATGTGGAGGGGGCCATCTTGGTAGAGCCAGGGTCTTGCTTCATCATGTCAGACCTTCCCTCGAGGACTGAATCTAGCAGTAGCAGGAGAGGGCCAGAAAGCACAGGTCTACAAAATTAATAAATCAGGAGCAGACGCATTCTTCATTGCAGCTTTCTCTCCAGCAATGAGAACAAGGAGCAGCACAGTAGTGATTGCACAAAATCTTACTCCAAATTTTGTGAGACTAGAAGCCAGAAGCAGCAGTGCTTTACATGGTTTCACAATGCTGATATACAGCTATGAGGTTGAAGGCAAAGGAGATGCACTACTACAAGGAATTTAAGATAAGAGCCACATTTATTTTAGGGTAACCAACTTAAACGTTAAGTGGTTCCCTGGCACTGCTGGTATGGCTCTTTATAATATTGCAGCCAACTCACTTTGTTATGAAATCCTACACTTTCAAACTAATGTAGCACCCTGGTGTTTAGGCAGGGTTGCTCGCAAATTTAGTTTGCCAGATAGTAAATGTTCTGGTTAATTGTTAGAAGATCCACTGATCCCTCTCTAATTCTGGAGTTGCTGCACCTTTTCTCTTCTGTCACTGGGTGGCACTGTTGCTGGTGACATTAGATCAACAAGGGCACATCAAGGTCAGATTATGAATGAATGGGGTGTCTCAGCTAATTAGCAGGGGTTTCTTTAGTCCTTTGGTCTGCTGGGAGAGCCTATTTATTTGGGTGGAGTCAGGTGATCGGGGTTCTGTGCCACCTGGACGGCTGTCTGGGTGGACGTGTTTTATGTCATCCCGGGTTGCTAGGCCAAAGGCCTGCGGCCTATCCAGCAACACCTGACTGCTATGCAGCCTGCGGTCTATCCAGGAGTAGGAGAAGCAACGTAGGTTTGGGACTGCAGGTTTGGAGTCCAACCTAGTTACGGAGGTTCAGCCGGACGGGGAACCAGTCGTGGTTGGAGTTAAAGGGGAAGCAGTCGCCACTAAGGGACCATCCTCCTTATTACCAGAGTCTTTTGTGAGTAAGCCTGAAGAAATACCAGAGCAGTCCTCTCACCAGCCGGGGATGCTGAAGAAGTGGGAAAGCTTCAGCAAGTGCCAAGCCAGGGACCCAGCGGGTTAGCGGGGGTGACGCTTGAGGAGTATACAGCGGGTTAACTGTGGAAGAGCTCGGGGGATCCAGTAGGCGGCTGGGATCTGGAAGTCTAGTGAGAGACTGGGAGCTCAGTGATTAAATACCTACAGTGGGAAACTGTGAGATAAGAAAAGAACTGTACTCTGTTGCCAAGTTCTATGTGTGAAGATCTTTGGAAACTGTTAAAAGCTTAGTTGCCATAGACAGCGGTCCTGCCAATACAGAAGTTGCATCCGACTGGAGGCTTTGAACTTAATAGCTGTCTGCCTATTGTGTCTCAGAGTCCGCTAATTGTTATTGCATCTACCTAAGGGTGTCCTGGCCCTAACCCTCTCTCCCACAGTTCTTGTTAAGAGACAATAAATCTCTTTATTTGCATTCAAAAAGTGACTGTTCCCCATCATTTCATCTTGCATTACACCCACCATGCCTGGTAACCCACTCTACAAGAATGAATGTCAACTCTCCCTGACTCTGGAGGTCACCATCAGGTCTCTAGAGCAGTGTTTCTCAACTCCAGTCCTCAAGGCGCCCCAACAGGTCATGTTTTCAGGCTCCCCATTATTTTGCACAAGTGATTTGATCAGTTTCACTGCCTTAGTAATTACCACAGCTGTTTCATCTGAGGGAAATCCTGAAAACATGACCTGTTGGTGCGCCTTGAGGACTGGAGTTGAGAAACACTGCTCTAGAGGACCGGGAGGCCGCTACACTAAAGTTCCACCCTGCACTTTACAGAGTGTTTATACATTTTTGGGGTACCGCTTAAAGCGTAACCACTTTCCCCTCTGGGTGATCTATGTGCATTGCAAGGATTATAGCGATCTTTGTTGCAGATTCCTACCTTTTGTTATTCTGAAGAAATCACTGTTTGTTCCCCTGTGCTGAGTAGGTCTAATGGGAGTGGTTTCATAATTATCAGCCAGCTGTGCGTCTGCAGAGCACTAATGAGGAAACCTGCAGGGTCTGCATCCCTTTAGACGTGTTCATATTGGCAGGAATTTCTTTCTCAAACAATAGGTACTGGAACTTAACCACGGCCCCAAAAAACCCCACCCCTACACACACCCTCCAAATCACATCAAATAGTGGGTGTGTTCAGTCAAATTTCACGAAAACAGTAGGAGGGTCTTAAAGGGGCATTAAATACCAGGATTGCATTACATACAGAGTGCAGAGCTGTCACTTGTAAACACAGAAACCAGATTTGTGTACAAGTGATTGTGGTGAGCAGGGACCAAAGGGTCTGAGCCAGAGGTGGTGGAACTGAGTTCCACCAAGTTCCCCCTGAAAAAAAGCCCTGCCTATTGGGAGTATCTCCCCCCCCAAAAAAAATTTTTGTTGCAGGGGATGCCTGAAATCTGACTTGCATCTTAGTGCAGACTTCCGGGAAAATCAGTGAGCCAATCACACAAGCAGGAAATTATGTTTCTGGGGGGCGTTCTGTACACATCCTGTGTACAGAACACCTCCAGGTAGCCATATTGCATTGCATTTTCAGCAAATGACAGCGGCTGCAGATTGAAAAGGAAAGGTAATTTTTAATAACTTTCAATTACAATATGACTTGTATCACAATTGTATACGCTAGATTACTTTTTCTTTGCTTTTTTTTTTCCCCCACGAAAGTGGAGTTACCCTTGGAAGAACATTTAAAGCTAAACTACAGGCAGATAAGATGGAACAAATGAACACAGCTCTGTCATCATTAATGCATCAATAATCATACTTTGCAAATATTGTAAGTACCTGAATCTGGTGGTAGGAGGATACCTTTATTTAAAAGTGAAACTGCTGCAGAAAAATTACATCCCCTCTCCTGCCAGACAGATCTGTGCTTTGTGGCAGATCTGTGTAAATCTCAGGACTGTACCGACATGTCAGGTAAAATAGCTCTCATAAATGTATATCATCTGTGTATTTATCTGTATATCTGGAGTTTAGCTTTTATCAAGAAGATTGTTACATGTGTAGCGTCCCTGCCTAAACTGGAGTGCCACTAGCCTAAATTTAGTGGGCAGCTAGGCTGTAGCCAGCCTGAGCTCTCATTGATATTATTTTCTGCATACACAAGGTTTCCCCTTAAAGTGGCTGTAAAGTCACTACTGAGAAATCCCATAATCCCCTCTCTTACAGGAAGATATACCGTGCAGTATATGTGTTTTTTAAAAATGATTCTGCAAAATAAAATTTTTTACAGCGCTCACATGACCTGCTGGAGTTCTCCCTCCCTGATCCGAGTACTACAGTGGGAGGGGCTGAGATTCCCCGCCGACGTCAGCCAGAAGGAGAGGAGGAGAGCAGCGGGAGGTCATGTGAGTGCCCAGTGGCACTGTAAGTAAGGTATTTTGTGGAATAATTAAAAAAAACACAGCTACTGCACATTATATCTTATATCTTCCTGTAAAAGAGGGGATTACAGGATTTCTCAGTATTTATTTTGCAGCTAAAGCAGCGTGAGGGGAAGGGCGGGGAGGAGATGGATCACACACAGACTCTCGAGCTGACAGGCAGGAAGGCAGGGGGAGCGGGGGAGAGGGGGAGAGAGGAGAGTCACGTAAACTGACCATGGTAATCAGGGATCAGCAGCCCTGTTTCCTGTGGCTAACACACTAAGAGGACACAAAAACTGGCAGGATCAACCAGGTTTTATAGAAAACAGAGAGGGACAAATGACACAGCGCAAGCACTATGCTGTGTATCCTACTTTAAAGAATCAGGATTTTTTTTTAGGGTTACAATAACTTTAAGCTCAGAATAATGTTTCCTTCTTCCTGTTGCTACAGAGTGTTTTCCAGTAGACAGAATAAAAAAAAAACAATGTTATATGATTTATGAATATTTATTTCACCCTGGCCAAGGGCTAGTTTGTTTAGGTCAGTGATGTGAGCTGGATGATGAGATAAATATTCAGGGAGTCCTTCTAGAAAAGTCTTTTATCCCTCAGGCTTCAGCTTGAGATGGGAAATGGGCCTATGCCCATAGGGCCTTGACCATACTAAGGATGCTAAAAAAGGGAGCCATCTTTCAGGAAGCTTGTTCCGACAAATGCTGGTCTCAGCCTAAAGCAGAATTCAGCAACTTTGCAAAAAGTATAGGTACACTATGAGTTAAGTCTAGATAGGTGCATGACACCTCCGGGACTTATCTCTTTTATCTTGTGACAGGTTTATTGCACTCCCGGAGGATACACTCCGGCTGTGAGAAGAGAGAAGCACACAAAACAGCTATGCCCATCCCTCTCCTCTGCTGACAATTCACAGAAGCCATTTATATTTTGTGAATGAGTTCACATAATACAAAGGCTTCTGTGAATGGACATAGGGAAGGGAGGAGAGGGAGGGCATAGCAGTTCCAGAGACTCTGCTTTTAAAGGAACTGAGACCACAAGGAGCACCCTTGGAACTCTGGAATTTATCTTCCTGGAGTACAATAAATCTGTCAGATGTGAATAATAGGCAGGCACCTAATTGAACTTAAAGCGGGGTTACACTCAAATTTTTAACTTAATCTTACCCCCTTCAGTTAATTGCATAGATGTTCAAATGCCGCACGAAATTTTTTTTTATTGCTGTAATTACCTTTATATTGTTTTCAATCTTAGTTTATTTTCAAAAGTAAGAACACAAAGAATATAACAGAAAAATACCATTCTTTACAGTTTGGCAACACATATAGTATACATAGAATAGTGAGGTGTACTTTACCCATGTATAAACAGGAGTGATCATTTTAACATACAGCTTTCGGTGAACTACTGGTATATCATATTGTATATTGAAATCTTTATTCTAAGAGAGGAATAATATGCGGGTGGGGGCCAACATATAATGAACCTTGTAGTCTCGCGGGTTGGTGTTATCTGAGGGTTCCCTCTCAACGGATTAGAATTAGAAGTCTTTTATTCACCTATTATAGATAATCAAGTCATTTAGCTAGTCCAAAGATATGATCTTTAACTATATATGTGAGTGGTCGGTTCAGTACTTAACAAAGAGGAGACAGAAAAAGTCAGAAATAAGAACGTGAGTAGAAGTGTGGGATGGTACCGGAGGCACCAGGCACTCCAGCATGGCTAATCGGAGGGTAAGGGTGGGGTATCTCTGACCCAAAGGGAAAACTCATCAGAATAGCGAAACATGGACCATGAGGTCCAGGTGGCGGTAAACTGCTCCTCCTTTCCCACTTCCTCCGCCAACAGGCGCTCCAGATCTCTTATCTGGTCCACTTCAACCACCCATTCTCCCAAGGAAGGCACATCTGTCGTTTTCCAATGTCGGGGGATCACTGTCCTAACTGCTGCCAGAAAGTGGCGCAGTACATCTTTTTTAATCGACTTGAGGGGGCCTGGGAGTATAGATAATAGGGCTATCTCTGGTGTGGGTTTGATTGATGTCGCCATCAGCCTGCTGTAAAGATCAAAGACATTTTGCCATAGTTTCCAGATTGGAGGGCAAGCCCACCAGATGTGAAGCATTGTCCCGCTAGAGGACAGGCATCTCCAACACACGTCTGTCAAAGAGGGGTTAAACTTTTTAATATCTACTGGGCATCTGTACCACCTCGTTAATAATTTAAACCCTTTTTCTTGGTTCTTGGTTGCCAGGGAAATCCTATGCGTTAGGATAAAGCTTTTTTGCCAATCAGTGGGGGAGATGGAGTGTTGCAGCTCCGCTTCCCATTTCTGTGTATATGTTGGAAGGTCAGGGGCGTATTCGTTCAGTAGTAGGGAATACAACAGTGATACTACATGTATTGGTGGGTCTGGTTGTAAAAGCAGTTCGTCAAAGTCTGATGGGTCGGCCAGTATCTCTGAGATGGATGAGGAAGTGCGTATGTATGACGTTATTTGACCCCTTTGTAACCACATTGTTGAGGTCCCTAATTCCGTCCGAGAGGGTATGTCTGTTCTCAAGGATGGGTCAGCGCGTAAGACCTGTGCTAAACGTCTATGGCTATCCCTACTCCAGGGTCCAAATCTTAACTTGTTCGCTGCTGGGGGGAAAGCCGGAGTCCCGAAGAGAGGGGTCATTGGGCCCTGGATTTTAGACAATTTACTCGCTGAGATCATGCGGTCCCAAATCTGGAGAGTTTGGCGAGTAAGAGCAGTGGAGAATAAGCCGTCCCCACGCCCAGCCATAGGGGTCCACGGCAGGGCGCAAAGATCAGCCTCATTAAGATATTTCTCTAGTTGAACCCAAAGTTTGGAGGAAGAGTGGTGGAACCAATCCACTATACGCACGAGTACCGCTGCCTTATGGTATTACCTTTATATTGTACATTATTGTGGCACTTCCTGTCTCTCCTCCCATGGGAGTAGGCGTGTTTATTGCCTTTCCTCGGCGCCGCACTGCCTCCTGGGAGCTTAGTGTCAGGCTTCCCAAGATTCAGTGCGGAAACACTGATCATGCGTGTGAACAAGCTGTGAATGAACAGCGTTCACTGCATCCAGGAAATCAATGCTTGTGGGCTTCACATGCCCACAAGCAAGATGGAAACAGCCAGCATCACATTTTTTAAGTTATTCTTCAGTACGAAAACAGACAGATGCGGAAATATTACACCCAAACTGTGAGTATTATTTTGGGGTTAGCAAAGTGTCTCAATGACCTAAAAAAAAAAAAAGATTGGTCGCCGGACTCCCGCTTTAACTTATGTTATGCCTGCAGTTTTTATAAAAGTCCTAGATTTCAGCTTTAAAGGCACAAATTGAAGAATTGTTGGTCTCAATTTTTAGGCACTCTCTTGGCCATGAGAGGGACTGAAGTTATTACTCCGCTTTAACTGAGAGAATATTTTCCCTGTTTGGGTATCAATAAAGCCTATCCTCAACTCCCCCCAATAAAACCAGTAAGAACTATTAAGAATTTCAAGTGATTTCTGCTAAGTTGGCAAATCACATTAAACATAGGGAACTTCAGTGGATGTGCATGTGGAATTCTTCTTGAGGTCTGACCATTCGTGATGGTGTGATCCAGAACATTTGAGTATGACCATCCTGGAAAGCTGCTGTCTGTTGTTTCTATTTGTTCAGCCAAGATCCCTCCACGCACTGTAAAGATAAAGAGAATATTACTGCCTCTCGTGTAAACCTTTTTATTAAAGCAGCTTGTTGTTTGCATGCAGACACTTCTAGGCACACAATGCAAGCAGTGCCAGGTTGTAAAGTGGCTTCATGGTATGGCCATGCTAAAAATACCACTGATAACAACCAGCTGTGTAGCCCGGCCCAGCATTGTTCCACTAACTGGTTACATAAGCCTATTTACTTTATTATAAATGGCTGCGTAGATGGGTTTATAGGTGGCTGCCACAGTGCACTGGAAATGGAATTTGAGCATGATTTGCTCTCATCTGAACATGCAGACTTTCTGATGACATACCAAAAGGCTTGAACTGGCTCACCAGAGGACTACAGGATCCTCCAGTAGACCCCTGGTGCAGTAGTAAAAAAGTACAGTGTACCAGGGTTCACTGTATTCCAGCAGTCCTGCATGCAACTTTGCTAACTCTCTCTACTGTTAACAGTGATCTGCTATTCAATAGTTAGATTATAGTTTTATCTCTGGCAGAGTGAACAGCATGGGAAACAGGGAGCAGCCAGGTGCCTTTCCTATGTATCCTATCTGTCGGTTCTCAAGGAAACCAGACCACTCTTGGACCTTTCTGGTTGTGTAACATGTGTGTGTGAATGTGTTTGTGTCCCCCTTCACTGGTTGGACTGTGTGTGGATAGGGAGAATACTCTGCAGTCCCCTGCATTGACTCCTCCTTGTGGGCGTCCTGGGTCATAGGCGCATTGTAAGGTCAGATAAAACCCACAGAGAAGAGAAGAGACGAGGAGGGTCTCTTAATGAGTGTTTTGTCTAATGCCATAAACCCCTTCTATCCACGTAGATAAGTGGAGACTATTCTTGTAAATCTGCAGATTTGCTGTACTATTTGTTTAAGAGGCAAGAGGGTATAGGCACAAGTAGAGAAGACTGACCATGGCCAGTCATTATGGGTCTTAAATTAAATAAGGGAACGAAGGGTGAGAGGCCTTCAGATAATGCCCAGCACAAGATGAGCGCTAGAGAATATATGAACCAAAGGTACTATTCCGCCTATACCGAGCCCCTAGATAAATGGGTATAACGGACAAAGGGAACAGCTAAACCTTTAAAATCTGAAGGGACTTTTGATACATATATGGCAAACTTTTCTGCATGATTATGGCCCACTACTGTGCAGTGAAGGAACGTGGAGAATAGCTTGCACATGGGAGACGCTTGACGGAGATTTTTAATAAAAGTACTGCCCAAATGTACTATGTTTGGCCAGAAGACTCTGTACAGGAGGACCCCCCACCTTATGTGGCTGCCAGTTTGGCTATAAGGGGTCCATCCACAAAAGCACAAGAATTAGATTACATGAAACACACAAAAGATGAGCTGGGCAATATAGCAAAGAGTAGAGGTTTACCAGGCCCATATCAACCTACAAAGAGGGATTTGGCTTGTATCCTAGAAACGGGTGATTGGCATAAATCAAAAGGCACATATTCAAAACTAGATCTCTCTGAATATAAGGCTTTGGCCAGAGAAAGAGAGATAAGTCTGAACTTCTGGAGCAAACCATAATTTCCAAATTGTGGCAGCAAGATGAAGAGAGAACAAAGGGAGACGCCACCCATTCTGCCCCTGTCACAGAACAATCTGTTGCAGTTTATCCTGTCAGAACCCAATTCGTTTTTGAAGGTAATGCTGTTGACAGTAAGTGTCAAATTAAATGGCATGTACCTTTTAGTCCCCAAGAAATATAGCCATATTAGAGGGATTGGGAGATCCTAGAAAGAATCCAATTGGGTTTGCAAACAAACTTAGTGCTGCACAGGCAGAATATGAGGCTTCTGCTACTGACATTCATCAGCTTCTTATTAAAGCAGTGGGAAGCAACATGTCTGGGTCTATACTTAAAGAATGTGATGTAGATGTCCCAATTGCTCACAGTTCCCAATATGTGAAAATATCGGTTACCTGAGATTCCATGTTATTGCATCCAGTTTTTTAGGAGCAGGTATACCATCCATACGTAGAGGGTTATATTATATATGTGGAGATAAAGATTACGCCTGGCTTCCTACTAATGTTACAGGTACGTGTTATATTGGGAAGATAGCAGGCCAGAATACCCTTAAGTGTTCAAAAGAAGGTGACATGGCATGGTCATGGTTCCCTTCCTGGACAGGATGGGGAATTGAAGCAATGAAAAGAATAAATAATTACACTAGAATTGTAGATGAGATTATTAACCTTACTACCACTGATATAGGTTTATTAAGTGAAGAAATGGCTCAGCTTAACCTCTTGACATCCGGAGGCCGTCATATGACGGCCTCCACTTTCAGGGCTTATATCTGAATGATGTCTGAGGCTACAGACATCATTCAGATACCGGCATTTTCAGCCGGCGATTCCGTACACCATAAGAACGATCATAGCGGCTGTTCCGCCGCTTGATCGTTCTTACGGGCGGCGGGAGGGGACACCCCCCCCTCCCGCCGCCCTCCGGTGCTACTACCGACTCACCTCAGCGATCGGTGAGTCGGATAGCGGATCCGCCGGCGCCGGATGTTCACCATAGAGATTTCCGGCGGACCAGATGGTCGCCGGAGTCTCTATGATCGTTCGGAGGCCGGGCGCGATGTTATGACGTCACGCCCGGCCTCTGCATTCAAAAAAACGGCGCCGCTTCGGTTGTGAAGCGGCGATCGTTTTATTTTTTTTTTTTATTTTAGGCTTCCCAGCCTAGAGGTGAGATGTGGGGTCTTATTGACCCCATATCTCACTGTAAAGAGGACTGATCGTGTCATATTCCTATTACAAGGGATGTTTACATTCCTTGTAATAGAAATAAAAGTGATCAAAAAAAAAATATTTTTTTAAAGTGTCAAAATAAAAAATTTTAAGTAAAATTAACAATAAAAAAAAAAAAAAAAATTTTTAAAGCGCCCCTGTCCCCGTGAGCTCGCACGCAGAAGCGAACGCATACGTAAGTCCCGCCCACATATGAAAACGGTGTTCAAACCACACATGTGAGGTATCGCCGCGAACGTTAGAGCGAGAGCAATAATTTTGGCCCTAGACCTCCTCTGTAACTCAAAACATGTAACCAGTAAAAAATTTTAAAGCGTCGCCTATGGGCATTTTTAAGTACCAAAGTTTGGCGCCATTCCACGAGCGTGTGCAATTTTGAAGCGTGACATGTTAGGTATCTATTTACTCGGCGTAACTTCATCTTTCACACAATGCAAAAAAATTTGTCTAACTTTGCTGTTTTGTTTTTTTTTAAGCATGAAACTGTTTTTTTTCCAAAAAAAACGCGTTTGAAAAATTGCTGCGCAAATACCGTGCAAGATAAAAAGTTGCAATGACCGCCATTGTATTCTGTAGGGTCTCTGCTAAAAAAACATATATAATGTTTGGGGGTTCTATGTAATTTTATAGCAAAAAAATGATGATTTTTACATGTAGGAGCAAAGTGTCAGAAATGGCCCGGATATGAAGTGGTTAAAAAAAGTAGTATTAGAGCATAGATTAATGCTAAATTATCTCACTGCAGCTCAAGGTGGGATGTGTAAGGTATTTCACACTGACAGTTGTATATACATTTCTGATCATGAGGAAATTATTAAAGGGCATCTTGCTAAGATAAGAGAACTACAGAATAAGGCCAGAGATATTGCTAAATATGGATGGAACACCTTAAAGGGATTAGGAGCTTTGGTGAATTTTTATATGGCATAGCAGCATGGTTACAGAAACTAGGCGCTTACATTGTGATGTTCCTATTTCTTGTATTTGTTATTTACTTCCTCATTAGGCTATGCCTCTGTGTGACTACCCACTGTACCAACAAATGTACCACCAGCCCTGATGAACCCATTATTGTGAGAAAACTAGGAGAGAGCTGAACAGGACACCGTCTCTCTGCGCCAATGTAACAGGAGTTACCAGCAATCGGCTGAATGTAACATGGAGAAGAATGGTGTCAAATAAACAAAAGGAGGGAAATGACATGGACTTTCGCTGTATTGTTCATTTAAGCACAAGAGACTCCATTTTGTTCAAGCTGTTGAAATGTGTTCTTTAACCTTCACGTAACACAACACACAGACACATCTGCTGCTAGAAGCTCTCTCTGTCTCTACTCCCCCCTCCCCTCTCAAGGTTTTACTTTTGCAATTGTTCTATTCGCCAGCTTTTAATAATATATTCCTATTTTTTAGCTTTTAATAACATATTTCTGTTCGTTAGTTTTTAATAACATGTCACACCACCCCTTTCTTATCTATGTATAAAATAACATGTAATAATAAACTTTAAGCAAAGTGACTACGTCCTGTGAATCTGTTCTTGCAGCTGCAGTTAATTTATTAATTTCTGTTTCTAGAGTCCCAATCAGAAATAATTCCACAACAGTAAACTTACTTAACACCAATGATATATTTTATGTATTTATTACAGGTACTTACAGTATATAGCACCGGCAATTTATGCAGCGTTTAACATATATATTGTACATTTATATTAGTCCCCACACTCAAGTTGCTTACAACCTAAGATCCCTAACTCACATGCATATATACATATCAGGGCCAAGTTAGACAGGATCTAATTAACCTACCAGAGTGTCTTTGAAGTGTGGCAGGAAACCTGAGTGCCTGGAAGAAACCCATCAAGGCACAGGGAGAACATGCAAACTCTGTGCATGTAGTGCCATAGTTGGGATTCAAACCAAGGACCCTAGTGCTGCTAGGCAGAGGTGCTAACCACTTAGTCTCTGTATTGCGTACCAGCAAGTCCTTCATCATGTTATAAAACTGCCTTTTGAGATGGAGTGCGACATAAGCGGAGGTTGGCAAAGGCTGCAAACTGGACAATCTCCTCAACAAAGTTTTCTATGCCTTTGAAGTCAGGCTGTTCTGTATCCTGAAATCCACACACTTTGTGAATTTTTTAAATAGTAAAACAAATTTTATAATTATTAGATTTTTTTTTAAAGGAAGTCTGGGGCCCCCTCTGGCAGGGGGGCCCTTGCCAATTGCCCCCTTTCAACCCTTATTAATCCGGCACTCCTCACACACATGAACACCAATAATAGAACTTTTTGCTTACCAGCAATGTATGGGACAATGTTGCATATTTCTTACCCCTGCACTCTGTACACCACGTTGTTTGTTACATAATCCTAATCCATGTGTTTCTTGCCTCAATAGTTTCTGGTTGCTAAATCTTCCCTTCTTAACTGCTTGCCGCCCGTGGTGCGGCTCTTGTTCTGGGACGACTGTTGCTAGGACCCGGTGCGACCCCGATCTCTGTAAAGAGCCATGTCCACGGCTCTTTAACCATGTGATCGGCTGTGTCCAATCACAGCCGGTCACATGTAAACACAGACATGCCCGTAATGGGTTCTCCTCGCCTCACACTGACAGAGTGTGAAGCGAGGAGAGCTGATCAGCGGCATCTCCACGCAGGGGCACATCTAGGAAGGTAATCAGGGCACTGATCATCAGTGCCCTGATTACAATATAGCACTATAGTGTCACCAATCAGTGTCCACAATTGCCCACCAATGCCAGCAATCAGTGCCCACCAGTGCCCACAAGTGCCACCAATCAGTGCCCATTAGCGATGCCAGTCAGTGCTGGTTATCAGTGCCGCCTATCAGTGCTGCTCATCAAGTCCCGATCAGTGCCACCCATCATTGTCCATCAATGTCGCCCATCAGTGCCACCCATCAATGCCCATCAGTGCCCATCAGTACCGCCTATCCATGCCGCCTATCAGTGCCCGCCAGTGCTGCCTATCAGTACCCACCAGTGCCACCTATCAGTCCCCACCAGTGCCGCCTATTAGTGCCCATTGGTGCCACCTAACAGTGCCAATCAGTGCCACATATCAGTGCTAATGAGTGCCACATATCAGTGCCACCTATCAGTGCCCATTAGTGCGACATATTAGTGCCTCCTCATCAGTCCCACCTAATCAGTGCCCATAAGTGCCGCCTCATCAGTGGCCATAAGTGCCACCTCATCAGTGCCCATAAGTGCCGCCTCATCAGTCCCCATAAGTGCCACCTCATCAGTCCCCATAAGTGCCACCTCATCAATGCCCACCAGTTCAGCCTATCAGTCCCCATCAGTGCCGCCTCATCAGCACACATCAGTGAAGGTGAAAAATTACTTAGTTACAAAATTTACTGACAGGAAAAAAACATTTTTTTCAAAATTTTTGGTCTTTTTATTTTTTGTAAAAAATAAAAAACCCAGCAGTGATTAAATATCACCAAAAGAAATCTTGATTTGCTTGAAGAAAATGATAAAAAATGTGTTTGGGTACAGTGTAGCATGACTGCGCAATTGTCATTCAAAGTGCGATAGCACTGAAAGCTGAAAAATGGCTTGGGCAGGAAGGGGGTGTAAGTGCCCTGTTGGCAAGTGGTTAAAGGTGTTTTAAACCCTCTTTTTTTTGTATTAAAATAACAAACATGCCTATACCTACCTGCTCTGTGCAATTGTTTTGCACAGAGCAGCCCCGATCCTCTTCTTCTGGGGTGCTCCAGGTCCTTCCTTTTCATCAGGTGCCCCCAAGTCCCGCTGCTGCGTCCATTGACATAGACAGCAGGACTTGGCCCCGCTCCCATGTCACTGGATTTTATTGACAGCAGCGGGAGCCAATGGCTCCCGCTGCTATCAATCTGTCCAATAAGAAGAGAGACAGTAGCTGAAGCTGCTGCTCTCGTGCACATCGCCGGATCGGATTGGGCTGAGGTAAGAAAGGTGGGGTCTGGGGGGCAGCTGCAGCACAGAAGGTTTTTTACCTTAATGCATAAAATGCATTAAGGTGAAAAACCTTGAAGCTTTACAACCACTTTAAGTGTTTTAGCAAAGTTGTCTTTTATAAAAAATTACTCTAGAGCAACCCAAGACTGCAATTAGCGTCAGGTATAAAGTAACCTGAGGTTACAACCTAGCGTCAGGTGTGGTATAACAATTCCTGTGAAACAAAGTGCAAATTCACAGCTGCTAAGCATTGATCACAATCCCACAATCTGTGAAAACATATATACAAAAAACAAAAGAATGCAGCGCTTTGTGATACTGAACATTACAAATGCATAGATAGTGCTATAAACAATGAAAATCAATATTGCTAAAGAATTTAACTATGAACATAAAAAAAATATTTTTTTGTGTAACAAGCAAGCTCACAGTGAAAAAAATGTTTTGTTTTTTTTTTGTATAAAAGTTGTCTTTTATAATAGGCTCAGACAGCATGTATAGTAAACTCTCCTTTTTTTTATTCTGTGCACAAAAAAAGCGGCTGGCAGGCAGGGTTGAACAGAATCCAATCCTCCTCCCAGCCTCCGCCCCCTGTAGTTCTCTTAGCAAGGCCTGGCATACAGTGGGAGGTGGCAAAGAATTAGATGCGGTAGATGTGGGAAAGGTAGGGGGGTTGGGTGGGAGCTGCTAAAGTTTACTTTTCCTATAAACAAGCTGGTGATTGGTAGCCAGGACTGCATAGCAACCAATCACCAGTTTGTTAAGAGGAAAAGTTAACTTTGACAGCTCCCGTTCCTCTGTCCAGTGCTGTGCTCCACTGTAAGTCTCTCTGTATCCTAAATCAGGGAAAGTGTCATTCATTGGTTTTCATTTTTTTAATGCTATTATTATTATAGGATTAAAATATTTACTTAACAAGGCAGTAATGATGTGTACAGTGCCTATAGTAGCCAATCATATTTTATTTTTATCACAGTCAGATCAATTAAATATGCTTTATGTTAATATTTTTAAAGTTGTTGTTGTTAATATTTGTCTTTGTAACTTAATTCTGCATAAAACATTTAACAGCATTATTTCATGAGATAATTTACGAGGGTGTGTTTAGAGCGGAATTAGGGGGGGGGGGGGCAGGGTAGGGGTTGGGTTGGGCAACTGGTATGAAGTAACTCTTAAAGTGGAGGGCCACCCTGAAAAAAAAAAAAATGCACCAAAAATCCTAAAAAAATAAAAAAAAATAAAAATTTGAAAAAAAAAAAAAAAAGTTTACCTGACCTTTTTACCTAACTTTACTGAACCCTTGTTGCTAGGCAGTCTTCCTAATCTGCCTCTTCCTGTTCCGGCGTGTCCTGTTGCTCGGTGAGCGGCCCCGTTGCCTTCCGGGAACTGTGTGTGTTCCCAGAAAACCACGGGGCCATTCACAGAGCGCCGCTCCGCTCGCACGTGCACAGTAGGAAACTGGCAGTGAAGCCGCAAGGCTCCACTGTCTGTTTCCCTTACTTAGGATGGCGGTGCCGGGACCCAAGAGCTGAGGGACGGGTCGGCCTCGGGCGGCCGACATCGCGGGCACCCAGGACAGGTAAGTACTTATTTAAAGTCAGCAGCTACAGTGTTTGTAGCTGCTGCCTTTAAAAAAAAAATTAGCTGGCCGGAATCCCGCTTTAAGGCCTAGCTAGTAGCTCAGGAATTGAAATTTTGAGCCCTGCGTTAAACCATGCCATTTTGAATAATGGTGGGCCCTCCTTCTCACTTCTTCTTGTATAAATGTATACTGTCAATGGCGAAATGTATCTCCAAATACGTACATAGGACAAGCATGTGCTTGTGCTATAAAGAGGACCATTTTCCTGACAGCTGAAAATTGTGCTACCTTCAGCCCCTGACCTATGTTAGGGCCTGATGGCAGCACTGACCACAAACCTGGAATCATAAAAGAATATGAGATTTATCCATAAAAAGCCAGTTTAACATTATGATACCTTACATATGAGTATCAAATCACAAGATTCCCAGTGAAACAAAATTGTTACTGTTGTCATTGAATTGTAAATGTGTATAGTGTTTTGTATTCTATGTTTGAGGGTTATTTAACCCTTTTTTCTTCTGGGGGTAACAGAAGTGTATGGCTATGGCTCTGTTGTTATTGACCACTGCTGCTTAACATTTTTTTTTCCTATTCTTCTGGATAGAAAATTAACAGATAGTATCCCATGACTTTGGCCTGTTTTCTTTCAGGTAGCGCACCTCTCAACACTTTTCTTATCTAGAACAAACCAAAGATAACATTGTGAGATGTTATGTTTTCCACAGATATACCATATAAACGCTAAATGTAGATCAAAATTCGTTCTGAATGACTCCATAAATAGAAGGTTTACAGTCTGAATGGTTGTCTAAGCAAGCTTAGAGCTCAGTGAACTTTTTGAATTCCCAACTTTTAAACTCTTTATAAAATCACAGTCAATACTTATTGCCCTTAAAAGGGAAGCTGATCCAATCAAAGCAAATGCTTGCTTGTCCATGTTCTCGCAAATGGACGGGAAGCCTGAGCCTATAATGTAGATATTTATTAATGCTTGTGGACATTGAAGAGTATTCTTCTGTAGTGTGGGAAGACTTAGCTTTGGGAGCTGAAGAGCAGAGAGATCCAGGAACTTAGCATAGGGAGCTGAGCAGAAATGTACCATATAATGAGGCAGCAAGGACTAAGTATTACATGGACCGAATCAAGCTGTCTGTTTGAGCCACACAGGTTTATCACTAATGATATATCCTTGTGGAGGTCCTGGGGTAAAGACTGAGTATTCTTTTAATTGTGCATTGTGGAACCTACACCTATAACTGGTGATACAAATGAGTATCCAAATCCCAAGGGTTTAGCCAGCTGATCCTTGTCAATTATAGTGAAAGGTTTTTGTTACGTTATTTTTTTCAATTCATGACTTTGTTCTGCTCTATTCCTCATTGCCACCCAATTGGGATTATTTACAAGTTTAGAAACTGTTCAGTTTGCAAAGGGAACAGCCTCTAGTCAAGTAGCAAACCAACCCCAATATCTTTTTAAGAATTCCTAATGGTGTAAATCAGAGTAGAATATGTTGCACTTAGCACCTTGTTCTAGTTAGTAACTTTTTTGTCAAGTGTTGAATTAATACAGTTTTGTTAACATCTGGCTTTACAACCTCTGACATTATACTGTGTGCATTTCACTTCTTTCATCATTTATTGGGTAATATCTTGGTTGACATTATTGATACGTTTTTTGTTCTTTTCAAAACTTTGCACAGAATATTATCATGTCCTGTCTGGTCAAGGAAATCATAATCATGTCATACTATTAGTATGCTTTCAATTTCTCCACATGTTTTTGCAATATTTTTTTGTTGAATAGATTTACTATTAGATTTTATGTCTAATGGTAGCTAAGTTAACTTTCCACTGTAAAAAGTACACAGTAGTAATCACTGTTCACCTGTACTCATCTGCAGTAGCCAAGCCTCACATCCAAGATGAGGAAGAACTGTTTTCCGCACCAATTGGCCTGCATATACTTGTGTGGTAATGGAGAAATGCAGTCATATAATTGCTTTCATTTGATTTCACAGAATCTCTGGAACTCAGAGATGATGTATATTCTTTTCAGTGAACAAATACTGTTACTTGTGCCAGGAATGAAACTCTATTTTTTTAAATGATTGAATATGTCTTCACGAGGGAATTGGGGGGCTTCAGTAACCAAAACTGCAGTGTTTATCCTCATGACACATCACAGGAAGCACCTCCATGGTTAACAGAGGACAGAATTAAAATTAAACCTGGGAAACTTAACATTAATAAATCACATGGACCAGATCGCTTGCACCCAAGGGTACTTAGGGAACTCAGTCAAGTAATTGCCAGACCATTGTTCCTAATTTTTACTGACAGTCTACTGACTGGAATGGTACCAGCTGATTGGAGAAAAGCCAATGTAGCACCAATACTTAAAAAGGGCCCAAAATACATCCCTGGGAATTACAGGCCAGTTAGCCTAACATCAATATTATGTAAACTCTTGGAGGGGATGATAAGGGACTATATACAAGATTTTAGTAATGTAAACGGTATCATTAGCAGTAGACAGCATGGATTCATGAAGAATCGTTCTTGCCAAACCAATCTATTATCCTTCTATGAGGAGGTGAGTTGCCATATAGATAAACGAAGGCCCATAGACGTGGTGTATCTGGATTTTGCAAAAGCATTTTACACGGTTCCCCATAAACGTTTACTGTACAAAATAAGGTCCATTGGCATGGACCATAGGGTGGGTACATGGATTGAAAACTGGCTACAAGGGCGAGTTCAGAGGGTGGTGATAAATGGTGAGTACTCAGAATGGTCAGGGGTGGGTAGTGGGGTCCCCAGGGTTCTGTGCTGGGACCAATCCTATTTAATTTGTTCATAAACGACCTGAAGGATGGGGTAAACAGTGCAATCTCTGTATTTGCAGACGATAGCTAAGCAGGGCAATAACTTCTCAGCAGGATGTGTAAACCTTGCAAGAAGATCTGAACAAATTAATGGGGTGGGCAACTACATGGCAAATGAGGTTCAATGCAGAAAAATGTAAAATAATGCATTAGGTTGGCAAAAATATGAATGCAATCTATACACTGGGGGAGAACCTCTGGGAGAATCTAGGATGGAAAAGGACCTGGGGGTCCTAGTAGATGATAGGCTCAGCAATGGCATGTAATGCCAAGCTGCTGCTAACAAAGCAAACAGGATATTGGCATGCATTAAAAAGGGATCAACTCCAGAGATAAAACGATAATTCTCCCACTCTTCAAGACTCTGGTTCGGCCGCGCCTGGAGTATGCTGTCCAGTTCTGGGCACCAGTCTTCAGGAAGGATGTACTGGAAATGGAGCAAGTACAAAGAAGGGCAACAAAGCTAATAAAGGGTCTGCAGGATATTAGTTATGAGGAAAGGTTGTGAGCACTGAACTTATTCTCTCTGGAGAAGAGACGCTTGAGAGGGGATATGATTTAAATATACAAATACCATACTGGTGACCCCACAATAGGGATAAAACTTTTTCGCAGAAGGGAGTTTAACAAGACTTGTGGCCACTCATTAAAATGAGAAGAAAAGAGGTTTAAGAGCCTTAAACTACGTAGAGGGTTCTTTACTGTAAGAGCGGCAATGATGTGGAATTCCCTTCCACAGGCGGTGGTCTCAGCAGGGAGCATCAATAGTTTCAAGATACTATTAGATAAGCACCTGAATGACCGCAACATACAGGGATATACAATGCAATACTGACATATAATCATACACATGGGTTGGACTTGATGGACTTGTGTCTTTTTTCAACCTCATCTACTATACTATACTATACTATATGGCATGGAACTGACGCGTTTCGTCATTACATCTTCAGAGGGCGCCCTCTGAAGACGTAATGACGAAACGAATCAGGGCATGACCACGCGACCCTGCAGCTTGGCACAGCGAGCGTCATCCTGGGACTCATCGAGGTGGGCGGGACGCTTCGTCTTCCGACCAGCGGTGAGCTGACTCTGTCACACTGACAAGCTGCCTTTTTATCTTATTTATCCTGTAAGGGTAACTTGTATTAGGGGGATTAAGTTTTTTCTTAATAAAAGATATAACACTATGACAAGCATCCCTTCTATTTCTTGCAAGATATGTCCATAAACATCATGGCTATGGAGAACTAACCGGTAACAGCGGCAGTAGAGCAGCCCATCCCTGGGAGAGATATCACAGGCTTACCTGACTTGTACCTCTGGTGAGCATACACTCAAAGGGGGCTATCACGAAGAGACTCGGTGAAGGTGTAGAGGTCGATGAATGGTGCACTTTGGTGGAATTAAAGCTTGTCTTGTACGCCGTCATTTGCATGCGTGATTCATTAGTTAAAAGACTTGCTAGTTTAGCCTGTTTTAGGCTCTATAGATAATATGGACTAAGCCCTTTTATTAATTTCATTTTAATCTATGGACATTATATGAATTATTACACTTGTGGTTTTTAATCCATGTAAAGCGCTGTTAATACTGTCTCATTTCGGGGAGGTATATATATTTCACAATGAAATAGATCTGTTTGGCAGTACGGAGGGAACAATTTATACAGGGTGAAGTCTTGCAGAGATTTAGTTTTTTGCCACACTCACTCAAGAATATGGCTAGGTGTGTCAGGGAAGAATCTGTAGAAGAACTGGCAGATATGGCAATATCCAATATGGTCACGCCAGTGCGCACATGCGCATTTGGCGACTGGCATGCAACGGCGAACGTACGTTTGCGACGATGAACATACGTACGCAAAATGTCCTAATTACCAGTGTTTGCTGGCCTATATAAGGACTCCAGTGGCTCTCACAAATCGCTGGATTATCATCAGCTCTGTATCCTGTGTTCCTGTGTTCCTTGCTCCTATTTGATTACCTGTTACCAACCCTGCTTACCCTGACTTGCTTTGGCTTCTCTCCTGGCTCTGAACCCGGCTTGTTTCACAGACCTGCTCTTGCCTATTCCAGATTGACTTCCTGTGTTTGACCCTGGCTTGATCTCAACTACGCTTCCTGCCTCTGCTTCCGACTGCCTTCCTGTGTTTGACCCCCGGCCTGGCTTCTGACGTCTCTGCTTATCCATCTGTCAGGATCCACCAGTACCCCCAGAGAATCATTGGCTGTGACCACCTTCTCTGACAGCTTCACCAGCAGGCAACTCGTACATCTTTGGGCATAGCACCCTCTGTCTCCAACTCCGGAGGTGCTCTGCACTCAGACGCAACGGGAGCCCTCTCGTCACCTCAGCCTCCAGCCTGGTACGTGACAAGGTGTGAGGTTTGAGACTTCCAGTGTTGTCTCTTTGACAATTGTAGTAATCCGGAGGACCTACTTCTGTGCATAGTGAGGAGTGGAAGTGTGTCCAGAGAGTTTGAGAACCAGCTGTTGCACACAGAATTGACCAGATCAGGGCAGTGCTGAAATTTAGTTGTTGAAATATAGTTTTCAGTTGCAGAACAGAGAAGAGAATATTTAATGGTGAAGGTTTCTATGGGTAACTGTTTGCTAGTTGGAGGGGGAGAGAGAGAGATTAGGCCGGGCCAAGGCAGAATTTTGCCAGTGAAACCCCTGATTGTGTGCTTATTTCCAACCACATTGCATTGTTCCATACGTACAATACTTTTAAACCACACAACAAACTTTGATCCCACATAATACTTTATTGGTCAAAAATCAATGAACGAGCCACCTGGGCTGATCTCTCTAATGCAGTGCATTGGTTAATAAAATTTTATGTCGGATAAAACTTGATGTGCAGCTCACAATTTTTTGCCTGCATAACTTTGCTAGGCATGAATGAGATGACTGGTGGTCTACACCCATGATGTGGTGTAAACATCTGGAACAGAGCTTTAGTGTAGGCACTGCTGTATAGTGCAGGGTGGTTCCACAGCATTTCCAGTAGCATTGTAATTTTGACTTTTGAGCATAGTTATACTTTAAACATGCTACTTTTCTAGGATTTCAAAGCTTGCCAAATTCTGCAAACACTGAATTAATATTAAAGAGTATCTAAACCCAAGAAAAAAAATTGAATATTGTCCAGATTACCGACTCTTACTGTAAGATGTGGAGATTGCACTGGTTTGATTTTATAAGGTTTTTTAACTTTCTTTTCACCTGGTACTATGGGCGGCAACACACTTCCTGTCCTAATGCTCGCTCACCATACTGTATCTATGCAGGAGAAGGGTCAACAAGTTTATTCTTTACACTTATAGAACAGATAATAATGCTAATAGTGCTAATAAACAGCAAATAAGAAAAGTAAATTGTTAAGGTTTACATAAATGTAGTATTTTAATGATTTATTTAGTCTCTTTGTGAAAGGCAGCAAGGGAACATCAGTGGGTAAGGTTGTAAATATCTCATCTTTCATGGGTGAGCAAATGGGGTTCCAGATCACCTAATGACCAACATCATAGATAGCAGAGTGGCCTGGTCAACTAATGCTAAAAAGAAACCTTAGATAGGTATGCTATGTTCCTTCATGCATATCAAAGATTAATTTTAACCTTTGAGTGAAGAGTGCAAGGCTAAGAAGAAGAGAGCATTTGTTGTTTTCGGATTTTGAGTGTAGGTAACAATAATAAATTCACACCTCATAAAAAATGCCTGCCTAATATCACTGTTTCAACCGGCAGCTCAGTCAGTGATGTGTTTCTTAAGAAGGCTGAAGTATGTTAAAATCGGCAGCCACTCCCCAGTCAAGTGCAGCTATTTACTAAGCATCAGTAAACAGCAATTCAGATCAGCCTTTCAGGGCTAATAAAGGACTGTCTGTGTTATACATGACATTTCACGTACTAAATATTCTTGTTTATTTACCCTCCTATTTTCATGTGTGATGGAACCTTTTAAATTGAGTCCATGTTTCCAATGTGAGCTCAGGCTGTAAAAAAAAGCAAAGTGTGGTTACCATGCAGCTCGTCAAAAGAGGCAACAAGGCTCTGTATCTTATATTTATTCTAGGTTTACTTTAAACATTTTTTTTTTTCAGGAGCCTGTCTAGGACTGTTTCCCTTGCCAGCTTCAGAAGGTGAATGGATCCTAGGCACAGGTTGTACTTTCTCCCTCAATACTCTTTTCTTTAGAACACAGCTGACATTTATTGCCCAAATTCCACCTTTGCATTTTGTCCATGGTCATATCTTACCAGTTCCATTTACTGAGGCTGTAGTTGATTTGGTTAAAACTAGACCAGCATAAACGAAAAGGTTTTGGGACTTTGAATGAAGCCTGTGTATACACAAGCCTCCATCCCTGGTTCAGTAAGATACAAGGGGAGGGATTGGGACTGTACATGAGGCAAGTGATCGATAATCAAGTACAAAAATAGTTTATTTGGATTGGTAAACACAGCACATTGCAGTAAAAATGAAAAAACGATTTCATGTATATACATAACATAAGTACATTACATATGCATACATGCATGAACATTGAAGCAATCCATCATATTGACCCATCCTTGATCTAGTAAATAAAATACCAAGTTGTATTGTTGTATACCATATTCAACATTATTATGTGTCATATTCTGAATGATTAGCAGTATAAGTATAAATTTGCATCCCATGTAGCTTGACGTGTTTCGCGGTTGAAACCGCTCATCAGGAGCGAATTAAAAGAACATAGTAGCAGTAGGACCAGTGACAAACAACTTCCTATTTCACTCAGTACACCATTTACTCACACCATAAGGCTGGATTCATACTTTTGTGTTGCAATAACATGCAGTAAAACTCTTTACTGTAACACACGGTAACACGCAAACCATTTTACATTGTGGTTTTGTTCATTTTTAATCATGTTTGAATTCATATCCCTAGTGTACCCCAATGGACATAACTTTTATGGCATCTTAACGCACAGCTGTGATTTATCTATGGACCGTGGTGCTCTAGAAATAAATAAGGTGCAGGCGAATCAAAAGATCTATTGCAGTGCTTTAAGAGCCAATTCAAAATCAATGGGCTGCTTTACCATAATGCACGTTAGTCACAGTCATTTAACCACTTCAGCCCTGGAAGATTTGGCTGCTCAATGACCAGAGCACTTTTTACAATTTGGCACTGCGCTGCTTTAACTGGTAATTGCGCGGCCATGCAATGTTGTACCCAAACAAAATTTGTGTCCTTTTTTTCCCACAAATAAAGATTTCCTTTGATGGTATTTGATTGCCTCTGCAATTTTTATTTTTTGCGATATAAACGGAAAAAAAACGAAAATTTTGTTAAATTATATTTTCTACTTTTTGTTATAAAAAAATTTAGTAAACTCAATTTTAGTCATACATTTAGGCCAAAATGTATTCAGCCATATGTCTTTGGTAAAAAAATGTAAATAAGCATATATTTACCGGTTTGCGCAAAAGTTATAGCGACTACAAACTAGGGTACATTTTCTGGAATTTACACAGCTTTTAGTTTATGACTGCCTATGTCATTTCTTGAGGTGCTAAAATGCCAGGGCAGTACAAACCCCCCCTCCAAATGACCCCATTTTGGAAAGTAGACACCCCAAGAAAACTGCTGAGAGGCATGTTGAGCCCATTGAATATTTTATTTTTTTGTCACAAGTGATTGAAAAATTACAAAAAATAAACAAAATTACACAAAGTTGTCACTTAATGCTATACTGCTCACACATGCCATGGTTATATGTGGAATTACACCACAAAATACATTCTGCTGCTTCTCCCGAGTATGGGAATATCACATGTGTGAGACTTTTTTGGAGCCTAGCGTGTACAGGACCCCGAAAACCAATCACCGCCTTCAGGATTTCTAAGGGCATACATTTTTGATTTTACTCCTCACTACCTGTCACAGTTTCGAAGGCCATAAAATGCCAAGATGGCACAAAACCCGCTCAAATTACCCCATTTTGGAAAGTAGACACCCCAAGTTATTTGCTGAGAGGCATGCTGAGTGCATGGGATATTTATATTTTGCCACAATTTGCGGGAAAATGACAAACTTTTTTTTGCACAAAGTTGTCACTAAATGATATATTGCTCAAACATGCCATGGGCATGGGTGGAATTTCACCACAAAATACATTCTGCTGCTTCTCCTGAGTATGGGGATACCACATGCGTGAGACTTTTTGGGAGCCTATCCATGTACAGGACCCCGAAAACCAATCACCGACCTTTAGGCTTTCTAAGGGCGTAAAATGGTGATTTCAATTCCTCACAGTTCTGGAGGCCATGAAATGTCAAGATAGCACAACCCCCCCCAAATGACCCAATTTTGGAAAGAAGAAACTTAAAGCTATTTGCTGAGAGGAATGTTGAGTCCATGGAATATTTTATATTTTGCCAAAAGTTGCGGGAAAATGACAAACTTTTTTTTTTTACACAAAGTTGTCACTAAATGATATATTGTTCAAACATGGCATGGTTATATGTGGAAATACACCCAAAAATACATTCTGCTGCTTCTCCTGAGTATGGGAATACCACATGTGTGAGACTTTTTGGGAGCCTAGCTGCGTACAGGACCCCAAAAACCAAGCACCGCCTTCAGGCTTTCTAAAGGCGTAAAATTGTGATTTTACTCCTCACTACCGATTAAAATTATGGAGGCCCTGAAATGTCCAGATAGCACAAACCCCAAATTACCCCATTTTGGAAAGTAGACACCCCAAGGTATTTGCTAAGAGGCATGGTGAGTATTTTGCAGATCTCATTTATTTTTGAAAATTAAGAAAGAAAAGAAAAATGTATTTTTTTTATTTTTTCAATTTTGAAAACTTTGTGAAAAAAGCGAGATCTGCAAAATACTCAACATGCCTCTCAGCAGATAGCTTGGAGTGTCTACTTTCCAAAATGGGGTCATTTGGGGGAGGGGGGGGGTTGTGCTATCTGGGCATTTCATGGCCTCTGAAACTGTGATAGGTAGTGAGGAGTGAAATCAAAAATGTACGCCCTTAGAAAGCCTGAAGGCAGTGATTGGTTTTCTGGGTCGTGTACATCGTTAGACTGACAAAAAGTCCCACACATGTGATATCCCCGTACTCAGGAGAAGAACCAAAAAGGAAGATGTGCCCCAAAGGGGATGATACGGGTAGCGTGTCACCGGGAAATGAATGAATGGTGCAAACGTAAAGTACACAAATGTTATTAAAAATTATTAACAAAAGTTTATTGAATACGAAATATACATAAACATATATAATATAAAATCATGTGAGTGGAAGAGACAATAGATAAATAGTAATCAAACTGCTGAGGTGCATTGGTATATCTTCCCAGCAAGTTTACAAATGACCCGCTGGGATGAGAGTGCCGCAGCACAGAATACTTTTAGCGGGTCATTTGTAAACTTGCTGGGAAGATATACCAATGCACCTCAGCAGTTTGATTACTATTTATCTATTGTCTCTTCCACTCACATGATTTTATATTATATATGTTTATGTATATTTCGTATTCAATAAACTTTTGTTAATAATTTTTAATAACATTTGTGTACTTTACGTTTGCACCATCCATTCATTTCCCGGTGACACGCTACCCGTATCATCCCCTTTGGGGCACATCTTCCTTTTTGGTTTCTCTCCTTTTCTGGGATGTGGTAGTGATCCCCGGGTAAGCTCCAACATTGGTTCCTTTCCGAATTCTTGTTTTCGTACTCAGGAGAAGCAGCAGAATGTATTTTGGGGTGTAATTCCACATATAACCATGCCATGTTTGAACAATATATAATTGAGTGACAACTTTGTGTAAAAAAAAAGAAAATTTTCCCGAAACTTGTGGCAAAATATAAAATATTCCATGGACTCAACATGCCTATCAGCAAATAGCTTTCCAAAAAGGTATCATTTGGGGAGGTCTTAACTGTCCTGGCATTTTATGCACAACATTAGAAGCTTAGGTCACACATCCATAGCTCCCAACTGTTGCTGATTTCAAGAGACAGTCCCTGATTTGGAACAATGTCCCTCTGTCCCTCATTCCTTTTCATTTGTCCCTCATTTTGGTCTGAGCTATATAGTTGTATATAAAATGCACTTTTTATCTTTCAAAAAGTGTTTCCCAGTGCTAAACATTTCATCCAAATTCTAAATTGCTGCATTTGTAAATTTTAGAAGCAAATATAAAGGAATAGTAGTGGTAAAAAAAAAAAGCCCTTGTGGATTTAACCACTTCCCTACCCGCCTATAGTCAAATGACGTCCACAGATGGGATCTCCCATCCTGGGTGGATGTCATATGACGGCCTTGGGTTCCCGGACGCCTAGGGGGCGCGCACGCGCTCCCGCCGCGTTGCTCGGGACCCGGTGCATGTGCCCGGCGGCCGCGATGTCCGCCGGACACCCGCGATTGCCCGTTAACCGGGCCACGTCCTGTCAGTTCAGAGGAGAGCGATCTGTGTTCCGAGAACAGCGGAACACTGATCGGTCTCCTCCCCTTGTGCGTCCCCGCCCCCTACAGTTAGAAGCATTCCCTAGGAAACACATTTAACCCCTCCCCGCCCCCTAGTGGTTAACCCCTTCACTGCCTGTCACATTTACACAGTAATCAATGCAATTTTATAGCATTGATCGCTGTATAAATGTGAATGGTCCCAAAAATGTGTCAAAAGTGTCCGATGTGTCCGCCATAATGTCGCAGTCACGAAAAAAAAATCGCGATCGCCGCTATTATTAGTAAAAAAAAAATAAATATATTTTTTTTTTAAATGCCATAAATCTATCCCGTATTTTATAGACTTTAACTTTTGCGCAAACCAATCAATATACGCTTATTGCGATTTTTTTTTTTTTACCAAAAATATATGTAGAAGCATACGTATCGGCCGAAACTGAGGAAAAAATTAGTTTAAAAAAAAAAAAATTGGGATATTTATTATAGCAAAAAGTAAAAAATATTGTGTTTTTTTCAAAATTGTCGCTCTTCTTTTGTTTATAGCGCAAAAAATAAAAACCGCAAAGGTGATCAAATACCACCAAAAGAAAGCTCTATTTGTGGGGAAAAAAAGGACGTCAATTTTGTTTGGGTACAACGTCGCACGACCGCGCAATTGTCGTTTAAAGTGCGACAGCGCTGAAAACTAAAAATTGGTCTGGGAAGGAAGGGGGTGAAAAGGCCCGGTATTGAACTGGTTAATTAACCTTTTTTTTGGTTATTTCTCCTTTAAGGGGGTGTGGCAGGGGTGAGTCCTATGCCTACATACATTTGGTAGTAGGTGTCCCTCATTTCCATCTCAAAATGTTGCACATCACCCACTCTTCTAAACACTTGAAGACAAAGCCCTTTTGGACACTTTTTGTTTACATGAAAAAATATTTTTTTTTGCTAGAAAATTACTTTGAGCCCCCAAACATTATACATTTTTTTAAAGCAAAAGCCCTACAGATTAAAATGGTGGGTGTTGTAATTTTGTTTTTTACACAGTATTTGCGCAGCAACTTTTCAAATGCATTTTTTTTGAGAAAAAAACACTTTTTTAAATTTTAATGCACTAAAACACACTATATTGCCCAAGTATTTGATGAAATAAAAAAGATGATCTTATGCAGAGTACATGGATACACAACACGACATGCTTTAAATTTGCACACAAACGTGCAGCGGCGACAAACTACATACATTTTTAAAAGCCTTTAAAATCCTTTACAGGTTACCAATTTAGATTTACAGAGGAGGTCTACTGCTAAAATTACTGCCCTTGATCTGACCTTTGTGGTGATACCTCACATGCATGGTGCAATTGCTGTTTACATATGACACCAGACGGACACTTGCGTGCGTTCACCTTTGCGCGTGAGCAAGGGTGGACGGGGGTGCTTTTTTTTTCTTTTTTTTAATTATTTATTTTGCTTTTTTATCTTATTTTTAAACTGTTACTTTCATTGTTTTTTTTTTAAATAATTTTTATTGTTATCTCAGGGAATGTAAATATTCCCTTTGACAGCAATAGGTAGTGACAGGTACTCTCTTTTGAAAAAATTGGGGTCTATTAGACCCTTAATCTCTCCTCTGCCCTCAAAGCATCTGACCATACCAAGATTGGTGTGATAAAATGCTTTCCCAATTTCCCAATGGCGCTGTTTATATCCAGCGAAACCTAAGTCATGAAATGCTCGTAGCTTCCGGTTTCCTAGGCCATAGAGATGATTGGAGCCATTCTGGTCTCCAATCAGCTCTATGGTCAGCTGGGGGAACCACCGGCTGCATTCTCGCGTTCCCTGTTGGGACAGGAGAGCACGCGAAAACCATGGAAGATGGTGAGGGGGTTCCCTCCCACTGCTTGTAAAAGCAATCTAGAGGCTAATTAGCCACTAGGATTGCTTTTAAATGAAAAACTATCGCTGGCTAAAAAGAATGATGCCAAGATGATACCTAAACCTGCAGGCATCATTTTGGTATAACCACTCAAAGTCCATCAACATACCAGTACATTGCTGGTCCTTATTGGGCATATATTGTAATGTTCTTTTTTTCATGCAGCCTGAACGAAAAAAAGAGATTGATCCGTGGGTATTCCCACCATTAGAATACCGCTGTTCATCCACCCACTTTTAATGATGGGCATACATGCACTATTTTTTTTTTAAACTGTGGTGGTGAAATCACCTCCTACAGCATTGGAGTCGCTGATTTACATATCGTGAGAGCAAATGCTATTGCTGTCAAGATAAATATATCAGTGCTGCAGCTGAATGGCGTACCTGAAAAGCAAACAATGGTAATGATAAAACATTAACACAATAAAACAACTTGATTTTTTAACGCAATCTTTGCCTAAAAAATAAATGTTGAAGCATGGGGGCAATCCGCCGCTAATGTGAGGAGCAAATCACTTCTCCACCCCTGCCCCCATGCTTTGGCATATATGCTCTTTTTTTAACTGTGGTGGTGAAATCACCTCCTACACAGCTTTACGTATCGTGGGAGCAGACGTACCTGCTAAGCAAATGATGGTTAACAATAAAACAAAGTAACATTTCAGTATAACAGTAAGACATATCATACCTGCAAAGCAAATACAATAAAACATAGTAAAAATAAAATATTACTGTTCTATAATAAAGTAACAATAGAGAGAGAACAATAGATATAGAACAATAGAGAGCGAGCAATAGACTGGACAATAGAGAGTGAACATGAGAGAGAACAATAGAAAATAAAATTTTTAATTTTGTGGCTTTTTTTGCACTTTTATGTAAACTGTAAAAGATTAGGGTCTCTTAAAATGTGAGCAGAGCCAGTTGGAATAAATATACAGACATTTTTTTTGTACCAGCATCTGGCCTGATGAGCAATTAGGTACGGCGCCACCAACTGGTCATTGAGGTCCACCCCTCCCATGTTAAGGTTGTATTTGTGGCCAGACAGGGGTTTCTCTACAACACCAGTCGCCATAGGAATTTGGACTGTTGTATCTGCGTGAAGGGAGGACAGAGAAAACATTCCGTGTATCCCTCCACTTCGCTGCTTACAAATTATTACATTTCAAGCAGGCTCTCTCCCCCCGTCTAAGATTCTACAAGCTGTTGGGGGAAACCCCGGCGATTAGATTGCACGGTGCCACATGCACCAATTCCACAATCAAAAAGGTGACTAAAAAGTGTCATGCTTGTGTAATAATTGTCCACGTACAAGTGCTACCCCTTTCTGAATAAGGGTGACACCAAGTCCCACACAATCTTACCAGCGCTCCCTATGTAGTCTGGGCAGTTCTCCGGCTCTCTTCCCTTGTAAACCATAAAACTATATGCCCATCTTGACCACATATCTGGCACGCTTGCTGGGAAGATACCGTTTGATAGACAAGTGGCCAGAAAACTTAATCAGGGGCTCATCAACGCAGACAACTTGATTTACTTGAGTAAACAAGGCTGCAAACTGTTGGTTGAAGTGGTTTACGAGGGGCCGAATTTTGTGGAGCCGATCATATCCAGGGTCACCCCAAGGACGACAGAGTTCATTGTCATTGAAATGCATGAACCACAAGATCTGCTCGTATCATCTCCTGGTCATGGAGGCAGAGAACACCGGCATATGGTGAATTGAGTCAGTGGACTAATATGACCGCAACTCACTTTTTTTAACTATGCCCATGAGGAGGGATAGGCCCAGAAGGTCTTAAATTCGGAGACCGTAATAGGTCTGCAATCTCTGGCAAGGTCCAACTGGGGATTAGCGGCGATGAATTGACCAGCAAACAAATTGCTTTGGTCCACAACAGATCTATAGAGATCTTCCGTGAAAAACAGCAAATAAAAATCAAGTGACGTAAAATCAAATGTTTCCACCTGAATTCCGGGTTGGCCAGTGAATCGGGGAAGTATGGGTGCTGCAGAAGTGGTGGGCTCCCAATTCGGATTGGCAAATGCAGCAGGAAGGGCACTATGGGCTTGACGGGCCTGTCTTTGTCTACTTGGTGGTTGTGGAACTCTACTTGTGCTAGCCACTTCACCAGCTTGAACTGCACTTAAAATGATCTGAAACCGGACCGCTCACTGAAGAAGAGGATACCAGGATTATTGTAGCTAGCTACTGCCATAACAACGATATCCCTCTTCAAAGTGCCAACATATATCAACATGAGCTGGTCCAGAAGTGGTTAAAGTTGTACTAAACCAACCTTTAAAAAATTGCTGACAGGCAGTTTTTATGACAGAAGTACCCTATTGGTCTTTTCTGTCATAAATGCTGCCCCCTGCCTGTCAGCTGTAATGTACAGCTCAGTGCACATTTACGGCACACACTATGTGCCTTGGTGATATGACTCATGTGCACATGGGCTGGACTGACATCAGCGCGGCCTGGCCATTCAAACAGTTGGAATCTGGAGAGAAAGACCGACGTAGATGGAATCTCCAGGGACCTGCAAGATCATTGACAGTGCTGGAAAGCACATTATGACAGATAAGATATGACAGATAAGTATGTTGTAATGTGCTAATGTGTGGTGCATACTAGCACATTATGGCATAATCCACCTGGGGGCCCATATAGTAAAAAAAAAAAGACTTTACTACCACTTTAAGTGCATCCGTGTGAACGAGGCCTTAAAGTGTTACTAAACCCACAACAGTAAAATCAGTCTGTGTATGTAGTAAAGCATGCTGTGGAACCTAAGGGGTTAATCCTGCGCATCATGTAAAAGGCTGCTTGATCCTGTCTTTTCTGAACCTCCCCTTCTGCCACAGTCCCCAACCTCTCTCCTGATAGTACATAGCCTTGGGGGGTACTCTGCACATGCTCAGTTTGGTGTGTTTTGCAGGAGATTTTTTATTTTGGGGAGGGTACATGTGATTGACATAGGGATGGTCAGAGGAGAATGCAGCCACATAGGATGGTCAGAGGAGAATGAAAACTCCTCCTACAAGCTTTAACCAGTACTCGGCTGAACACTGATAGAAGTCACAAGACTGCTATATACAGCTGATGAGAAAAGGTATTGAGCAGTTTATATTTACTAAACCTATAATATTTCCATGTTCTGTGTACTGTGGGAGACCAGATATAGTGAATGCAGGGTTCTGTGTATAGTAATATTTTAAAGTCTGTTTATGCAGTTTGAATTAGGTTTTATCTACTTTGTAAATTTATGAGTATTGTGTTAATTTTTGTGTATTATAATGTTTATTATTATGGGCTCCACAGTTTGTTGTGTATGTGGTTGCGTAGCCACAGACCAGTCAGGGTACCCATGCTAACCCGTGTCCACAGCCAAAAGTGCCTACAATGGACATGTGAGCATCAGAATTGGACCACGGAGCATTGGAAGAAGGTGGCCTGGTCTGATGAAGCATGTTTACTTTTACATCATCTGGGTGGCCAGGAGTGCGTGTGACACTTACCTGGGGAAGAGATGGCACCGGGATGCAGTATGGGAAGAAGACAAGCCGGCAGAGGCAGTTTGATGCTTTGGGCAATGTTCTGCTGGGAAACCTTGGGCCCTGACATTCATGTGGATGTTACTTGACACTAACCATCTACCTAACATTGTTGCTGATCAAGTACATCTCCATATGGAAACAGTATTCCCTGATGGTAGTGGCATCTTTAAGCAGGGTAATGCACCCTGCCACACTGCAAAAATGTTTCAAGAATGGTTTGAGGAACACAATGAGTTTCAGGTGTTGTCTTGACCTCCAAATTCTCCAAATTTCAATCCAATCAAGCATCTGTGGGATGTGTTGGAAAAACAAGCCCGAACAATGGGGGCCCTACATTGCAACCTATAGAACTTAAAGGATCTGCTACTGATGGCTTTTTGCCAGATGCCACAGCATACAGTACCTTCAGAGGTCTAGTGGCATCCATACCCCATGGGGTCAGGGCTGTTTCAGCAGCGAGAAGGGCTGTTTTGGTGTCATAAGGGGGGACTACTTAATATTAGGTAGACGGGCATAAAGTTATGGCTGATCAGTTATGGCTGAGCATTATCCCATCTGTCCTGAGGAATAAAGCACTTTGGACAAGAGAACATTTTTCTCTACTTCTTATAGTGCAGAGGTGAGTAAATGTATTTGATTCTTTGGCACAAAGATGTTTAAATATTATAGAAACATAGAAAAGTGATGGCAGAAAAAGACAGAGTAGTCCATCGAGTCTGCCCAAATCATAACACACTAATAATACAATACTTTATATGAATTAAACAAAGTATTATATATGATTTAGAAGATACATGTCAGACTGTATTCACATCCTTCATTCCATTTCAACACAGATTACGAACAGCATACAAGCAGAAGATCCTTTTTAATCAATGAAGAAAAGAAGTAGTTGAATACAGGAAAAAATTTAAAATCATCGCATGACTGGGTGTCAGATGCATCGGGACACTGTAAAACTAAATTAGTTCTCAGAGACAGGGCGTAATGGAGTAATTTAATATTTACTGAAGGAGGAGGATATTAAAGTGCAACATGACTGTGCAGTGATTGCATCTACCAGTAATGGTCACTTCTTATTTGGGACTGAATTCCAGAATGTCTTCTGAACATCCCTTTACATAATATGTTTAGATGGTCCAAGTGACCATGGATACTATACATATATATATATATATATATGTAGCGGGCACCTACTTTTAGGTAGGTGATCTTTCTTATTAGCTTTTTATGACAGGTAAATTTAGACAGGCTGATGCTATTTGCAGAAGGCCTGTATTGTTTGATTTCTATATTTGAGTGACAGGTGTTTATGTGTTGGTCTCAGCCAATCATTAATTTGCTTGGTAATCCCGGGACTCTCATATAAAAAGGGGGGGTCACATGGTGCCCGGGAGTTCGAGTCCAGTCCAGCTCTGAGAAGCGATAGAGCCAGCCTGGTTCCCGGAGGGGAAGTTGGAGGTTTTCCCCTCTGGGGAGCCAACGGAGCTTCACCCTAGCGAGAAGGGTGGAGATCCGGTCCTCATGGAGGAACAGTCGACATCTTGTAGCGTGTAGTCGTGCATGTCGTAGGCTACCCCTGCGGGAAGGGGAACGGGCCACAAAGAGATAAAGGAAACTGAGAAACATTGCGGATGAAGTAGCAACAAAGCGGAAGGAAACTGGGCGATTGATCGTTTATGAGTGGCACATGGACTATCAATCACGTGAGTGAAAGCCCAAGGGAAGGGTACTGCCAGAGACTGAGGGTTGTTGGTGCACAAGTCAGTGAGATGGGCAGTGATGGCCTATGACTTTGAGTTCAGCATTTCCCCGGGATTCCAATCAGTCAAGCGGCAGGAGTTATTCAGATTTGCTCTCCTTTAGCTTAATCTGGAAGTACCATGTCGGTGGGAAGTAGTGGTAAAAAGGTAGCGGTGAAGCTGCAACCACACATGTAGAGATATGGATTGTTCTTTTAAAGTTATTCCGATGAAGAAGTTATTCAGAGTGACTCTTTATAAACTCATTTTCTATCAAATCTACTTCCATCGTCCCTGATTGAAGAGATCATTGAGAAATGATTTCTTGATTGTCCGCAATTGTACTCGGATTGTCTTGTATGATTCATGGAAAAAATTACAATGTAACAGAAGAGCATCTCAAAGAAAGTCCTTCTCCCATCCCAGTTTCTGTTGATGAATAAAGCATTAAGAAAAAGGACTGTGACTTTTAAATCTATGGGCTGCGAGGGTTGAGTAGTAAACGTGAATTACAGATATAACAAATATTCAGCCGCTCCTTCGGGGGTAAGCGCTTCATATATATAGATCTATATATCTCTATATAATTCCACAAGTTCAGTGTTAGCCGCCAGATGGATTACCTCAGGTGCTATTGCAGCAGAACCGATCTCCGCAGTCCAAGAATATAGTAAAACATCAAAGGCTGTCGCACTCCAAAACTTCAAATTTTACCACTTATTTCTTCAAAATATATATGTATCCATCTTGTACAATCAAATTTATTGTCCCCCCAGCACAAGCCGTTGGACAGCATCCCTCCCCAGGCTAGGAACACAATATATATAAATCTGTGTCGGAATGTAGCTGGAGCTAGAACTCCTGCAGCAACAATTGAATTCTTTTAGCACACAGCACAGTGAAGAATTCTATACTGAGTATATAATATGTAATAATAGAACCTCAGTTGTCCTTTTGCTCTGTCCAGGAAGGAGACACAAAGAGGAACTATTGCTATTTGTGGAATTTGTTGGAAGGAAAGAAATCTTCATACATGACATACCTTTCAGACCTCCATGAAGTCAAGTACCCTAACTATACAAAGCAGCTAATGCATCTTTTTTCATCAATTGTATTTGTCAATACATAGCCAATACATATCCTTCCATACAGTATTTAATTCTACTATAACATAGCTCCCAACTGTCCCTGGTTTTGAGGGACTGTCCCTGATTTGGAACAACGTCCCTCTGTCCCTCATCCCTCCTCATTTGTCCCTCATTTTGGTCTGATCTATATAGTGGTATATAAAATGCATTATTTTTCTTTCAAAAAGTGTTTCCCAGTGCTAAACCTTTCATTCAATTTCCTAAATTGATGCATTTGTAAATGACAAAAGCCAGTATAAACGAATAGTAGTGGTAAACAAAAGGCACTTATGGGTTTATCTAATATATTTTTTGTTTAATTTTCCTTTAAGGGGGTGTGGCAGGGCGTGTGTCCTATGCCTACATACTTTTGTTAATAGGTGTCCCTCGTTCCCATCTCAAAAAGTTGGGAGGTATGCTATAATCCATGACATACACTCTAGGGCTGGTTTATAAAAAATAGAGCAACAGTAGGACTGAACATCATATATACTAATCAGGAGTAAAACTTGGACTAATCCACATAGAAACCAAACAAATTACTTGATTTATTTAAGGTATTAGATAAAAGTTCCACTTGAAGAGTACCAAAAAATGCAACACTTACTAACCTAAACAATAAATATTATGTTAATTAAGAGGTATTTTTATCCAGTGAGCATGTCTGGTTAATGGGGTTACCTTTGAAGCGGTGGATGAAGCACTATCAAGGATAATTGGAATGTGGTTTTTTTTAACACTATCACAGCACATTTTGGATATTGCCCACAAACCTGTTTAAAATATAACTACAGTAGTTTTTAATAGAGTGGAGAGGGATTAGACCCTCTTTCAGGTTTTTATTCCTTTCTGTGCCACCATTAGGGAATTCAACATCTCCATTAGTTCTACAGTATTTACCATTATCATCAAAAGTGAATGTAAAAGAAAATCCAAAATTTTAGGTTAGCACCAGAACAGTAATGGAGGAGATATCTTCCAATGGGGACATTAGTTCTGGTGACCCTAGTGACAGCAAGGAATTCCCTCATTTTGGAGAGATTTCCTCTCACTACCTGCTTCACGATGTGACAGGAAGTGTAGGTAAATCTCCCTAATGGGATAGCAAAAAGGAACTGACAGTGGTTATAGCGCAACCTTACTCTGTCCTAAGTAAAAAAAATAAATTGCCTTTAGTTCTACTATAAGAGGATACCTTAGTTTTCAATATTAGTGGATGGACATTGATGGGCTGCACTTGTTATAGGCGCATATTTGATGAATTATATACTCTTTTGTTTATTCATATATTATAGCTTTTGAGATATTATATGAGATATGTGCACGAGAACTTTAATATTATATATTTATTTATTTATAAATATATTATATTTATACCCAACATTTCACGCTTCAAAATTGTGCCCGCTCGTGGAATAGCGACAAACTTTTAAACTTAAAAATCTCCATAGGCGTCATTCAAAAAATTCTACAGGTTGCATATTTTAAGTTACAGAGGAGGTCTAAGGCTAGAATTATTTCTCTCACTGTATCGATCATGGCGATACCTCACATGTGTAGTTTGAACACCGTTTTCATATGCGGGCGATACTCACGTATGTGTTCGCTTCTGCACGCGAGTTCGACGGGACAGGGCACGTTTAAAATGTGTTTTTTTTTTCATTTAATATTTATTTCACCTTTTATTTTTTATTTTTAGAATGCTTATTTTTTTTTCTCATTTATTTTACCTTTTATTTTTTATTTTTACACTGTTCGTTTAAAAAAAAATGTGTCACTTTTATCCCTATTACAAGGAATGTAAACATCTCTTGTAATAGAAAAAAAGCATGACAGGACCTCTTAAATATGAGATCTGGGGTCAAAAAGATATGTATTTGCTGTGTTTTAAATGTTTGTTTGGCTATAATTGAAAAAATTTCTGAATAAAGAATTATACTAAAAAAAAAAAAAAATCAGATCTCATATTTACATTTAAATGCAATAAAAAACAATTGTCATTTAAAAAAAAAATGTCCTTTTAAGAGCTATGGGCGGAAATGACCTTTTGACGTCGCCTCCGCCCTGCATTGTTATGGAGACAGGTGGAGGACGTCTTGCCCTCACTCGTCTCAATGCCGAGCAAGGGTGAAGATCCGATCGCCTCCGCCGCTGCCAGACGGCTCCGGTAAGCGGCAGGGGGCCCTGGAGAGCGAAGGGAGGGGGGCCCTTCTCCCGCCGCCGATAAAAGTGATCTTGCTGCGAATCCACCGCAGAGACCACTATTATCAGAAACCAGACCGCTGGCCGAACAAGAACAAGCTAGCTGCTGCCATAACAACGATATCCCCCTTCAAAGTAAGGACGTGTATCGGCGTGCGGCGGTCCGAAAGTGATTAATAGTTCCACTATGACGCCACTTTTTTTCCACACGTAGAAGTAGGTAAGCCTCAAATAACTGAAGATGCTTGTGCTGAGAGGACCAGTTTTCCAATCTAAAAAATTGCTCTAGAGGGGTCAAAAAAGCCCCTAAACGAAGAACAAAAAAACCCACAGTGGGTGATGAAAGAAAGCAACAAGAGAAGAATCGACCATGGAAAGAGAGAGAGAGAGAGGAAGGAAAAAAAAGTGTGGGGGGGAAAGGGGGAATGTAAGAGAGAGACTGGAGGCCACAAAGTAGAACAGCAATAATCCCCTAGAAAGTACTATTGTGCCAATTGCAATTGTGCCCACTATGAGGAAGGATTTTAAGGAACTTTAGTGGCCATGTATGTAGCATGATTTTGGAAGTATTGCAAATTGTGCTAATAAAAACATGTTTTACGAAACTGTTCCTTTTTGCGTTACAAAGCTGCAATCAATTGTTCCATTTTCTCAATCTTGTTTCCCACTTCTATCCATTGACCAACCGTCGCTAGATCGGTATGTCTCCATTTCTGCAGAATACACGCTATTTTATACATCCTCCCTAAAAGCATGGTGATGTGTAGCAAGAACACTTCTGTATGAAAACCCAGGGTAAAATCAGTAATTTGTAGATTACCATATATATATATATATATATATATATATATATATATATATATATATATATATTCCCAAAACTGGCATATATACACCCAGAATATATGGATTAAAGTGCCGGTACCCTGATGACAGCACCAGCATAGAGGAGACACAGAGGGAAATATTCTGTGTAGGAGTGTTAAGGTCCTATACCATCGAGTCAACAATGTGTAACTTCATTCCTGATATCTGCTAGCAATGCAGGATCTGTGTGAAAAAAATAGGTTGCTCTGCTTATTTGTAAGGGTCCTATTCTGGACCTATTCCAATTTCTGAAGAAACAATGTTGCTTAAATGGGAAAATAGGAGCTAGGGACACATTCCTCAACTGTATAGTCATCAGAAAATGGCAAATTTGCACGGCTCACCAAAAGTGGAGTAGAAAGGATTTCCTAAATATCTGTAACAGTCCTCCAGTGTCAGGAGAAATGTCTTCCAGAACTGGTTTGATTAGAGGGAGGCCTTAAATTTAGAGTCCGTGAAGCCTCGAACAAATTCTCATGCCCTGATTACCGGGGACATAAGAGCAGGCAGCTGGGAGGACAATGCAATACAAATCATCATCTTCAAGACTGCTAAAGTGGTGCCTGTTAAGGGATGTGATTTTATTTCATGCGGTAAAGCCGAGCACAGTCATAGCAGGGTCTGCAATGGAAGAGAGGACATATCTTGCTCCAGGCCTACTCATCCCTTCTCCATGGTGTGTTTAAACCAGTCCAACATGCGGGACTTGTGGACCGTATAATAGTATTTAAAGGTATCTGGGAAACCAATACCCCCTCTGTCTTTCAGAAACGCCAAAAGTCAGTAGGTAATCCACTTTGCCTTATGAACCCAAAGAAAATGTCAGAATTCAGCCTTTGTCACCCAGAGGAACGATCAAGGTATAGTCATAGGGAGGTTCTGCAGAAAATACAGTAGTTGGGGAAGTACCATCATTTTTAGCATATTATTTCTTTCAAACCATGTAAATGTTTGCCGGTGCCAACATTTCAGATCTGTCCTGATCATAGCCAACCACCAAGGAAAGTTCTCTTAAAATATCTAAGAAACTGAAGAGGTTAGATATATGCCCTGGTATTTAATTTTCTTGTGGGCCCAAGAAAATAAAAAGTTTTCCTGGAGTGGGTGTAGAACATCTGACAGCAAATTAATATTCAAAGCTTCTGACTTCTGTTTCTGTCAGGGATAAAGTTGTGGAGAAGTTTAAAGCAGGGTTAGGTTATAAAAAAAAATATGCCAAGCTTAAAACATCTCATAAAGCACTGTTCAATCCATCATCTGAAAATGGAAAGTGCCACAACTCCACAACTGCAAACCTACCAAGACATGGCTGTCCACCTAAACTGACTGGCAAGGAGAGTCTTATTCAGAGAAGCAGCCAAGAGGCCCATGGTAACTAGGAGGAGCTTCAGAGATCCACAGCTCAGGTGGGAGAATCTCTCCACGCGACAACTATTAGTTGTGTCTTCCACAAATCTGGCCTTTTGCAAGAGTGGCAGGAAGAAAGCCGTAAGAAGTCCCATTTTCAGTTTGCGAGAAGCCATGTGGGCGACACAGCAAACATGTGGAAAAAGATGCTCTCGTCAGATGAGACCAAAATTGAACTTTTTAGCCTAAAAGCAAAATGCTATGTGTGGCAGAAAATTAACACTGCACATCACCATCCTCACCATGAAACATAGTGTTTTCAGCATCAAATTTTGGGGATGCTTTTCTTTAACAGGGACAGGGAAGCTGGTCAGAGTTGATGGGAAGGTGGGTGGAGCAAATTACAGGGCAATCTTAGAAGAAAACCTGTTATGCCACGTACACACGATTGGAAATTCGGCCAGCAAAAGACCCATGAGAGCTTTTGGTCGGAAAATAGGACCATGTGTATGCTCCATCAGACTTTTGCTGGCGGAATTTCCACCCGCAAAGATTGAGAGCATGTTCTCAATTTTTCAGACAGAAAAAGTTTCTTTTGTTAATTCCGTTCGTGTGTATGCAATTCTGACGCGCAAAAAACCATGCATGCTCAGAATCAAATACGAGACGGAGCCGCTCAGTCTGGTAAAATGACCATTTGTAATGGAGATGGCACATTCGTCACATGGCAAATTTAAATCTTTCAATGCAGCGCATTGTCTTCTTCTTTATTATGCTAAAATAATTAAATTGTTTTGCTGCTCATATTCACAGAGTTCTCCTTAACTGATTTCTTTATTATTTCTCGTGATCTCCTGAATAGTCTTTTCTGTTTTTCAAGCCAGATCTTCCTAATAATGTTTAGAGTTAATTTTTATAGTCCTTGTTTTTTAATCAAGATCTCCTGTTGTTTTTTTGTTTTTTTTTACATTATTTTATAGTAATCTCCATTTTTTTTTGTATGTCACGTTTCCACAACACCATTATTATCTTGTATTTGTAAATCTCAAGGAGGTTGGTTGGTGTTCCTTGTTAATTTGACATTGTATTTTTTAAATGTACCTGCCTACTCACAAAGTGTCCTTTTTAAGTAAAACACATAAGTATTTCTGAAAAAAAATATCCACTTATTCTGGGTCATAACAAAATATAGAGGAAGGCAACGCTGAAGAAACTGGTGAAGTTTGCCAAGCCTTTGTATCCCAGGGCAGACATCAATAATTTTACAGTCAAAATTGGTGGCCTGAGGAGTCCCTATAATAGTGAGCACAATCCGGTCCAGCGCTACAAGAGATCAGGAACAGCAGCAGATGATATGTCTGTCCCCAGGCTGTGGTCATACAACAGCCTGCATCTTTTGCCAGACCAGACTGAACCCAGGCCATTACTATCTGGTCTTCCTTAGACTACTCCTTCAAGGCTGTGGCTGTGGTGTTGGAGGTGTGGCAGGAGGTGGAGGAGGACCTGGAGGAGGAGGAGGACCATGGTGCAACTCACAAATGTGGCTTTGACTTTTGAGTTGGCCCCTCTCTGCCTCCTTCATGTTACTCCTCTTTCTGGCACTTTTTGGTGGAAGGGGAGGGACCTGCAATTCTGGCAGGCTACTGGGCCCGGCCACCTCCTGGCTGCCACTTTCCACAGCCTGGCTGAGGCTTTCCTGTGTATGAAAAAGGGACATTGTTTTAGTTTTCGGTTCATCAATCACACACAATTTTCATCTCATGACTGTTGCAAATTTAATGTTAATAAATAGAAAAGACTAGCATTCTGACCCCAGCATTTTTCATTCTTGTCCCAATCATTTGTGGCCACTACTGTCTATTTATATGTAAAACACTTTGTGAAATCAGAAATTAGTTATCAAAACTAACATATATTTCACATCATTAATTTGACAACCAGAAATATTTGGAAGAATGCTATACCTGGCTCAAGCTGGGCTCCTCCACATGTTGCTGCCTGGAAGGCCCAGGTTGGACGTTAAAAGCCTTAGCTGGGGGGGGGGGAAGAAAGTATGGAAGGAAGACTGGAGAGTGTTGGCCTGGGAGTGCTCCTCATGCCACTAATTAGGGCCTTCAAATAGGGGCTCTCTGCCGTGGGGATCACCGGCTTCACAAATTCCACCAATTGATCCAGCGCTGCCTTCCTCTTTGGTTTATTGTTATAAAAGAGGTGGTTTACCTGCCACAGACAGGGCAGCTCCCTGTACATATCAATGAATATGGGGATAAAGTCCTCATTGTTGAATAGATCCATTTTCTCTGCAAGACACAACACAAGACAAATCCTAATGTCAGGCTAAACTCTCCTAATCTTGACCCAATATAGGCCTCAATCTATAAGCAGTATAGTCCACTGATGCAGTGATGGGAGTAAGTCACACATGTGCAAATCACAAGCAAGTCTCAAGTCTTAACCTTCAAGTCACAAGCAAGTCCCAAGTTACTGTGGCGAAAAGCAAGCAAGTCAAGTCGAGTCACTGCTAGAAGTCAAGCAAGTCAAGTCATTTATTTTGGTCAAGTCACAAATTAAGTCAAAATACTGATCTACCCCGAAGCCGGGACTCGAGGGGAGCTTTCTTTTGTGGGGGGGGGGGCGGCTTTTGCCTAGGCCAAGACACAGCACTGGTAGTGCCAAGTCATTGCAAGTCAAATAGCCAAAGTCAAAGTCAAGTCGCAAGTCATTAGTGACAAGTCAAAGTCAAGTCGAGTCATTTATTTAATTTTGTCAAGCAAGTCGCAAGTCCTCAAACAGGTGACTCGAGTCTGACTCGAGTCAAGTCATGTGACTCGAGTCCCCCACCTCTGCACTGATGCACCAACCTAAAATTGTACCTTCGTTATAACGATTGGCGCTTCCGCTACACCTTCCTCCGCACACAGATCGTACGTACAACGCACGCGTGTTATGCTTTATATACACTACGCATGTGTAAAACTCTGCCCGTGTCGCCCGCCCCTGAATTCTTTCTATAATATTCCCCGCCCGTCTCTTTTGTCGCAGTGGGAAAGGAACATGGCGGAGACACAGCAGGTGCTTAATAGCAGTAACGAGGAGGAAAGCCCGGAGCAAGAAACGTCCCGATCCAGGAGGAGGAGATTTAAGGCCTCACATATGTCCTTTGAAGAGATGGTGGAGATGGTGGACATATTGAAGAGGGCCGACTATAATGGGAAGTATGGACTGTACCTAAACCCAAATGTGAGAAAGGCCAAGATCATGACTAAAGTTGTGAAGAGTCTGCACCAGAATTTTGGGGTACGACGATCCAAGGAGCAATTGAGGAAAGGCTGGTCGGACCTCAAATTAAGGTAGCAGAATCAGTATAGAAGGATCAAGAAAGTGCTTCTAAAAAGTAAGTAGTTGTCGTGTGTTCCTATTCTTACTATTACTTGCATGCTGCTTCATGTGTTTTTTGTTTACTGTTGTACAGTTTAAAATGGCTACTTTCATGTTCATGGGCACAGTAATCGGTCGTAGTAAACATCCTTCATTTGCCAATTAAATACAATGTTTTTTTGCCAGATACAGGGTTAACTACATTTGGTCATGATAATTTGTATAAAAAGAAGTTTATGACATTGTTATCTAGATGTCTTTGAAACTAGAATCAATTGCAATCTTGATTCAGTGAAATGTAAGGAGAGGACACTCAGCAGCTGTTTACACATCTGGACTCTGGAGCACTAGTGTGGGACACCAGAGCACATTTTTCAGGGTGACCCACACAGGTGCTCCAGTGGATACTTGGGGTGTCCCTATGTGTGAAACTTGCCCAAAAAAGGTAAGTATTTCAGCTTGGTTAAGGGACTTAATCATGTCTTCAACTTAGAACTCAAACAGACAATTGTACACCACTTCCAAGAAATGTTTCACATTCATATTTCTGTCCACAAATATCTGTGTGCTAAGTAAACCTTTTGTTTCATTCTCATAGGGGAGAAAAGACTCCCTCCGTCGGACACCAGCAACACCACACCTCATGAAGAAGGTGAGCAGAGTATTGTGGTACCTCAGGATGTGGAGGAAGGAGAGGTGGAAGAAGTGCTTGAATTTGGAACCACAACAGGTCAGTGTCGGACAACACAGATTCAGGTAATAGATGTATGCCTGCATATTTTTAACACAGGGTGTGTATTTTTATTTTAGGTGATGTTCAGGTTGTGGTACCAAAATCGAGTCATTTCACCAGTGACAGTGCACAACGGCTTATCCAGGAAATCATGTTTTGTAGTCATGATTTGGACCTTATCAAAGAAAAAAACAAGGAGATTGAACAAAGACTGAAGAACATGATTGATGTACTAGGGAGAATATAAATCCTAAAAAGATTCCTGGAGTTTTTTTTTTTCTAAAAATTTTATCTAAAGTTTTAATACAGTTTAAAAGCCAAATTTGGAAGATGCACACAGTGTGTCAACATGTGCTATCTGCCATCAGGGGATTTCAATGTACACGTTTTGTGGGTGCAAACCCTTCCTCCCAACTTTAGTAGGTGAGAGGAAGTCGTTGCACCCCAAAACAGGTCCATTGATCCCCATAATGGGAGATAGCACATGTTGACATAGGTATGGGATCAGAAATGAAATCCCCATTTTGACTCACAATTTGTGTGCATCTTCTAAATTTGGCTTTTACAGGGGTGACTTCCCCCAATTTGATTAAGGCAAGATCGAGACCTTTTTCACACTATAAAATGTCTGATATTGCCTTCTTTTTTGCAATGTTGAACTTTGTAAGTTCCAGAGTTGCGTATGTTATGCTTGGAAACATGCGTTTCTGTATTTTTGAAAAAATTTCAAGGTAAAACTTTGAAAAAAAAATTTGTTTTTTTTACCGCCAAATGTTTTATAAAATGCACATGTGAATGTGCATGGAGTAAAAGGCTTTCTACTCAACAATGTGTGGCTTCTTCTTTCAATGCTCAATAACACTTTTTGTATTAAGTTAGTGTTTGTAGTGACAATGGGTGTTATTTAAATAATGTGAAAACCACTTGGCACTACAAGTGCACTAGGAGAACCTAGGAGACAGATAAAACAAATAAGCAGTAAATCCAAATCAAGATTTTATCATATCACAAAGGGGGGCGTGTCCGGATGTGAGAGATTTTTTGTGTTTTCTTTTGCATTTTTTTATTTTAATTTTTTCTATGGTCATGCCTTCCAGGACTTTTTTTGCACAAGTTTTGGGGAAAAGCTGCGTGTACTCTTTGTTTCGGTTTGCTACACAGCAGCAGGGAGTTAAGGGGGTTTTGGGATGTTTCTACTTAGCAGGTGCAGCCTTTCACTGTGGTCCTTTCGTTATACAGATGGTGTGGTGCACACATGATTTGCATGATCTACTTTGTTTTTTCTCTTTGATACAGGTACACTATATAATATATGTTGAGTTAAAATGTGAATATGGCAGGATCAAGGGTTAATGTGATATCTTGGAATGTCCGAGGCCTAAACAACAAATTTCGCAGAGCCTTAATGTTTCAATATTTAAAGACGATCACACCGCACGTGGTGTTTTTACAGGAGACACATCTGGATGGGAGCAGGGTACTGGCATTGCGTAGAGCCTGGATACAGAGGGCAATGCACGCAACATACTCCACCTACGCTAGGGGAGTGTCAATCCTGATTAGCAAGGCGGTACCCTGCACCATACACCATGTCATCTCAGACCCAGGCGGCAGGTTCCTGATAGTTATAGCTGACATTAGTACATGTAAGATGGCCTTAGTTAATGTCTATATACCTCCTCCTTTTCAGGTACAGATTCTTTATGATCTCCTTGGTAAATTAGCCCCTTACATGCATCTTCCTCTTATTATAGCAGGAGATTTCAATGCCATACTCTCTGCCGCTCTAGATTCATCGAATGTAGCTAGGGTGGCATCTGCTGACCTTTCTGCCTGGGCGGCTGCGGCCTCCCTGACAGAATTATGGCGATGGAAAAACCCCACCACCAAAAGCTATTCACACTTATCAAAAACACACAGGTCCTCCTCGAGAATAGATATGGCATTCGCTAACGCGCCAATGTTACAATTAGTGGGAGGAGCTAGTTACCTAGCTGGGGGCATTTCAGATCACACTCCACTATCGGTGCATATTAGTATGCCCTCGACTCTTAGGGAAGGGGCATGGAGGTTAAATCCCGGCTGGTTGGAGGTGGAGGAGGTGTCCTCCCATGTGGCGCCACATTTCACTGACTACTGGAAAGATAATATAGGCTCGGCAGACCCCACCACAGTATGGGATGCGTTCAAGGCTTGTATGCGTGGACATTATATTTCGGCCATTAAGCAGGCCCGCAGGTCTCACAATAAAAAAGAACAGGAATTGCAGGAAAAAGAAAGGGTCTGTGAACTTGCTCACGCAAATGATCAGTCCGATATAACATATGAAGAGCTGCTAGAGGCAAGACGCGTGCTGGCACTTCACTTTACCGAATTAACACATACTTCCAGGACAAAAAGAGCTGAATCCATTTTTGAGCAGGGAGATAAGAATGGAAAGTTGTTGGCAATGTTAGTGGCAGAACAGAGGATACAAACAAACATACCATGTATTAAAAACGACCGGGGAGACATTCTCACAAACCCAACTGATATTATGGATACGTTTGTGGAGTACTACAAGGCCTTGTATGCTCCCATACCAGTCTATGATAATCAAGAATTGGATGCATTATTGACGTCACTGAATATGCCAGTACTGACCGAGATGGACAGGGACATTTTGGAAGCTGACATAACTGACAAAGAAATTGAAACAGCTATCAGGGCCTTCCCTCCTCATAAATCACCCGGACCAGATGGTTTTTGTATTGAGTGGTATAGACTACATATAGAGGACATGGTTCCCAGACTAAGAGCCCTGTTTCATCATTGTCTTAAACATAAATGCCTCCCAGACTCATTCTTAGAAGCACAGGTGATTCTATTGCCAAAACCAGGCAAGGACCTTTTGACGTGCTCTTCCTACAGACCCATAGCACTATTAAATCAGGATCTAAAAATTTTAACAAAGATCTTAGCTACAAGACTGTCCCAAGTTATTACTACCTTAGTAGACATAGACCAGACCGGTTTCATGCCTCAAAAATCGACAGACACTAACTTACGCAGACTGTTTACTCATTTGCAGATTGATCATGACAAGTCAGGAACTAGGGTGGTAGTGTCCCTCGACATGGCCAAAGCTTTTGACTCTGTGGATTGGAAATATATGCTAGCGGTACTGCGCCACATGGGGTTTGGGGACGTGTTCATGACCTGGATCTCATTATTGTATAACAATCCCAAAGCGGTCATAAAGCTGGGCACCTCGGTCTCCTCCCAATTTACAGTGGGTAGAGGCACACGCCAGGGGTGCCCGTTGTCACCATCTCTATTCGCCCTAGCGATAGAACCTTTGGCTATAGCACTAAGGAGATCCCCTGACGTGGGAGCATTGGAGGTGGGAGGTATACGGGAATGCATTGCACTCTATGCAGATGACATGCTACTTTTCCTGAGAGACGCAGGGCCGTCGCTAGAGGCAGTGTTTGAAATACTGGATAAATTTGCCATCTTCTCGGGATTGCAGGTTAACTGGGAGAAATCCAGTGCAATGGCTATTGACGCAGACACCCAGGCCTCAGCAACCAAACGGGTTCCCATTTCATGGGTAACCGAGTTTAAGTACCTGGGCATACGTGTATCGCCCAGGGTTGGTGATTTTATGTCCATTAATTTACTCCCTGCATTGGTCAAGGTCAAATCGCAGCTTGATGCCTGGAAACATCTCCCATTGTCCCTAATTGGTAGGGTCAACCTACTTAAAATGAAGGTTCTCCCAGTTTTCCTGTACTTCCTGCGGAACACACCAATTTGGATCCCCTGTTCTTTTTTTAGGAGGGTAAACAGCTTATTTAGCTCCTTCATATGGGCCACTGCACACCCCAGAATTGGTCTCCGTACTTTACAGGAGCCATGGGGTCAAGGTGGACTAGCAATGCCAGATCTTTTCAAATACTTTATAGCGGGACAGATGGTGATTGCTAGACGCTGGTTGATGAGGGACGATGGGGACTCAGCAACAGTATTAGAGGCAGCTCTCATGGGATCATATGAGAGCCTATCTTACTTAGTTTACAGGGGACCCCAGGCCTCCCCATCCCTGACTGCCTCAATGCGTCTCACTGTCCGCGCATGGGACAGGGCACAAGTTTTGATGAAGGTTGAAGATGGGAGCTGGTCACAGGACACCCCCCTATGGTTTAACCCTAGACTATCACACTTTGGTGCGATCCCTGACCCGGTGATTTGGGCCAGGGTTGGCATTAAACAACTGAAGCACATAGTGGGGGGAAAAAAATTACTCACATTTGACCAACTTAAAGATAAATATAATCTTCCCAACTGGTATCTATTTTGATACCTCCAGTTGAGACATGCTTTTCTCACTCAGTTCAGTTCTGACACACTGGAGCTAGGCACATCCCCATTGGAGAACATACTCGGGGCTGAGGACCTACAAAAACCACTATCAACAGTCTACAAAGAACTGTTTGTGGAAAGACCCAAAATGCTTAGCAAATGTAAAGACACATGGAGTGCATTAGTAACAGACTTTGGGGGGGAAGATTGGGACGACATGTGGGATCACCCGTTCCGGACTCTGGTGTCGGCCAGGGATAGGCTCATTCAATTTAAAATTCTTCACAGGGTGTATTATACTCCTGCAAGGATAGCCAGGATATATGGTACAGGTGCAACAGAATGCTGGCGATGCACGGTTAGCCATGCTGATTTTGACCACATATTTTGGCAGTGTCAGCCGATAAAGGAGTTCTGGAAGGGGGTATCACGCACTATACAGAAGGTGCTTTCGGTACCGATTCCTGTTACGGTCGCAGTCTGTTTGCTTGGTCTAGTGGAGGAGTTGGCGCCCCGGAGGGCGCAAAGAACTATGATCTCTCTCTCCCTTTTTTATGCACGTAAAGCTATTTTATTGTGTTGGAAAAAACCTGAACCGCCCACAGTGTCTTATTGGAAAGGCATAATCAATAAAGCATTACCTTTTTATAAAGCAACATACTTAAGCAGGGGTTGTCCCAAAAAATTCGAAAAAGTATGGCAATGTTGGCTGGATGACAAGGACACTTTGAACTGATCTGCTACGGTGGGGGAGTGCCCTGGCAAGCACTCTAAGTATTGGGCAAAATGATGATGTAGTCCTGATTAGATAATTATTTGACTGTGTGAGGATTGGGTGTACCGTGGATCTCTAGCAAACGAAATACTTTATGAGTATGGAATGTGATTTAACCATAGTGAAGGTAATAATTAAAGGTTGTGTAGGAGATTCAGCAACAGTGAAAGGCTGCACAAGGGTAAGGGTTAGGGGGGAGGGAAGGGAGGGAGAGGGAGGGGGGAATTTTGGTACACGTTGTACTGTACTGTATGAGCTGTTAAAATGTTAATAAACAAAAATTTTCAAAAAAAAGATTTTATCATATCAATTTTTAGCTTATTTAAAAAATATTTTCAAATTAGCTGGCATAGCAATGGCCCCCCTACCCGTAAAATATTCCACATATTTTTCACGCACTTCACGGGCGCTTTGGGAGGGGGGGGGCAAGCCAGGACAGACAGCTTCCAAGTTGTGCAGGATGCAGCAGCATAAAACAATGTGGTTCAGTTTGTACTCCACCAGGTTGACAAACATTCTTGGCCAACATCAGTATAACATTAATTTTAATGCGTATTTAAAGACAAAAAAATAAGATCCACTTATCAGATTCCTCCCCCCCTCTGATGGCCAATTTGGGCAGGGGGTTCTAAATGAGTTTGTGAGACCAAAAAAAGCCTCTGATACTCTGCATGAATTTAAGGACAACAATAACATTTGTACAAGTTATAGGGGGTGTTTAGGGTAAAGCAGTACAATGGAGCTGACAAAATACATTGTCTAAGTGACTAGGCTAGGTGTGTATGGGCCCAGGATAGCATGCTGGGGAGGTTAGCGAAGGCAAATATGCATGTAGGCCAAAAAAGGAGCATTAAAATATTCAAGCATGCAGGAAGACAAAGGGGACATTCACAGCATATTACAATCAGGGTAATTATGGAATGATGAAAGAAATACAAAACATTAGCATGCATTAAATACAGATAATGTGATGTTAAAGGATAAAACTTACCCTAATATAGACTTCTCCCCGTCGCTGAGTACCGCAAGGTGGCAACTAGCCTCTGCTCCGGAGTGATGGCTTGCCTCATGCAGGTATCCTGCTTGCTAATATAAGGGGTGAGCAAAGCCAACAAAAGGTGAAAAATGGGGTCCATCATCCGGAGAAAATTCCTGAAATCATCAGGGTTATTCTCCTGGATCTCACGCAGCGGAAGCATATGAGAGAATTGGTCACGCTGGAGTAACCAATTCTTGGTCTATGAACTCCTCCCCACCCTGTTCATGGACTGGGCTTGAGTCAAAGTAAGAACCCCAAAACCAAGCCCCCGCACAGCACAAACTCTACGACGAGTACGTAACCACAACATGGCTTCAGAACGGTCAGCTGGTCAGAACGAACTAGCCAAACTCACTGAAGAACAGCAAGGCCTGTGAAGACCGAGCTGAAAATTGGAACTAGCCGAACGCACTGAAAAACAGATACGAACTGACGACACGCACTGAAAACCAGATACAAACCCACAAGCACAAACTGAACAGTAGTAAAACGATCTGAAAAAGCAGGAGTCTGAAAAGCTCGATTCGTCTCACCAAGCTTATACTAACACGAGATTAGCAGAAGGAGCCCAAAGGGTGGCGTACTGCCTATTGAACTTTCCCTTTCTAGTCCCATCATACGTGTTGTATGTCACCGCGTTCTTGGCGGTCGGAATTTGGTGTGACCGCGTGTATGCAAGACAACTTGAGCGAAATCCCGTCGGAATTCCGTCAGAAAAATCATCAGAGCTTTTTCCGACCAAAATTCTGATCGTGTGTACTCGGCATTAGAGTCTGCAAAACACTTGAGACTGGGGCAGAGGTTCGCCTTCCAGCAGGACAATGACCCTAAACATACAGCCAGAGCTACAATGGAATGGTTTAGATGAAAGCATATTCATGTGTTGGAATGGCCCAGTCAAAGTCCAGACCTAAATCCAATTGACAATCTGTGGCAAGACTTGAAAATTGCTGTTCACAGATGCTCTCCATCCAATTTGACAGAGCTTGAGCTATTTTTCAAAGAAGAATGGGCAAAAATGTTACTCTCTAGATGTGCAAAGCTGGTAGAGACATACCCATAGAGATTTGCAGCTGTAATTGCAGCGAAAGGTGGTTCTACAAAGTATTGACTCAAGGGGGCTGAATAAAAATGCACACCGCACTTTTCACATATTTATTTGTGAAAATTTTTGAGAACCCTTTATCATTTTCCTTCAATGACACAACAATGGTTCCAGTACCAATTCCATTGCTCAGGGAAAATTCAGTTGAAAGTGCTTCATTAACTCTAACCGCCACTGCAGGGTGGAAGTGAATGGCATCAGTACAAGTGTTGGTCCCAGAATCAATATAGCTCAAGACCTGCTTCAAAAAGGTCCAGTTTACCCAATCAAAGGCCTTCTCTGCATTGGCCAAATAGGTCAAATTTAGAGCTCTACAAGTAACATCCTTCACCTCCCTAGCAGGAATGAAACCCAGTTGGTCGTTATAAACCAATGCAGGTATAAGAGGGAAGAAATGATTAGATAGAATGTTTGTAAAGATCTTAAGATTGACATTTAATAAAGAGATGGGGTGATAATTTGCACAGTCTGTGGGATCCTTACCTCCTTGGTCAATAGAGTAGAGTGTGCCTGTAGTGTGGCTTTGGGGGGGAGTACACCCTCCAACAGAGTGTTACAGGCTTGGACCAGATGTGGTACAAGGTGTGCGGAGAATATCTGGAAGCAAAGAATCGTAGATCTTTTGGGGACGGGGGCCAGTCCTGTCTTCAAGTCTTAAATTGCCTCAATTACCTTGAATTCTATAATAGTGCCCTCCAATCCCTCGCTGTTTTGAACTAATAGGCGACCGAGGCCTGAGTAGCTGACTGACTGGAGGGGTCAGATAGGGCAGAGCTCTGGCGTAAGTTGTAAAGTTTTCCATAATAAGCTCTAAATTGGACTTTAATATTAGATTATGAACAATAAAACTTGGCAAAAGATTAAACTTTGCAATTAAACAAGTCTCAAGACAAGGTTTTGCATATTTAGAGCCAAATGAAGCTCTTTATTTTTATTATTAATTTACATCCTCATACTATATGTGACTTGCCATTAACTACAGCTGAGTTTGTTAGCGTGCAAGCAACTGGGATATATTGATAATGTAATTAGGACAGCAGGTATGGCAGATTACAGAGATGGGTCTATAGTTCACATTTTGCCAAATAAACTGCATGTAGTTTGTATGTTCCCTCTGAGCTTATTCTGATTTACTCCCACCACCATACAAAACACTGGTAAGTTAATTGGCTTCCATCCAAACTTGCCTTACCACATGTAGACCTGCAGCAGAGACATTAGACTGATGTGAATGGTTCTATGTTCTCTGAAATGTGCTTTAGAATATGTCAGGGTTTCAGAAATAGAAGCGTTAATAGTAAACAGAAGAGAAATCCAAATTGAAACAATATTTGGTTTAACCACCCTTTGCTTTCAAAACAGCATCAATTCTTTTTTACCACTCCCATGCCTTTCAAACAAACTGCTTCTGCTACAGTCAAATATTTCAAATTTGGACTCATCAGTCAAGAGCACCTGCTGCTATTTTTCTGCATCCAAGTTCCTATGTTTTTGTGCAAAGTTGAGTTGTTTAGCCTTGTTTCCACGTCAGAGGTATAGCTTTTTGGCTGCAATTAGGGATGAGCCAGATGTTCGTGTCGAACGTAAGTTTGACTCGAACATTGGGTGTTCTCCCGTTCAGTGAATACTGAACTTTATGGGGAGTTTGTGGCAAACTCGAGTGGCGCGGAATGCCCCCTAATACACTGGGAGATCACAGTGCATGCTTTGGCCAATCACAGCGTGCTGTGAGAGCCATGATTGGCCAAAGGCATGGTGCCTTAAGCCAATTATGGCTCTGGGGGCTAGGCCCACGCTCCACACTATATAAGGCTGCTTACGCGGTGTATAACAATAAATGTATATAGAGGCTTGTCTTTGGACATGTACATAATACCGTGACCTCAATCTAATGGTTGCCTACCAACCCCTATAGTCAATAAACCAAAAAGTGTCCCAAACAGGTGGGGACCAAGAGAAAAGCGGGGCTTATTGGAAAGACAATAAAAAGGATGTAATTATCAAAAGAATAATTTTATTATTGGTACACAGTAGAAAGACATGTAGAGATGTGCAGCAGCTCGACCATGGAGTGACCTTACCCTAATAAAATTGACCAAAACCTAGTTTGATCAAAAGACAAAGGACACACAAGAGACATGCCTTTGCTCTATTGAGGAAATTACTTATTTTTGGGGAGTGGTCTTGGTGGATCAACATTGATGTTTAGTGCGTTAGACCCCACTATGCAGATATTCATGCTGCCAGAAAAGGCTGGAGGTTCAGTTCTGTATTTAAGCCCCGGGGAAACAAGGAGGACAGGCGAAAGATCCATCTTTTTTCCTTTTGTTGTAGGATTTGGTCAAAGTCTCCTCTCCTAGGGGAGAGGTTCAGGGCATAGATTCCCTTTACCTGCATGCCAGACAGTTTGCCCTGGTGATATTGGGCAAAGTGTCTGGCTATGGGTTTTTCCGGATTCTTCTCCAGGATCTCCCTCATATGTTCCCCTAGGCGAATCCTGAATTGCCGTTTTGTCTTGCCAATGTAAATTTTTTTGCAGGGGCATGTCAACATATATATAACCCTGGTGGTAGCACAGTTGATAAGACTTTTTATTTCGAAGCTGTTTTTATTTGAGGAGTCGCTAAAGGTACTGGTCCTATGTACGTAGGGGCACACCTGACAGTGTCCACAGGGGAACATCCCCTTGCTTCTAGGGAACCGAGAAAGCCATGAGTCATTAACCGTTCTCGTATGTTCCGAGTGGATTAAGGAGTCACCTAAATTTCTGGCTCTCCTTGCAACCATTTTGGGACTCGGTCCCACTATCTGAGCTATACCTGGGGTGTTGGTAAGTATACCCCAGTGTTTCTCTAAGATTGTTTTGACCGTATCCCATTGGGATCCAAAGTCTGTGATGATCCTCACCGGTTCTTGAGTCGGGGGAGAGGAGGGAAAGGTGGGTCGTGGGTTTTTAGGTTGTCTGTCATCAAGGAGAGAGGGGCGTTCCCTACTTGCTGCCTTAAGTTTTGCCCTCCTAAGCTGTTTATGTGAGTACCCACGCTCCCTAAACCGTTTATAGAGCTCGTCACTCTCCCTCCTATAGTTTTCTTTATTGGAACAGTTTCTCTTGATACGGAGGAATTGGCCCACGGGAATACTGTCCTTAAGCCATTTTGGATGGTGGCTGTCTGCTCTGAGGAGAGTGTTAGCAGAGGTCTCCTTGCGGTACGTCTGTGTCTCCAACTCAAAGCCTTTTCTACTGATGAATAGATCTAGGAAGGAGATTTTGTTATGGTCCCATGAGTATGTTAATTTGATATTGCGTTCATTGATATTAAGAAAATCAATGAACTGTGTCAAGGTGTCATGGTTGCCTCTCCAAATAACAAACACATCGTCGATGTACCTGAGCCACGTATGTACATGGCCCAGGTACATCGGCTTACGCGGTGGCCATATATAATGTTATGAATGAGAGAAGTTAGCTAGAGGCAGGTTAGTTAGTGGTGTGGAGGCAGTTTAGTATATATACATATAGATATAGAATCATAGCTGATTAAGCATCTATATTGATGTGAAACGCGTTAGCCTGTCTGTACCTTTCATCACCATGATGTAAGAGATTTTGGATCTTCTACACTGTTTTGCCACGAATAAAAGGTGTTATTCGAAGTGCGGCTGTTCAGCTGTATTCTTCAATTATATATATATATATATATATATATATATATATATATATATATATATATACAGTGCAGTCAGTGTACAGTATATAATACAGTGTATTGAAGTGGTTAAGGGAAACCTTAGACAGAATTAAGAAAAAAAAACGACATGGGTTCCTTCCCCCCAGTCCATACCAGGCCCTTTAGGTCTGGCATAGATTTTAAGGGGAACTCCATGCCAAATTAAAAAAAAAAAAATTGGCGTGGCCCCCCCAAAATCCATACCAGACCCTTATCTGAGCAAGCAATCTGACAGACCAGAGATGGGGGGGACAAGCGAGCACCACTCCCTCCTGAACCATACCAGGCTGCTTGCCCTCAACATGGGGAGGGTGCTTTGGGGCCCCCCAAAGCACCTTATCCCCATGTTGATGGGGACAAGGGCCTCGTCCCCACAACCCTGGCCCCCAGATCCCGACCCCCTATGTGAATGGGTAGGGGTACTTTGCACCCCTACCCATTCACCAAGAAAAACTGTCTTTTGTGGTTTTTATTTTTTGTCACTTTTCTTTCTGAATGGGTAGGGGCACCCAAATTTCATTACAGTGTTGTATGACCGCGCAATTGTCATTCAAAGTGCGTCAGCGCTGAAAGCTGAAAATTGGTTTGGGCAGGAAGGAGGTTTAAGTGCCCAGTAAGCAAGTGCTTAATTACCTTTCACTGCCTTTCACCCAAAGTTTGCCCAACTGTGTGCTGTATGTGTGCTGCCTCCGGCGCTTTACCACGTGATCAGCCGTGTCAGCCGTGTCCAATCACGATGAAAAGCCGTTGATCGGCTTTTTATCACTCGCGTATGACAGATGCGAGTAGAGGAGAGCTGACCGGCTCTATTTTATCAGCGCAGCCCCCCTCAGATGCCCACACTGGACCACCAGGGAAGCCACCAGGACCACCAGGGAAGCCCCCAGCATGTGGATGGCCAGGTATGTACCCCATGGCCATCCACATATAAAAAAATGCCCAATACATGCTAATCAGTGCCCACAGATGGGCACTGACTGGCACCATTAAAGAAATAAAAAGTGATGCCCAGCAATGCCACCCACCAGTGTAATCAGTGCCACCCATCAGTGTCCCTCAGTGCCACCTATCAGTGCCCAATCATGCCCATCAGTGCCCACCTATCAGTGACCATCAGTGGCCATCCGTGCCACCTATCAGTGCCACCCATAAGTATCCATCAGTGCCGCCTATAAGTGTCCATCAGTGCCGCATACCAGTGCCACCTATCAGTGCCCATCAGTGCCGCCTACCAGAGCCCATAATCGCCACCTCTTCAGTGCCACCCAATTGGTGCCACCTCATCGGTGCCCATCGGTGCCGCCTTATCAGTACCCATCAGTGCAGCCATATCAGTGCCCGTCATTGAAGAAGAAAACGTATTTATTTACAAAAGATTTAAGAGAAACAAAGAAAAACTTTTATTTTTTTCAAAATTTTCAGTCTCTTTATTTGTTGCGCAAAAAATAAAAATTGCAGAGGTGATCAAATACTAGCGAAAGAAAGCTATATTTGTGGGAACCAAATGATAAAAAATTTGTTTGGGTACAGTGTTATATGACCGCGCAATTATCATTCAAATTGCGACAGCGCTGATAACTGAAAATTGGCTCGGGCAGGAAGGTGTATAAGTGCCTGGTATTAAAGTGGTTAAAGGAGAAGTTTAAGGTTAACAAAAAAGCAAACACACAATCTCACCTCTATGCTGCAGTATCGGTGTGATGCTGCAGCTGTCCCACATCAGCTCTAAGTCCAAGAACTGAGCGATCACGTAACTGCTGATTGTTCAGTTCTTGTTCTGCTCAGAATGGAGAGCAGTGACTGCCAGTCACTGCTTTCCACTCTGTCCCACCAGAACTCAACGCAGGACTGGGGAGGGGGTTGGCTAACTGGCTATGACTTTCAGCTGCGCTCTAAGAGGCAGAACCAGCTGTCAATCAGGCAACTAGGTGGATCCTAACAATATGGACGGGACCCTTCCAGAGCCTAAAGTGGCTCTGTCATGTCAGATGATAGTGGGCCATAGTCCACTATCAGCTGATTCTGGGCCACAGGAGAGCAAATGTAAGTGCAATCCTGTTACTTAAAGGAGAAATATGGCCAAACAATCTTTGCCATACTTCTCTCTTAACTAAATAATGCAAGCCTGTATGGTCACCCAGAAGAACCATATTTAGTTATTTATCCATAAACTGCACAAGAAAAATATGTACTGCAATATAGCAAATTAAAAAGGTTTGTAACCCACAACTTGAATAACTGCGCACTTATAAGTCTATATTAGTGCTTCTAACAGGGTTTGCCTACTGATTGTTCAATTACTGTCTGTATCTGTGAAAATATGTGTCTGAACACATTGCCAAAGAGATTCCAAGAATGCAGCAGCAGCAGACATCCTGGGAAACAGTACAGTTATCTCACCACCATCCATCCGTTTATTAAATGTCCTCACTTTATGCCAGTTCTCAGAGATAAGAAATAAATCATGCTGAGTGCAATATATATATCTGTTATAATAATGACGTCTGCAGGCCATTTTCTTGCTGTTTAAGCCTTGCTGCTTGACCAGTAGGGATGAACTTGATGTTCGAATCGAACATAAGTTCAACTCGAACATCGGGTGTTCACCTGTTTGCCGAACAGCGAATATTATGGGGCGTTCGCAGGAAATTCGAGCACCGCGGAAGACCCCATATTGCGCTGCAAGATCGCAGTGCATTGCTCTATGATGATGGGCCAAAGCATGCAACTGACCTGCATGCTTTGGCTGATCACAGCGCGCTCTGCTGAGAAAGCTGTAATTGGCCAAAGGCAGGGTGCCTTTGGCCAATCATAGCTCAGGGGGAATAAGTTCACGCCCCACACTATATAAGGCTGCTTACATAGCGGCCATGTATAGTGTGGACGGAGATAGTTTGAACTAGATTTAGGCAGGCAGGTTAGTTAGTGGCAGTGTATTTAATTGATACATATATATATATATATACAGTCTAATATATATACATACTGTAACAATCGGGGGTGATTATGCTCAAGTGGTGTATGCGTTTCAGGAACACTGGTAAGTCCAGACTGTATTTTTTAAGTGAGTGGCAGCACAATTTTATTTAAACAAAACAAACTTCACAGAAATTCTTCCTTTGCAGGGGGTTCCATCATCATTGTATACCAGAAAAACTTCAGCCTCCTGGCAAACTCCCTCCTGGAGCTTACTTGCTCAGCTGCATGCTGCTTGGTCGCGGGCCACATCTACCTCCTGCAGACATACACGCGCAGACTCCTAGAGACCGCCTGTCTTTCTTCCGTGGAACCGTCTCCACCTGAAAGCCCTCCCAACTCCTACACCAGGCCACCTGCCTGGATGGTGGAGCTGTTCCCAAGTGTGAGCCCTGAGCTCTTTTCCTGAGGGGAATATAAACCTAGGCCACAGGTGTGCAATCATCATGCCTGTCTTTGCAAAAACCTGGCTGAAGGCGCTAATGCATGAATCTATCCACTGCATATAAGGGGTGGCGAGGAGAGAGGGGGCAGCGCCCGGGCGCCCCTAATGGATGGGACGCCACTGGTGGGCAGGATAGGTTTAAGGTGATTAGCCAGTATCTTTGCTAGGATTTTGACATTGTTGTTTAGAAGCGAGATCGGCCTATAACTACTGGGGGCAGTGGGATCCTTCCCTTCCTTGGGAATGACTGAAATGTGAGTAAGTAGCCCCGCTCTAAGTATTGCAGTTCCCGATGCCAGAGCATTAAAGTAGGCACACATTGAAATAGCTAGTAGTGGATGAAATGTGCGATAGTAGGCATTCGTAAAGCTGTCGGGTCCCAGACTTTTTCTTTTAGGGAGGTCCTTGATAACCCAGTTCTGTCAGAGAAATTGGCGTATCCAATTGGGAGCTAACTGGGGTAGAGAGCTGGGGGGAATGAGCCTCTTCCAAGTACTGCTGAATACGTACAGCTTTCTGGTGGTCAAGCCAGGAAACCTGCTGGGGAGGTGATAGAGCTGGGTATAATAGTACCGAAAGACTGCAGCTATCCTAGAGTGATGGACCACATGGGATCCAAAGCCGTGTGGACCTTATGAACCTGTCCCAAAGCGCGCTGGCTTCTGAGAACCCTTGCAAGTAGCTTTCCACATTTATTCCCATACTTGTAAAATTTGTGGGAAACATGGCGCAATCAAGCTCAGATCCGGGCATCTAATAAATTGGCCAGCTGCAAGCTTAGGGACCGGAGTTCCTCAGTCAATTCTGAGGTTGTGTTATGTTTGTGCCTAAGCTCTGCGGTTCGATTTTTTGTCAGCAGGGTTTGCAATCCCCCCTCGCATGCCTTTTTTAGCCTAGACTCCTGGGATATAAGCTCTCCCCTGACCACTGCCTTATGACCTTCCCAGATGGAAGTCAACCCCACATCATCTGTGGAATTCCCTGCAAAGTATAGAGATATTGAATCCGATACCTGTTTCAGTGCCACCGCATCTTCTAAGATGTTCTCGTTCAGTCACCAAGTTTACGACTTCATGTCAGAGGACAATGGGTGTAAGAAAATGGAGACTGGGGCATGATCAGATAAGGTTAATGATCCGATTGACGCACTGGGAAGGGACTCCAAGGAATACTGATCCATCAGCAGTAAGTCTATTCGGGTGTATACGGCACGAGTAGCCGCATAGTAGCTGAAAGGAGAAGTACAGCCTAAGCTCATTTGGTTGGGCTTCTCCTATGGGTTACAGGAGTGCAATTCGTTTTGCACTCCTGTGACCCGTTTTCAGCAGAGAGCAGACTGAAGTGCGCTCTCTGCTGACATGACAGAAATCAGTCCAGGCACCGCGTCATCACAACAATGAAAGTCATGATCCCCCAGGTGCCTGGACTGAAGTCTGCTCTCTGCTGACATGACAGGAATCAGTCCAGGCACCGCGTCATCACAACAATGAAAGTCATGATCCCCCAGGTGCCTGGACTGACACCCATCTCAGCCTCTCAGTGAGCCGCTGAGAGCCTGAGACGGCTGCTGCCCGCCTCTCCACAGCCCCTCTGTTTAGCTTTTATTACTGTCTGTGTTGCAGTTAGGGAGATTTCTCCTCACTTTCTGTACCTATGAAAAAATATTCTCTAGGACAGGAAGTGAATTCTCTCAGCTCCCGTTCACACCGGTGCGACTTGTCATGCGATTTGACAGTTCCAAATCGCATGACAAGTCTCACTCCATTACCAGCAATAGAACCATTCATGTCGCGCGCGACTCACGTCACAGCGATTATGAAAAAGGTTCCTGCACTACTTTTTACCAGTTTAATTGCGACTTGCATAGACTTCAGTTGAATGAAGTCACAAGCTGCAATTAAATCAGCAGTACAAATCGCACTGATATGCGGCTTTGAAATCGAGCTTAAGTAGCGCGATTTCAAAGCTGCACCGGGGCTAAATCAGGAACACAATGACATCAAAATGAAAAAAAAAATTAGTATACTGGGGGAGGCTAGAATCTCCAACAGCTGGGTGTTAAGAAGATTTTCCTTGGAGTTTAATGGGACTTTGCATGGGGATTGTAGACTTTTGGAATCACATTGCATTTCATATCTACTGTATGTGTTTTCACTTTGGAAGACTTTTTAGTAGTGTCACATCATTTGTGTGGCTGAATGATTTGCACGTATATTTGGATGTTATAATAATAATAACTTTCACATTTGGCATGCAAATAATTGAAACATATAGAATTCGTGTTCTTAGCTCTAGCGCTGCCACGTACGTCACGCCCACGTACGTGCCATTGCTTTAGTGCGCATGTGCCGATGACGTCGGCACATGCAGATACAGGGGATATCTCCTAAACCGTGCAGGTTTAGGAGATATCAGGGGTAGCTACAGGTAAGCCTTATTATAGGCTTAAGTGTAGCAAAAAGTGGATTGTAAGGGTTTACAAGCACTTTAAGGAGATATTTTCTGTGAGCACAGCTTTTTTTCTTCTTTGTTTTTTTTGTTTTATTTTCCTGTTATTATTAAGAATTCTATGGCTGTCAGTTCATAACCCAACTATGCCCAACATGCTGTTTTTGGAGCTGTATCCACTATTCTTAAAAAATGGCTCTTCATTACCAATATTTTAAGGATGTATGTAATAAGAAAAATACAGACAAATTTCCACCACATCAAACTTATGATTGCCCAATAGTACTTTTTACAGGGGGTCCAGTCCTGTTCTGCTGTATCTACTCTCTTTCAGAACCATTTTTAAGGGACTGTTTACAAGAAAATCTGGTAAAAGGTCTTACCCACCCTTCAACATACCTTGCTGGTGCCTCTTCTTTGTCAGAAAGAAAGATAGAACCCTTCACTCATGCATTGACTAAATGGATTTAGACAAAATTACAGTATAACATCACTACCCAGTCTCATTAATCCCTAAGTGATTTGAGAGACCGAATACAGCTAAAATGTTCACTAAGTTTGATCTTTTGGATGCATACAATCTTGTTTGTATTCGACCTGGAGATGAGTGGAAGACTGCATTCCGGACAAGATTTGGGCGTTATGAATCCCTAGTAATGACTTTTGGACTTTGTAATGCACCTGCTACTCTCCAACATTTCAAAAATGATGATGTTGATGACATACTCACTCATCTTTTCACATAATCTACATAAGCATCAGGGCCGTATTTGCATGGTTCTAGAGATGTAACAGTAACATCAACTGTGGAATAAACTGGAGAAATGTGAATTTGAACAAACACATACACAGTTTTGGGTTATGTCATCAAAACCAAAGGATTGGGTATGGTTCCCAGTAATATTTAGACTATCTTTGATTGACCTACTCCCCAGAATACAAGATGTGTAAAAATGATTAGTACATCTCAAATTTTGAGGTAGAAACAGCCTTCTCGCACTTGAAAATGGTATTCACCATGGCACCTGTGTTGGTTAATCCTAACCTAGAACTACCCTTTATGGTAGAAATTGATGCCTCAACTGCAGGCAGTAGAGCAGTTCTCTCTCCAAGAATTAGTGAGAAAATGCTATTACATCACTGTGCATACTACCCAGGCCGGATGACACCAGCAAAGCGGGACCATGACACCAGAAACAAAAGATACTTTTACTGAATGGTGACATCTCCTGGAGGGCACCTTGCATCCAGTAACTGTCCTCACTGACCATAGAAATCTTGAATTTATCAAATCAGCAGAAAGACAGGCCATGTAGGCTCCTTTAGTGAAGGTTTAATTTTATAATTTGTTGCAGAAAAACGCTTTCTGGGAATAATGTTCCCTACAAATCTATTCTCTAAAATCAAAGAAGCCTAAGATGGATATGCATTCCTAAACAATCTACCAGAAAATATCCATTTGGACTTTTATGATGGTTACTGGACTTTTGGGAAAAGACTGTATATCCCTGAAGAGGCACGATCTAGGTGTTAAAATTGATGCATGATTCAAAATCTGCTAGCCACCCAGGAATTAGACATTAGACCCCCTTGCCCATTCCTTTTGGGGGCCAGCTTATCCAAAAGATGTACAGGATTATGTACTCTCATGTGAGAACTGTACATGCAGTAAGGTACCACATTCCCTCCCTGTTGGTCTACTACAACCTCTCCCTGTGCCAAATCACCCAGAGGGGTCTGTTTGTAGGTGGGTGGTACACCTCCTCCATGTTACCCTCCTCGTTGGGCACCAAGTGTGGGTCACATAGGAGGCCTACCCCGGGGTTGGTTCTTCTAGGCTACGCTAGGTAACTTGAACAGTGTCAATGCCTTACACGTGGACGGTATAGAGCCCCTGATGAAATCACATGAGAAGTGATACAAGGCGTAGGGTGGAGCCTCTGGGATCGCAGATTATTATATGAAAGGCTAGGTGTTTTTAACTTTATGGAGATGTCATTTTATTTAAATAAAGCACATCCATTACCATACTACACTGGTGGCAATCCTTTCCCTCTTGTCTTGACATGGCATTGGAGTGATATAATATAGCAACACGTGGGTAACGTATTCTTAAAGGGACCAGCATCTAATCCCCTAGGAGCGACATCCTGCAGGACACAGGCCTACAGTCATTTGGAGGCTATATTGGAAGTGCACAGAGGATCCATTATAAGATACCAGCTGGAAAGAGTCAAGCTGTATACTGTATGACTCCCTCCAAAGGTTTGTGAGTAACCATTTTTAAATAAAGCTGCTTTGTAACAGATCCACAGTGAGGATTTTTACTCTGAAGGTGGAGGGTCTGTCACCATTATCTTCCTTGAATTGTCACGTGGAATCCTCTTGGTGCATGCTGGGGCTTTTAGTCCTCTCCCCCTCTCTTGTTGGACTTTTTTGTGATTGCTTTTTTAATACTGCATTTATCATTGCATTTTTAATTTACCTGTTCTTGAGCTGCACCCTACCTTATGTACTTCTTATTGAGGCACACATGTGGGCTTGATCCCAAGCCATGCTGCCTGTGCCCATAGATACAGACAGCACGGCTCAGCCCCTCCCCCGACTCCCTTGTCACATAATTTGACTGACAGAAACCACTTTTTTTTTTAGGTGCCCACCCATACACAATTGAACATAATTACTAAAATACCAATGTTTTATTAAACATGAAAGCATAAAAATATATGCACACTTTAATTATAAACATAACATAAAAGTATGTTTCAAAGTGTATCATATTTTCACAGCACTTGAAGAAGTGGTGTCTTGGTACCCATGAAACGTGTTGTGATATATCATGGAATTCCCACCTGCACATCTGCCCCACCACTGTACCACCCTGCACATCTGCCCCACCTCTGTACTTCCTGCTCATCTGTCCCACCACTGTAATCCCCTGTTCATCTGCCCCACCACTGTATCACCCTGCTTTTCTGTCCCACCACTGTAACCACCTGCTCATCTGCCCCACCAATGTTCCCCCTTTCTCATCTGCCCCACCACTGTACCTCCCTGCACATCTGCTCCACCGCCGTACCCCCATGCTCTTTTGTCTCACCACTGAACCATCTTCTTATCTGTCCTAACACTGAACTTATCTGCTCATCTGCACCAACACTGTAACCCCCTTTCTCATCTGCCCCACCACTGTACCTCCTGCATATCTTTCCCACCTCTGTTCCCCCGGCTCATCTGTCCCACCAATGTACCACCTTTCTCCTCTGCCCCACCAATGTACCCCCCTGTACATCTGCCCCACCTCTGTACCCCCCTGCTCTTCTGCCCAACCACTGTAACCCCCTGTTCATCTGTCCCACCAATGCACCTCCTTTCACATCTGTCCCACCGATGTACCCCCCTGCTCTTCTGTCCTACCGCTAAACCCCCTTCTCATCTGCCCCAACACTGAACCCCCCTGCTCATCTTTCCCATCACTGTAATCCCCTTCTCATCTGGCCAAACACTGAACCCCCCCCCCGCTCATTTGTCCCACCGCTGAACCCCCTTTTCATCTGCCCCAACACTGAACCCCCCTGCTTTTCTGTCCCACCGCTGAATCCCCTTCTCATCCCTCCCACTACTGTACCTCCTGCAGATCTGCCCCACCACTGTACACCTTTGCTCTTCTGTCCCACCACTGTAACCCAGCTGCTCATCTGCCCCATCAATGTACCCCTTTTCTCATCTGCCCCACCACTGTACCTCACTGCACATCTGCTCCACCAACATATCCCCATGCTCTAGTGTCTCACTACTAAATCAACTTCTCATCTGTCCAAACACTGAACCCATCTGCTCATCTGTCCCACCACTGTAACCCACTTTCTCGTCTGCCCCACCAATGCACCTCCTGCATATCTCTCTCTCCTCTGTACCCCCTGCTCTTCTGTCCCACCTCTGTTCACCCTGCTCTTCTTCCCCACCTCTGTTTCTCCTGCTCATCTGTCCCACCAATACACCTCCTTTCACATCTGCCCCACTGCTCTACACCACCTGCTTTTCTGTCCCACCACTGAACCCCCTTCTCATCTGCCCAAACACTGAACCCCTCCTGCTCATCTGTCCCACCACTGTAACCCCATTCTCATCTGGCCCAACACTGAACCCCCCCTGCTCATCTGCCCCATCACTGTACCCCCCTAATCTTCTGCCCCACTGCTGAAGCCCCTTATCATCTCTCCCACCACTGTACCTCCCTGCACATCTGCCAAACCGCTGTACTCTCCTGTGCTTCTGTCCCACCTCTGAACCCCTTCTTCTCATTTTCCCCACCGCTGTACCCTACTGCTCATCTGCTCCACCGCTGTACCCTCTTCTCATCTATGATATGCATGATATGCAGAGTGGTGAAAGGAAGCAGAGATGAGACACATCTACCTGTCCTGGCACACTCATCCTGCTGATCCACCTCTTGCATCCAGCCTACGTTTTTGTATGTGATGTCACATACAAGCATCTGGAATGGATGCGCAATGATGAGCTCAGGTCAGGGGCATTTTCTGAAAGCAGTGGGCCTGTGTGCAGGATCATAAGTTGACCACGCCCCATGCCTATATAAGTCATTGCGCACCCCTCACACAGCATTACAGCGGGAGAGAGCGTCGTGTCAACATCAGAAGAAGAGAAGAGGGAACAAGATGGCGGAGAAGACCGGGCCACCACTAGTAAGAGAGCGGCAAAAGAGCAGAAGGTAGCGGAGGAGCCCGGCAGAAGAACCGAAGAGCAGGAGAAGAACTGGACACCAGAAGAAGAGGCCAGAGAGAGCGGTGAAGAACCGGACACAAGGAGAAGAGACCCCCGAGGTTGGAAGAAGACCCCTGAAGTCGGAAGAAGACCCCCAGAGCTGCCTAATAAATTACTTTTAAAACCTGTCTAGTGTGTTTTTTTATTGACACTGTTTTCCCCAGGTGATTGGGTCGGGGTACGATGTACCCCATACTCATTCACATAGGGTGGGGGGCCAGGATCTGGGGGCTCCCTTATTAAAGGGGGCTCCCAGATTCCGATAAGCCCCCCCGCCCGCAGACCCGACAACCAACGGCCAGGGTTGTTGGGAAGAGGCCAAAGTGCTTTGGGGTGGGGGGGGCCACAGGGCGCCCCCCTCCCCCAAAGCACCCACCCCCCCATGTTGAGGGCATGCTGCCTGGTACAGTTCAGGAAGGGGGGCGCTCGCTTGTCCCCACCCCCTTTCCTGACCGGCCGCGCTGCATGCTCGGATAAGGGTCTGGTATGAAAATATTACTTTTTCAATAAAATATATTTTTTAAATACTTTACTGGTCTGTCCTCAAAATCCTGAGGGGTTATGCTGTGCTTCTGAGCACTAGGCTTTCTTTGTCTTAACAAGCATATAGTGTTTTGTTTTTTTTTAATTTGACTGCAAAAGTGGAAATACACTTTAAACTATCTGCTCTAAAATATGGCCCTAAATCCATAGATTGTTTTGAAATTATGGCCCAAATTAACCCTATAGTGTACGAACTTAAGTTACCTCCTTCAATAAAGACCCATCCTGTTTTTCATTAGGCACTTTATAAACCTTTTAGAAATAATCACTTACCAGGACATACACTCTCTCCAGCTAGTTCAAGTACAAGCAGAGGAAGCATTCATTGTGGAGAAAATAGTTAATCTGCATTGTGGTAAACCGAAGTATCTAATAAGATGAAATGGGTATGGTTCAGAAGTGGATTTAATCAGAAATTTCCATAAAAGATATCTTGATAAACAAAAAAAAGACTGCCCATTGGAAGGAGTTGTATTGTCAGGAACTGAGTTTGCCAATTCCTGAGCATTGATTTCCCACAGATTGAGTATGACTTACCTGTTCTGCCACCACAGCCTTTGCTTTAACAATTAGAATGTTCATAGTTCTACAAAACTGAATTACAGTTGCAATGAGTCTTCCCTGCATCTTATCATGTGATCAATCAGGGTGACTGGCCAGCTGATGCCTTGTCAGATTATTGTGTTCCACACATAATCCGACCAACTGTCTTGTGTTACCTCTGTTGTCATTTGTAACTGACCTTGGCTTAGGGCCCCAGTGCTGATTCTCTGCTGCCTGCACCCACCCAACTTATGATACTATGGCATAGAACAGTACTATGTATAATGTGAAAAAAATAAAATAGTATTAAAATAGGTGAGAAGATCCTTTCCTTTGGTAATCTGCTATGATGACCACCTGTTTCAACGCTTTCCGAGATACTGTGTGTACCTTCTGCTTTACTTTTAAAGCTTTTTTTTTCAGTTTTTTAATATCTAGCTAATAAAAACTGAAGATATAATTTAAAAAAAATGCAACCTGCATGTGAAAATGATCAATAGATCTAGAGATATAAGCTGAAATTACATTCAAATTCACTTCCTATTGTAAAAGTGGTGATTGCTCCCCACTGCTCACACTTCTTGAGTTTCTCTATTGTCAAAGGATCAACCCATCAAATTAAAGTGAAAGAACAGTGGATTGGAGGGTGGGATACGAATAGACTAATTTGATTTTTACAATGAAAATCAATATTTGCCTATGTATTGCCACATCCCACTTATAGCCTGGACCTCGCTCTGAGTGTTTTCCACCTGTTTGGACCCATAAAAGAGTTCCTTGGAGGTCAGCATTTCAGCACTGATAATGAAGTGAAACAGGCTGGTCCTCGGATGGTTCAGGAGTACTGACAAATCTTTCTATGCTGAAGCTTTCCAGGCATTAGTTAAACACTGGGATAAGGGTATAAATGTAGCAGGTGAGTATGTAGAAAAATAAATGCAGTTTCCACTACTTGAACTTTGTTGTTTTATTATATTAACTCAAAAGTCCCTTTTTGAATTGAACGTCTCTCGTAACTTTATCTGCCTTTATCGCTGTATGTACTGATTATTTTGACCTGCTGTTTTCTGTGTATGGAAAATCTTTGTGAGATATCAAAGAGGGCTGCCAAAATTCACAAGCCCTTCTTGTCACTTGGGTTATATACTTTACAGCTAAATTGCACAGATGCTGAAATCAGAAGCATCACTGTGAAAAGTTAGATGTTGGAGAAGGCTGAACACATACTTTGGCTATCAGATTAGGCTTGGAGGATGGAATTTGAGCACGCTTTAGGAAGCAGAGCAGATTCCATCCCCCCCCCCTCTTTTTGACAAGAGTTGCTTATCTAAAGTGTGATCTATTATTTGATCTGTTATAAGAAAACTATGACACAGGAGAAACTCAACAAAACCAAAACTGTTTTTCTTATGATATTGACAGACTGCATCACATATATAATTTTTGTGTCCATAGTTCCACTTTAAAGTAGAACTAAAGGCAAAACCGTTTATTTTTCATTTTGGATGGCGTAAAGAAGTGTCATAACCCCTCTCAGTTTTTTTTGCCATCTGCGTCTCAGATGGAGACGTTGGAGACATTTTCCTTCATGTTCTGTCTCACAGCCAGAACAGGAAGTGAGAGAAAATCCCGACAAAGTGAGGGAACCCCTGCTTGTATCCAGGATCACCAGAACTTATGTTTTCATTGGAAGATTTCCCCTTGATTACTGTTCTGGGGACAACCCAAAATGTGGGATTCTCTTTCACTTTCATTTTTAGTGAAAAGGGTAAATGTGACAAATAGAGAGCGTGAATCTCCCTAAAATGGCACAGACAGCAATAAAACCTAATAGGTATTGTAATCCCTCTCCACTCTATCCAAAAAATAAAATAAAAATTGCCTTTATGAATACTTTAAAGCCCAGCTCCAGGCAAATAAAAAAAATATCCCTTGCAGTAGGGTTGTGCCTACACTAAGGTTAAGGGTTAGACCAGTCCCTGTAGTGTCTCCACCCTCACTTTCAACCGGTCTAGGGTCCTGACGTCATCCTGCAATGCATGGGAGGGCGCTGAAGAACAGTCCATGGCCGGTTCATGGGGGGCACCGTCTATCGGTGGAGCAGAAGATCAGGTAAGTAAAACTGTTTCGGCTCTCTTCTAGACAAAACAAGCTAATAACCCTTGCAGTGGGGCTGTGATCATTTTTATTTGCCTGGAATTGGACTTTAAGGGGCTCAGAGAAGGAGATGAAAGCTGAATGTGGATCATAAGTCTCCATTTGGACATCACTGACCTACTTCTTGCCACACGACTGTCCAATGCAGAGTTTTCTACTACAGTTTGTACATTCAAGCGCAAAAATATTCCTTATCATGATGCCAAAATATGAGAGAAGTCATCTTGTAAAAATGTGTTTATTTAGGTAACCTGTATTAGCTCTATGTTTGGGTATATAAAATCTCAAGTTCAGGATGTTTTAGGCTTTTGCCACAATTGACAAATAAGGCAATTTTTTGGCATCTTTTAAAGATTAAGCAGCATTTAATGCATGGACTGCTTCACAGGGAGCTGGCTAAATATATATTAATTGAAATATAGCTGTTCCCATGAGAGTATGCTACAGGGATCCTAAAATAGAGAAGTTAACAGAACAAAAGTTGGCTACAGTTGTGACACTTCTTAAAGAGACACTGTCATTCCACTCATTCATGTCAAAGTGACAGTGACTGCTGATTGTCCACCACCCAGCAAGTTATACTAATTCATCCATGCTATTTCACTGCATCCTCGCTACAGTAGTCCACCTTGGGTAAGCTCCAGTGTTGGATGGTCTCAGTGCTTACCTGAGTTGATGACGATGCTGCCCCTCCAGCTGCACTCAGTGTTCAGGCCTGGAAATTGGATTCTCAGGCCCGAGTACTGTTAGGTATGAGGTCCCATGCTCCCCTATACCCAAAAGCCCTATTCATTTAGAGCAACAGAGCACAGAGTGAGGCTTCAACAGAACTGGGGAAGGTGGGGGTGGTATGTATACCTTGCTGAGGGTGAGTTATAAGAAAACACTACTTTCACTTAACCCTGAACTGGAAAAGGGAAAATGCCCCTTCAAGGGGGGACTATTATCTTTTTCCAGTAAAACATGTATCTGCGAGAAAGCAAAAGCTATGGTGAAAAATTGGGAAATAAATGTATATGTATGTGTATTAATATTGGTGCCTTGTTAATAATTATATATTGTGGCGGGTAGGGATGAGCTTCGTGTTCGAGTCGAACCCATGTTCGACTCGAACATCGGCTGTTCGACCGTCCGTCGAATTGCGAACGATATGGGCCGTTCGCGCCAAATTCGTGTGGCGCGTCACGGCCCATAATTCACTGCGGCATCGCAGTGCATTGCTGGCTGATGATTGGCCAAGCATGCACTATGACCCGCATGCTTGGCCAATCACAGCGCCGTCAGTAGAGAGAGCTGTAATTGGCCAAAGCCAGGGTGGCTTTGGCCAATTATGGCTCAGGGGATTTAGTACACACCCCACACTATATAAGGCCGCCTGCACGGCGGCCCTGTGTAGTGTGTGTTCCGGTGTGCTGAGAGATAGAGAGAGAGAGAGACAGTGTAATTTGATTTGAGTTAGATAGATTAGGCAGAACAGTCAGTCAGTTAGCTGCACTTACAGTGTATTGTGTATATATATGCATCCCAGGTGTTGCATATATATATATACACTGTATTCAGTTTAGCTAGATCCGTTCCTGTTATCTTCTATCTAGACTATTTACATTTAGTGCAGTGTGTCCTGCTCACAGTGTTCAGCTAGATCCGTTCCTGCTATTTACATTCAGTGCAGTGCGTCCTGCTCACAGTGTTCAGCTAGATCCGTTCCTGGTATTTACATTTAGTGCAGTGCGTCCTGCTCACAGTGTTCAGCTAGATCCGTTCCTGCTATTTACATTCAGTGCAGTGCGTCCTGCTCACAGTGTTCAGCTAGATCCGTTCCTGGTATTTACATTTAGTGCAGTGCGTCCTGCTCACAGTGTTCAGCTAGATCCGTTCCTGCTATTTACATTCAGTGCAGTGCGTCCTGCTCACAGTGTTCAGCTAGATCCGTTCCTGCTATTTACATTCAGTGCAGTGCGTCCTGCTCACAGTGTTCAGCTAGATCCGTTCCTGGTATTTACATTTAGTGCAGTGCGTCCTGCTCACAGTGTTCAGCTAGATCCGTTCCTGCTATTTACATTCAGTGCAGTGCGTCCTGCTCACAGTGTTCAGCTAGATCCGTTCCTGGTATTTACATTTAGTGCAGTGCGTCCTGCTCACAGTGTTCAGCTAGATCCGTTCCTGCTATTTACATTCAGTGCAGTGCGTCCTGCTCACAGTGTTCAGCTAGATCCGTTCCTGCTATTTACATTCAGTGCAGTGCGTCCTGCTCACAGTGTTCAGCTAGATCCGTTCCTGGTATTTACATTTAGTGCAGTGCGTCCTGCTCACAGTGTTCAGCTACATCCGTTCCTGCTATTTACATTCAGTGCAGTGCGTCCTGCTCACAGTGTTCAGCTAGATCCGTTCCTGGTATTTACATTTAGTGCAGTGCGTCCTGCTCACAGTGTTCAGCTAGATCCGTTCCTGCTATTTACATTCAGTGCAGTGCGTCCTGCTCACAGTGTTCAGCTAGATCCGTTCCTGCTATTTACATTCAGTGCAGTGCGTCCTGCTCACAGTGTTCAGCTAGATCCGTTCCTGGTATTTACATTTAGTGCAGTGCGTCCTGCTCACAGTGTTCAGCTAGATCCGTTCCTGCTATTTACATTCAGTGCAGTGCGTCCTGCTCACAGTGTTCAGCTAGATCCGTTCCTGCTATTTACATTCAGTGCAGTGCGTCCTGCTCACAGTGTTCAGCTAGATCCGTTCCTGGTATTTACATTTAGTGCAGTGCGTCCTGCTCACAGTGTTCAGCTAGATCCGTTCCTGCTATTTACATTCAGTGCAGTGCGTCCTGCTCACAGTGTTCAGCTAGATCCGTTCCTGGTATTTACATTTAGTGCAGTGCGTCCTGCTCACAGTGTTCAGCTAGATCCGTTCCTGCTATTTACATTCAGTGCAGTGCGTCCTGCTCACAGTGTTCAGCTAGATCCGTTCCTGCTATTTACATTCAGTGCAGTGCGTCCTGCTCACAGTGTTCAGCTAGATCCGTTCCTGGTATTTACATTTAGTGCAGTGCGTCCTGCTCACAGTGTTCAGCTAGATCCGTTCCTGCTATTTACATTCAGTGCAGTGCGTCCTGCTCACAGTGTTCAGCTAGATCCGTTCCTGGTATTTACATTTAGTGCAGTGCGTCCTGCTCACAGTGTTCAGCTAGATCCGTTCCTGCTATTTACATTCAGTGCAGTGCGTCCTGCTCACAGTGTTCAGCTAGATCCGTTCCTGCTATTTACATTCAGTGCAGTGCGTCCTGCTCACAGTGTTCAGCTAGATCCGTTCCTGGTATTTACATTTAGTGCAGTGCGTCCTGCTCACAGTGTTCAGCTAGATCCGTTCCTGCTATTTACATTCAGTGCAGTGCGTCCTGCTCACAGTGTTCAGCTAGATCCGTTCCTGCTATTTACATTCAGTGCAGTGCGTCCTGCTCACAGTGTTCAGCTAGATCCGTTCCTGGTATTTACATTTAGTGCAGTGCGTCCTGCTCACAGTGTTCAGCTAGATCCGTTCCTGCTATTTACATTCAGTGCAGTGCGTCCTGCTCACAGTGTTCAGCTAGATCCGTTCCTGGTATTTACATTTAGTGCAGTGCGTCCTGCTCACAGTGTTCAGCTAGATCCGTTCCTGCTATTTACATTCAGTGCAGTGCGTCCTGCTCACAGTGTTCAGCTAGATCCGTTCCTGCTATTTACATTCAGTGCAGTGCGTCCTGCTCACAGTGTTCAGCTAGATCCGTTCCTGTTATCTTCCTACTGACAGGCAGGCTTGTCTGGTTACAGTATATAAAGCTACCTGAAGAAAATTACAGGTGTTCTTTTTGATCCTATTAGTACCACGGTCAGGCAGCTAGACTATTTACATTTAGTACAGTGCGTCCTGCTCACAGTGTTCAGCTAGATCCGTTCCTGTTATCTTCCTACTGACAGGCAGGCTTGTCTGGTTACAGTATATAAAGCTACCTGAAGAAAATTACAGGTGTTCTTTTTGATCCTATTAGTACCACGGTCAGGCAGCTAGACTATTTACATTTAGTACAGTGTGTCCTGCTCACAGTGTTCAGCTAGATCCGTTCCTGTTATCTTCCTACTGACAGGCAGGCTTGTCTGGTTACAGTATATAAAGCTACCTTAAGAAAATTACAGGTGTTCTTTTTGATCCTATTAGAACCACGGTCAGGCAGCTAGACTATTTACATTTAGTACAGTGCGTCCTGCTCACAGTGTTCAGCTAGATCCGTTCTTGCTATTTACATTCAGTGCAGTGCGTCCTGCTCACAGTGTTCAGCTAGATCCGTTCCTGGTATTTACATTTAGTGCAGTGCGTCCTGCTCACAGTGTTCAGCTAGATCCGTTCCTGCTATTTACATTCAGTGCAGTGCGTCCTGCTCACAGTGTTCAGCTAGATCCGTTCCTGCTATATACATTTAGTGCAGTACGTCCTGCTCACAGTGTTCAGCTAGATCCGTTCCTGTTATCTTCCTACTGACAGGCAGGCTTGTCTGGTTACAGTATATAAAGCTACCTTAAGAAAATTACAGGTGTTCTTTTTGATCCTATTAGTACCACGGTCAGGCAGCTAGACTATTTACATTTAGTACAGTGCGTCCTGCTCACAGTGTTCAGCTAGATCCGTTCCTGTTATCTTCCTACTGACAGGCAGGCTTGTCTGGTTACAGTATATAAAGCTACCTTAAGAAAATTACAGGTGTTCTATCCCAGCTTAGTGCAGCTACAGGCCATTAGTATGTCTGGAAGGCCAAGAAGGAGAGGCAGACAGTCACAAGCCAATAAGAGAGGGCAAGCAGGCTCTGTGTCTAGTGCTGGTCGTGGAGACGGTGCATCCTCATCAGCACGTGGCCATGGGACACGCTTGGCCTTTTTTTCGGCAGCTGGCCGTGTTGAGCCGCAACATGCGGAAGACTTGGTCGAGTGGATGACCAAGCCGTCCTCATCCTCCTCATCCTCTCTCACCCATGCCCAGGGTGCTTTGTCTGGCAAAGCAGCGGCCTCTTCCCTCAGCTCAATGTCATCAGTGACTCCTTCCCTAGCTCCACCATGTCCTCATGAGGATTCCCTCGAACTGTTTGACCACAGTGTTGGGTACATGCTCCAGGAGGATGCCCAGCGTTTGGAAGGCTCTGATGATGATACTGAGCTCAATGAAGGCAGTAACATGAGCACGGACAGAGGGGGTGCCCAAGAAGGACAGCAATCTGGCAGTCATGCTCCCCCTGCTGCAGCATACTGCCAGGTTTGCTCCAGTGATGAGGAGGGAGGGGATGATGAGGTCACTGACTCAACGTGGGTGCCTGATAGGAGAGAGGAGGAGGAGGAGGAGGAGGAGGAGGTGGCACATCACCAACTAGGCAGGATGCCCTCCAGGGGCCAGCCTAAGGGCAGCACATTGACTGCATCACACCCCAAAGCTCCACATGTGCAGGGCGCTGCAGTCTCTGCGCGTTATTCAAAAAGTTCTTTGGTGTGGGCCTTTTTTGAGACGAGTGCATCAGATCGCACCGCTGCTATTTGCAACATATGTCTCAAGCGTATCTCGCGTGGCCAAAACATCTCCCGCTTGGGTACCACATGCTTGACCAGACATATGTTGACCTGCCATGCAGTTCGTTGGCAAGCGTATCTAAAAGACCCACACCAAAGAACAAAGACGATCTCTCCTTGCTCCTCATCAGCTGAGATTTCCAACCCCACTAGACCTTCAGTCCTCTCTGAGACCTGCAGTGAGAGGAATGAAGGTGTAGAATTAGGTGTGTCACAGCCAAGTACTTGTGGGCAATCTGCTTTTGGTACACCGACGTCAGATTGTACCAGGCAAATTTCCCTGCCCCAGCTGCTGCACCGCCGAAAGAAGTTTGCTCCCAGCCATCCACATGCCCAGCGGTTGAATGCTAGCTTGGCAAAATTGCTAGCACTTCAACTGCTGCCTTTTCAGTTGGTAGACTCTGCCCCCTTCCGTGAGTTTGTGGAATGTGCGGTTCCTCAGTGGCAGGTACCCAAACGCCACTTTTTCTCACGGAAGGCGATTCCGGCTCTCTACCGGCATGTGGAAGGCAATGTCCATGCCTCGCTGGACAGGGCGGTCAGCGGTAAGGTGCATATTACCGCTGACTCATGGTCCAGCAGGCATGGACAGGGACGTTACTTAAGTTTCACGGCGCATTGGGTGACTCTGCTGGCAGCTGGGAAGGATGCAGGACAAGGTGCAGTAGTGTTGGAGGTTGTTCCGCCACCACGCCTCCAAAATGCTGATTGTGACACACCTCTCTCCTCCACCCCCTCCTCTTCTTCTTCCTCCATGGCCTCTTCCTCGGAACCAGCGGTGCTCCGTAGGCGTTCAAGGGGCTACGCAAGTACGCAGGCCAAAAGATGCCATGCGGTGCTTGAGCTGGTGTGCTTGGGGGACAGGAGCCACACTGGGGCAGAGGTTCTGTCAGCTCTGCAGGGGCAGGTTCAGAGGTGGTTGACGCCACGCCAACTTAAGGCAGGAATGGTGGTTTGCGACAATGGCACCAACCTCCTCTCTGCCCTCCGACAGGGACAACTGACCCATGTGCCCTGTTTGGCTCACGTCCTTAACTTGGTGGTGCAGCGGTTCTTGGGCAGGTACCCGGGCTTACAGGATGTCCTGAGGCAGGCCAGGAAAGTCTCTGTGCATTTCCGCCGGTCATATAATGCCAGTGCTCGGCTGACGGACCTCCAAAAGGAGTTTAACCTGCCCAAGAACCGCCTAATCTGTGACATGCCCACCAGGTGGAACTCGACGTTGGCCATGCTGCAGCGGCTGCACACGCAGCAGAGGGCCATCAATGAGTACCTGTGCGACTATGGCACCAGGACAGGGTCAGGGGACCTTGGTTTTTTTTCCCCACGCCAGTGGGCCATGATCAGGGATGCATGCACTGTCCTGTCACCATTCGAGGAGGCCACGAGGATGGTGAGCACTGACAGTGCATGCATCAGTGACACTGTCCCCCTTGTCCACCTGTTGGAGCACACGCTGCGTGGAATAATGGACAGGGCACTTGAGGCAGAACAGAGGCAGGAAGAGGAGGACTTCCTTAGCTCTCAAGGCCCCCTTTATCCAGACAGTGTTCCTGCGTGCCCGCCGATCACACAGGAAGAGGACGAGGAGGAGGAGGAGGAGGAGGAGGAAGATTGTGTCAGTATGGAGGTGGAGCCTGGCACTCAGCATCAGCAGTCTTTAAGGGATCAGTCCCAAGGAACACATGGACTTGTACGTGGCTGGGAGGAGGTGGCTGCGGACGTTGTTGTCCTTAGTGACCCAGAGGACTCCGGACCGAATGCCTCAGCAAACCTACGCTGCATGGCCTCCCTGATCCTGCAAAGCCTGCGTAAGGATCCTCGTATTCGTGGTATCAAGGAGAAGGACCAATACTGGCTGGCAACCCTCCTTGATCCACGTTACAAGGGTAAGGTTGCGGACCTTATCTTGCCATCGCAGAGGGAGCAGAGGATGAAACATCTTCGGGAGGCCTTGCAGAAAGGTCTGTGCAACGCGTTCCCAGAGACTGGGAGGTTACAAACTCCTGTTTCTGGACAACGTGTTGCTGAGGCTTCGGTCAGTCAAAGAAGGAGCGGTGGAGAAGGTGGCCGTCTGACCGATGCGTTCAGACAATTTTTTGGTCCGCAGCCCCAAGGTATGATCGGTTCCAGCAACCATCGCCAGCGTCTGTTTTACATGGTGCAGGAATACCTAGGGGCAAGATCAGACTTGGACACCTTTCCCACCGAAAATCCTCTGGGTTACTGGGTCTTGAGGATGGATCACTGGCCAGAGCTTGCACAGTATGCAATTGAGCTACTGGCCTGTCCTGCATCCAGCGTTCTTTCGGAACGCACATTCAGTGCTGCTGGAGGCGTGGTAACCGATCACAGGGTGCGTCTGTCCACCGACTCGGTCGATCGGCTGACCTTCATAAAAATGAATCAGTCTTGGATCACCACCAGCTACCAAGCACCTGATGCAGATGTAACCGAATAATTTTTTTTGAAATCTCAGATCCCTTCAAAGACTGCCTATGCTGATGCTGAGTGACTATCCCTGAGTAATTATCCTCTTCCTCCTCAATCATCACGCTGATAGCTTGTAAGAACATTTTTGGTTCTGGGCGCCACCACCAGTGCCTAAGGCACAATTTTTCAGCCCCTGTTTAACAGGGGCGTGTAATTACAATTTTTGATGTAATACTTTGCAGCAGGGCTCGTTCCTGCATTCCAACTAGAGTGTCTGTGAGGGGTTGCAGTGTTGTGGCACCAGCACCAGTGCCTAAGACCCAATTTTTCAGCCCCTGTCTAACAGGGGCGTGTAATTACAATTTTTGATGCAATACTTTGCAGCAGGGCTTGTTCCTGCGTTTCAACTAGAGTGTCTGTGAGGGGTTGCAGTGTTGTGGCACCAGCACCAGTGCCTAAGACCCAATTTTTCTGCCCCTGTCTAACAGGGGCGTGTAATTACAATTTTTGATGCAATACTTTGCAGCAGGGCTCGTTCCTGCGTTCCAACTAGAGTGTCTGTGAGGGGTTGCAGTGTTGTGGCACCAGCACCAGTGCCTAAGGCCCAATTTTTCTGCCCCTGTCTAACAGGGGCGTGTAATTACAATTTTTGATGCAATACTTTGCAGCAGGGCTCGTTCCTGCGTTCCAACTAGAGTGTCTGTGAGGGGTTGCAGTGTTGTGGCACCAGCACCAGTGCCTAAGGCCTAATTTTTCAGCTCCTGTTCAACAGGGGCATGTAATTACAATTCTTGATCTAATATTTCACAGCAGGGCCCTGTGAGGGCTTACAGTGTTTTGGCCACAGCAACACCTAAGGCCCAAATTTCTGCTGAGTATATAGGGCAGGACCCTACTTTCAAACATCTAACTTACAAACGACTCCTACTTGCAAACGGAAGGAGACAACAGGAAGTGAGATGAAATCTACCCCTAAGGAAGGGAAATTCTCTCCTGTAAGAGTTAATATGGGAAAACAATTTCTCCTTTCCACTGATGCTTTCCAATCCTTGTTCCACAAAAAAACCCAAATTTTCAAAAAACATTTTTCATTGGGACAAAAAAGTGAGGTGAAATCTTCTGAAGAGGAGGAAAGACGCAAAACAAATGTCACAGGGGTGATAACCCTTCCCTATGTTTTCCAAAAAGCTTAGAAAAGATTTTTTGGCTGGAGCTAAACACATTAAAAATGTTCAAAATTACAAACAGATTCTACTTAACAACAAACCTACAGTCCCTGTCTTGTTTGCACCGCCTGAATACTGCTGTTCAGAGTATATAGGGACCTTTCCTTATTTTAATTTGGGTGCGGGGTTCCCCTTAATATCCATACAAGACCCAAAGGGCCTGGTAATGGACTGGGGGGTACCCATGCCGTTTGTCTCACTGATTTTCATCCATATTGCCATGACCCGACATGACATTAAACCCGCAAGCAGTTTTAAATGAGATTTTTTCCTTTAAAAATGACATTTGGTGCAGGGACTGTTCTAAACATGGGAAACACGCGTCACTTTACAGGCATACTATAGACACCCCCCAGGTACGATATTTAAAGGAATATTTCACTTTTTTTTTTTTACTTTAAGCATCATTAAAATCACTGCTCCCGAAAAAACGGCCGTTTTTAAAAGTTTTTTTTGCATTGATACATGTCCCCTGGGGTAGGACCCGGGTCCCCAAACCCTTTTTAGGACAATACCATGCAAATTAGCCTTTAAAATGAGCACTTTTGATTTCGAACGTTCGAGTCCCATAGACGTCAATGGGGTTCTAACGTTCGTGCGAACTTGCGGTCCGTTCGCGGGTTCTGGTGCGAACCGAACCGGGGGGTGTTCGGCTCATCCCTAGTGGCGGGACAGAGGGCAACACAGGGGAATGTGACTGGGGGTATTACCAGGTGGAAATAGGCTACCATCAGTCTGTGAGATAGAAGGGAGTTGGAGAGGAGTATATCCATGAACCAAAAGGGAGGGGGGGAGGCAACCAGAGCCCTAGAGTAGCTGTGGCACTAAGTGATCTACCTCTCACCCAAGAGTATATGACAGGACCACAGCCATTGCAACCTACTTTGCATCTGCTTCCTTGCAGCTTGGCGGATCGGTCACCATAAGACAGATTGTGCCCATGTGGACATTTGTCAGACATCACATGGTGAGTGGTCTCTGGCCACCCACTGTTAAGCTGTATTTTCCTACACCTGTTTGGAGACACTACCGCCTTTAATGGAGCTTTCTTGAAGAGTACCTCCTCACTCTTTCACTATCAGTTATTTGGTACAATTTGCAAAGATAAACTTATTCTTGTGGGTTACAAATATCTCGAAGGCTAACTGCTCCACTGCTGACTCTCTGCAGATTTCCCTACTGGCCAGTGGTTGATTAGGGTCTATAGATTGAGCCCCAGTAGTTAGCTGCATCCCTCCTGCTTTATATTAGGGGAATTTATTGAATTGATTGTACTGAGGATGAACAGCCCATACAGGCAAAGCATCATACCTGTATGTTGCTGCCTGCTTTCAGGTTTTGAGCGTGCAAAAAATAAAAATAAAAAGAAAGAAAAAAGGTACATCTCTGCAATACATGTGTTTCTTCATTTTTTATTCATTTGAAGGCCCTGCAAATAGAGAAAACAAGTACTCGGCTTTTAAATCCTTCTGTGGGCTGACAACACAGTGGGGTAGATTTACTAAAACTGAGAGTGCAAAATCTGGTGCAGCTGTGCATGGTAGCCAATCAGGTTTTAACTTCAGCTTGTTCAATTAAAGAGGAACTGCAGTCTGCTCACATAATTTGTAATAAAAACATTGTTTTCATTCTGAAGCTTCCCTCCAATCACTTTGCATATTATTTTACATATACTGTGATTCTGTACTTGCCAAATTTGCTGCAGAAATCTCCCTCCACTGAGTCTGGCTGAAATCATTTTAACTGTGGGCAGCTGAAGCTGCTGCCTGTTCACTTCCTGGATTTACACAGACACACAGAGACACGCCTCCAGCTCTGCAGCTCTCATTGGCCCTCTTATTACTCTTCCCCCTCCCTTCCTGGCATACTCTCAGGAGAGTGAGAGAGAAAGAGCTGTGCATTATGTCATAAGCCTAGGCTTTTTTTCCAGACAAGAAACAGGAAGTGGGCTGTATAAGGTATTTACTGGCAGAAAAAAAAATGTTTTACTATCCAAAGTTAAAACAACGGGCAGAAGATTTAATAGATGGAAAGATGAAAAAATGACTGACGTTCCACTTTAAGCTTTGACAAAAAAACAAACAAACTGAAAGCTGATTGGTTTCTATGCAGAGTTGCACCAGATTTTGCACTCTCTAGTTTTAGTAAATCAACCCCACAGCTTTTTTGTGGACTGAGTGGTATCAGCCCTCCCAGTTTTTTTGCTAAACAACTAAAGCACCCAGACTCTCAGAACTCTACAACATAAAGGCTATTCATTCTGTAGTCCATAATAAGAACTAGGAGGGCCATATAGCCTCTTTGGGATATCATTAAAGTCTGCACAGATCATGGGACAGCTCTGAATTTATGATAAAAATCAGATAGTATTTTTTGCACTTAAACAGATTAAACATGTTTCTATTATCAAAATGTAAAATCATATATTACTTTCCACTTTGTAGTTCAATTATTTCTAGCCTACTCCTATGAATGTGTGTAGCACCCTCCTAGGTAGGTGCAAGGACTAGTGTAATATAGTTTTTGTTCTCCGGGTTAACAGAGAAATATGATTGATTTGTCTAGCCTGCTCAGTGTGCTAAGCTGCTGGTTGGGTCTGCCTCTGACTTCCTCTTTATCCAAGTAACCTAGGAAGGTTCTGGTTGAATAGGTGTATGCTATGCAGAACACAGCAAGAATATTAATGCCACTCCAGACAACCCCAGGGAGGGTGGCCCTGAAGGATGCTGGGAGAGGTTATTATTTATTTGGATACACTGATCATGGGGTCTCTCCTGAGAAGGAAAGTTCCAGTCTGGGAGGGGGCACGCTGCCTCTTCCAGGCACCTGCTGCCATTTGGTCTCAGGTGGGTGTCCTAAGGGCCTGAAGTCAAAAAGAGTGACACTGTATCTACAGAGAGCTGGCTGAAGGGGCTGTCTATTGGAGATCTGGTCTGGTATCACCTGTATAGATTGTCACTTGGAAGTTGGAAGGAGGCAACCAACTGTCCCTGGACATTTTGTGAGTACAGACAACATAAAGGATCCATAGACATATGCTTTTAACCCTTTATGGTGTGCTAACTAGTTAAGGGTCCGGGTCCAGACAAGAGAACACTGGCTAGTGTTCTGAAGAGCTTTGTCCAGTTACTACTGCTATTAAAGGAGTTTGCTCAATTTCTTGGAGTATCCCACTTCAACCACCTTCCCTATCTATCACGTACCTGATCGGAGGATGAAATGCTGGGAGGGCTTCCCTTGCGACTAAGTGCAGAGCGCCCCCTAAAGGTGGCACAGGGGGAGCTATACTCAAAGCGGCAGGGGTCACTGGCTGCGGCAAGCTGAGATGAAGCAGAGAAGTCCACTGGTGGGCAGCTGACGAGCAGGGTAGACTGCTAGGCAGGGGTACCTCGGAAGTACCAGATGAGATTGTGCAGCAGGGAGTACCAGAAGCAGTGTCAGGAGACAGGCCCGGGGTTCATACACAGGACAGCAAGCAGTAGCAAGGTCAATGAAACAAGCCAGGGGTCATACACAGTGCAGCAGATCAGAGCGGAGTAACAGGAACAAGCCAAGGGTCAATGCAGATCAGATAGGTCAAGACAAGCTGGGTCGTTAGCAGGTAATCCAAGACAATAGGAACAGGAACTCAGGAATATACAAGAAGCTGAAGATCATGCAGCAGTTGGTGACTGCTGCAACGTGCTTTAAATAGTATACTGGCGCCTGGAGTCTCTCAGGTAGTGCGTGTGCTTTGGCGCACACGTGTGCGCATTGGCGCGCCCGTGCACACTGAAGAATACACTGTCCTGACAGCTCTCACCCATTCACGTGCGCGCGTGCGCATGCGCATTAGCGCTGGAGAATTTGTGTTTGTTGATGCAAGATTCTGCTGGCCATAGATGTCAGTTCTCCTGCGGGTTAGTCCCTGACACTATCCAAGTTCTCCAAAAACAAAACAACAAAAACAACAACCCCTAGACTGATCATTGAAGATGAGTGAAAGTGCGTGCACCTGGCTGTGTGAATCTACCTTGTACCTTTGGTGAATACCAGTGCTTAGATCAGGCACCTTGAATGAGCTTACGTCATTTACCAAGGCGACCTGCTTGTGTACTTATCTTGCTGGTTGGTGGGAGTCCCTCTACTCCTACAGTATCTCAGAAAAGATATGACCCCAAACACACCTCCAAGACGACCACTGCCTTGCTAAAGAAGCTGAGGGTAAAGGTGATGGACTGGCCAAGCATGTCTCCAGACCTAAACCCTATTGAGCATCTGTGGGGCATCCTCAAACGGAAGGTGGAGGAGCGCAAGGTCTCTAACATCCACCAGTTCCGTGATGTTGTCATTTAGGAGTGGAAGAGGACTCCAGTGGCAACCTGTGAATCTATGGTAAACTCCATGCCCAAGAATATTTGTTAGAGGGCAGGGACAGTTAACCCATTAGCACCACATCCCTGGTGATTAAATACAAAAGAGAAAAAAAGGGGGGTTGGGGTAAGGATACCCCTGGGATTTTTAAGGTGCTTTTTAAACTTGTTGGAACAGTCAGTAGAGAAGTATATTGACCTCAAAGGAAAGAAAAAGATCACTGTATGCAAATTGCCAAACTGACTAATAGATTTCTTGATTAATATCTTTAATAATTAAGAGTAATAACAAAACACATCATCTAAGAAAAGTGCACAAATTTGAACAAACATGATCAAGTAATGACATAATTAAAATTTGAAACCACTTTGCGATACCAATCTCAACATGTTTCGCTCAATATCTGAGCTTCATCAGGAGTTTTTTGGTACAGGTGTGGCATACTAAAATAAAACAGAAGAAGAGACAAAACAAAAATAAATACAATGCTTACAAAACTATCATAAGATATTAATTTATCAAAAAATCGAATTCAATTACGTATTGCTAGAAAAGCATCAACTAATGTACATATATTTGCATACAGACAAAATACATGGGTAGATTATCAACATATAACCTGTAAGTCTATACTAATAATAGTCTAGGTCAAAATCAGTAAAGGAATACATTAAATACTGTGCATTCATTCGTTTCCAGGTCCACAACGGGAAGGAACACCCATGTGGATCTAGGAGCAGTAAAACAACATGGAAGAAATCAAAGAAATAGGGGTTTGCTTACCCAAGCCAAAACAGATTTAAAGGTGAATAGTAGACACATAAGTGGTAAACGTATATACAGTGCCGTGACTCAAAAGCCAATCAAGAGGATGCGTCTCACCCGTCTAAGGCCTCCCAAACCGTTTAAATGGTCCACAGAGGGGCCCAAGCATAGAGTAACTGAAATATAATAATTAACAAAGGCATAAAAAAATATTTTTCTGAAAATAGGGACCAATGGCGAGGAAATAAAGCAGTCGGTAAAGTAATGAAAATATCAAAAAAAAAAAAAAAAAAATTCATTATTACCAAAAACAAAAATATACAAAAATTACAAAAATTACCTTCTAGGTTGAATCAAGGGTACATGTTCGAGGCTAAAAAAGCCATATGAACAAAGGCATAAAGGAGGACAATGCTCCAGTTTCACCACACGGTGGCAGTCAAAAAGGACAACCCTTGAGAGCCAGATCAGAAGATCCAAGTGTATGCTGCCCCATTGGACTAGAAAAAATAAAAAATATATAAATAAAGATAATAAAACAAATTGCTCTGGAGAGCATTGTCTTATTCATCATACCATTAGACCAATCCCCAATAGGGAGCATGGCCCCCTTCAGACAAAGAGTTTAGCTTACCTGAGAAGTAGAGTGGATGTGTATGGAAGGGGAGAACGGCATAAACCTCCCCTTGCAGCCTCAGCGCCACTGTCAGAGGATAGCGGCTGGGAAGCCGAACTAAATAGGCCCCTCCAAACCGATGGCGTCTGACGTCACCATCGGAGAGCGGACGTGTTGTGAGGCACCTCCCACAGGATTCGTATGGCCAATGGATACCAACAAGGGGGCGAGACCAAGTATCGAAAAATATCCCAAATAAGGCTGACGTCGAATCTTCCGTCGCTTGTTTCGACAGTAGTGAATTGGCGCATGCGCACGCCGGGAAGGGACGTTGTTTGAGCCCTAATTGCCGCGCAAGCGTACTGCAGACCGGAAGAAGGGCCGGATACAACAGCCCTAGGGAAAAACAATATTAACCGGAGCAGAGCGAAAGAACAAGTGAACGGTCAGCCATATTGATTGTGGGAAATCAAAAGGGAAAGAAAAAGGGGTATGGAAAATGTGTATAAACACCTTTTAACAATAATCCTATCAAAGAGATTATTAAATATTAATAAATAATCAGCAAGTAACTAGGACCTAGTCTGATATATACCAATACCAATAAGTTATCCCAATTTAGCAGGATCAAGGAGAAAGTGAAAAAGAAAAATGAAAAAATGAAAATAAAATAAACAAAAAAATCTCGCTGGACTGGGCCATCGGGCATATTCATCCAACAGGGGGAGTTTAAAACCTCTAGGGCCCCCAGGAGAGGGCAATTGATTACTTACCCCACAACCTAGGTGCCCGTGGCGTCCATGTGGACCAATGCAAAAAAAGGAAGTAAGGAAGGAACTTCACAAATGGCGGAGAGACGCTAAATATTTAGTTTGGACCATATAAAATTATATTGAAAGAAAGGGAGACAATACCATCTCCGTCTGTGTTGGCTTGGAAAGGAAACCCCACTTTTTATGAAAACAACCTGGAAAAGAACCACATACAAAGAAACATATATGAGAATTTAACAGAAATTGTATTTGGGTGAAATTGTGTATTAACAATTATTTAAAAACAAGTTTAAGAAGCAAGACCAGGGACAACACATGTTGTATAATGAAATAGACAAAAAACAGTTGAATAAATAAAGACTAGAGAAATGGTTTGAAACTCAATGCATCATTGAGACCTGGGGGTTTTAAAGCGGACAGAGTGTGTATCCATCGGGTCTCGCGTTGTAAAAGTATTTTATCATAGTTCCCCCCACGCTCTCCTGGGGGAACATATTCCAACGCAAAAAAATGCATTTTGTTGCTGTCAAAATCATGATGTAGCCCCCAAGTGGTTTCAAATTTTAATTATGTCATTACTTGATCATGTTTGTTCAAATTTGTGCACTTTTCTTAGATGATGTGTTTTGTTATTACTCTTAATTATTAAAGATATTAATCAAGAAATCTATTAGTCAGTTTGGCAATTTGCATACAGTGATCTTTTTCTTTCCTTTGAGGTCAATATACTTCTCTACTGACTGTTCCAACAAGTTTAAAAAGCACCTTAAAAATCCCAGGGGTATCCTTACCCCAACCCCCCTTTTTTTCTCTTTTGTATTTAATCACCAGGGATGTGGTGCTAATGGGTTAACTGTCCCTGCCCTCTAACAAATATTCTTGTACCTCTTGGGGTGTTACCCACCCACCACCGCTTTGAGGTCACGGACAGTCCCTAACGTTTACCCTTTTCTTCTTCCTTTATGGAATGACTTTCCCGCAATGGAACTATTAGTGTTGCCACTAGGGCATCTTTGTTAATCTTATCTATATCTTTATGATTTGCAACTTGGAAAATTATTAATGTTCTTTGTATCTTTGGAAATATAGGTTTTTGTTTTGTGTGTTATTGGGTTATCTGCAATTTGGGGCATCTTAAATCCTTTAGATACCCCCAGTATACTTAGTAGGTGTGACTTTCTTGGGTCGGTACCATCCATCAGCTGGAGGGAACAATGACTAACTATTGTGGAAGTGCTTTTGATGGCCTTATGAATCATATTCATAGGTCTCAAAATGCTTCTATGGGGGGCTTGACTATGGACCGCTTTTTCTCGAGACTCCAGAGGATGCTCGAGAAAAAATCTAGAGTCTTTTGGAACAAATGGTACTTCCTCAAATATATTGAGGACCGTGTTGTCCCGTGGGGGCTTAGAATTCAGATTTTCCCCTCTAATGGCAATGTAGATATAGATTTTCGGAAAGAATGGGAGGAAAATCTACAGGCTTGTTCATTTAAGATGATGGAGCTTCTTTGTGGAGAATACTCCAAGGAACTCATTCTGGTAGATAGAGAGATTGAAAAGTTATATGGTGAGAATCAAGCCATCACCACCAGTGAATTGTTCCCCACGCGAGAATGCACCCTAAAAACAGACCTAGAGGGGTATGTCACCGAAATTCTAAAAACTAAGGAGAAAAAGTTTGTGAGAGACAAACTTGCTTATGACAACAACCAAGCTTACCATTGGGGGCAAAGAAACAGCAAAGCAAAGAGACGCACCTACCAAACACGCAGCTTTAGACAACAACAAGGGGGGGAACCTAATGAATCGGATTCATCCATTTCCTCTGCTTCCTCCTCCCAGGCACGAAGTACCAGAAGCTCCAATAGCCAGGAGACCACAAAGGGCGTGAAGGACCATACCAATACGGGCACAGTTAAGCGCACCTCGCACACGAAACCCCCAATGGTTACTCGAGCCAATTCGGCAAAAGGTTCGTCCATTTGCGCACCGAGCCACCCGGAAACATCTATGAGCACCCCCTCTACGAACACTCCTTCCCTCCCCTTGTCTCCCAGGCTGCAAGTAAGTAACACTAGTTCTGCACCTATACATGTGGATTTTCGTCCAGCTCCGATATTTGCTCAACCGGTGACGGACGTCAAAAAGGCAGGGCCTTTGGAGACATCGGCGAAAGGGACGCGGATAACTTCGAAGTAATTAATTTATCTTCCCATATTCTTTCAGCTGAACAAATATCAGTTCTTAAATTAGGTTTAACCTTCTGCCCCACGCAGAGGGTTGACCAATTTGAATTGATTAAGGACATCAATCTCTTTTCACGAAGGTTGATGTTCAAGATAATTTTTGATAAACCTAGTCCATCTCCCAATGACCAGTCTCTTAGGGACCCCGCTTGGCGTGATATGACCATTGCAGACATAAAAGCCTTAGAGGAGTTGATGGAGCTGTGGGAGGAGGGTGGTCTTGAGGAGAGTGATCTAATGGAGGCGGATTCTCTCTTGACCGGCTCGGACCCCCCTCTTCCCCCACCCCCATCCTCCTCAGTTTTCCTTCCACCATGTCTTCCATCCAAACCCAGGGAATACAAGCCGAAATCTCGCATTTTCCCGACCCTTCAGGGTAACCCCAATGTTTGGGCATTCACTAAACAAGTTACTAATGAAATCTCTCAAACCAAATGGAAGAATACATCCAGATCAAACCTATCTGCTTCCCAACTAGAGGCCCTTAAACTTCTACAGAACAACAACGATATAGTGATCAAGCCGTCTGATAAAGGCGGGAATTTGGTCATTATGGATAAAGCCCACTATGAGACCATGGTTGCGGCCATAGTTAGGAATAACCAGTGGTATCGTAAGGTTTCCCCTAGCTACCTAACCTTGATAACTACTCGATATAAGCATTTGATAGGCTCGGCCTACCATAAAGGTTTGATCACAAAAAACACTTACGAATTCCTCAATGTAGGTGCACCACGGACTCCAACTCTGTATGCCCTTCCAAAAATACACAAAAACCCCAAAATGCCTCCCGGCAGACCAATTGTGTCGGGAAATGGGTCCCTTACGGAGATGGCAAGTAAATTAGTGGATGACTTTCTGAGGCCCCATGTGGAGGGCCTGACGTCATATCTTCAGGACACGGGGGATCTCCTCCGCGTGTTGGATGGGGTTGCTATACCCCCGGGCTCTTGGCTAGTGGCTCTGGATGTGGAAGCCCTCTACAATTCTATCCCTCATGAATTGGGGGTGGAAGTTGTGGGGGGCTTCCTATCCGAGGATCCGGATGCCTCGGTGGAATATAACCGATTCATCTTAGATCTGTTGTTCTTCATCTTGTCCAATAATGTTTTTTTGTTCGGAGGCTCTCACTACCTCCAGATACAGGGGGTGGCTATGGGGACTAAATGTGCCCCTGCCTATGCCAACCTGTATCTGGGGGGGTGGGAGCGTGAGCTGTTTTTCAGGGAGGACATGCAGGCGTTTTTTGAGCATGTCCTAACATGGAAGCGCTTCATCGATGACGTCTTTTTTATTTGGCAGGGTGACAAATCCAACCTTCTTGCCTTCCTTGAGAGTCTGAAGGTCAACAGGTACAATTTGAAATTTACATTTGAAATGAACCAACATCGGTTGACCTTTTTAGACGTTCAGATGTTGGTGGACGACGAAGGCAACATTGGAACCACCCTATACCGAAAACCCTCAGCGGGCAATACGGTATTACATGCCACAAGCTCACACCCGATTCCATTGATTAACAATTTGCCCTATGGGCAATACCTTAGATTAAGACGCAACTGTAGCACTGATTTAGATTTTGAACATCAAGCCAAACTGCTGCAGTCTCGTTTGAGCCAACGAGGCTACAGCAAAAAGTGTCTAAAAAGGGCCTTTTTGAAAGCCAAGAGCCAAAAGAGATCCCTACTCATACATCAAGCCAGACCAACTAAGACAGATTCTAGTGTCAGACTAATCACCAGATTTTCAGGCCAACAAAAGCAAGTCCGGGATATCATCCAAAAATATTGGTACCTCCTAATGGGAGACGAGAAAGTATCTAAGCATTTAAAACCCTATCCGGAGATCACATTTAGAAGATCCAAATCTCTGAAGGATACTTTAGTACATAGTCATTATGACAATACCATACCATCAAAAATAGGATCCCGCAAGGGGTGTAGACCGTGTCATAAATGTCCCTTTTGTAGATTCATCCACTCTGCTAGAGGCATTATGCTCCCCAATGGTCGTCATTACAAACCTAATTTTTCAGTGACGTGTCAATCCATTGGGATTGTATACATCATGATGTGTGAATGCCAGGGATTCTACATAGGCAAAACGAAACGCCCCTTCTTTTGTAGGATTAGGGACCATGTGTCCCTGGTTCTAAAAAAGAAAATGGAGACCCCCATTAGTAGACATATGGGGCTACATCATGATTTTGACAGCAACAAAATGCATTTTTTTGCGTTGGAATATGTTCCCCCAGGAGAGCGTGGGGGGAACTATGATAAAATACTTTTACAACGCGAGACCCGATGGATACACACTCTGTCCGCTTTAAAACCCCCAGGTCTCAATGATGCATTGAGTTTCAAACCATTTCTCTAGTCTTTATTTATTCAACTGTTTTTTGTCTATTTCATTATACAACATGTGTTGTCCCTGGTCTTGCTTCTTAAACTTGTTTTTAAATAATTGTTAATACACAAATTTCACCCAAATACAATTTCTGTTAAATTCTCATATATGTTTCTTTGTATGTGGTTTTTTTCCAGGTTGTTTTCATAAAAAGTGGGGTTTCCTTTCCAAGCCAACACAGACGGAGATGGTATTGTCTCCCTTTCTTTCAATATAATTTTATATGGTCCAAACTAAATATTTAGCGTCTCTCCGCCATTTGTGAAGTTCCTTCCTTACTTCCGTTTTTTGCATTGGTCCACATGGACGCCACGGGCACCTAGGTTGTGGGGTAAGTAATCAATTGCCCTCTCCTGGGGGCCCTAGAGGTTTTAAACTCCCCCTGTTGGATGAATATGCCCGATGGCCCAGTCCAGCGAGATTTTTTTGTTTATTTTATTTTCATTTTTTCATTTTTCTTTTTCACTTTCTCCTTGATCCTGCTAAATTGGGATAACTTATTGGTATTGGTATATATCAGACTAGGTCCTAGTTACTTGCTGATTATTTATTAATATTTAATAATCTCTTTGATAGGATTATTGTTAAAAGGTGTTTATACACATTTTCCATACCCCTTTTTCTTTCCCTTTTGATTTCCCACAATCAATATGGCTGACCGTTCACTTGTTCTTTCGCTCTGCTCCGGTTAATATTGTTTTTCCCTAGGGCTGTTGTATCCGGCCCTTCTTCCGGTCTGCAGCACGCTTGCGCGGCAATTAGGGCTCAAACAACGTCCCTTCCCGGCGTGCGCATGCGCCAATTCACTACCGTCGAAACAAGCGACGGAAGATTCGACGTCAGCCTTATTTGGGATATTTTTCGATACTTGGTCTCGCCCCCTTGTTGGTATCCATTGGCCATACGAATCCTGGGGGAGGTGCCTCACAACACGTCCGCTCTCCGATGGTGACGTCAGACGCCATCGGTTTGGAGGGGCCTATTTAGTTCGGCTTCCCAGCCGCTATCCTCTGACAGTGGCGCTGAGGCTGCAAGGGGAGGTTTATGCCGTTCTCCCCTTCCATACACATCCACTCTACTTCTCAGGTAAGCTAAACTCTTTGTCTGAAGGGGGCCATGCTCCCTATTGGGGATTGGTCTAATGGTATGATGAATAAGACAATGCTCTCCAGAGCAATTTGTTTTATTATCTTTATTTATATATTTTTTATTTTTTCTAGTCCAATGGGGCAGCATACACTTGGATCTTCTGATCTGGCTCTCAAGGGTTGTCCTTTTTGACTGCCACCGTGTGGTGAAACTGGAGCATTGTCCTCCTTTATGCCTTTGTTCATATGGCTTTTTTAGCCTCGAACATGTACCTTTGATTCAACCTAGAAGGTAATTTTTGTAATTTTTGTATATTTTTGTTTTTGGTAATAATGAATTTTTTTTTTTTTTTTTTTTTTGATATTTTCATTACTTTACCGACTGCTTTATTTCCTCGCCATTGGTCCCTATATTCAGAAAAATATTTTTTTATGCCTTTGTTAATTATTATATTTCAGTTACTCTATGCTTGGGCCCCTCTGTGGACCATTTAAACGGTTTGGGAGGCCTTAGACGGGTGAGACGCATCCTCTTGATTGGCTTTTGAGTCACGGCACTGTATATACGTTTACCACTTATGTGTCTACTATTCACCTTTAAATCTGTTTTGGCTTGGGTAAGCAAACCCCTTTTCTTTGATTTCTTCCATGTTGTTTTACTGCTCCTAGATCCACATGGGTGTTCCTTCCCGTTGTGGACCTGGAAACGAATGAATGCACAGTATTTAATGTATTCCTTTACTGATTTTGACCTAGACTATTATTAGTATAGACTTACAGGTTATATGTTGATAATCTACCCATGTATTTTGTCTGTATGCAAATATATGTACATTAGTTGATGCTTTTCTAGCAATACGTAATTGAATTCGATTTTTTGATAAATTAATATCTTATGATAGTTTTGTAAGCATTGTATTTATTTTTGTTTTGTCTCTTCTTCTGTTTTATTTTAGTATGCCACACCTGTACCAAAAAACTCCTGATGAAGCTCAGATATTGAGCGAAACATGTTGAGATTGGTATCGCAAAGTGGTTTCAAATTTTAATTATGTCATTACTTGATCATGTTTGTTCAAATTTGTGCACTTTTCTTAGATGATGTGTTTTGTTATTACTTACCCCACAACCTAGGTGCCCGTGGCGTCCATGTGGACCAATGCAAAAAAAGGAAGTAAGGAAGGAACTTCACAAATGGCGGAGAGACGCTAAATATTTAGTTTGGACCATATAAAATTATATTGAAAGAAAGGGAGACAATACCATCTCCGTCTGTGTTGGCTTGGAAAGGAAACCCCACTTTTTATGAAAACAACCTGGAAAAGAACCACATACAAAGAAACATATATGAGAATTTAACAGAAATTGTATTTGGGTGAAATTGTGTATTAACAATTATTTAAAAACAAGTTTAAGAAGCAAGACCAGGGACAACACATGTTGTATAATGAAATAGACAAAAAACAGTTGAATAAATAAAGACTAGAGAAATGGTTTGAAACTCAATGCATCATTGAGACCTGGGGGTTTTAAAGCGGACAGAGTGTGTATCCATCGGGTCTCGCGTTGTAAAAGTATTTTATCATAGTTCCCCCCACGCTCTCCTGGGGGAACATATTCCAACGCAAAAAAATGCATTTTGTTGCTGTCAAAATCATGATGTAGCCCCCAAGTGGTTTCAAATTTTAATTATGTCATTACTTGATCATGTTTGTTCAAATTTGTGCACTTTTCTTAGATGATGTGTTTTGTTATTACTCTTAATTATTAAAGATATTAATCAAGAAATCTATTAGTCAGTTTGGCAATTTGCATACAGTGATCTTTTTCTTTCCTTTGAGGTCAATATACTTCTCTACTGACTGTTCCAACAAGTTTAAAAAGCACCTTAAAAATCCCAGGGGTATCCTTACCCCAACCCCCCTTTTTTTCTCCATGCCCAAGAAGGTTAAGGCAGTACTGGAAAATAATGGTGGCCACACAAAATATTAACACTTTGGGCCCAGTTTGGACATTTTCACTTAGGGGTGTACTCACTTTTGTTGCCAGCTGTTTAGATATTAATGGCTGTGTGTTGAGTTATTTTAAAGGGGAAAGCAAATTTACACTTATACAAGCTGTATACTCACTACTTTACATTGTAGCAAAGTGTCATTTCTTCAGTGTTGTCACATGAAAAGATATAATAAAATATTTCCAAAAATGTAAGGGGTGTACTCACTTTTGTGAGATAGCTGCTGGTCCCTGAGCCTGACCCCTGACTGTGATGCCCAGTTTAGGCCCAATTGCAGTTCTGTTGCTGGTGACAACTGCTGAGAAAATACTCCCTTGCATCCTTAGTTTTGCTCCCTTGTTAGCTGACTCATCAAACTAGGAGGAAGCAACACCATCAAAGCAGGCAAAGCAAATCTCTGCCCTGTAAAGTAATCCTGTTGTTTTCCATTTGTCACCAAATACAGGATGGCAAGTGTGATATGGGTCTTAATACAGTAAAGTAATTTGTTATTAAAGGACCAAATGTGTCTTTATATATAATTCTTGATATGTGCAGCAGAACAGTTCTGCACCTGTGGAAGTGCCTAGGCACCCACTGTTTTTATCATCACAGGATCATCAGACTACATTGATTAAGTCATCAGGGGATGAAGTCTAGGAACTTAAATATGAAGGCTGACTGCTAGCTGCACAGTGCTGTGAAATTGCTGTAAAGTGAGCTGCAGAATGTCTACTTTAGGTGCTATATCATCCACACCTGTCTTGTCTCACACTGTTTAAAGAATAAAGTTACCGCAATCTGGGATCATTTTAATAGGATATGAAAACAGCACGCCTTGGAGGGTGTATGTAAAGCCTCAGATGACACAGGCCAATGCTACTTTGTGGGTAATTTACATCCCTTTATATCATGAATTAGATAGCTAAAACTGCAGAAGAATAGTCTGCAAACAATGTTAACAATATAACAGATCAACAAATAAGATACTGCGTTCAGCACAATTTATTTATGTTATTTCTGAGAACTGGCATAAAGTGAGGACATTTAATAAGCTGACAGACAGTGGTGAGATAGCTGTACTGTTTCCCAGGATGTCTGCTGCTGCTGAATTCTTGGAATCGTTTTTGGCAGTGTTACGTAATTCAGATGCTTACTTTCATAGATACAGTTAGTGCTTTACAGAGTTGTCATTTTAAATCACAGGCGACTTTAGGTTACATGGTGTAAAGCAGTGGTGGTCAACTTTCTTAAAAGGGGGTGCCACGAATATTCATTGTCAGAGACAGCATAAAAAAACCAAATGGCATAATATAAGAGATAGTCAGAGACCACAAACAGGATACAAGAGATGGTCAAAGACTTCTGACATGAAACAAGAGATGGTCAGAGATTATGGATATAATACAGAGACTGTGGACATGGTACAGGAGATGGTCAGAGCCTGCAAATATGACACAAGAGATGGTCAGAGACTAAAGACATGATATAAGAGATGATTAGAGACTGCAGACATGGTATAGGAGATGGTTAGAGATTGCTAGCATGGTATAACACAAAACAAGAGATGGTCAGATACTATGAAGAAGTTTAAAAAAGATGGTCAGAGACTGTGGACATGACACGAGAGATGGTCATGGAGTGCAGACATGATACAAGAGATAGTCAAAGAGTGCAGACATGATACAAGAGGTGGTCAAAGACTTCGGACATATTGCAGTAGAATGTCAGAGACTGTGAACATATTATAGGTGTTGTTGGAGACTGGGGACAAGCGTCAGGAGACAGTCATAAACTAGAGACATATTACATGAGACTGCTGGAAGTCATTGCTATAATGCGGCAATAGGGAAACCCAAATTAGTGTGTGCAGGGGTATTGAGAACTGCACAAAAAAAGTGCCATGCGGCCCTTTGGCTGCAGGTTGGTCACCAGAGGTGTAGGGTCTCTGCTATGTTGTGAATTCTTCCATTAAAGGGTTGTATTCAAATCACCACTATGCCATATTGTCCTGGTTAACCACAGTCTACATTTATGAGCATCCTGGGAAGTCTGTAATCCGGTGCTACGGTCTCTGTTGAAGTACTTTATATGATGTCTCAAGATTAGTTTGGATGTCTTAATCCTGGTACAGACTAGTAGTTTTTTTTTTGTTCAACCCAGTGGGCTGAATGAAAAAAAAACTGAAGAGCTCAGGTGGAGCAACTGTACAAACCATCCGATGTTAGTACAGCGATCGTCCCTGCTGAACTATGGTGTTCTGACAGGGGGATGGCCCCCCACCAGAACCCTCTGATCAGTGCTCTCAGTCATCAGCTTCTGTCAGACTGGCTGCCGTACACACGGGCCGAATGTCGGGCGGTTTCTTTTGAACCGGCAGATGCCGCTGATATTGTGTATGGCCCTTTAAACTGGCGAGACACTTTACAATCTGGTGGTACAATCTCTTTTAGTTTTACTAAAATTATGCAATGTGACAACCCACCTAAACAATCGAATAATGGTAAAAACCATAAGTTAAAATCACAATTTTATGCAAAGATTTCTGATATAACACATAGTCTGGTAACAGGTTCTCTTTTAGCCCACTGTCCAAGTGCGTTTCTCGATGCTCAATGTAGATGATTTGTTATTACTTTGAATAACTATTTGAAGAACATTACTTTAAATTACATGTGTCAAACAAAAGGGCCTACAGGCCATATCCAGCCTGCTAGATCATTTTATGTGGCCCCCCAGGGCTCTTTTTTATCTAGAACATGGTGGAACTCTGCACACTATACATAGCACACCCCTAAAAACTATACTATGTATGTAGCACACTCCACAACCCTGCACTTTGTACACAGTGCACCCTTGAAACTACATTCTGTACATAGCGCACCCCTGAGCTCTGCACATAACACACTTCTGGTATTTATTGCCCCTTTACGATCCTCCCACTGTTAGTGCAATTTGGCCACACCCACTATTTGATGCGGTTTGGTGGGGGTGTGGTTGAGTTCCTGCACCAATTTTCAGAGAAAAAAAACCCTGGATAAATCTATATAGTCTTAGGGATACAACTGGCTCTTTGGAGACAACCATAATGCTGATCCAGCCTGTGATGAAGTTGAGTTTGAGACCCCTGGTCTAAACTGATCAATCAATTTAGGAGACCTTATTGCTGACTGTTCGGTGGAGGGAGAACTTGTTTTGTTGTACCTGGGACAAATGCGCTTTTTTGTCTCTTGATTAAAATAGACCTGGAAATCTTTAGAAATAGACTACTATCTGTTTTTTTTTACCGCAAAGCAAAGATGTAAATCAATTTCACATAAAGGGGTGGGTAGGTGAAACAAAGTCAGGGCAAGTTATTTCCACTGTGCATTACAGCACCTGTTCAGTTCAGCAAATTACTTAAAGCAAAGCAGATGAAAAATGTATTTCTTGGCTTGGTTCATATAGACAGTCGCCTGAAAGAATTCAAGCAGCAAGTCTATTCCGTGGTTTTCTTCGTTTATTGAAAGGACTAATATGGAAATCACAAACTCCAAGATCTAGCACCGGAAGTTCCTGACATTGCAATCACTATCACTCTGTCCGCTAAACTCAGCTCCTTCCATGCCAAGGTATCAAGAATTCCAACTATGCGCTTTGAAAAGCTTCTCTCTACAGTGGAATTTTGTAACTTCTGATCTAACAGAGACTCGTGGAAGGGGGGAGAAGGAGATCAATAAAAAAGTGTATTTCACCCAATAACAATATCCACCATGTATTATTTACTTGCGGAATTTACAATGTGATGCACTGTGCAAATACAGCAAGTATGATGTGTCATGTCTCAGTAGGCTGGGAAACAAAAGCTGAATTGAGGTCATATCAGACCAAAATATAATATGTGAAACAAGCTGTGTTTTCTTTACCTACCTGTGAGTTCCTTGGAATGCTTGGAAAGAGCTTTTCGGTGACCTTAGAATACTTCTAAGTGGCATGTAAAGGCCTAAGTAAGCAGCTATAGGGCCCATATGAAAAATGACTGCTCTAATCTTTTCATTTTATGGAACCACAAAAAGAACAAGGTCCTTTTTAAAATAAGCCAGGCAAAATGTGAAGGGCAGTAACTCATACAACCAATCAGAATTTATCTTATATTGTTTTAACTGCACATTGGACGTTCAAATCTAATTTGTGCCAATTCTGAGTATCATAGCTGTTTGTTATTAAAATGCTAATTCACTGGTATAAAAATTCTTGTAGAAGGACACACGGCAAATAGGCTTATGTATAAACAGTGTGCTAACATAGAATATTTTTTTCTACCCACAGCAAAAAGGAGAATCCTTGTTTCATGTCTAACTTGGAACTTTGGAATCTGTTTGGCGCGGATAACATGAAATATTCTTTTTAGCACAGTTCATTTATACATACCTCCCAACTTTTTGACATGGGAACGAGGAACTAGCAAACATATGTAGGCATAGGACACACCCCCTAACACGCTCCCTTAAAAGGAGAATTATACGAATACAAATATTTTTTTAATACCACAAGTGCTTGACCAGTGTAAATAAGATGCACACCTTTTCCCTTTAATGGCTGCCGCCATCTATCTTACCCCAACTTTAAAACCCGTTTATCCTTAACTATAGTGACGACACCACACCAATGTTGGAGTAAAACTGGCCATAGCAGCCTTTTATTAACCAATATAAATCCATATAAAATATATATATATCTGTAACATTTTAACGTAACAAAATCAACTGTCAGTTTCTCCTCCTGGTGGTCAATGACGGCACTTCCCAACGTAACTTCTGTTCCACATCTACACTGCGGGCCTTCTATCATAATAGGCCTACGGCCGTGATAACATCAGCCCAAAGACAACTCGTTACCCGCAGTGTCACCATTACCATCTTCAGCTAATCAGTGTTAACTGTACACACCAATAGGGGCCCATAACCGTTGAGTCCCCCCACACTTCCATCTCCTGGGTTAGTTACCATCATCAAAGACCACCACCACCGCCATTCATATGCTGCCACGACGTAATCCATCATACCACCTGTAAAGAAAACATTAACCCAAGATACACAACCACCTATTCAGGGAGGGTGGGTGGGAAACTTCTTTCTCTCTGTAACTCTCCCCGCAATGCTGCCCGGGACCCCTCCTGTCCCCTAAATAACCTAAACCCCTCCCCTTACAACATTTTCTGTACCCAATCCCCTCACCATAAATCTAAAACAACTTCTAATTTAACCCTAGCTGTACCCTTATCCCCCTGTCATGCCGGCCTTCTGCTAGCTTCATTTTATTCCACCTGCTCCAGGCCTCTCTTGACCAGTGTAAATAAGATGCACACCTTTTCCCTTTAATGGCTGCCGCCATCTATCTTACCCCAACTTTAAAACCCGTTTATCCTTAACTATAGTGACGACACCACACCAATGTTGGAGTAAAACTGGCCATAGCAGCCTTTTATTAACCAATATAAATCCATATAAAATATATATATATCTGTAACATTTTAACGTAACAAAATCAACTGTCAGTTTCTCCTCCTGGTGGTCAATGACGGCACTTCCCAACGTAACTTCTGTTCCACATCTACACTGCGGGCCTTCTATCATAATAGGCCTACGGCCGTGATAACATCAGCCCAAAGACAACTCGTTACCCGCAGTGTCACCATTACCATCTTCAGCTAATCAGTGTTAACTGTACACACCAATAGGGGCCCATAACCGTTGAGTCCCCCCACACTTCCATCTCCTGGGTTAGTTACCATCATCAAAGACCACCACCACCGCCAAAGCTAACAAGGGTGACCCCCTTACCCTTGGGAGCCCCTCCACACACGCAGTGCCCTCCGAATCCCCTCCTCCAAACCCAGGGACCAAAGATCAATGCCGACTTCGGACAGGTGAACCCCATCCCTTCGCAGGTACAGCCCCACATCCTTCTCTAACTCCCAATGGCGAACTACCAAACCTCCATTCCGTATCACAAATTGGCCCACCCTTTTATTCACCTTAATCCTGGTTTTGTTTATGCGGTCCACCGACCTCGCCAACCTCCAACTTGTCCTGGCCACAATATCGGACCAAACAATCAACATCTCAGGGAAGGAAGTTCTCAAACGCAAGAAATCAATCTTGACGTCTTTTATGAGCTCCCGACTGGGACGTCCCCCCAGGTCGCTGCCTCCAACATGGAGCACCAACACATCTGGTGGTCTATCCAGGCGCGCGAAATGCTGTACTTCTGGCAACACCCTAGCCCATTGCATTCCCGGCCTGCCTACCCAACGTATACAAGCCTCTTCCCTGGGAATCCCTAACTGCCTCCCATTAGGTCTCATATCTGCTCGTTTTGCCCCCCAAAACACATAGGAGTGGCCCAATATCCATACGAGACCCCTCTTGATTCCACCTAAAAGAAAAGAAAAACCACAGATAACCAAAGTCAAATAACATACACCATGATCAATCCCCTTAACCAAAACAAACCCCCCATCCTTCCCCAAAATTCCATTACTGATCCGCACTTCACTCGACCACTAATTGTGGCCGCACATATGTACGAAATCTCCTGGATTCCCAGCGGCCAATGCGCTTAACCGACGCTTCGTCCAACCCACATCGGGCCGCCTCTGTGGCCGCTCCAATACGGAAGGAGTGCGAAGCATACTGCGTACAATCCAGACCCCCTGCTTTCAAGCATTTCTTGAAAACAGCCACAAACTGAAATTTTGTTAAAGCTGAACCGTCATTGTGGATCAGCAAAGACCCTTCCCGCGACGGGCGTTGCCCCAAGAATTCCCTCATCGCACTCACCGGGCATACCGAAGAATCCGGCATCCGATATAGCTGCACCTTAACCCCTTTTCCAACCTGATCTGTTTTGGACCGTCTCAACCACACCTCCAAGCTGAACCCCGTGACCTTCACATCCTGTATCCCCATGCCCCCCGAAACCTTCCTTGAAGGGCTAACCAGCTCCCCTATCCTAAAGGCACCAAAAAAGGCCAGCAAAAACGCTGCCCGGAACAACAGCACCTCGTAAGCCGACTCACATACCGTGCCCAACTGATCAGATATCACACGCAGGTTGTTAAAAGTCAACGGCCTCCTCGTGTCCTGACTTTTCCGCGACCGCCGATAACCTTTCATTGCTTGTCTTACCAAAAAATCCTTGGTAAAATCCGTCCCCCCTTGCAGCTTGAACAAAAATGCCAGACCGGCAAGCTTGCGGTCCATCATTGAAACCGAAACCCCTTGCTCCAGGTTCCTAGAGACAAAATACACTACCAGCAACCTCACATCCCCAACTCCAGGGTCCACACCAACTTGCCTGACAAGTGCCCACCACTCGGACCACACTTTTTCATAAGCCCCCCAAGTGGATACACTCACCGAGCCCTTTATCCATCGCGCGAGGGGTCCCAAACGATCGACCACAGCCCTCGGGGACACCGAACCCCTTGCTGATCCGCTGCCGGAGCCAAGTCCCGAAATTTGTCCCACTGGAAACGAGACAAGGCGTCAGCCAACGTGTTATCTACCCCCGGAAGATGCACCGCATACAAAAAGATATTCCACTGCAGGCAGCGCAGCACCAGGTGCCTCAACAGCCGCACGACCGGTAGCGAGGAGGCTGAAATGCGGTTAATCACCTGCACCACCCCCAAATTGTCGCAGTTCAATCGGATCTTCAAGTCCCTGAACGACTCACCCCAAACTTCCACTGCCAGCACCACCGGAAACAGCTCCAGCAGCACCAAGTTCTTGCAGAGTCCCGCTTCCTGCCATTCCTTAGGCCATGGTTCAGCACTCCAATGCCCCTGGTAGAATGCCCCGTAACCCGACGACCCAGCTGCGTCCGTAAACAGCTGCAAATCGCAATTACTCAATGGTCCCGACAACCACAGTGATTTGCCATTGTATGTGGACAAAAATTTGTCCTACACCTTCAGATCAGCCCGATGCTCACTAGTCACCCTAATAAAATGATGAGGGGACCTAATCCCTGCTGTAGCTGCCGACAGCCGTCGGCAGAACACCCTGCCCATGGGAATTATGCGACACGCAAAATTAAGCTTGCCCAGCAATGACTGTAGGCCTCTAAGCTGAATCTTACGCAACGCCACCGTCGTCCGTATCTCCCTTCTCAAAGCCACCAACTTATCCTCAGGCAATCGACATTCCATTGCCTCGGAGTCAATGACTATGCCCAAGAAACTAAGCACGGTAGTCGGGCCTTCCGTTTTATCCCGTGCCAACGGGATACCAAACGTACCAGCCATGTGTTGTAACGTTGCCAACAGCATAGCACACGTCTTAGATGCCGGGGGGCCAACGCATAGGAAATCGTCCAAGTAATGAATTACAGAATTCAAACCTGACACATCCCGAACCACCCACTCAATGAATGAGCTAAAAGTTTCAAACAAAGCGCATGAAACCGAGCAGCCCATAGGCAAGCAACGATCGACATAAAACCTACCCTGCCAGCAACACCCTAACAACCAACAGCTGTCCGGGTGCACCGGGAGGAGGCGAAAAGCCGATTCGATGTCCGCTTTTGCCATAAGCGCTCCCTTCCCACAACGACGCACCCAACCCACCGCTGCATCGAACGACGTGTATGAAACCGTGCAAGCATCAGGATCGATCGCATCATTGACCGATCCGCCTTTAGGGAATGATAAATGGTGTATAAGTCGAAACTTATTCTGCTCCTTCTTGGGGACCACCCCAAGCGGAGAGACCACCAAATTCGGCAGCGGTAGTTCCTGAAATGGCCCAGCCATCCGGCCCAATGCCACTTCCTTCCCCAATTTTTCCCCAACTACACTGGGGTGACTCAGTGCAGAGCGTAAATTTTTTGCCACCGGCGGGATAACAGTCAATGAGCTAGGGATTCTAAAGCCTTCCAGGAACCCTTCACGCAGAAGCCGGGCTGCCGCCCGGTCCGGGTACCTACTTAGGAAAGGCTGCATCTTTTCCACCTTCACTGGTGTCTTCCCTTTTGCTACCCAATTCTCCGGGGCGACCTTTCCCTTTTTTAAAACAACGGGATCCGGGGTGGGATCCACCGCAGCCTGAGCATTCGTGTTTAAAACGACAGGCGCCCCCGAACTTGCACGTCCCGTCATTGTATTGCCAACAGACGCCCCACTTTTTTGTGGCCGGCTGTCCGGGTGACGCTGAACCGCCGGCCCCCCCTGGAAAAAACTGGTTCGGGGCCCGAGCCGAGGACATAAGCTTCATCCAGAGGCTAATGTCCTTGTGATCCCAGCGAAGGGAGGGGCGCACCGCCCTCCGTTGCCGGAACTGCTCGTCATACCTGAGCCACGCTGTACCCCCATACACCCTGTAGGCCTCACCAATGGCGTCTAAGTAGCAAAAGAGCGCCGAACAATGTTCAGGGTTCTTCTCGCCAATTACACTCGCCATAATCGCGAACGCCTGCAGCCAATTGGCAAACGTGCGCGGTATCAACCTATACCGCCGTTTTTCTTCATCCTCTTTTTTACTGTCATCTGGCTTAACCCTATCCAGATTAAACTTCTCCAAGGGCAGCAGTGAAAAAATCTCCACATACTCCCCTTTCACGATTTTCTCCCGGACCTCTGACTTCAAATGTGCCCCAAGCGGCCCTTCAAAGCAGACGTACACCTCGCATTTTGCGGCATCCGCAATGCGAACCACGTCCGTCCTTTTGTCCCCGTCACCTGAAGCAACTACACTAGTGGCCGGGGTGGCCACCACTGGGGGCACCGTCCCCGTGGGGGGCGGCACACCCACCGCAGCCGGAAGGGGCACTGCCCCAACCACTGGCGATTCTGCACTTGGAGGGACCCACACTGCAGTCTGTGGTGCCCGCCCATCCGTACCTGGCGCAAACTTCTTGACCAATTCCCGCAAACCCCCCAACAAAGCCTGCAGCTGTCCATCCGTGCCCCCAGAAACAGGTCCTGAACCCGCTGGCTGGGGACCGGCCGTCGCTGTAGCCCCTGATTGCAGCACACCTAATGCGGTCCCAGGCCCCCCCATATCAGCCGCCCCCAACAACCCCTGCAAAGCAATGGTCAGTGTATGAGAGGACACAGGAAGTGACTTACCGGGCCGACCAGGGGGTGTCCCCGCCGCCGCTGCTCCCGAATCCGATGGCGCCGGACGCACCTGCCTCTCTTCTTCTTCAGACCCGCTCAACTCTCCCTCAGACCGGTCACCGGGCGCTTGCAGGGGCTCCGTGTCATCCATCCCCGTGGAAGAGGGCCTGGATGCTGCCGTCTCCTGACCGCGCTGGCCCCGCCTCCTGACGCTGGCTCCTCCCATCGCAGTCACCGTCGCTCTGGATACCTGGCTGCTGGGCCTCCCACTCCTCCTGGACGGGGTATCGCTCCGGACTTCCGAGCCGCCGGCCGGGGATGGGGAAAGCCCGGCGGCCGTTGACGTCATCCTCACACGCTGAGACCGCCCCCTGGCTGTGTGCACAACACAGGGAGCGTCCGGCGCCTCACGTTGCCCTCGTCGAGCGGGCGGGGGGGACACGCTGGGTCCTGCTGACGCCCCGCCCACTGAGCTCCGCCGATGACGAGGATTCCGTCCAGGAACCACCACGGCAGAAACCGGGTGTCGTTTCGCCGGTGGGCCTGACGGGTCCCGCTCCGGGGGGCTCCTAATGTGGCGAGCAGCTCTGGGGGAGGCTTCTGGTGAAAAACGCTCCGGAGGCCGCGACCTCCGGGCGCGTGGAAGGTCCTGCCCCCTCACCTCCTCTCCAGGCTGAGTTCCGAGGAGTCTAGCCACCTGGCTGTGCAGCCATCCAGGGCCATGTGTAGTCGCCGCAGCCCGCAGCTGGGCCAATAAGCTGTCTACTTCAGACATCGCTCTCTACCTGGGGATACAAACTTCTTTCTCTCTGTAACTCTCCCCGCAATGCTGCCCGGGACCCCTCCTGTCCCCTAAATAACCTAAACCCCTCCCCTTACAACATTTTCTGTACCCAATCCCCTCACCATAAATCTAAAACAACTTCTAATTTAACCCTAGCTGTACCCTTATCCCCCTGTCATGCCGGCCTTCTGCTAGCTTCATTTTATTCCACCTGCTCCAGGCCTCTCTTTTTTTTACCACTACTATTCCGTTATACTGGATTTTGTAATTTACAAATGCAGCAATTTAGAAATTGGATGAAAGGTTTAGCACTGGGAAACACTTGACCAGTGTAGATCAGATGTCCCCCAACTTTGCTTTTCCTTGCCCGACCATAAGTACTCACCCCACCCCTTCTCATTACCTAGATTAACGAGACCAGACATGAAATGGAATAAAAATGGCCATAGCAGCCTTTTTATTAACAAACACTTATTCAAATAACATTCTTTACATCAACATCTGAAACCAAAATAAACAGTCCTCAGGCCTGTTGGTCTTTGACAGCAACCCCAAAATGCCAAAGCATGTTTCACTGCTACACTGCGGGACCTTTACCATAATAATATGAATTGTCTCATTTTTATATTGTAAAGCGCTGCGTAAACTGTTGGCGCTATATAGATCCTGTATAATAATAATAATAATAAGGCCTCCAGCCGTGACACACCAGCTCGGAGATAACCCCACTACCCCCAGTGCAACCATTACCCTATTCCAGCTAAACCATGTTAACTGGAATCCACCAGAGGTTGCACATACCACCGATAAATCCCCCACACTTCCATCTCGTAAGTAATTTCTTACACTGTCACAGACCAAACTACCGCCATCCGATCAGCTGCCATTACTTCCCTGTTCATACCACACCTGCAAAGAAAGAAAACAGAAAACACACAGGGAGGGTGGGTGGCAAACTGCCTGCTTCTTCATCTGCTGACCCTTCAATAATGCCCAAGAGCCCTGCCTCCCCTTAAGTAAACTACCAGACCCCTCCTTTTCCTGCTTTTCCCAGCCAATCCTCTCTTTTTCCTGCTTCTACAACTTTACCTTCCTTAACCCCTTCATTGCCTCCCCTTCTCACTCTGTCACGCTGGCCCCTCACTATTTTCATTACATTCCTATCGCTCCGGGTCTCACTTTTTGAAAGATAAATAGTGCATTTTATGTACAACTATATAGATAAGACCAAAATGAAGGACAAATGAGGAGGAAAGAGGGACAGAGGGACTTTGTTCCAAAACAGTCCCTCCAAATCAGGAACACTTGGGAGCTATGCATATATAGGTCTCAATGTAATTTACTTTTGGTCCCATCACCCACTTTTTTAAGTGAACTGCACAGGACACCCTTCCATGGACAGGAGAAAATAATTGCACAAGTCCACCTGTGGGCTGAGACAATGCTCTGCAAGAGGTGTAGGACAATTATAGTAATTGTAAGCGATCACCTTGTAAAACATCCTATTCGATTTAACATAGAAATGAAATGCAAAATATTTTTGTATATATATATATAAACATTATAAATACCTTTTTTACCTTTTTTAATAAGTGATCACATTCCCTCTTTGCATACCAACTGACTGGAGGAGAAGCAGCAAGACACAGAGCTTCCCAGTAAAGGGCTGGGCAGCAGAGGTGTGTCATGACAAGTCTGATTTTTGGAGGAGAGCAGGCTGAGTTCCCAGAAAAGGTAGAGAACTGACCACAGTGTGCTCTCCTGCTTAGTGTGGTCAGTTTTTAATAGTAAAGCAGAGAGGCTGGCAGGAACACAAGGAATGTCACACAAAGGAAGCAAAGAAATTCGGATACTTTCTTATACAAATACATGGTACAGCAGGCACATATCAGGAACATGAAATGTTGGGGTAACAAACGCTTTAAGTGAGGAATTGCCTTTTCTTTATTGTAAATGCTGAATAGAAAGCATGCAGCTTACAGCAGCCTCAGAAGGGTAACGTTTCAAAATATTAAAAGATAAGATGCTTCAGGAAAGCTTAAATCCAGGCAGCTTCAGAGACGCACATTAAAGTAGATCTGCCATAAGAATTTTTTTGGTTACAATTCTGTCCCCTATGGGGAAAATATGGCATTTTGTCCCATGTTTTCTAAGTGCTTTCTATTCATAGTTATGAGGTCCCTCCTGCCCCCCTCTCCTCCTGCTGAGGGCAATCTGAAAACAGCTTTCAAGAAGACGACCGATTAATAGCTGCAGCTTTCCTTGGCGTTGGGCACTTCCTCAGAGAGGCAGTAGTAAGAGAAATGCAGAGGGAAGGGGAATGTGTCAGGCTCTGCATTCCTCTTGATGTTGCTTGTCTGTAGAAAGTGTATAAAGCCAAAGGGAAGTTGCACTTACGAATCAGTTATCTTCTTCAAAGCTGTTGTTACCCATAACAGAAACTTATGAATGAAGACAACAACAGTAGCTTTTATTCAATAATTATTGCCAGGACAAGATAATCTAGAGCCCAGGGCAGACATGCCAAATGGTGCCCTCCACCACCCAGGATGTAGGAGCATTATGTGTCAGCAAAAATCCTCTACCAAAAAAAAACTGAGCACTAATCCTGCATGCTGACCTCCTAAGCATAAATTCCCCCTCCCCCCTCCTCCCAGTACAAATGCGCCCACCTGCTGAAATCTCCCATCCCAGTACATATGTTTGCCCCCCGATCTCCCAAATCCCAAATCTCAAAGGCCTCCTCCCACCCCCAAAAAATCACAGCACAAATCCTCTACCCCTAAAATTTCCCCTCCTAGTACACCCCCCACTCCAAATCCCCCCCTGTACAAACATCCCCTCAATCCCCCCTCCTAACACACATCTTCTTCCCCCTTATTCCCCCTCCCAACACAAATCCCCCTAAATCCCCACTCTTAGCACCCCCCCCCAAATTTCCGCTCCTAGGACAATACTTACCCCCTGTTGCCCCCCTCGAATTTCCCCTCCCAACACAAATCCCCCCCAATCTCCTTGCGGCGCCCTTCCACCTCACATTATGCCACAGTGCCCAGGGCAGCCACCCCTCCTGCCCACCCCTTGTGGTCACTGCTCTTCCCAATGTATCAATAAGTAGATCTGAATCACACAAACCCGCATGTCCCGGGGTGATTTAGAAACTTCCTCTATTCTGTTGCGTGCAAGCTTGGGTGTCAATAAATATGTGTCAGGCTGTCAGACAATGGGTTACATATCAGCTATTATTATTATTTATTATTATTATTATTCACGATTTATATAGCGCCAACAGTTTACGCAGCGCTTTACAATGTATAGGGGGACAACACAATTACAGTACAGTTCAATACAAAAGGTACAGGAGAGCCCTGCTCATAGAGCTTACATTCTAAAGGGAGGGGGTGGTGGTACAAAAGGTAATAGCTGCAGAGACTGATTTGATGGGGGTGGCTCAGGGACAGTTAGGTGGGTGTGGGATAGGCTTCCCTGAATAAATGAGTTTTCAGGGATCCCCTAAATGTGGACAAGGTAGGGGCTGATCGGACATACTGGGATTACAGCTACTGGGATACAGCTATTCTGCTGCTGCAAGGAAAAAACATACACATGTTAAATAATTATAGTTTGTAATCTAGATTCAAATCTTTCCCATTGGGGATGGGCGAGTGGTTCGGCCCCAGCATAAGTTCGGGCCGAACTTTTGTTGTTCGGTCGTTCAGCGAACATCCAAACAAACGGGTCATTCGACCATTTGTTCGGCCCCTCGAACCAACCACAATTGTTTGCGGCACTGAACAGTGCATTGCAAGCCCTGATTGGCTGAAGCAATGGAAGCTTTAGCCAATCAGGGCACAGAGCACAGTCAGAGTCATGATTGGACACTGTCATCATAACTTTATCCAATCATGGCTCATTCCAGCCCCACTGTATAAAAGTATTCTTTCAATGGCAGCCATTTTCAGTGTGATTTTGGCATGGAGAGAGATAGAACAGGGCTCTGTTCAGTGGTATTAGTTAATTAGTGTGCTATACTGTGCTATTTTGCTTCAATTGTCAATGTAGAATATTAGTATAGTGTCAGTCTAGGGATAATGTGAGTGTAGTGAGGAAGACAATCATTCAACTTTGCATAGTGTGCAGCTAGAGTAGGGACAGCTGATAGTTTCACTGTAGTGTAGTTAGACCGTGTCATTCATACATACATTAGTGTAGAGTAGGGACAGCTCATATAGTTTCAGTGTAGTGTAGTGAGACCGTGTCAGTAATTTTTACATTATTGTATAGCTAGAGTAGGGACAGTTCAGATAGCGCCAGTATAGTGACGGTTGAACATCGTCTATTTGATTGTGTTACTGCCAGTTTAACACCATTTACTTCTGTGTGCGTTTCCCTTCTGTGTGCGTGTCCCTTGGCACTGTAAGGGGGCCAGCAACAAATGTGTCCACAGGCAAAGGTGGACATGGTGGTTAGTCCTCAGGCAGGGCATCATTTCCTCTGTTTAGTGAGTTTGCCAGTGCTATCCAGCCACAGCATGCAGAAGAGGTGAGGGACTGGCTTATCAAACCTTCCTCATCCTCCTCATCCTCTGCCACGCAAGCAGAGATGAGTGTGCAGTCCCCTGCAGTTGCCAGAGTGGATCAACCTGCCTCCTTGTCCACATCTATTCCTGCCATAGCCCCAACATCAGCCATTGAGTCAGTTGAGTTATTTGACCACAGAGTCAGCCAATTGCTTCTTGATTATGCCCAGCTATTACTGGATTCAGATGTTGGTTCTGAGGTTGAGGATGACAGGAACATGAGCCTAGAGAGATGGAGGAACACTGGTAGACAAATTGTCATTCATGTTCCCCTAGCCGCAGCGTATTGCCAAATTGTGAGGCCTACCTCCTCCTACTCCTCCACCTCTGCCACCTCCATGCCCTCCTCTGCAGAATTGGCCTATGAACATCAGGTACCCCTAAGCGTTCAAAGGGCTATTCCCAGAGCCAGGCTAAAAGGTGCCATGCAGTGCTTCAGCTGCTGTGTTTAGGGGACAGGAACCACACTGGAGCAGAGATTCTTGCAGCTCTGCAGGGACAGGCCCAGAGGTGGTCCACACCATGCCAGCCGGAGCCCGGAATGGTGGTGTCCGAAAATGGCTCAAACCTCCTGTCCGCCCTTAGACAGGGAAAGTTGACACATGTGCTCAATTTGGTGGTGCAGTGTTTCCTAAGTACGTACCCAGGGTTGCAAGATGTACTAAAGCAGGCCAGAAGAGTCCGTAGCCATTTCAGGCGGTCATACGCAGCCAGTGCTTGGTTGACTGAAATTCAGCGGGAATTCCACCTGCCCGTAAACCGCCTGATTTGTGACATGCCCACCAGGTGGAACTCAACTTTAGGAATGCTGCAGCGGCTATACATGCAGCAGAGGGCCATCAACGAGTATCTGTGCCAGTACGGCAGGACGATAGGCTCAGGCCGCCTTGGCTTTTTTTCCCCATGCCAATGGCTGATCATTAAGAATGTATGTATAATAAGGAAAATACAGCGCTGTGTAAATAATAAGTGTAAACAGCAGCCAACACAGCTATAGACCAAAGCATAGATAACAAAATAAAAAAGTGTAGCGCTGTAAACCCGAAATACAACCTTTAGGTTGATACGGTGATAAAACCAGTGTTAAAATCCCAATAATGTATGTCTGGACTGCTGCCTCTAACTTTTGGTTGCACATGTTATTTTTTCTTCCAATTTTACTTTTTGTCTTTCAATTTTTATTTATGTCACGTTGTTTATATAAGCACATATGTACTGTAATTTATTTGTACCCATTGTCACATTTATTTACACTAGATATTAATGTCTATGCAATTTATTAGGATGATTTTCATTCAATGATCATATCATATTGCATATATTCATTTGTTTGACACTTCGCTTTATTACTCTATATCCCTTGCTATTGGGATTTTAACACTGGTTTTATCACCGTATCAACCTAAAGGTTGTATTTAGGGTTTACAGCGCTACACTTTTTTATTTCATTAAGAATGTATGCACTGTATTGTCACCATTTGAGGAGGCCACAAGGATGGTGAGCAGAGACAGTGCATGCATCAGTGACACAATCCCTGTTGTGTTCCTGCTGGAGCAGAATCTGCATGGCATTATGGACAGGGCACTGGAGGCAGAGCAGCAGGAGGAAGAGGAGGACTTCCTTTCCTTTCAAGGCCCACTTTACCCAGACACCATCATTCCTATGTCACAGAACACACAGGAGGAGAGAGGGGAGGAGGATGAGGAGGAGGATTCTGGCACGTTCATAGGCTTCGAAGAAGAGGAAGACATGAAGTCAACCTGTAAGCGATGGCTTTCGAACCCCAGGACCCTTGAGAGTAGTACGTGGCTGGGAGGAGGAAGTTCCAAATGCTGTCATCCTGAGTGACCCAGAGGAGTCTGCTTATCAAGCCTCTGCAAATTTGAGGCGCATAGGCAACCTCATGCTTCAAAGCCTGCGAAAGGACTCAAGAATACGTGGCATTAAGGAGAAGGATGATTACTGGTTGGCAACCCTCCTTGACCACCGTTATAAAGAGAAGGTCTCAGAACTCATCCCATCCCCACAAAGAGTGCAGAAGATAAAATCTCTTGAGGACACGTTAAGAGCATTTTATTGAACGTTTTTCCTGACTCCAGTAGGTTACAGTGTCATGGAAAATGTTGTTTTGAGTCTCCTGTTGGTCAAGAGAAGAGTGTTGGAGAAGTCATCCACCCAAGTGAGGCATTTCTGAATTATTTTAATCCTCGCCGCCTAGGGCTGTCAGCTTCCACATCCCATCGACAGCGTCTGCATCACATGGTGGACCTTGGGGCCAAAACAGAGATGGAGAGCTTTCGAGCTGACGATCCACTGACTTACTGGGTCATGAAAATAGACCACTGGCAAGACCTTGCCCAGTATGCTATTGAGTTGTTGGGCTGCCCCGCATCCAGAGTGCTTTCAGAATGGGCATTCAGTGCTGCAGGAAGTTTCGTTACTGATCATAGAACGCATCTGTCCACAGACTCTGTGAACTGTTTGACTTTTATAAAAATTAATCAGTCCTGGATTTCCGGCTATGAAGCCCCTGATGCCGATGTCACTGATTAAGTCTTTTGGGGATGTGGAATCTCTGCAGGACTTCGAGGCTGCCTAGCTTTGAGGGTGTTCAATCATTTCATGTGGAAGATTGTTTTTGGTATAGGTTTCATGGGCACAATTAACACATGAAGAAAAATGTTTTTGCACCCGTCAACAGGTGCATATCATTGCAAATTTTTACAGCAAGGCCAATTCTTGCTTTCATTAAGAGTACCTCTATATGGTTATGGTGGGAAGGCACCACTGACATCCAAAGACCAATTTTTCAGCGCCTGTTTGACAGGTGCATATCATTGCAATTTTTTACAGCAAGGCCAATTCTTGCTTTTATCAAGAGTACCTCTATAGGGTTACGGTGGGAAGGTGACACCGACACACCTAAAGACCAATTTTTACACGCCCGTTATTTCTATCCAAAGTCAAAGTGACACCAGAATGTATCCAAAAAATCTCTAATCTTGTTCCCAGTGCACTACATTGTGGCATCATCATACACACTGGATCCCCAGCTGTTGCTGAGCAAAATAAAGGCAGCTTGCAGGGAAAATTTAATTTTTTTGGCTTTATAAATGCAATTATTGCTGCAGCAGATTCTAGACATGGTACAGGTCTGCCACTTTACATGTAGACTAAGGGGACCCCCCAGGCAATTTATTGGAAGGAATTTTTCATTTTTATGCTTTGACATTAAAAAATCAAAAAAATCACTGCTCGTTTAAAAATGATGTTTTTCACAAACTTTTTTTTTATTGATACATGCCCAATTATTTGCATATAAGCCTTCAAAATGGGCACTTTTTGACAAACGGGTCCCATTGAATTTAATGGGGTTCGGTATTCAGGTCCAAACTTTCGCAAGGTTCGAACGTTCTGGTGCGAACCGAACAGGGGTCTGTTCGGCCTATACCTACTCCCTGTTATAAAACAATATCCTATTTTGAACCCCCACCAATTTTGTAAAGAGTAATGCATACTTAATATGCAAACTGAGGGGAATTCTAAATGCCCAGAGTCAGGTATGCTTTGGTATCCTCTGTAATCTCTGAACAGGTGCTGGGCCCAGCCTTTGACCTAAATGCATGTACCAATCTTGTGATGGTCATGGCCATTTTCCCATATGACTTAGCCAAGGTTGTGAACACTGTCCAAACCATGTTAGACCAGACAATCATAGCTAATGTCAGTCTGCATTTGAGGCCTGTACTCTTGTTTAGGGGGTTGATGTCAGGGTGAGAGCTAAATATGGGATTTGTGATAAAAGTGCACTTGGCCTTTAAATTCTATTAAAATTTCTGTCAGGTTTTTATTGTTGTCTTGTTCACTGTTCAATAGATTTTTCCCAACCTTGCCTGCAAAGCATTGCAACTGTGATCAGGGCATCACATGTGCAATGCACATGATGCTGAACCACTTCCTACAGCCCTAGGTTCGTACAAAGGTATGGACCCTCAGTTATTGAAGTAATCAATGCACAACAAGTGCTGTGAATTTGTCACAGCGGCAATTGGGACCTGTAGATTTTCCATTCACAGGATCTGTGATTGGATAATGAAGCAGTGTGAGTGACTCCATGTGAGCCACACACAGCTAGGCACAATTAAAAATATACAGATGGCTGCAGGGAGAACAACCCAGTGATTATACTAAGAAGGGGATGGTTTGAGGGTAGGGGCTATGGAATGACACCATGTTACACCCTAAATATCTAACTTCATATGGTGTCTTCAGAACAGGAAGTAAAGGTATGTCTCTGGAATGAGACAGACATCAAAAAATAAACTGCCAGGGGTTTTAATTTTCTAGTTTCTATCCAAATCTAAAAATACAATTTTGGCTATTGATATGCTTTAAGTAATTCTGTGGCAAATCTCAATGCTGTCCTCCTGCTTTTCCTTCAGTGATCAGTCATGTACAACTCATTCTGTCTCACTACTCAATGTCCAGTCTGCAAAGAACATGAGGACCACATGTTCTGTACTCCTCCAGGTGGTTTGGAACACAGACTGCCCAAAAAATAGGTCAAGATGTTTCCTCAGCACCATAATTTGCAAATATAAAAGGTCAGAACATCAGACTTTTCTGTCCAACAAGACATTCTGAAGAACGCATCTTCCAGACATAGAGTATGTATCAGAGGCAAGCAGAAACACAAACATACTTGGAACAAATAATCCTATTTACTTTTGTCTATTTACTTCAAAGATATAAGTCTTGTGTTTGGGTTTTAAAGTAAACTCTTAAAGCTCAGGGTTCTCACTGTGCTGTCAGGTTGGAAGGAACCAACTTCTATATCTCCAACCTATCACTTCAGTGATGTGACAGCTTGTAACATTCCTGTGACCCCTTTCATTTCTTGTCGAGTAATTAAATGTCCTTACCGCACACAGCTGTGTTTGATGATCAGAGAAAACAAATAACAATGAATGAATAAACATCTCAGTGTTGTCTACATGATAGTGACCCTAGTAGCACTACAGAAGATTTTAATTGTCTCTTGGATGGCTATAAAATGGCAGCCACGTTGCATATGCTGATGAACAATACCGTTTCTGTCCACTCATCAAATTCAGCAATAGTAACTGAAATTTTAGCCAGCTCCAGTATTTTTAAATTTGATATTGTAATGTAGGGTAGCTTTTATTACCTTATTTTGTCAATTAGAAGTTTTAAGCTCTCAGATCCTGTCCCAGTTAGTTTTGGATTTAAGATTGGAAACCTTTTCCATGGATGCACCAGGCACCAAATAGTACAACTGAAGGCTCTTATATGACTATACACGTAGCAAATCCAGTTACTATGTGATGCAAAGGTCTCCTAAAGAAAAAAAAAACTTCCTTTACCCTCCCTGACTGAGGCAAACTCTCCTCTATTTGTGTTTCACACTCTCCCTGTATTCTCCCTGTGGACTTTGCTGGGGGACTGAGAGAAAACTGTAAATGTACAATATTACCATATATTCCCTTTAATCAGTAACGGATGAAAGCATAGGGTGGCATATTGTTGGTCTCAGATTTCTATGTGGCTAGCATTGGCATGTCTTTTATAAAACTTACATTTTAATCAGGCTGTCATTTAAAATGCATTTTTACCTTTTGAAACATTAATTTGAAATGCAAGCACAGTATCAACCAGGCGTGCCGTGTTTTAGAGACAGGCAACCGTTTGAGCATATTGTGGCGAAAAATGTTCGTATCCACTTCTATGTCATCAATGTTGGACTTGTTAGGCCAGAAGGGGAGGCAGAGGGGAGTTGAGAGAAGGAGAAAGGTTTGGATTATATCAGAGAGTCCTAAGTTACCAGAGACTTACCAATGGGGTCACCATGGCAATTTGCAATACAAAGTTTCTTTTGCTTTTGGACGATTTAATCCCAACTCAACATCTCGAGGACTTGTGTATAAACAGGGCATGCAAAACATCATACCGGAATCCCTCCAGTCGTTTGTGGATGCAACTATATATATGAATGAAACGGGTTATTGGTTAGGGAAAAATTCCAATCTATCCAAACCTATGGAAACAAGGGATGTAGAATATGGGTTTTTTGTGGGGAATTTAAAGAATGGAAACATGTTTTTTGTGTATGGCATATATTGGCATAACCAAATTGATATGATGCAGATGCCCAGGAGGCTGACACTTAGGAATAGTAAGGTGTCTGTTGGCCAAACTAGTGAGCTCCAGATGACACATCAATGGGGTGAAAATTTCCTCGTGGGGGCGGTATCTCTTATCAGTCCTATAGAGAGGCTCTCGGTTACTGGCCATGTGGGACACCAGAACTGGACATGGGGGAGATATGCCTGGTTGATGTCTCACCTGAGAGGTTGAAACCATGCACAGGTAATGCCAGTGACTACACACAGGGGCATGCTCCATTAGAGAAAGGGGAACCACTACAAATAGATCTATGCTCTTCCCAAACACTGGATACCAGGGTACAGTATGCCTTCACCACATGGCACTTCAACGTCTCACAGTGGTTGATCAAATCCTATTACCCTGTATGTGCTGAATATACACTGAATCAAGTGCGGTCATTATATCAGTGGCTTACTCCCAGAGATGTACGGACACAGAATGAGGTTCATGCAGGATGCTTATTTCTGAGGAGTAATTGAAAGAGGAGGGATGTATTCAGCACTATATTGGGGTGAATAGGAGCTGGGGTGAGTGTTGTTAATGGAGTGGACATCAGACTCCTGAGGAAAAAACTCTTAGCAATAGCTTCAGACAGTAAGCGGGGCTTTGTTACTCAGAGAGAGATTAATGACATTCTTGATAGCAACATTCAACAAGTCCCATAAATACCCAGATTAATGTAGCTCAAGATTTTATCCACCATTTTAAGAGGTTGGTAGATAGTGTGGTGATACAGGGCAAAAATATGTCATGGGCTGTGGCGTGCATGCAGGGGCAGGCGGAATTATCAACCAACATCAAACTGATTGTACAGTCTCTGTATGAGAGGCAGTGGCCTTATGAGTTAGCATCACAGCCCAGTAAGATTTTGTCAAAACACATCTCTTACACTAATCCAAGGTGGTGGTTGAATTCCTGAATGGGCTATGCTAGTTTGGATTATGAGAGATGTTATGCTTCCTCATTGATCCCATATACAGAAGTGCAGACTCAGTCTGTGTATTTAGTGGTATCAATGGGCTTGCTGACTGGGGATTCTACCTTGTTGCATCTGAGGCTCAATAACCCACATGTGATCAGAGAGGATGGAAGCTGGAGGCAGGTTGATACTTCCCTCTGTCAAAGGCATGACCATGACGTCCTTTGTATGCCACGTCAAGACACGGTGGTGAACGAGAAATGTTGGGAAGATGCCTCACTCTGTGTTCTGGATTGGGAGAACACTGCCGGGTAGGGAACACCGGTTTATTATTTGGGACATAGGAGAGTTTGTTTCTTTGTCCTAAAGAATACCAATGTAACGTTAGTCATGGAACTAGGTTGTTCTGTGAACCTAACAATAGCTAGAGGAGCATGGTGTACCCTTGGCGGTGTCTCTGAAATCCAGACACAGGAGTGGAATTATGTGGTACCGCATATTGCCAATCTGTCTGTGGATGTCAACTATAACTGCCCTGTTATGCCCCGTACACACGGTTGGACTTTGTTCGGACATTCCGACAACAAAATCATAGGATTTTTTCCGACGGATGTTGGCTCAAACTTGTCTTGCCTACTCACGGTCACACAAAGTTGTCGGAAAATTCGATCGTTCTAAACGCGGTGACGTAAAACACGTATGTCGGGACTATAAACGGGGCAGTGGCCAATAGCTTTCATCTCTTTATTTATTCTGAGCATGCGTGGCACTTTGTCCGTCGGATTTGTGTACACACGATCGGAATTTCCGACAACGGATTTTGTTGTGAAAATTTTATAGCCTGCTCTCAAACTTTGTGTGTCGGAAAATCCGATGGAAAATGTCCGTTTGAGCCCACACACGGTCGGAATTTCTGACAACACGCTCCGATCGGACATTTTCCATCAGAAAATCTGACCGTGTGTACGGGGCATTAGTCTGAGAGCCCTGAACCTTGGTATGGGAAGGAAGATACAGGAATGGTTAACAGATTGGGATAGAGATGAGAGCCTTATGTGAATGCTGTGGCAAGAGAGAGATAAAGCTACTATAGCCATCTACCATGATCAGCATAAAATAAAGGAGGTAGTGCATTAACTAGAAAATGATGCTGGAGGGTATTGATGGGAAGTAATATTCTGACATTCCAGTAAGGCCAGTATTTTGAATTATTTGATACATCCCGTTGTAGTATTACTCATTACGCAGTTTCGTCATTGGTTCAAGTTGTTATGTGTTGTTGGACTCGACATTTTTATAGGAAGGTCTTGCAATTATCTATGCAAGTTGAGGGTCGAATTGATGGTAAGGTCTCTTCGTACAAGTTAGAGGTTTTGCTGCCAATTCAGAGCCCTAAAATACCGCTGACATGCCAAAATTGCGGTAGAAAAGGCCATTGTGAGCAAGCCTGCCTAATCCCGACCCATATTTACAGTAAAGAGTTATAGGAGGTTTGGATCGGGATGCGTAGTTTGATGGGTCACATATATATGCATATATTATGGTAATGGTTGATTTATGTTATGGTATAGTGTGACATATGTGTATTTTAGGTTACTAATATGGGTAAGGCCCTCCTCGAGACTCTATCTGAAAGCTGGTTTATATGTTGCTCTGAGTGTGTGATGGTGAATGAATGGACACCCCTTGCCTGTAGTGCACCCCGTTGTGAAGATACCAGGAAGGAGAAGACACAGAATGGTGACATGGAAGCTGTCACTGAAGAATGATGGTGGTGTGTCACTCAGTGGCAAAGCGGCATATGTTGGGAAGCACAACAAGTTAAGACCGTTATGGACTGTTCCATAGGAGCTGTTTCTGAAGTACACGTTGGGAAACGCAACACGTTAAGACAATTATAGATTGTTCCATAGGAACTGGTTCTGAAACACATGTTGGGAAGCGCAACGTGTTAAGACAGTTATGGACTGTTCCATAGGAACCGTGCCTGAAGAAGGGTGATATGCGCCTTTTAGACGCAAAGCGGGGTTTGTTGGAAGGCAACATGTTTTATTTCATAATACAAGAGGTGTTTGAAATATAAACTATGGCTATACCAAGCCTTCACATTCTTGGGGGCTGTCTGGAATGTACCAAGTTGCACATCAAAACTTTGTAGCATATCAGAATCTTCATCTGAAAGAAGAAGTCAGGCCCTCTATCAAGGCTGAACAAAAGCTTGGCTCTTGACCGACTGGTGTTATAACACTCTGCAGGCAAGCTTCAAAGAGGGCCATGGCTGCCAGGATGATTGATGAAGGGGGGTTACAAAGATCAAAGGATCAACAGGCACTGAAGATGACCCAGGGCACATAGACTTGATACATGGACAATGCTGCCCCTAGAGGCCAATACAGCAGGACAGACAGTAATATAATTTATTGAGAAGGACTGCCCCGTAAATACTTTGATTCGTGAAAAGTCTAGATGAGCTGGCAGTGGGGTTGGATCTGGACAGTGTATGATTGAAGTTCAAAAAGGGCTGACCGAGACAGAGAGCTCTCTCTGTTACCATCTTGAGCCCAGCTGATGAAACCATGTCTAGGGGACAGTTTACGATAAGTACTTTTGATGTCCTTTTGTTATATGCTCTATAGTATTTTCATGTTAGCATTTTCCTATTTTCTTGTAATAATAAATAAGACGTTGTTTTATTAAGCAGTGTGTTTGTTTTCATAGCTAACCTTATATTATTGTGCTATCAATAGTAAAAAAGTTTTAATAGACTAGCTAACTATAGGAATAGACAGATGAATACATATATGGAATAAATAAAGGGAATCTGTAACCACTGTCAGATATTTATTTTAGAAGTTATTTTTCAATGAGAGTGCCAGATACAGTATATAAAACAAAATGTTCAATCAATAAATTGAATATTTTTGTGGTACTTTAAATTGAATTGTGCAATAAAAACCCCCAAGATTGGTGTCAGTGGCCTCTATAACATGCTTCCTAACTTTAGGCTTTAGTAAACATCCAGATAGCAAGCAATTATGCTGCAAGTTTGAAAATGACTTGCTTTTGCTAGACTAGCCAGGCAGCAATTGCAGCACGTCCGCATTGCATGACTCCAGATCAACTTTCTTTTCAAACATTCTGCAAGTCTGCTGCAAGTTCTGGTTCAGTTATGTTGTGCAATAGTCATCCCACCACAGGGGTCACTATGGCTGAATTTACATGCTGTATATTGCAGAGCTCTTGCTGTAGACTCGCCACTGCAACTTAGCTTTTACTAAAGACTTGCCACGCACATTTGCTACAAATTGGAATAATGCCTACTAGAACTTGTGCTTCAAGTGCTCTGCCAGTGTATGACTTGCCAGTGAAAAGCAAGCAAGTTAACAGACTTACAATTCAACACTGCTACTAACTTGTGGCAAGTTATCCTTGCTATCTGGGCAGGAAAGGTCTGCATAATAGATAATAAAGTACATGCTGTGCACCAGAAGGGGGTGTGGCTACATAGGGCTAAATATGAGGCATGATTTATAGGGGTATAGTTAAATGGAGTCTGAATCTTAGCACAGTATACACTGCACACCTTTGCCACAGTCCTTGTACTACTACTGGACTCCAAAATAATCAGCAACTATGTAAACAATAAACTCTTTGGTGAGGAGTATGTAAAATACAGCACCTCATAAAAATTGCAGCAATTAAAATTATGTAACAGTACCACTTACATCGCTGGTCAACGGATGGGAAAAATGCCCTGACAGGATTGGTCAGTGGCAGAAAGAAAAAAATGCTCCACTATTAGGCCTCATGCACATGGACGTTTTTACAGCTGCTTTTTTGAGCGTTTTTTGCCGCTTAAAAAGGCCTGTCTATGTTAGTCTATGGCTTCATGCCCACCTAGGCGTTTTTGAGCTGCAAATGGCATAGGCGTTTTTAAGCTGTAACAAAAAACCAGGACCAGTGGGTTCTAAGAGACATTTTTTAAATGTAAAAACGCTCTAACGCTGATAAACGCTCAAAAACGCTCAAAAAACGCCATTCACCAACGTTTTTGAATGTTTTTGATCCATTGAAAAAAAAAATAGAAAAAAAACGCTAAAAACGCTAACGCGGAAAAACATTGAAAAAAGCTGAAAAAAGTTTTAAAAAATCACTACAAAGATACTGGCGTTTTCATAACGTTATTTTTACATCCTGTGTGCATGAGGCCTTAGTGGTCAGTTAACATACAAATGGCCAGCAAAATTGGTCAATTGGAGAAAAATGTAAGAAACCCACTGTTGGTGGTCAGTGGGAGGAAAATGCCTGGTGTTGTCGGTCAATGGGGAAAAAAGTGCCCTGTGTCTTTGGTCAGAGGGGAGAAAAATGCCTGGTGTTATTGGTCAGTGGCAGAAAAAAGCCTAGTGTCATTATCCTGGCCTAGTGTCATTACCCTGGCAACCTCACCAACACCCCCTTTCCTCTATCTGATCACAACCTCATTACTTTCACTGTATCCTTGCCTCCAACCACCCATCCCTCCAAGCAGCAAACAATTACTTGTAGAAACCTTCGCCACTTTAACCCTTCTCTTCTCTATTCTGCTACTGACAACCTATATGACATAATCTCTCCCCTGTCCTGTCCTGACCTGGCCACTTCTGTCTACAACAGTTCACTCTCATCATCACTACATGCACTTGCTCCTCTAACCACACGCAGAATTAGGCCCCGACCATTACAACCCTGGCAAACTGACAACACTAGAAATCTCAAGAGACATTGCCGTGCTCTTGAACGACTGTGGCGTAAAACCAAATGCCTGCAAGACTTCACCTTATATAAATCTGCCCTTCTAAAATACAATTCATGCCTCCATGCTGCCAAACAAGCCTACTTTGTCTCTCTTATTAATTCCTTGTCATCCAGTCCCCGTCGGCTCTTCTCAACCTTTAACTCTCTGCTTCGTCCACCACCCCCTCTACCCACTAACTCACTCACTGCCCAAGAGATTGCCAATCACTTCAAAGACAAGATCGATGCAATTCGTGAGGACATCTCCACTGTGCGTACATATTCCCCACCCATCATACCTTGCCCAGCAGCACATTCAACCCTCTCCTCTTTTGAATTGGCTACTACGGAAGAGGTTACAAAAATTTTCTCGGATGCCCACCTAACCAATTGTCCCTTGGATCCTGTTCCCTCACAACTACTACGGTCACCCTCTTCTTCTATCCTATGCTCCCTCACCCACATCTTCAATCTCTCCCTTTCTAGTGGCATTTTCCCCTCCCCTCTAAAACATGCACAGATCACTCCCATTCTTAAAAAGCCCTCACTGGACCCTACCGACCTGAACAACTTAAGACCCATCTCATTACTCCCATTCACCTCTAAACTTCTAGAACGCTTAGTCTACAACCGTCTTAGCTCCTACCTCAATGAAAATAACCTTCTTGACCCCTTACAGTCTGGCTTTCGCTCGCAGCACTCCACGGAAACTACCTTACTAAAACTCACTAACGATTTATTAACTGCTAAAACCAACAGCCAGTACTCCATACTCCTACTACTTGACCTCTCTGCGGCCTTTGATACCGTTGACCACCCGCTCCTTCTCAATAAACTACATTCCCTTGGCCTCCGAGATTCTGCTCTATCCTGGTTCTCTGGCTATTTATCACAGCGCTCCTTCAGTGTCACCTACAACTCTGTCTCCTCCTCTCCATTGCCCCTTTCTGTGGGGGTCCCCCAAGGCTCGGTTCTTGGACCCCTTCTCTTCTCTATCTACACCTCCTCCCTTGGTCACCTAATAACTGCCCACGGCTTCCAATACCACTTATACGCTGATGACACCCAAATCTATCTGTCTACTCCTCACCTCACTCCTTCAGTCTCCTCTCGCATTACTAACTTACTAACTGACATATCAGCATGGATGTCGCACCACTTCCTTAAACTAAATCTCTCTAAAACTGAGCTATTAATATTCCCCCCCGCCCGTGCCCCCCTCCATGACTTTTCCATCAAAATCAACAATGCAACCATCAGTCCCTCCCCTCACGCCAGGGTACTAGGTGTAATCCTAGACTCCGACTTGTCATTTCAGCCTCAAATCCAATCGCTGTCAAAAGTTTGTAGAATTCACCTCCGTAACATCTCTAAAATTCGCCCTTTTTTAACAAATGAAACCACCAAGCTCCTCATTCACTCCCTTGTTATCTCTCGCCTTGACTATTGCAACTCCCTTCTCATTGGCCTACCGCTCCATAGGCTATCCCCTCTCCAGTCTATCATGAATGCTGCTGCCAGACTTATCCACCTTACCAACCGCTCAGTGTCTGCCAACCCTCTCCTCCAATCCCTACACTGGCTCCCAATCACCCAGCGAATTAAATTCAAAATTCTAACCGCAACATACAAAGCCATTCACAACTCTGCCCCAAGCTACATCACTAATCTTGTCTCCAAATATCACCCAAATCGTCCTCTCCGCTCTTCTCAAGACCTCCTGCTTTCAAGCTCTCTCATCTCCTCCTCCCATGATCGTCTCCAGGATTTCTCCAGAGCCTCTCCCATCCTCTGGAACTCGCTACCTCCATCTATCCGGCTATCCCCTACTCTTGCTACCTTCAGGCAATCCCTGAAAACTCATCTCTTCAGGAAAGCCTATCACGTCTCCAACTAATCTCCTACCACTTCCACCAGCTCATTCCCCACAGTTACAACCTTTTGTACCACCTGCCCAACCCTATTAGATTGTAAGCTCTTCTGAGCAGGGCCCTCTTAATCCTATTGTATTGTATTGTATTATAACTGTATTGTCTCCCTTTTTATATTGTAAAGCGCTGCGTAAACTGTTGGCGCTATATAAATCCCGAATAATAATAATAATAATAATTATCCAGTGGGAGTAAAAAAATACTCTGATGTTAGGGGGAGGATAGATCTACTCTGACATATGTTGGAGTAAAAGGCAGAGTGCAGGGGCCAGAATTAGGTAACACAGAATACAGGGTTCAGGAGTAAGTAATGCAGAGTTCAGAGGTCAAGGGTAAGCAATGCAGAGTTCAGCAGTAGCAAGGAAGCATACAGGGGTTAGAAGTATGTATGACAGGGTCAGCCCTATATAGGCAGCATACAGGTGTCAGTGATAGTTAAGGCAGAGTACAGTGCTCAGTACTATGTAGGGCAGAGTGCAGGGGTCAGTAGTCTGCAAAGCAGAATACAGGGGTTAGAAGTATGTAGGGCAGAGTACAGGGATCAGTAGTTTTTAAGGCAGATGACATGGGCCAGTAGTATGTAGGGCAGAGTGCAGGGGTCAGTAGTTTGTTTGGATGTTTACAGGGGTCAATATTATGTAGGGCAGAGTACAGGGGTCAGTAGCATATTGGGTAGAGTACAGGGGTCAGTAGTATGTCGGCAGACAAAAGGGGTCAGTAATATGAAGGCAGAGTACAGGGGTCAGTAGTGTGTAAAGCAGACTGCAATTTCACCCCATATACAAAACAGCACTAGCAAGCAGTAGCTCGAGAGTTATATATCTCTGTTGTGAGGTGCTTGTCCCCACCGATCCACCTCTCACATCTTACCCAGGTGCTTATATGTGATGACACATATAATCACATGGGATAGATACGGGTGGTGGATCCATAGGGACCAGCACGCTGGAAGCTACGTCTCACTGCTGCTTACGTTGCTGCTCTGCATTTTGGGGGAAATCCGGACATCTCTTCCAGCAGAAAAGACATTGCATGCTAACTGTAGCTAGGGTTGCCACCTATCCGGGATTCACCCGGACAGTCCGGGTTTTGAATCATGTGTCCGGGGGAAACCTGGACACATTGTTTAGACTGGGGTGTGGCTCCCCAAGTAACCAAGATAGTCACACACAAATCTGTTGCCGTCTGGGAGCTGCGGGCAGCTGTGTGGGGGCAGATTCGGCATCACTGGGGGGGGGCAGGACAATGATGTCAGCAAGAGCAATTTGTCCACACCCACTGTTTGCTACTACTCTCCTTGGGGCACCCAAAAGTATCCCAGGCACGCTAAAGTGTTCAGGTTTGGCTTTAAGAAAAGTTTGCAACTCTACCTGTGGCACACAAACTGGGGGTTGTTGGCCCTGTTGTATTTTCATAAAGCATGATTTTTTCTACTTGATATAATTTGTTGCTGTATTATTTTTTACATTTTGTATCAGAATCGGAAGAATACCAAACATTGTATGCTTTTACAGACTTAAATGGCTTTAAATTTAAATAAGTTTGAGAGTAATTTGTGGAGCATTTGAAATGTGTTCACATTGACGTGTATAGAATAATAAATCAAGGCAATGTGATGTTAAAATAATAAACATATCCAGTAAAGCATACACGGAGCTATGAGATCCAGTTGAAATGCAGCTTTCTAGATCCTTCAAAAATGCTGCTCAAATGTACATTTGAAACAAAACACAAATGCCTGAGTACACCTGCCATTATGCATGATAGTATTAAAATGCTAAGGTAGCGAAGCATGAACTGAAAGCTTTCCAGGGCTCATGGTACAATTAATCCACCTGTGTGTGCCCTGCACAATCTCTTTGGCCAATGTCTACATATATTGCAAACATGTGGCAGAAGATGTCAGCAGTGTGTGTTAACAGTGTGTGGTCGGGCATAGGCCAAAGCCATCCAGACTCTGCCAGTTTGAACTCAGGTTTAAGTTATATCCTTTTTGGCTTGCTTCACATTTAAACAACCTTGTGTATAATCCCAGTCTTCCCCACTGTAGCATGCAGTATACTTTGCCAATATTTAAAATAATTTCCAGGAACACATATTTGATGAGTAACTACATTTAATCCCTTCATGCAATGGTAATAGATCTCAGGGTACTAGCGTCTCCGTCAATACACGTTAAATACTAATAACAGTAATGTAATATGTAATAACTTATCTACACCCAAAATGTAATTATATACAATATATATATATATATATATATATATATATATATATATATATATATATATATATATATATACAGTGTTTTGAAAAAGTATTCAAACCCCTTGAAAGGTTCCACATTTTGTCATGTTACAACCAAAAGCGTAAATGTATTTTACTGGGATTTTATGTGCTAGACCAACACAAAGTGGTACATAATAATGAAGTGAAGGAAAATGATAAATTGTTTTCAAATTTTTTTGCAAATAAATATCTGAAAAGCGTGACGTGCATTTGTATTCAGCCCCCCTGAGTCAATACTTTGTAGAACCCCCTTTCACTGCAATTACAGCTGCAAGTCTTTTTGGGTATGTTTCTACCAGCTTTGTACATCTAGAGATTGACATTTTTGTCCCTCATTCTTTCTAAAATAGCACAACCTCTGTCAGATTGGATGGAGAGCCTCTGTGAACAGCAAATTTCAAGTCTTGCCACAGATTTTCAACTGGATTTAGGTCTAGACTTTGACTGGGCCGTGAATATGCTTTGATTTAAGCCATTCCATCGTAGCTCTGGCGGTAGGTTTAGGGCCGTTATCCTGCTGGAAGGTGAACTTCCGCCACAGTCTCAGATTTTCTTCTAAGATTGCCCTGTATTTTGCTCCATCCATCTTCCCATCAACTCTGACCACCTTGCCTGTCCCTGTTGAAGAAAAGTATCCCCACAACATGACGGTGCCACCACCATGTTTTACAGTGGGGATGGTGTGTTCAAGGTGATGTGCAGTTTTAGTGTTCCACCACACATAGCGTTTCGCTTTTAGGCCAAAAAGTTTAATTTTAGTCTCATCTGACCAGAGCACCTTCTTCTAAATATTGCTGTGTCCCCCACATGGCTTCTCGCAAACTATAAACAGGACTTCTTTCAACAATAGCTTTCTTCTTTACACTCTTCCATAAAGGCCAGATTTGTGGCGTGCACGACTAATAGTTGTCCTGAGGACAGATTCTTCCACCTGAGCTGTGGATCTCTGCAGCTCTTCCAGAGTTACCATGGGCCTCTTGGCTGCTTCTCTGATTAATGCTCTCCTTGCCTGGCCTGTCAGTTTAAGTGGACAACCATGTTTTGATAGGTTTGCAGTTGTGCCATACTCTTTCCATTTTCAAATTATGGATTGAACAGTGCTTCGTGAGCTTGGGATATTTTTTATAGCCTAACCCTGCGTTAAACTTTTCCACAACTTTACTCTTGAACTGTCTGGTGTGTTTCTTGGCCTTCATGATGCTGTTTGTTGACTAATGTTCTCTAACAAACCTCTGAGGGCTTCACAGAGCGGTTGTATTTATTCTGAGATTAAATTACACAAAGGTGTACTCCATTTACTAATTAGGTGACTTCTGAAGGCAGTTGGTTCCACTAGATTTTAGTTGGGGGTATCAGAGTAAAGGGGGCTGCACATATGCACGCCACACTTTTCAGATATTTATTTGTAAAAAATTTTGAAAACCATTTATCATTTTCCTTCCACTTCACAATAATGTGCCACTTCGTGTTGGTCTCATAACATATACAGTGCCTTGCAAAAGTATTCACCCCCTTGCCATTTTTCGTGTTTTGTTGCCTCACAACCTGGAATTAACATGGTTTGTTTGAAGATTTGCATCATTTAATTTACAGAACATGCTCACAACTATGAAGATGTTTTTTTTTTATTATTGTGAAGCAAACAACACATAGGACAAAATAACAGAAAAAGTCAATGTGCATAACTATTCATCCCCCTAAAGTCTATACTTTGTAGAACCGCCTTTTGCGGCTATCACAGCTCCAAGTTGCTTTGGATAAGTCTCTATGAGCTTGCCACATCTTACCACTGGGATTTTTGCCCATTCCTCCTTGCAAAACTGCTCCAGCTCCTTCAAGTTGGACGGTTTGCGCTTGTGAACAGCAATCTTTAAGTCTGACCACAGATTTTCTACTGGATTGAGGTCTGGGATTTGACTAGGCCATTCCAACATATTTACATGTTTCCCCTTAAACCACTCAAGTGTTGCTTTAGCAGTGTGTTTGGGGTCATTGTCCTGCTGGAAGGTGAACCTCCATCCTGGCCTCAAATCACACACAGAGTGGTACAGATTTTGCTCAAGAATATCCCTGTATTTAGCACCATCCATCTTTTCCTCAACTCTGACCAGTTTCTCAGTCCCGACTTCTGAAAAACATCCCGACAACATGATGCTGCCACCACCATGTTTCACTGAGGGGATGGTGTTCTTTGGGTGATGTGTTGGGTTTGTGCCGGACATAGCGTTTTCTTTGATGGCCAACAAGTTAAATTTTAGTCTCATCAGACCTCCATACATTTTGGGAGTCTCCCACATGCCTTTTCGCAAACTCAAAACGTGCCATTTTTTTTTTTTGCTGAAAATAATGGCTTTCTTCTGGCCACTCTGCCATGAAGCCCAACTCTATGAAGCGTACGGCTTATTGTCGTCCTATGTACAGATACTCCAGTCTCTGCTGTGGAACTCTGCAGCTCCTCCAGGGTTACCTTAGGTCTCTGTGCTGCCTCTCTGATTAATGCCCTCCTTGCTTGGTCTGTGAGTTTTGGTGTGCGGTCGCCTCTTGGCAGATTTGCTGTTGAGCCATGTTCTTTCCATCTGGTTATGTGTCACATACCTGGTGGAGATCAAACTGGAGAGGGGGCTTCTCTTGCACCTCCTGTCCGACACCCCTGGTAGTGATGACAGGGAGTGAAGGACACAGAGTGGCACAAAGGCCGATGTAGCTGTTGGTGCTGGCTGGGCCTTGGCAGGAACCAGGTGGCTGTAGAGCGCTGGGCAGGCTCTGAGAACTGGAGCTCCGAATCGCTGGGTCAGCAGATGGAGGCGTAGCCGGGACAAAAGCAAGGAGGTCATCAGCAGCTGGACAGAGCAGGTACTGAGACAGGAGGCAGAGACGGGGTACACAGACGGGCAGCAAGGTACAGGAACATCGGGCAGAAGCGGAGTCAAACACGAGCCAGGATCAGGTAGGCAGGCGGAAGTCAAGGAGAAGGTTCAGGTATAGCCGGGTCAAAACACAGGTAACTGGAACAGATCAGGTAAGCAGGCACTAGCTGAAAGACCACTCAGCAAAGTTCATGTGTCAGTGCTCAGTTTAAATAGGCTACTTTGCGCCCAAACGTGCATGTGTGCATGCATTAGCGCGCACCCGTGTGTGCGCATTAGCGCACGCCTGTGTGTGCGCATTGGCGTGCTCCTGTGCATGCCCACGCATGCGCCCATACAAGTCCTTCTTTATACTGGTGTGCCCATACTTGTGTGCAGGTGCGCGTCTATTAGCCGGACTTCTCTTACATTATGATAGATTTGATGGTGCTCCTAGGGATCATTTTTTTTATAACCTAACCCTGTACTTCTCAACAATATTGTCCTTTACTTGTTTGGAGCGTTCCTTGGTCTTCATGGCAGTGTTTGGTTTGACGGTGCCTCTTGCTTAGGTTGCAGCCTCTGGGGCCTTTCAAAAAGGTGAGTATATGTAATGATAGATCATGTGACACTTAGATTGCACACAGGTGGACATCATTTCACTAATTACGTGACTTCTAAAAGTAATTGGTTGCACCGGAGCTTTTTATGGGCTTCATAACAAAGGGGGTGAATACACACGCACATGGCAATTATCAGTTTTTTATTTCTGAAAAATAGTTTTATGTATATATGTTTCTAATTTTACTTCATCAACTTAGACTATTGTGTTCTGATCCATCACATATAATCAGATTAAAAAAACATTGAACTAAAGGCTGTAATGTAACAAAATAGGTAAAAAGCCAAGGGGGTGAATACTTTTGCAAGGCACTGTGTGTATATATATTAGGACAATCACAATCTGACTGCCATCCACCCAGAATTGAAAACTGAAAAGTATTTGTTTTCCCTAGTCTAAATTGCTATGGTATGTGCTAACTGAACCATCTCCACCCAAAGACTGATACACTGCTATCTGCTTTTCTTATGTGTCTTTAATAATTGCTGGTATGTTATTTTTGCTTAACAGTCTGTAGACCTGTCCACATCACAATGCTTTATTATCTCCCTTGTCTTATCCAAAATTATGGCCCGTTTAACTTTAGCGTCCTCTTGCTAGTCTTTTTCTGAAGTAAGAATTTTGCCCTGTTAACCAGCCAAGCTTTATTACCTCCTGATTTCTAATTGAAATCCACTCACACACCATCCCTATCAGTATAAATATAAGCTTCTTTTGGGGGAAACATTTGCAGGGGGCACACATTTGCAACTGGGGCCCTTTCCCAAAGTGGGACTATTTCTATAAGTGGGAGCACTTCTGACTCTGCACTTTAGCAAATGCACAAAGCAAATGAACACAAGAAAATATTTTGAAAAACACCAGACAGACATCAGGTGACCTTGTTTTCCCCTTCAACTCTTTCTCCTTGTAACATGCACTCTCTACCACTCCTTTCGACAGCTGTGTCCTCTATCCATAAACTATCTCTACTTCACCCCTCTTCTCCCCAGCACAGCATATATATACCACCCTCGGTTCTGTCCTCTCCTTATTACTGCACCACCAACTCCTGCTAATTCTAAATCCACACACACTAAAAATCTCCAAGACCCTGGGCCATGTCCCTTCATATAAATCCCACTCCCATATTACCTCGCTCACTCTCCTGCTTCTCCTAACCTCTGGAGATATATCCCCAAACCCTGGGCCTCCATCATTTAACTGTACCCCATGCACCCATCACCCTGCACCTTCTGGTAGCAGCCGCAATCAGCACAATTTAGTTCCCATTTCTATTCTTCCTAAGACCAGAATCCCTTTCTCTTGTGCCCTTTGGAACTCCCGCTCTGTCTGTAACAAACTCCCCTCTCTCCACCACCTCTTTATTGCCAACTCATTTAACCTAATCGCCATTACCGAAATTCGACACTGCATCTTCTGCTGCCCTATCCCATGGTGGTCTTCTCTGGACTCACTCCCCTAGATCCAGTGGACGTAAGGGAGGAGGTGTCAGAATCCTTCTAAACCCACATAGCACCCTTCAGGTACTCCACCCACCTCCCACTCTGTCACTTTTCTCTTTCAAAGCACACTGCATTTGTCTTTTCACTCCAGTTTCTCTAAGGATAGCTGTGATCTACAGGCCCCCTGGACCAGTATCAACCTTTCTTGATGACTTCTTTGCCTGGCTACCCTACTTTCTTTCTTTTGAAATCCCAACAATCATTCTCGGGGACTTCAACATCCCTATTAATACTAACACTCCTGCCACTTCCAAACTTCTCAGCCTAACATTCTCCTTTGACCTGAAGCAGTGGATAAATGCTCCTACTCACTCCGAAAGCAAAACCCTTGACCTCGTTTTCTCTTACCTTTGCACTCCATGCAACCTCTCTAACTTTCCATTCCCTCTCTCTGATCACCACCTTATTAGTTTCACTCTCTCCCTCTCCTCCACCTCCTCTCCCTCCAACCGCCTAAAAGTTACCCGCAGAAACCTACGTCATTTCAACCCTTCTCTTCTCTACTCTGCTATCGACAACCTCTACGACAAAATCCCTATCCTGCACCAACCTAGCCACTTCTGTCTACAACGCCTCACTTCTAGCCTCACTGGACTCACTGGCCCCCTCACTAAACACAGAATCAGGCCCCGACCCCTTCAACCTTGGCAAACAGATGATACTAGAAGTCTGAAAAAACGTAGTCGTGCTCACGAGTGCCTGTGGCATAAGACTAAGTCTCAGAGAGATTTCAACCAATATAAATCTGCCCTCCAAAAATACAATTCCAGCCTCCTCACTGCCAAGCAGACCTATTTTATCACTCTCATTAGCAACTTATCATCCCGTCCCCATCAACTCTTCTCTGCCTTCAACGCTCTACTTTGTCCCCCACCGCCTACACCCACCAACTCACTCACTGCCCAGGATATCGCCGATCACTTCAACCAGAAGATTGATACAATTCGTGAGGAGATCTCTACTGTTCCGATACCCTCCACGCTTTACACTTCATGCCCACAGGCACAATCATTACTTCCCTCTTTCAACCCCACCACTATAGACGAGGTTTCTAAACTACTTGCTAATGTCCACCTTACCACCTGCCCTCTGGATCCTGTTCCCTCACAAATGCTACGTTCACCCTCTGGCTCTATGCTACACTCTCTAACCCACATCTTCAATCTCTCCCTCTCTTCTGGCATCTTCCCCAACTCTCTAAAACATGCACTTGTCACCCCCATACTTAAAAAGCCCTCGCTGGACCCATCCAATCTTAACAACCTACGCCCCATCAACTTGCTCTCCTTTTTATCCAAACTCCTCGAACGTCTGGTCTACAACCGACTGAGTGTCCACCTCGCTGATAATAGCCTTCTTGATCCCCTTCAGTCTGGATTTCTTCCTCAACACTCCATAGAAACTGCTCTCCTAAAACTAACAAACAATCTACTAATGGCCAAAACAAATTGACACTATTCTGTACTCCTACTCCTGGACCTCTCTGCTGCCTTTGATACGGTTGACCACCCCCTCCTCCTCAAAAAACTCCACACCTTTGGTCTCCGTGACTGTATTCTTCCCTGGTTCTCTTCCTACTTTAGCGTTTCCTACAACTCTACTTCCTCTTCTCCTCTTCCTTTCTCAGTTGGGGTCCCCCAAGGTTCTGTTCTTGGACCTCTCCTGTTTTCAATCTACACCTCCTCCCTGGGTCAGCTGATAGCCTCCCATGGCTTCCAATACCACCTCTACGCTGACGACACCCGAATCTATTTCTCTACCCCTCAGCTCACTCCCTCTGTCTCCTCACGTATCACTAATTTACTATCAGATATATCAGTTCCTCAAACTCAATCTATCCAAAACCGAACTTATAATTTTTCCTCCCCCATATGCCCCTTCCCCTGATCTCTTTGTCTAAATCGATGGCACAACTATAAGCCCATCCCCACATGTCAAGGTTCTAGGTGTAGTCCTGGACTCTGAACTCTCCTTTAAGCAGCATGTCCAATCACTGTCCAAATCCTGCCGCCTCAACCTCCGCAACATCTTCAAAATACGCCCTTTTCTAACCAATGACACAACAAAGCTCTTAATTCACTCACTGGTCATCTCTCGCCTCAACTACTGCAACTCCCTTCTCATTGGCTTACCTCTACATAGTCTATCACCTCTTCAATCCATCATGAATGCGGCTGCCAGACTCATCCACCTTACCAATCGCTCTGTCTCTGCTACCCCTCTCTGTCAATCCCTCCACTGGCTTTCGCTCGACCAAAGAATTATATTCAAAATACTAACAACTACATACAAAGCCATCCACAATTTAGCCCCCAGCTACATCACTAGCCTAGTCTCTAAATACCAACCTACTCATTCTCTTCGTTCCTCTCAAGAGCTTCTGCTCTCTAGCTCCCTTGTCATCTCCTCCCATGCTCGCCTCCAGGACTTTTCCAAAGCCTCTCCAATCCTATGGAATGCCCTAACCCAATCTGTCCGCTTATCTCCTACTCTATTAGCTTTTAGACGATCCCTGAAAACCCTTCTCTTCACAGAAGCCTACCCTACCCACACCTATCAACAACTGTTTTTTTCATTTTCTCCAGCAGCTCACCTCCCACACTTATTACCTTTTTTTTTCCACTTGACCCTCCCTTCTAGATTGTAAGCTCTAACGAGCAGGGCCCTCTGATCCCTCCTGTATTGATTTGTATTGTAAGTGTACTGTCTGCCCTCATGTTGTAAAGCGCTGCGCAAACTGTTGACGCTGTATAAATCCTGTCTAGTAATAATAATAATAATACTTGCAAAATGAATCTGTTGTCTTGTATTGTAACATTCAGGGTGTCGCTTCATTTCTGTGGATTATTGGCAAGTGCTCAGCAGCTTGAAATTCTATATATAAAAATTCTGTATCCAAATCCCACCCAGAAATTCTCAATCAGACCCAGCCTTTTGGCTTTGGCAGAGGAGGACTCAAATCAGTTGCCCTTGTGGGCAAACATTATCACCTTGCCTTTTCACAGTAAGGTTGATTTGAGCTCAAGAAACGTTACTATGTAAAGTGTGCTATGACGTTGAAGTGATTGGTGGGCATGGTAAAAAGTGAATGTTCCCAAAAGACAAAATGACAGATTATCACATCTTCAGGCATTAGGTTCCTTTGTAGCTCTTGCCATTCTTTCTCACAATGTCTCAGAGCTGCAAAGGAGGTTGCTGTAAGACTTCCCTCTGCTGGATGTTGACAAACAGAAATCAGTCAGCTAGACAAAGGCCACCACGTGTCACAGATTGTGGGTGCTGCTTCATTCAATGTCTGAATTGTGAAGTATGTCCAGTCAGAGCCATCATCCCATCATACTTTTATTATCTTGGTCCAGCAGGACAAATGCCCCTTTGCCCTCCAGCAGAGGGTTGTCTACCATGGTTAGGTATTGCCTATATTTATGTATAAAAATGTTTTCTGGTGTCTACAGTTACTTTTAGAGCCAAATCTTTCAGTACAAGATAAGGAAAAGTCAGAACTATGTTTAGCCTCACTGTTTATAAACAGCAGAAAAAACATTGGTTGGGGAACTTATATATATTTAAGTGAACTGTGTGGGAAATTTATTAGGAAGACGTAAGAAAAAAACAAGTAATGTTGGTGAGACTTGACTTGTATAGTGTAAGTATTGATCACTTTGTAATTATGAAGTGTGCATTATGTTTCACATATTCAGGTCAGAATGCAAGATTTTGCCAAGGAACATGAGATTGATGAAAATACCCAAATGTATATCTTTATATTGACCTTAGATACTCCCTCTAAAGAATACCAATCAGAAAGATGATTAGGTGTCTTTTATAATTACAGAAAAAATAAAAGTAGGAATTTCTTGGAAATACCAATATTATATTTAAGAATTCACAAGGCTGTGTGCTTGGAAATATGTTTTTATGGCTGTGTCATTTTCTATTTGTAGTTTGACAAACTGGAAAGTTCAGGGAGTTTATAGGGAATTGCAGTTGTTCCAAAAAGGACTGTTACACTTTCTATGTGAGTAAATGAAAAATCATACTGCTGTAATTGAACTTTATTCTACGCTGTCAAAGTAGCAGCTTGTATTTTTTAGGTGGGAGAAATTGTTTAAAGTAAACCTATCACAAACCTGAGCAGTTAAAACTGAGCACAGGAGCTTACCATCAGTATAAATACACATGATGTCCAATTAATTGTAAGATCACAAGCTAGAGACAGCTGAAGTTGTATGCCAATTATAAAGCCCAATTGAACCCCGAATTGAAGGACCCATTCAAACTGTGTGTGGTGACAAGAAGTTTTCTACTTCAGATTAATGCCAGTCATCAAAAGGGCACATGGAAAATAATTGTTTTCTATGTGCCTTGTTTACACCACAATCTATAAATGGAGCAGTTGGAACTTTCATTCATCTGCACATCCTTCATTCATGAAGACCTTTTCATTGTGATAGTGCAGCATAAAAATGAAGCAGGAAACAGAAAGGGTGGGCATAGTCAACACACTTGATGAGTGCCTGTCACAGGTGAAGTTGCCCGTATTAACCCCCACACCACCAGAAGATCACAGCTGCAGGGGTGTCCATGGGGCAGAGGACAGAAGATTTTAAAGAAAAGAGCAGCTACCAGTGCACATGCCACTCATGTAAGTATTGTCCCAGGTGCTTGTTTTAAAAAAAAATCACTAAACTTCAACTTTCTTTCTTATTTTCTTTCTTCAAACTCTCCTTGAGCTTAGCCACTCTTTCTACCACCTCCTTATTGGTCCTTCAAAAGAATCCTATACAAACAGAAATAGAAAGCCTGCAATGCAATGTTAGTTGTGTGGTTTGCTTCAATTCTCTCCAAGTTATTTGTAGGGGGGGTGGTGGTGTGTAGAAAAAGGTGCAGAGCCTTACAGCGGTGTGCCCATGTGGTCTACTCTGAGTTGTATACCCCCTAGGGGTTCTTTAGGCTACACAAGGCGATGAACCAGGCCATTAACCCTTACACATGGGGTAACACCTTGCCCGATGGCATGCTCACCAATGCCCGGGACCAGGCTAGGCAGTGGTCATGTGAAGAATCAAACATTAAGGCAGCTCTTCAATTCAGAGATGAGCCACATGTGTGCAGTACCAAAATACGGAGTTCCCCCATAAGCTGCTTACTCCCATGTCCTATACACTTTTACTGATATATGTGTTGCATTTGGCGGGACATGCTGAGCCTCTGCTGAGCCTCTGCCCACTCCACCAGTCAGCGCATCTCTGTTACCTCACTCCCAGTAACAGAATGAGGTCCCGCCCAACACATACTGTAGCGCGGACCTCATGCATGCTCACAATTAACTCTTCTCTTCCTTTACCTAGTGAACAGGCCAAATATCTCTGTAACACTAGTCCATGCCTGGTGACCAGCAGGGACGGATAGCTAGGGAGGAAGTCAGAGCACTGACCTCCTCGCTACTGAAGGACTTGTCACCTAACCAGGTACCACGCCAACCATTGGCTGCTGTTCTTCCTTGCGTTTACTCATGGCAACTACCTCTTCTTCCTTGTCTTGCTGAATGAACCTCTTTCGTAGTGACGTTACACATACACCATATGATGTCATGAACCTAAGTTCTTTATGAATGGGCCAATACCCCACATGCACCCATTGAATAACTTCAGACCGGGCTCTGAGCAATTGAATCAACTTTTACTGTAAACTTGGCACAACATGTATAACATGCAATAACATCTTTCTCCTAACTAAATTTAACTGCGGCTGCCTCAAGTTACCTGCACAGTTGAAGCCTCTTTGGGAAAAGTCATACCTGGAAATGCTTGAACAGAGAAGTCCATGCTCTTGGGGTGTTCCAGCGAATCAGTGTTCCAGAGCGGACTATAGGTCCCAGCAAGTCTCTATACATTTCCCCAATTGCGTGTGTGTCCCCTTAGGATCCAGACCTGTCCTTTTATAGAACACAGGAGGGAGGCTGGACCCCAGAGAAAGCCCAAACACATCAATAAGGGCAGCAAAATACTAACCCTTTCCTCCTGACCTGGGCAGCCGCGTGCTAACTAAACATACAGTAGGCTACCTGCCTACATGTTAACCTGCAACAAACATGCAGCATTCCAGTGCAGCAAAAATTATAACCACTGTCATGTTCAGTGGGCAGTACCACCCATTGAACGTAAACAATTCAACTGAATAAGGGGGCCCCTCAACTGTGTGCAATGCAGGTGATTGCGCAACGCTAGTGCGGGGTTCTAGGGGTCAAAACAGGGGATGAAGAGGCAATAGAATGCCCTCTCCCTGCCTGTCAAATCCTGTCTGAGGAGTGATCCAAATTGCAAACCTGGAAATCCTTATTTGCTTACTTGTGCTGGGTCAGTCACTCAAAAACTACTCAATACCCTGGATCAGCATGACTGCCAGCATTTCCTGAAGGAGAGGTCGACAATGGTATATTCTCTGCTGTACATATTTCCTTTAATGCAATTGTTCAGCCTCAGCATTCTTTCTGGTGCTTTTAGTGAAAATGCTTGAATTTGAGATGCAATTCAGACATTTTTGCTATTTATTCACAATGACCTGTATATAGGAATAAAAACAATGCGTGGCAAAAGTCACATTAAACTCAAAAGAACACTGCTTCATACAGTTCAAATAAAAAGTCAACTGCTGCCTTCCAGATGCTTCGAAAATGTTTCACAAACAGATGTCAAAAGCAAAAGACAAACAAGCATGTACACTAACCCTTAATGAGGACCTGAGTGTGATAAATGCAAATAGTACACGATGATCCTGCTGCTGCTTACAAGCGGGTTTCAAGAGATAAACTTCTGCTATATTACCACATTATATGGGTGAGTTAAATCATGGGTTTAGGGTCCTGAGGATGCAGGCTTTTATTTGTATTCTATTGATAGAACTTAATGGACATGTGTCTTGCTTCAACCTGGCATGTACACCTGCAAAGTTCAGTTTAGCATGAACAGATGCTCTAAAGGGACACCTGTCAGGCTAGGAGCAGATAACAGGTAACAGTTCAAATGTGCTGATTCTGCAAAGAGTTCAATGAACAACAGCACATCACATGAGCAGGTCTAAGCAGAGCAGGTCAGCTGGAACTTGCAGTTCACCACTGTGGATGAAGGTAGATGTTGGCTGGACCTTGTAGTTCACCGCTGCAGATGAAGGTAGATGTTTGCTGGAACTTGTAGTTCACCGATGCAGATGAAGGTAGAGGTTGGCTGGGCAGCCAAGTAGTAATGCTGAATCTGGCACAACAGTAGAATCAGGCAAAGCGTAGTCTAGCAAGCTGGATCATACACAGGTAGATCAGAGTCGAAACAGTACCGAATCAGAAGCAAGCAAGCAGGGTCGAAACTAGCCGGGTCATACACGAAATATACAGAGCAGATATTAGCTGGGTCAAGCAGTAGCACACAAAGGTAACATCTCTATCACAAGCACTGATTGTATGCTGATACAGGTGATGTAAAGGTGAGCTGGCCAATCACTGTTGTTTCCCAGGCAAAGGCTGTGTCAGGCGAGTTTTGCTGGCTTTTAAAGGGATCCTAGTACTGACAGTACCCCCCCTTTCTCGAGGGGTTGCTCCTGCACCCCCAGGCTTACTTGGATAATGAAGATGGAACTTCTTTAGTCGGTCAGCATGAAGATCACAAGCTGGGACCCAAGATCGATCCTCTGGGCCGAAACAAGATATTGTAAGGAATTGCATACTCGTCTGGAATCAGGAATAAATGCCACTTCATATTCCTGACTGTCCAACACATCCACAGGTTCTGGTTCATTTACTTGGAGGCTGCAATGAACAGGTTTCAACAATGAAACACGAAAGACATTTGGAATGCGCATGGATGGGGGAAGTTTTAATCTACAGGCCACAGGATTAACAATCTCTGAAATTTCATAGGGCCCGATGAATTTTGGGCCAAGTTTTTTAGATGGAACATGCAGGGACAGATTTCTAGATGATAGCCATACTTTGTCACCAACTTTATATCCTGATGCCTTTGAGCGCCTCTTGTCAGCCGTTTTCTTAAAAGCCTGGACAGAGAGAGAAATAGCACAATTAACATCGGACTGGATTTTGGAGAAATTTTCAATCTTAATGTTGGCATTTGGAACATCGGAGGGTGGAAGATCAAAGGAGCACACACTAGGATGCAACCTGTAAACACAGAAGAAAGGAGAGGTCCCTGTATATGTGCTGGCACCAGGGCTGGTGCAAGGATTTTTGACACCCTAGGCGAAACCTCATTTTGCTGCCCTCCGGCTGACTCCGCCCCCTTTTTCCTGCCCATGTAAATCCCACCTTTTTAATAAAATGCCCATCAAATACAGCCTCACCAGCACCCATCAAATGCAGCCTCACCAGCACCCATCAAATGCAGCCTCACCAGCGCCCATCAAATGTAGTCTCACCAGCGCCCATCAAATGCAGCCTCACCAGCGCCCATCAAATGTAGTCTCACCAGCGACCATCAAATGTAGCCTCACCAGCGCCATCAAATGCAGCCCCACCCAGCGCCCATCAAATGTAGCCTCACCAGCGCCCATCAAATGTAGCCTCACCAGCGCCCATCAAATGTAGTCTCACCAGCGCCCATCAAATTCAGCCTCACCAGCGCCCATCAAATGTAGTCTCACCAGCGACCATCAAATGTAGCCTCACCAGCGCCATCAAATGCAGCCCCACCCAGCGCCCATCAAATGTAGCCTCACCAGCGCCCATCAAATGTAGCCTCACCAGCGCCCATCAAATGTAGTCTCACCAGCGCCCATCAAATGCAGCCTCACCAGCGCCCATCAAATGCAGCCTCACCAGCGCCCATCAAATGTAACCTCACCAGCACCCATCAAATGTAACCTCACCAGCACCCATCAAATGTAGCCTCACCAGCGCCCATCAAATGTATCCTCACCAGCACCTATCAAATGCAGCCTACCAGCGCCCTTCAATACAGCCTACCAGTGCCCATCAATGAACAGACACAGTCCTCACCACTGCTGCGCCTCTGACACTATGTGTGAACGGAGCTGTGGCTGCCTGCTGATGCTGAGACTTAGTTGCTTGCTGCAGAGAGAAGAGAGTAGGAAAACCAGTGGCCGGGCGCCCCTAGGCAGCAGGGCGCCCTAGGCGGCCGCCTAGTTTGCCTAGTGGTAGCACCGGCCCAGGCTGGCACAACTTAAAAAGGCAAACTCCACCCACGGAAGGATGTTGACCCACTGCACATCATTATTAGCCATCAGACAACGTACCCTCTTCTCTAGAGTCTGATTAGTCCTTTCTGTTTGGCCATTTGTCTAAGGATGATATGCTGAAGAATATGATAACTTAATCCCCAGCTGAGAGCAAAGGGCCTTCCAAAACTGGGCTATAAACTGAGAGCCACGGTCTGATGTTAATTGGTGTCAATGTTAATTGGTGTCTCATGGAGCCTGAAAACACGTTTACTGAATAAAGATGCCAGTTCTTTAGCCAATGGAGGTTTCAGGTTCAGGGGCAGGTAGGTATCGGAGGAGGATGTAGGAGACCAGAGGGCTTAGAGGTACTACTCTTGCTTCTGGCACAAACTTCACAGGCCTAGACCAAGGCTAACACATCCTGCCTAATTGATGGCCACCAGAGGTTGCAAGAGATAATCTCAAAAGTCTGTCTAAATCCTGGATGTGCTGCAGGTTTCGATGCATGTACCTGCAGCAATACCTGCAAACGAAGAGCCAGGGGCACAAAAAGCATACCAGAGGGAGTGGAGGGAGGGGCCTCAGCCTGTGCAGGTAACAAGACCTCAGAGATGTCAGTCTGGGTAAAAGCCAAAATCCTATCCTCGGGGATAATGGGTTGTGGAGGAAGTGCAGAGGAGACTCTGATAAAAAGCTTCGAGACAAGGCATCAGCCTTAATGTTTTTTGGCCCTGATAGATAAGAAATTGTGAAGTGAAATCTGGAGAAGCACAATAACCACCTGGCTTGACGTTTTAAAACCCTTAATTTGCATGATGCTCAGATATCCCACACGATATCTGATGTTTTACGTAATTGAACCATGTATGCAGGAGAGTGGGACCAGGAGATCCGCACACAGCTCTTGTGCGAAATTCTATAAACTCAAAATCACCTTCTTTCCGTTTTTGGCACCTTATGACCCTATAATACAATCACTTAACACCCTGATGGCGCAACTAACGCCTTCAGGATATTGATGTGTGGACCTTTGTGAATTCCTGTGGGCTCGGCATGGCCTGTCCTCCACCCCTCCAGGGGGCGAGGCCTGACCCTTCGCAGCTTCCTGGCAAGGGGGGGGCATGTGGAGTTACCACATGCCCCCCCGTTCTGCTGAGGTCGGCGGCAGGGCACTGCCCACGGCCGCCGAGAAGGGCTTTGCCTTGCCGGTGGCGTCCCTCGATCATCTCCGGACACTTTGTGGCAAAGTGCGCATGCGCGAGGCCCAGCATGCGCACGACGCCATGACGTCACGCGTATTACGGCGGAGATGACGGCAGTGGTTGGGGCCTTCGGGTCTTCCGGGACGCCGAGGGAGCCACACGTGGGCCGCTTTGTCCAGTGGCCTGTGCGTCAGCCCCCAGGGCGAGGATTTGCGCCCCGTGTGCGACCACCCATTTGCCCAATCTTAGGTATAAAACAGACTGATGATTGAACAGTAATTAGCCATTATCTGCAGGCCAGGATGGATGGTGCTGCATCCACTTTTACTTTCAATCTTTCGGCATTGAGTCTTTGGCTTCACTGCACACCGGCAGTCAGGTTTGTAAATATTTAATAAGCTTTACGTGTTTAAAGTATAATACAGCCAACACTAATTATAGCAAGGTAAATCACATTTCTTCAATCACATCATTCCCCATTACATCACACTTTATCATCACACATCTACACTTTTAGGTTCATTCACTATTTTTGTTCACTCACAATGTTTCACTTTAGTTGTTATTTTTCTAATCTTTTTTGTTTTTTGTTTTTCATTCTTGTTAGTTGGCACACATTATGCATCCTTCACAATCCACTCATGCATCACATATGTCACCTATACACATTGTAGTTCCCCAGCACATCACCCTTCAATTTGCAGCACATCACTTCACCTCACCATCAATGCTCATCAACACTTTTTTCCTCTTGATACCACTATAACGCCCTATCCTACTACTATCTATACTTATATATTCATTTTCATAGGACTCATCACCACCAAATACATATATATATATATATATATATATATATATATATATATATATATATATATATGTATATATATATATATATTTGTGTACAGACAACATATCCTTGGTCAGCTCTAATATACCCATTTAGAAATATTTATAATACTATTATTATTTTCCTTTGACTGATGATGGCTATTATGGGTGTTTGTTGCAGGTGCGTGCTCCCACTCCCCACGTGGGGACACACAGATAGTGTGGCTCCTTGCAAGCCCCTTGGGGTCGGCTCCTCTTCCACGATGGGGGGGGCGGTGGCAGCCTTCGGGCCCTCCGGTTCCTCCAACGGTTTCTCCTATCTTGGACCATATAGCACCCATTCCACTTTTAAACGGTAAAAACCTGCCCTCTCAATTCTTTTTAATGTGATGAAGGATGTTATATTTTTCTAATTATGTACATATGCTATATATATTTTTTTTTAGATCCATTTGTCCCCCTGAAGAGACCGTATTAAGGTCGAAACGCGTCGGGGCTCATATACCCTACAACATGATGGAATGTAATAATATGTACCATGTTTTCTATTGTGGAATGTTGATGACATGAAATGATGTGTATCTGTGCGTTTTTATTGTACTGTGGAATATGAATTGTGTTGTTGGACCAGATTTGGTATGTACCGAGTTTAATCCATCTAACTATGCCCCTGAATATGGGTTGTCATTATTAAAATAATTGTTTAATTTGAGTTTGCTCATTGCTGTTTTAAAGCCCCACTGGGGAAAATTCTTCTTTTTTACTGGCTTGACGTGAGTTCAGTCTTTTAGCAGAACGGATGTATTCAAGTTTTTTGTGGTCAGTCAGAACTATAAATGGATAAAGAGCTCCCTTTAGCCAATGTCTCAATTCCTCCAAAGCTAGCTTTATGGCTAGAAGTTCTAGGTTACCTATATCATAATTTCGCTCTGCTGGGGAATATTTACGGGACAAGAAGGCACAGGGGTGGATGGCAGCATTTACAGGATCCTTTTATGACAAAAGCGCCCCCACCCCTACTTCAGATGCATCTACCTCTACAATAAAAGGCAGCTCAGGAACAGGATGGGTAGAATTGGTGCAGAGGTAAAGGCTTTCTTCAGCTGAGTGAAGGCTGCCTGGGCTTCAGTAGTCCATTTAAACTTAGTCAGTCTTCCTGGTGAGAGGGGTGATGGAATGTGCAATGATGGCAAAGTCCTTAATGAATTTCCAAAAGAAATTTGCAAAGCCCAGGAAGTGCTGAATTGCCTTCAGGTCTGAAGGTGGCTAAAATGGCTTGAATCTTGGCTGGACCCATGGTGAGGCCTGTGTCAGAAATTAGGTAGCCCAGAAAAGGTACTTGTTTGACATGGAATAAACACTTTTCGGGCTTTACAAAAAGGGAGTGAGCCATCAATCGGGCCAATACCAAGCAGGCATGCCTCTGATGTGTTTCAAGATTGGGATAGTATATCAAAATATCACCCAAGTATACAAGCATGAAGCGACCCAACAAGTCACAGAAAATGTAATTCATAAGGTTCTGAAAGACAGCTGGTGTTTTCCTGAGACTGAAAGGCATGAAAAGACATTCGTAATGGCCATCCTTGGTGTTAAAGGCCATCTTCCATTCCTCTCCTGCACAGATGCGCACTAGATAAAGGCTCCCCTTAAGTCCAGTTTGGAGAGGATTTTGGCTCCCTGGATTTGGGAGAATAACTCTGTGATGAGAGGAAGAGGATACTGTTTGGGAACAGTTATCTTATTTAGACCTCTGTAGTCAACACAAAGCCTCAGTCCCCCATCCTTCTTTGGGACAAAGAAGCAACCTGCGCCTGCGGGAGAAGTGAAGGGACGGATAAAACTCTTAGCTAGGTTTTCCTGAATATACTCTTGCAAAGCAAGATTCTTTGGCTCAGACAGTGGAAAAACTTTCCCTCGAGGAGGAGTAGTGTCAGGCAAGGTCAATGGGACAATCATAACTGCGATGAGGAGGTAATGCGTCAGCAATCCCTTTAGAAAATACATTCCAAAAGTCCTTATAACAAAGCGGAATGTGTTCCATTCCCACTTGACAGGCAGCAAATCGAACAGGGTGCTGGATGCAGTTTTTTACACATTGATTGGACCAAGCCAGAATATTTCCTGTTTGCCCGTCAAATACTGGATTGGGCTTCTGAAGCCAAGGAAGGCCTAGGATCAAAGGAGTGGATGGAGAGTCAATGACAAGGCATGAAATCTTCTCCCAATGCAAAGCCCCCAATTGTAACTGGAAAGGGTTGGCGGATTGGAGCACTTGATCTTGTGAGAGAGGCCGACTATCCACAGAAATCAGGTGGATTGGGCAATCTAGAGCATAAGTTTCTAGGGACAAAGAGGTAATCAGAGTCTTATCATTAAAATTCTCAGCGGCTCCAGAATCTACAAAGGCCAGCAGTTCATGAGCCCCCGATCCAGAGTGAAAAACAGCAGGTAATAGTATACAATTGTCCTGGGGAGATGAAAGCAGACCTAAGGTGACCTCGCCACAATCACCTAGGTCCTGTAGTTTCCTGGACGTGTAAGAACGGAGCATATGACCCTTGAGGCTACAATATAAGGAGAGTCCCATGTTACGCCGGCGTGTGTGCTCCTGGGAAGATAAATGGGCAGAGCCTATCTGCATAGGTTCTTCCTCAGATCTGGCACTGGAGGTGGAATAATTAGGTGGCAAGGGAGGTACATAATTTACCACAGTCGTAGTGAGTTCTCGCCTCCTTTCCCGCTGGAGGCGGTCAATTCTAATGGCTACCACTGGCACCCATGATCACCAGTATATTCCAGTGTTTGTCAACATTTTTTCAATTAAGGCACCCTTTAAAATCATGGACAGTCTTGAGACACCCCATTCTAAAATGTAAAAAACTAAAGTAAACTTGTTTTGTTCTAGCTTTACATAATGCAGCAACAGCCACACGTAGGACACCCAATGTTAGAGGTGATTTATTCTTCCAAATACACTTTTGCACACTGGTACTAGTATTCCAATGTTTCTATTTTCCCTCAATTTCTCTCCATTAGTCAGCTAATGTCATCCCAGTGCTGAGGGAGAGGGGCACAGGAGGGTTAAACAAGGATGCTGTGGAGGTTAAAGACATCGTCCTTGTTAACTGATGACGTCATTGGTTCTTTGGATGCCAGTGTCTAGAAAATCGTAATGGTACATTATGAAAACCGTGGCTTTGTGTAGCTAAAAAGCAGGCTTGATCCATCTGCTGGCTTGTATACAATTTTTGATCAATTTTTAGGTATTTTGCAAAGGCACCCCTGAAGAAACCTCAAGGCACCCTGGTTGAAAAAGGCTGGTATATACTGTATATTTCTTTCTTGGCCATTGGATTTGCTCCAGATGTAATTGTCACCTGCTTAGATGGCCAGATGGTTACGGCAACTCCAGACCCCCTACATGGCACCCCAGGGTTTTTTTTAATGAGTTTACTAAGTCATTTACAGCTTGAAAGGCCTACAGATGGAGTGAATCAGCTTCTCCCACCTACCTGAAACAACATCCCTACTACCTTCATTACCTTTATTAGGCAAAAAAGCTTCTTATGTGCCTCTGAGCAGCAAGCAGAATCTGTCAGCACCTCATAGGAATCATTCAAGTTTGTTCAAAAATTTAGCCACCTTAAGGCTACTTTCACGCTGGGGCGTTGAGGGTGTCGGCGGTAAAGCACCGGTAAAGCGGTGCTTTACCGTAATTTTTGTAGAGGTTTTCGGCCGCTAGTGTGGTGCTTTTAACCCCCCGCTAGCAGCTGAAAAAGGGTTAAAACCGCCAGCAAAGCGTAGCTGCAGTGGTGCATTGCCGGCGGTTCGGCTGCGCTGCCCATTGATTTCATCCCCTGAAAATAAGCCCTAGTGTGTTTTTTGTAAACCGGGGAAACACGGTATACAAAAAAAGGTATTCACTGACTTATCTCAGAGTAAATGTCAATGCTGCAATTCCTGGGAAAATCCACCAAACCGAGCATGAATGCAAATCTCATCCTTCTTGTGCTGCCTGGTCTAGAACAGCAACATATTTTGACTGTCTTTCTCTCATTTATTGGACTTTTAAAAGATATATATGGAATTTAAGTTCATTTTAAGAACTAGCCAAGATGGCAGATGATCCAATATTTTCCCATAGAGTGTCCAGCAGTCCTTAAAATCCCCCCTCTTTGCTTCAAAAAACTTTTTTGCACACAGGAACACTGACGCAAAATTCCATATTTTCACACATATATATAATATCATTGTTTGTTATTCATGGAAGATAGCAATGAGATGGGAGAGAACAGACTGTTGGTGTCTGGCCATAGACCTGTTCAGTAATGCCAGATCAGGCTGGAATGGTACATTGGTTTCAGGTTCCATTTTTGTTCTTGTGTAAATCAATATGCACACATAATCTACATTACAGTAGTGCTGGTTGGTATGCATAAACACACCATATAACACCCTGCAATTATTTGTTTGGACGCACTTTTATTCAAGCTTGTTACTGTCTATAAGGTGCTAGGTTTAAATTTGCAATTTGTAGTATTCATCCAAGAGGGCAGCTCATTCTTCATTGACCATTTTAGAAAGCAATTTCCAGTTTGATATGAAAATTAATTTCAGCAGCACCTTGGAGTGTTGTTGAACATTTCTAGAGGGGAACAGACCATAAAAGACATCATCAGGTGCCCCTGATGATGTCATTTCTGACGAAACGGCCGTAGGATTGACACGCTCGTACCGACGGCGCATGCGAGAAGTTTCGTTTTAAAGCTGTATTGGTTCCTTGCAAGGAAAAGTGTTTTTATGGATGCCAGTGAGGCGACTTTTAATAAACAAGAGATAAAACGTTCTACACCATTGGAGTTTTCTCTTTTCTTTTAAACACGGTGAGAGCTCTCTTCCCTGATTGTACCGCTGTCTGGAAGCCTGTGGCGATCGTTTGTGGATCTACATCCATCATCCCAGCTAAAGTTCCAGCCACTGTGGAGGGCAAACCCCAAGCTGTTAGCTCTATGCCTCTGATCAGAGGCTATCTGGTAAGCCTTCAATCTATACCAGGTGATGGGATTTCAACACGGTGACAGTCACGGATTTATTATTCATAGAAAGTCACATTTAATTGCTTTTTTGGACATTTGTTTTGACATAATTTTTGCATCTTTGGACTTTTTCTAAATGTGTGGATAAAAAACTGGGAATAGTCACGCATATATATCACTATAGTAAAGCATCCATGTTATTGTTCACGCATATATATCACTATAGTGAAGCATTCATGTTATTGTTTATTTTTATTTTTTTTCTTTTACCACATATGAAAGTTGTTGGTGCTTTAATAGTAATATCAATTTTTGTTGTATTTTTTGCATTTATATCCAGCGCTGTGCTTTTTGTTATATCTATTTAGTAGTGCCCTTATCAAGGTATAGTGCATAGCTGCAGGATTTTCCTTCACGGGTGATATTCACTAAGTTACTGTTTGTACACCTAGCGCAAATTTTTTCTTTAGAAACATAAAATTGTTTCTCACTTATCCTTGTAAAATGATGGAATCGGCTAGTTAGGTACCAGCACATTTATAACTAGTAACATAGAGTTCATCTCTCATATTTCATTTGCATCATTCTAATTACACACAGAAAATTTAGGAATCTGGCTTAAAATGTGGTCATTTAAAAAACATTTTTGGAAGACAAAATGCAGTTAGTTTGCTAATCTAGGAAGTAAAGGTAAATGACCCCAACAGGAAACAAGTAGCAAGAAATAATTTGATAAGGGTTTTTAACCCTTCCCTACTTTATCTAAAAAAAAAAAGTTTCTGCACGTTAAGATGCCAAAACGTGAGTCTGCCTGCCAGCAAAGTTTTTGGTGGAGTTAGCCTTCAAAAAAATATGGAACCTGTTAGAAAATAGAGTAGAGAGTGGTATTTGGCACTAACGTGAGTGAACTGTTAAATATGTAATGCTAAAGTAAGATGCTCGTTGTGATGTGGTTATCACAGCTCATAGTCTAAAATTCCTGTGGAAAAGAGAAATTGTTTACAGTAGTGCTGTCTGAACAGATTAGACCTGCTGAGCAATAAGTCACGTTTATTTCACACAGTATGTGCTTAGTTATCCATGTATCCATAGGGTCATTGCTCACATTTACTTATATAACTCAGATACTTAACCCAACAATAAAAAAAAATATATAATGCAAAGATATACTTCTTGGAACATTCAACATTCAACAGCAGTTTGTGACTAGGGATGGGCGAACGGTTCGGCCCGAGCATTAGTTCGTGCCGAACTTTCGTTGTTCGGACGTTCAGTGAACAGCCTAACAAACGGGTCGTCCGACCGTTTGTTCGCCCCCCCAAATTAACCACAATGCATTGTGGTGTTGAACAGTGCATTGCAAGCCCTGATTGGCTGAAGCAGTGAAAGCTTCAGCCAATCAGGGCACAGAGCACTGTCAGAGTCATGATTGGACACTGTCATCATGACTTTATCCAATCATGGCTCATTCCCACCCCACAGTATAAAAGTATTCTTTCAATGGCAGCCATTTTCAGTGTAATTTTGGCATGGAGAGAGATAGAACAGGGCTCTGTTCAGTGCTATTAGTTAGTGTGCTATACTGTGCTATTTTGCTTCAATTGTCAGTGTAGAATATTAGTTTAGTGTCAGTCTAGGGATAGTGTGAGTATAGTGAGGAGGACCATCATTCAGCTTTTCATAGTGTGCAGCTAGAGTAGGGACAGCTCAGATAGTTTCAGTGTAGTGTAGTGAGACCGTGTCAGTAATCTTGACATTAGTATATAGCTAGAGTAGGGACAGTTCAGATAGCTTCAGTGTAATAACAGTTAAACACCGTCTATTTGATTGTGTTACTGCCAGTTTAACGCCATATCGTATTGCGTGCGTTACTGCCAGTTTAACGCCATATAGTTTTGCGTGCGTTACTGTCAGTTTAACGCGATATTGTATTGCGTACGTTACTGCCAGTTTAACGCCATATAATTTTGCGTGCGTTCCTGCCAGTTTAACGCCATATAGTTTTACGTGCATTATTGTCAGTTTAACGCCATATTGTTTTGCATGAGTTACTGCCACTTTAACGCCATATAGTTCTGCGTGCGTTACAAGTTTAACTCCATATAGTTTTGTGCATTGCTGCCAGTTTAACACCATATAGTTATGCGTGCATTACTGCCAGTTTAACGCCATATAGTTTTGCGTGCCTTACTGCCAGTTTAACGCCATATAGTTTTGCGTGCGTTACTGCCAGTTTAACGCCATATAGTTACTGCCAGTTTAACGCCATATCGTATTGCGTGCATTACTGCCAGTTTACCGCCATATAGTTCTGTGCGTCACTGTACGTTTGGCGCATTATATTGCAGTATATTATAGTGTATCCGTGGAGTGTGTCTGTGTAGTGTGAGTACTCAAATTAAAGGGCACCAAACACCTCTTTACATTGATTAAAATGCATCTACGTACAGATTTTAACTTCTCCTTTACATTTGCTTATAAGCACCGCCCCCTCCCTCCCAATAATGTCTGTGAGAACAACAAGGAGAGGCAGACGTTCCCTTGGATCTGTAAGGGGGCCAGCAACAAATGTGTCCACAGGCAAAGGTGGACGTGATGGTCAGTCCTCAGGCAGGGCATCATTTCCTCTGTTTAGTGAGTTTGCCTGTGCTATTCAGCCACAGCATGCAGAGGAGGTGGTGGACTGGCTTACTAAACCTTACTCATCCTATGTCATGCAAGCAGAGACAAGTGTGCAGTCCCCTGCAGTTGCTAGAGTAGATAGGTCTGCCTCTTTGTCCACAAAGACCAATTTTTCTGTACCTGTTTGACGGTGCATATCATTGCCATTTTTTACAGCAAGGCAAATTTGCTTTGGGCTATTCTGGGCTCCACTGGTGGCAGGTTTGATTATTTCCCCCTGCCATCTGGAAAATTCCAGTAGTGAGCTGGAAAGACAAACAAGCAACCTGCATATTTATGTTGTCTCAGCCAATCCCTGGAGGAGGGTGCCTAGAAGGTGGCTGGTGAAGTGCATAAATAGTAGGGTTGCACCGATACCACTTTTTTAAGACCGAGTACAAGTACCGATGCTCGCTGATACCGATACTTTTTTTAATGTCATGTGACAGTGGCACATGTGTCAGTAGTTTTTTTTTTTTTTTTTTTTACAATTTAATTTTTTAAATTTTTATTATTATTATTATTATTATTATTTTATTTTTTTACAATGCTGTGTGTGTGTGTGTGTGTGTGTGTGTGTGTGTGTGGGGGGGGGGGTCCCATTCCCTTTCTCTGCAGCCTCAGCTGCACTGAAGATGAATGGACAGAAGACAGAGGCTCCTGTTTATTCATAAACTGAAGCTTCGTAAACACAGATTACGATGCTCAGTTATGAATAGACAGTCAGAGATCACTGACTCTGTGCATTCAGAAAAGGAAGGAAGGAAAAGGTAAATGACAGATTTACTGTCTCCTTCCTCCGCTCTCCATCCTGACAGATCTGGGATGGGGGGGACAGGAGGAGGACACTGAGAGCAGTGAAGGACACAGGGGGACCCGGAAGATGACACTGAGAGCCGAGGAGGATGCAGAGGGGGACTCGGTGGAGAGAACAGAGGGGGACCCAGAGGATGAAACGGAGATGATTGGTGCGGCGGTGGTGGGGAAGTTACAACCACCGATCTCCCTGACAGTCGCGGGAGGGAGAGGAGAAGCGGCTGTCAGAAAAGCTATACAGGGAGATTGGTGCTTGTAACTTTCCCCCACCGCTGCACCGATCATCCCTGAGGCCGTGCAAGCATCAGAGTTTTTGTACGAGTACAGGTACTCATGCAAATGCAAAATAAATAGTCTTGGATGTGGAGCTGCAGGGTTCTTGTCCAGGAGGAGAAGTTCCCAGCCTGAAGGGCTGCTGTCCTTCCAGGTAGCCAAGCTGAAATTCTACCTGTGCTTATCAAGGTCCTAGCTATAATAAAGTTGGCGGACCTGTTTGCTGAGAATCTCTGAAGCTAAAGAGGGGATTTTGTTGAGGATCCAGTCTAAAGAGTTCACTAGGAAGATGTCTGAACTCTTCAGAAGGAGGCATCCAAGTATCCAGGGACATTGTGAGTACAGACCTGAGTGCAGGATCCTGGTGATTGTTGCTGCTAATATCCCTTGTTTGTCAGTACTAGTGCTTGCCAGGCCTGGGATATCTATGACAGTGTCTCAGTGCAGTCCAATTTCTGGGTCATTACTAGAGGGAACTGTCCTAAGTTCCCAGTACCCCATCCAAGTTTATTCAGCAATAAATTTAAAGAAAAGTAACCCCTAGATTGTTCTTCGAGCCAGAAAGAGTAAATTGTAAAGCAACAGCATAGAGTTGTCAGCCTGTAACAGGACATGCTGTTACTGGCATGATTTCTAGATAAGGAACTAGATAAGCAACAGATTTACATGTACAGTGAGATTTGATGCCAAACATACTGAAAATGAAGGTTTACATATTCTTTAAGAAGCCAATACACGCAGGAGGACCTCTGGATGTGAAGGCACTTCCAATCAGCATCTAACTACCCCCAACTGCTTATTAACGTAAGTATCGCTGCCATTGGCTGCCACAATTCTTACATCTTGTGGCTTAATCTTCCTCCCAACTAGCTACACCTGCAAATTGAGCCCACATTGACTTCTAGTTGCCAGTGTAATTCTGAGGTGCCAGAACAATGAAACTCAGATTAAAGTCTGCAGCTGACAATGGTTGAGCATCGCTGAACTTTGGCAAAGCTGTGTACATGTATGTATTTTGCATTTATTTGATATGTTGGTATATTTCTTTTGTGGTTGTTTGCTCTTACTTACTCTGTCCATAATTGTAATCCATTGATGTAAGATGATGATGTGTGGAAATAATAATTCCTCAGTGATTCTGTAATTATTGCCTGCTGAACAATAACAAGCACTGCCAAAAACCAAGTGAAACTTTAGAGTCCAAATGGAATGAAAGTGCTCACCAGTGATGAGCGCATATAGTGAGCGAAACCCAGACTGTCGGGGACAGTGGCATTATTTTTTTTTATTGAAATAACACAAGTGAATCTAGATTTTAATTGTTTTTATAGGAATATTTTTAAGCAATTGAATACATTTGTTTCTGTAAGCATAACACATTATAGAATACATTTTTTGCTTTGTAAAAAAAAAAAACAGGCATAAACCTGGAAAATTTAAATGAGCACATGATAATAATTGGTATATGTAGAAACTTCCTTCAGTATACACTACATGGTAAAATGATCTATAGATCCATAGACATAGCAAACTGAAGTTACAATGCAAATAGCAACTGTAAAGGACAACCCTCCTAATTATTAAAACAAAGGTCATTGTTGGACAAGTAGGCTGCCCATCTCCTAATAAAAAAGGTAGAATTAAGAGGCAGGAGGCATACATTCCAAGCTCAGCTTAATTGGAAAAGTCAAGGCTTGCAGGTGCCTGTATTACTGAATCTACTGATATTTTTGGCAGGTTTGTATTTGACGGTATATGTTCAGGCCTGTGATAAATGCATTTTAAAGACAAAATAGGCCTTCTCTATTTATCAGTAAATTGTATTCCAGTAGCCAGGCAAAAATATTAAATGATCCTATGAATTGAAGTTGTTCTTAAGCCTATTTCCAGGGAAGGCTGTACATTCAAGTGAAAATGGCATATGCAAAATATCTAAGTTCTACTTATGACCTTCAACATGTTATAGTAAAGTGTATAACACATTGGGGGTTATTTACTAAAGGAAAATCCACTTTGCACTGCAAGTGCACTTGAAAGTAAAGTCGCTGTAGATCTGAGGGGGACATGCAAGGACAATAAAAAAACAGCATTTTAGCTTGTACATGATTGGATGATAAAATCAGCAGAACTTCCACTCATTTCAGATCTACCCCTTAGATTTACAGCGACTGAACTTCCAAGTGCACTTTATTCATGCTATCAATTACAGGCTTAATTTTTAAGCCCCTAAGGTGAGGGTACACCCGGTGGGGTGACATATATATATATATATATATATATATATATATATATATATATATATATATATATATGTATCTATATATCTATATATCTATATATATATACTAGTACTGTTTCCATATATATCAGCGCTGCACAGTGTGTTATACATATTGCTTTATCACAATCTGGGAAAGTGTGGGAAGTGCGGACAGCTGATTATAGTTATATCTTTTGTGTTTATTTAGGTTATTTTAGGTTTAGTGTGGCAGCTCACAAGGTTTACCCATTGTTTTATGTTATAGTAAAGGCATAAAGGATACAAAATGTTCATACTTTTTGTACTGTCATGACCTCATCCTACATAGTAGAGGTCTGAACACTGGTTTGGTGCAAGGGGTATGGTCCCTTTTCTCCCTTCTTTCTTTCATTTTAAGAATTTATTTAACAGAACCGACCCTTTCCTGTCCCAGGTGATCCTTTTTGAGTGTTTTTGACAGGGTATGACTACGTCATTGGATGGGTTAAGCTTTCTCCTATGCATACCTATGCTATTTATTGTTTATGAACAAAATCTCACAGCCTGAACTGTTCATAATGCTTCTTTGTTCTCATTGTTTATTTCGCCAGTAACAGTTCCCTTGGATTTGTATATAATGCCATTGTAACAATGTTGTTATCTTTTTCTTATAACAAAATACTTATGAAAAAAAAAAAAAATTCATATAATGTAACTCTAACAACTCATTTCCCTTGCCTTCCCTATTCTATGTACTGTACATGTCAGTGGACCATCAAGACTGGGCGAGGAGCCCTCTTCATAGGCAGAGTAGAAATGAAGAAAGACAGTTTCTCTGTTGGAGCATATGGGAAAAAACTATAAATACATTCAACAGTGTGGCCTTCTTGGCTTGGATGTGGACCAGGGGAATGCTCAGCTCTAAACCATTAGAGGTTTCACTTTAACAAAACTTCTTTCTTTTTTCACATTATTAGGACTGATGATTGGTTGCTCAAGCTTGAACATTCTGGGAAAAAGGGAAGGAGGTCACATCCTCCATGATCCTGAGAGGGACCAAGTATTTTCCAAGGGCCTTGATGCAGCAAAAAATGTCAAGGAAGTGTGGTAAAGGTGAGTATTAGCAGGTTGGGATTTGATTTTTTCAAGAGCCCTGAAAGTACACAGTCTACTGAGCTCCCCCCCATACCTCCCAGCACTGAAAGGTTTTAATGTTTGTTTAGTGTAGTCTTTAGGGGTAGAGGAATAGGCAGTAATACTTATGGCGTTATTCACTCATATGGCAGTTGGTGATTTTACCCCTCCAAGGGTATAGGCTGGCCTCCACCACCCTCATGTACCCTGCATGGTATGTGATGATGTTGGAAAACCTGTGACCAGTGAAGCGGCAAGGGGAAGAGGCTTTAGAGAACCAGTCTTACAGCTCTTAGGAAGCCTAAAGGAGCAAGGGTTATTGTAAATATTACTACCTATTTCTCTTCTCCTAGACTAAATTAGCAGTTAACCCTTGCGGTGTGTAGGGGGAGACATTGCAAAAGTAATTCTTACTGCATTGCCACTTAATAGCATTGATTTCAGTCACAGCCATTCCCGATTTTGTTTTCAGAGTATATAACAACAAGGGGCAGATAAGCAGTCAATGGGCCAGTTAGGACTCTTGTTCTATGCTGCCTCTGAAGTGCACTCCGTTTGTTATTGTCTTATATTAGGAAAAGCTCTCATAGCAACATGTACACTTGAATGCCAATGCAGTCAGGTAGAACCCCAAGAATTTTTCAGAGTGCCATGTTCATGTTATATAAATACTGGAAAAAAATATAGAAGTTACTGGGCAGGAACTATAGTCTCAGTGATTTCCTGTAAACATAAGCTAGTAGCCTGCTTGACTCTGTAGATTTTATGTTGCTTTATGAATTGCTTTTTCATCCAGCTAAGGAGCAGCATAGTTTTTTCATCACTCATGTGTTATTACCTTCCTAGGAAGGTGGTAGAAGTAATGAGGCCTTTCACTAACTAACCGCTGTGTTGAAAACGCCTTGTTCTGTTTTAGCTACCTGTCTGTATTACTCACTATAGATTTCCTGAACCTTTCCATAGGATTGCCGACTGGTATTTCACAGTGTGAGTGGGAAAGAAATTTAACAGAGCTGCTTACATGCAACAAATGACTCTACTTCCTGTGTAGGGTTGCCACCTTTTCTTCAAGTCAAACCCGAACACTTTAGCGGCACACTGCAATTTTTTTTTTATAGTATAAACTATACATATATTTTGCTATTAAATAACATTTCTAATCATATAAAGTTAATAACAAGAGTCCCCTTTTACATCTGAATCCACAGAGTTCAACTTTTACATCTGAATCCACAGAGTTCCCCTTTTACATCTGAACTTGTAGAGTTCCCTTTCACTGTAAGACCCCTTCCACACTGGGGCACTTTGCAGCCGCTACAGCGCTAAAAATAGCACCTGCAAAGCGCCCTGAAAGAGCCGCTCTTGTCTCTTCAGTGTGAAAGCCCAAGGGCTTTCACACTGGAGTGGTGCGCTAGCAGGACAGTAAAAAAAGTCCTGCTAGCAGCATCTTTGGAGCAGTGAAGGAGCGTTGCGTATACCGCTCCTCCAACGCTCCTGCCCATTGAAATCAATGGGGCAGCGCGGCTATACCGCCGGCAGTGCTTTGCGGGTGGTTTTAACCCTTTTTCAGCCGCTAATGGGGGTTAATACCCCCGAAAATATGACGGTAAAGCGCCGCTAAAAATAGCAGCGCTTTACCACCGACACCCCAGTGTGAAAGGGGCCTTAGGGGGGACTCTGCAGACTCTCATATAAGATAGAACTCTGGGGCCTCTACCATAAGAGATGCTCTGGGAACCATGATTTAAGGGGGAACACTAAGAACTCTGATGTACGGAGAAGACTCTGATGTAAGGGGAAACACTGTGGCCTCTGGTGTAAAGGGGATCTCTGATGTAAGGGGTGCTCTGAGAACCCTGATTTGCCCAAGTGTACTTACTCAGATGCAGGAGAGAGAAGGGGGAGACTTCAGTCACAAACAGGTATGGATGGTGAGCTCACTCACCCCTTGGCAGTCATCACCTCTCATCCAGATGTATCTGAGGCTGCTGGACTTCAAATTTCCAGCCCCAACTTTCCTTTTCTGAGGCACAGCGCCGGGGATTGTAGTGTGGGCAGACACAGAGGGGTAGGGGTGGGGGGAAGAGGTGCAGATCGAGCCCTCTCTCCTCTCCCTCTCTATAAGGGAAACAATATATATGAAACTGAATATACATATATCATATAACACATCAAACAAAATATACAATAAATACAGCAAAAGCCAGGCATACCTGCTTACCAATGACTCTATGACCAAATGCACACATCAGTCACCTCAGGCTCCCCCCACGGCGGACATGGGGGATTTATGCAGAATGTAGTCTATCTAGGGATATTGTTTACCTTATAGATTTATCCTCCTGAAGAAGCGGTCCCTTGATCACGAAACTGTTGAGGATTGCATAAATCTGTGAGAAAATTCTATAACCGACTTGTTCGGAAGTCGACAAGTATTTTATTACTGTATTGATCTTTCTGCATTTTGATTGTTTGTGTTGCGATATGTGATTTTATATGTAATAAACAAATATTTTGTCTTAAAGTTTAACTTTGTTTATTGCTACCGAGATAGTTCATTCTTCCCTTGAGGGTCGAATAAGACAGCTTCAGCAACTGTCCTCACTTACCCTTATCATTGTTCATACAATTTATTCTGGATGATGGTATACATTTTTGAACTCGAGGAAAACTCACCAAAATTCCATTTCTTGTAGAACAACAACTCCCAGGACCAGCTGGCACTGTATGGATGGTCTGACAAGAGCAATCAGACCAGTAGCATATGCACTTTGCAAGCAGGGACCATGGGCCCCTTTGGTAGTGTAGCACAAAAGTCCTAGTGCCCAGCTGTCCTACTCCTGTGGCTACTGATCCCAGCCCTACCTATTTAGGCACTGCCAGCCCACCTGGCGGTAAATGCCCCTTTCACTAGCCCTCCTGGCTAATATGACTCTGCATCCATCCTAGACTTTTTGCACCCAGTCCTCTCAGGCATAGCTCTCAGTCATCTGACTATAACACTCACCTGCCCACCTGGCTGTCTTCCTCCCTGGAGATTTGCCCAGCAGTGTTCTCCTGCTCTCCCCCACTTCGCTCCCGTGCCTCTGGCCAGGACACTTCTGTGTGTTGTGAAGAAGGTCCCTTCCACACCCGAGCCCAGGCCTGAGGTCATCCCCCCAGACTTGGGGGCTACCCTTAAGGGCCATCGACAGCCTATCACTCCATCTCCAGCTTCCACCCGAACTCCACTGCCCCCAGCTGGGCTGACTCTGAGTATTTGAGGGGGCCTGCCCCCTGCCAACCCAACCTTCGGGGATTGGTCAGGGACCTCAGAATACTCCAGGCAGCTCCTCCTCTTCTCCACTGCCATTCTTCTAGAATCTTCTGTAAGTTTCTAGAAGGAGGTCTAAGAGATGCTGCTTGTGAGTCATCCAGCCCTCACTGAGTCACTCACCTACCCAGATAAATCAAAACAACACAGGCTTGGCTGCCAGCCAAGCCTGACAATTTACCTACACTAACAAAACCTATTCTACTTCTAGAACACTGGAGGGTGCTATATTAGGGACCCAAAGTGAAGGAAAATATCCTCCTGCCCCCACATATGACAGCAATGGGTGTCTGAGTGGTCAGTTGTCAAGTATCAGCACAGTCATGTGGGGGAAGGAGAATGAGCCACATGATTCCCATACCTGTAAGTATCAGGTATTTCTCTTTGTTCCCTGCGACCAACTGGAGTAGTGGTGGAGCAAAGAAAAGGTGACTATTAGCAGCTATGGAGGACAACAATTAAGTACACCTTTTGCTTTGTTCTGCATTGGGAAAGCACAGGTTGACTTTAATCTAACACACAACTCCCTATAATCTAAACTAAAATGTATCCCAACACTAAGCTTAAACTGTAAAACTAAGTTAGCCACTTCAAATCCATATTTATCTTGTAGCTAAAACCACCGGGCACTCTGTGTTGGGATCAGCGCTGAAAATTCAGTGCCCTGATCTGTAACTTTGATAAATAAGGAAACAAGACCATTGTTAAAGTTTGGTGACTTCTAGTCTAGCGAGGTAGAAAAGTGGTCTATGGCTGAACTCCAAGCAGGCTAAACACCATTTATAACTGTTGTGTATTCTTTAAAAATATATCTTAAAGGTAACTAATTGAAGTACCCGAAACTGTGTTGGTATCAGCTTCTTGTAATATTCTGTGCAGTAAAACTTAAACTGAGAGTGATAGACAGTATTCTGAGCCAATCAAGCTCTTCTGCATACACATATGCTGACAAAGAACATGCTGACCAAAGGAAAGAGGATAGAGATAAACTCATAAGGTTGTTGCTTCTCTTTTATCATCCAATCACAGGCTGGAGGGTGAGAAATGGCCAATTTGTATTGCATAAACTATAGAGAAAAGTCAGGATACCAACCTGGCTGTAATACTTAGCATATCAGTGTAAATCTGAGGGCTAGGTGAACAAAATGACAAACCCTTTGTTAGGTGAAACAGCTCTCTTATACTGTATGTAGGGCTGGGTAAATATGCAAGTTCCCAAATTGTTAAAGTTAATGTGAACCAAATTGAAGACAATACAACCAGCTGAGCCCTACTGAGGGCCCATTGGTTGTTAGAATGCTGCTAGCATTTTAGCAACCCATGGTGAATCCCCAACCTCATTCAGCTGCCTGCTGGGAGATACCTGATCAACAGCTCAATGTTAACAAGGGAATGAGGATATGGCTGATGTCATTAATCAAATATGGCAATGGCCAGCATCATAAGTGGGCACAACATTTTGCATTAGTTTGTGCACCCCAAAGTTCAAACACATATGTACAGCTTGCATAGTTAAGGAGTGCGCTATGTATAGGCTGCAGGGCTCAACATTGCGCTATGTACAGTGTGTGGAGTTAAGGAGTATGCTATGTACAGGGTGCAGAGTTAAGGCGTGCTCTATGTACATCATCTGACAGGCCAGTTTACCACTCCCCAGTACAAAGCTTTCCCCCCAAACCCACCCTTTGCTTTCAGTACAGAGCTGTCCCTTTTCCCCTAAATCCTCTCTTCCCCACCTAAACAATGCCATAAAAGAGGAGAGAGGGGCTGCTACTGAAGGGCAGCTATAACCTACAGTAGCAGTGTTCAGACTGCCAGCATGGGCTTTAGGAGGAGCTGCTGCCAAGGCAGTAGAGCTGTGCACATCCCCCGCCCCCTCCCTCCTCTGCTCTCATAGAATAGTGCAGAGCACGCACCGCCGGGACATGAGCCTGTCACTTGTACACACAGAAGCCGGTCTTCAGTGTGTGCATGTGACAGTAGCGAGCGGCGGGCAAGAGACTATTGCCGTAGGTGGTGGAACTCTGTTCCAGCTAAAAAAAAGCCCTGTGTGCAGAGGGTGATTAGGAGGTCCCATGCACATCCTGCACACCCCGTGCGTACGCCTATGGCCAATCTCCTATCAGCCAATGAGCCCTAAGCGGGAAACTGTCACATTTACTGGCACTAGTAATACTTCTACTAAATTAATGACTTCCCAGCAACTGGCGGTTTAGTTCGGCATGCAGGTGAACAGGCCATTTTGTTCACCTTCTCTGTGAAGGATTAATAACCAGAGTTTGCGGTGGCTCAGAGTTCAAATTTGAACCCAATCTTTACTTATATGTATTGCAGTTGAATATAGCTGAGTTTCGGTAGCTTGGCATCAAGGATTGATGAATATCCATGCAGTAAATATTGTTATTGATGAAAATAGAAACTGGTATGATTTAGCACACTGTGATTTATTGCTATAGGACAGTGATGGCGAACCTTGGCACTCCAGATGTTTTGGAACTACATTTCCCATGATGCTCAACTACACTGCAGAGTGCATCAGCATCATGGGAAATGTAGTTTTAAAACATCTGGAGTGCCAAGGTTCGCCATCACTGCTATGGGGTCTCTACAGGGATGAATATGGAAATACTGTCAGTTTTATAACCTTGGGTCATTGAGCTGTTTGAGTTTTGTAAATTATTGCAATAAGGGAAGTTTCATGTTCATAAAACAGAACATGTACAGTATTATTCCTTAATTTGTATTATATGCCTTATTATATTCTTAGTTACATAGTATGCAAGAACCGCCCTCCCTGCAAAATGACGATTACTGTATTTTATTTATTTTGGTATAACTTTCATGTAACTTTTTAAAAGCAGATATCCGTATAGACAGTGTCAGATATGGGAGCCAGCTACCACAGCTATTTCCTATGCCAGAGTATGCAAAAAGTGTGGATATCTATGTAGCACTTTCAGTGTATGGTTTCTTTTCCCCTCTAACTGTGAGAGCGGAACTTATTTAACCACAAAGGTTTTATTAATTAAATCATAGCTCAATTTTCCATTCTTGCTCTGTGTGTGATCTGACATACTGTATATTCACTAGAATCAGCAGTGGCAATGCATCACTCTCTGCTGTGTCTCTTTTATGTTATACAGTGCACTCTTTTGAGGAATTTTAGTCTCGTTAAAAGTTGGAGGATGCTATTTTAAAAACAAGGAGGTGCTCTATCTACTAAATCAATTAACATTTTTGCTGTCTTGGCTTTTAATGAAAATTGCTAATATTCAGTTTGTCAAGTCTGCATAACCCAACAACAACCCAGAAATTGTATACATGCCATTTACTGCACCATGGTGATGGATGGCATATCTCATGCATGAACAGTGCAGGGAAAGCTACGATAGACCTGTCACCATAAACTTGTAGACAGGTGCAGCCTATTTTCTCCACTGCAGTTCGCGCCCAACTGCAGAGGAAGAGGAAGTCTTCTATGATTTCCTGTGTCACAGGGGCAGCTATCCGATTGCATGCTGGTGTCCCATGTGACTCTGGAGGCCATCTTGGGTTGGGCAGAGTCTATTTAAGACCCTGGCTCTCAGGCTTAGTGCGCATTTCCCTTGTGGCTACAGTAGGGAAGGTCACCTGTCTGTTAGGGACAGTGCTTAGTATCGGGGATAGGTTCCTGAGGAATAGGGAAAGTGCAGGGATACGTCTTGGGTACAGACCGGCTAGGCCACATTCCGCTCCTCAAGACAGATGCTGTCAGCAAACCTGTGATCTTCTGCTACAGGAGAGGGTGGAAGTGGGGCTAGGGCCAGGAGGGTGCTACACTTAGAATGGACTTTACCCCTCCACCTCATTTAAAAACTGCCACCATTACTGTAATAACTATTGCAAAATAAACACTCACAGACATCATTGGTGGCCAGCTTCTTCTTCTGGGTTTACACTGTCGGCCCACCGATGATGTCAGTACCAGATCTGGAAAAAAAAAAAAAACTGACTTTTTCGAAGTTCTTTTTATATACACAGACCTCACAGTTTTTCTACAAGAGTTCCCTAGAAGGCACCAGTGATGTAGTCTTCCAAGGGGTCAGCAGGGCCTCTTCACACCTATGCAATGCGTGCCTGGGTGACTTGGCAAAGGTGCAAGTGCTTCTTTTGGTGCGACATGGTGCATTTTTTGCCCCATAGATTTCAATGGGAGCATATGAAAAAAACACATGAAAATCACATTAAAACACATAAAAAATGCATTAAAAACGTACAAAAAAGCATAAAGTGCAGACCCACAAATGTAAACATAGCCTAAATATTAGTAACAGATTTTTTTTTTTAAATTACTGTAAGATATTTAAAAATTATAATGCAGTGCTTCATTCACCAGGGACTTTTAATTCAGGTCAGCAGGCTGGTTGGTTGTGCGGCCTCACAGAGCTGTATAAATATCAGGAATGGGTGAACAGAAATGCAAATCCTTTGGCAGGCAATGCAGCACTGATTTATGTATTTCATTAATGCATTCAGTACTTTGACTGGATTTCAGCTTTAAAATGGGGTTATAGGGCCGCTTTATATAAATTTATAAATTAAACATAACTCATCAGAGCTGTTCTTTAACTTTTTTTTTTTTAACTTTGTGAAATATTATACTACTATTCCCAAGGGAGACTTCTTTATGCTATAAGACATTTTGATCCATCTGGACTTAACAAAACATGGAAAATAGTGATCATGTATTGTACACTTTCGCACATGGCTGCCTTTCAAAGGAAACAGTTCTGGATGTTTCTGTGTCTAGACCACAGAAGAAAAATACTTTTTGTACTAATTAACCTATCAAAGGCATAAAAGTCTATGATTAGGACAATGAAGAACAGCACCAAACTATATATCTGAGATTAAACAAAACACTGCCAACTGGATTCACTTTATGTTTTCATTTAGATTTGTATGTACATGAAATTTTTGTAAAATGACCCTTTTCTACCATTACAATGTGTAGACATTTTTAAACAATAACTTTTACAAAAAAATTCCAAATCTTTGAGGCTAGGATCCATTTAAAAGGTATTTTGGCATTTTTATGGGGACCACATGTTAGATTTTGACATTTATTTATATTAAAGACTAAAAGATTTGGTTCCCCTGTGTGTCCAATTAACAAAAGTGCTGAAGAGGGAAGCGGTAGAGGATAGAGATGTATATTTAGGTGCTTCTTTCGTGAGGTGCTGCAAGAGTTCTGTAAGAGATTCCAGGGAATGCTAATATTTGATAATACCACAATTGGAGACCACCAGAATACAAATTCCAATTGCTATCATGCATTCAAACTCAATAGTGAGTTGACATTTCACAGCTTTGCCTACAGGCCTTGCTGGACCGCATTGCAACATAATATATTAGGTATGTCATAAATTGTACTATTAGCCTATACTTACTTTTTCTTTGCTTATCCGTCAAATCCGTTGGGCTGCTGAGAATGAAGTCATCCCAAGTGACAATACTGGGTGCTTGAGCAACCAATTACCAAGCACCAGTACATGGGAGGAAGGGGAGTGAGCAATGTGGGTATAGCACATGCTCAATTTAAGTGATGGGCACCACTGACTTACTGTTCATAGATGCCAGCTGCCTTTACCAAAGGGGCCTCATGACTGTAGTGAGTTACTCCATGCCAGAGGAGGATTGATAGTTAGAGACAGTGATGTTAAGTTACTAAAACCGTAAAGTGAAATACTGGCGCAGCTGTTCATGGTAGCCAATCAGCTTCTAACTTTAGCTTGTTCAATTAAGCTTTGCCAAAAAAAAAAACCTTGAAGCTAATTGGTTTCTATGCAGAGCTGCACCAGATTTTGCACTCTCCAGTTTTAGTAAATCAACTCATTGTCTGGAAAGGGCCCATCCCCTTACCAGAGCTTCCTTGCACCTCCTTGCTCCTTCCCAGTCAGTAAGAATACCTTTCAAGTCTAAGTATGGAGGAGCACACGACTTGCTCGTTGATGACGGTGGCTGAAACTATCGCTGGGCCGAAGCACTAGCACATGACCAAGTGAGGAACATCACCACTTTCCTGGGTCACGACAGCTTATCTGAAAAGAAGTAAGGACATGTGGGAGAGCTCAGACAAGGTGCTTATAGGGGGGTCAGGGTATGTCCTTTAGAGAGCATGGGCAAGATCACAGCATGTATTTAGGGAACAAGGAGGATTGGTCAAATAGTAGGTTGAAAGTGGTTGTACCACCTTGGATAATTGGTTTTACCTTGGTCCACCATTTAATAGTAGCAGATAAGTCACTCTGCTTTTTTGGAGCCTTTAGTGTTTTTCTATGTTTGCCACCACTCCAGCTGGTAAAATATGCCCCAGTGTACTCTGTTATGCCTAAAGGTGATACGGTCTGTGGTCTATATTACACCATTTGGGACTGTTTTTGATGGTAAATCAATGGTAAATTCCTGTTTTTTCTTTTTTCTGGCTGATTTTTTTTGGCATTTTAGAATTTCCTTTCAGGTAGGTATTATGGAGTTGGTGCAAGCCGTTATGTTACTTCAGCTAGCATAGATGGTGTTTCAGTGGATATAATTGATACAAGCTCTATACTGTAGTAACATTTTGAACTGTGATTTCATATTCCTAGTCCATAGAGGTGAATGGTAAAAGGGCTACTTAAGCATCTAAGCTTGGCATTGCAACTGGGAGTTAAATTACTCATTAATGATGTTGCCACTAAGGCCTTGTTTACATTAGTACAATTTCAGATGTGACTTGGGTCACGCAGAATCACTTGTCAATGGAAATTTCATTTTATTTAATTGTACCCATTCTAATCGATGCTACTCAGAATGGTGCGATTTTGGAAAAGGTTCCTGCACTACACTACTGGGATTTACAGTGGGACTTTTCAAAAAAATTGACAAAACCTGGCATCCATTGGTTCTCTGGAGATGTAAATGTCTGCTTCATCCACTAAATTCTATGCATTTAGCAAATATACTATCTGCAGCACCAACAGTAAAAATAACGTCATTTATATACTGCAGTGCTGGAATTCACACAACTGCTTTATTTCATCTAGCCAGAACCCAGAGAACCCAGTTATAATTAAACGAATTATCTGATTGCTAGGTTTTCCAGTGGAGATCATTTGTATAGCAGGCAGATCTTGGCAGGTACCAAAATATATGTTTAATTTTGGTTGCCAGCGATATCAATAGTTCTTTCATATGAGGTAACTTTCTTTTTAGGTAGTGGTACTTTAAATTAAAAACAGAACACAAACACTCAGAAAGTATGTGATAATTCCCCTTTAATAAAACTCTGTTTACCCAGGATTCCACACCACACATTATATGGAGCATAGATCTTCACAGAGGTAGGGTGCTGGATGGATAGCAATGTTTAGCATTAAAGCCTACACGTACAGATGTCATCAGCAATTGTGAACAATGCGTACATTTATTAATACCAACTTTTAGGTATCCCACAGGATTCCTTCTGTCAAGAAGCCAAGTCTTACATTTGGAGAAAGGAAGCCTGCAAGGTCTTGAAAACTTGGTCAAGTTTTAATAAATGTTCACCTATTTCATAACTGTTGGCAAGATCTGCAAATAATGAAGCTATATATAACAGCGATGAGCTCATCATGACTTTTGGCCTTAAGAGTAGGAAGAGCAATGTACTAATGTAATGCAAAAGTCTTACAGATTACATTTACTTTGGACCAACTGTTTAGACATGCCAGGGCACTACACAGTTGTTGGCAACTATAAAGGGTATTGTACTTTTAGATGGTAATGTGTATGGTCAGATTTAAGAGTAGTAATCAATAGCATCCAATCATAACTCATCCTTCAAAAGAATTCAAAGTTGATTGATTGCTATGGGTTATTGCATTGAAGAGTTAACACATATCTCTTCAAAATCTTTTAGGCTTTTCAAATAGGAAAAGTTAAAAAGAACCAAACACTATAGGGCTGATTTACTAAAACTGGAAAGTGCAAAACCTGGCGCAGCTCTGATAAGAAACCAATCAGTTTCCAAGTTTTTTTGTCAAAGCTTAACCACTTCTGGACCGGCTCACCCTGATATACATCGGCACTTTGAAGAGGGATATCGTTGTTATGGCAGCAGCTAGCTACCATAACCCTGGCATCCTCTTCTTCAGTGAGCAGTCCGGTTTCAGATAAAAGTGGTCTCTGTGGCAGATTCGCTGCAAGATCACTTTTATCGGCAGTGGGAGAGGGCACCCCCGCCGCTCTCTGGTGCCCTCCGCTGCTTACCAGACAGGCAGAGGCTATCGGGTTCTCTCCCTGGCTTGGTATGGAGGCGAGTGAGGGAAACATGGCCCCACCCATCTCCATACTATTGCTGGGCAAAAGCGACGTCAAAAAGTCACTTCTGCCCATAGCTCTTAAAGCAACATTTTTATATTTTTTAATTACATTTTATTTTATTTTTATTTTTTTTATTGAATTTTAGTGTAAATATGAGATTTGAGGTCTTTTTGACCCCAGATCTCACATTTAAGAGGTCCTGTCATGCTTTTTTCTATGTTTACATTCCTTATAATAGTGACACCATTTTTTTTAAAAGAACAGTGTGAAAATAAAAAATAAAAGGTAAAATAAATAAGAAAAAAAAATGAAACATTTTTAAACACGCCCCGTCCCGCCGAGCTCGGATGCAGAAGCGAACGCATAAGTGAGCAGCGCCCGTATATGAAAATGGTGTTCAAACCACACAAGTGAGGTATCGCCACCAGTGTTAATTTAGTTGACTAAAACGACTAAAACATTTTAGTCGACTAAAATGACTAAAACATTTTAGTCGACTAAATGAATACTATTTTAGTCAACTAAAATACGACTAAAACTAAAACAATTGAGATGACTAAAATATGACTAAAACTAAAAGCCATTTTAGTCAAAAGACTAAAATGAGATTAAAACTAAAATGCCATTTTAGTCCTAAGACTAAAATGAGACTAAAACTAAAATGCCATTTTAGTCAAAAGACTATGACTAAAATTATATTGCAATTACTGAAATGTACTGGAGATTTAGTCGACTAAATACGACTAAAACAATTACAGAAGACTAAAATGGGACTAAGACTAAAATGCCATTTTAGTCCTAAGACTAAAATTAACATTGATCGCCACAATCAGTAGAGCAAGAAAAATAATTCTAGCCCTAGATCTCCTCTGTAACTCAAAACATGCAACCTGTAGAATTTTTTAAATGTCGCCTATGAAGATTTTTAAGGGTAAAAGTTTGTCGCCATTTCACGAGCAGGCGCAATTTTGAAGCGTGACATGTTGGGTATCAATTTATCCACTGTAACATTATCTTTCACAATAAAAAAAAAATTGGGCTAACTTTACTGTTGTTTTATTTTTTAATTTAAAAAAGTGTATTTTTTCCAAAAAAAGTGCGCTTGTAAGACCGCTGCTCAAATACGGTATGACAGAAAGTATTGCAGTGACCGCTAGGGTGTTAGAAAAAAATATATAATGTTTGGGGGTTCTAAGTAATTTTCTAGCAAAAAAAAATGTCTTTAACTTGTAAACACCAAAACTCAGAAAGAGGCTCGGTCCTTAAAGCGTTTGTTAACCCAAAAAAGAAAAATTCATATCCTGGTCCCTTAAAGCAGATTACATAGCACAGCGTTTGTGCTATGTAATCTGCCCCCCTCTAAAGAGCCCTTGCACACTGGGGCGGTTTGCAGGCGCTATTGCGCTAATAATAGCGCTTGCAAACCGCCCCGAAAGTGCCGCTGCTTGTATTCCAGTGTGAAAGCCCCGAGGGCTTGCACACTGGAGCAAAGCGCTGGCAGGACGGTAAAAAAAGTCTTGCTAGCAGCATCTTCGGAGCGGTGAAGGAGCGGTGTGTATACCGCTCCTTTACCGCTCCTGCCCATTGAAATCAATAGGACGGCGCGGCTATACCGCCAGCAAAGCGCCTCTGCAGAGGCGCTTTGGGGTGGTATTTAACCCTTTTTCGGCCGCTAGCGGGGGGTAAAACCGCCCCGCTAGCGGCCGCATACTGACGGTAAATTGCCGCTAATAATCGCCGCCCCCCGCCCCAGTGTGCAAGGGCTCAAACTGTAAAAAAAACACCCTAAACCTACCACTTCCTGTATGGCCTCTCTAAACAGACCACAATAACCAGGGCAGCTCTGCCCAGGTCACCGTGGTCAAGTTGCCTCCCTCAGTGATAGGCTGCTCTCCTCTCTCCCCCCTCACGCCCTCCTTGCCTCTACTCTCCTCTCTCCCCCTCACGCCCTCCTTCCTCCCTGTCAGCGCCCTCTCTGTCTGTCTCTGCTCAGCAATGCCCCCCATCCGCTATTATTAAAAAAAAAAAACCCTATAATTGTCATTGCCAGCCCCTCTATTAGAGGCTGGCATAGCACACTGTGTTAAGCATTTTTTTAAAACGAGTGTTGTAAATACCGATTTTTAGCTGTCTTCAGGCCAGTCACGTGACTTGCAGCCACTTTACAGCTATGAGACAGGGATTCTGCGGAGGAGAGGTGCGGTCACGTGATCTCCCCGGCTGACATCAGAGGGAGATCATGGCCCCTTCCGCAGAAGTCATCCATCGGAGCTGGAAAGCGGCCACGAGTCATGTGACCGGCCTGAAGACAGCTAAAAATTGGTATTTACAACACTCATTTTGAAAAATGCTTAACACAGTGTGCTATGCCAGCCTGTAATAGAGGGGCTGGCATAGACTTTTACAAATGGGTTCACAAACCCTTTAAGTGGTTAATTGAACCACCTGAAGTTAGAAGCTGATTGGCTACCATGCACAGCTACACCGGATTGTGCACTCTCTAGTTTTAGGAAGTCAACCCCTATGTGTGAAAAGCACTAGCTTAGGTGAGAAAATCACTAGTTTGCTTTAAAGCTTTAGAATAAGGGTTTTTAACTGGGGGTGCCCATACCCATTGGGTGAATGGGAACCAAATAATGGCACTGGATCTCTGAATTTATTAAAGGGTGATTTCATTGATTTTCAAAAGGACCCAAGAAATAAATTACCAAGGAAAAAAACGTTCAGTGCTTAGTGGCAAACTTAACTCACTATTTCCCCCTAAAATAAATATGCCATAACATATAAACAGTAGTGAAATCAATAATCTCTTGTGTCCATAAAGTAACACACTCTTGTGCCAAAAAATGTCCACATTCAGTGCAAAAAGTCCAACTATCCACATCCAGTGCAAAGAACCAAAAAAAGAATCTTCTGTGAAAATTAAAATCACCATATAAAGTGTTTCAATAAAGGACAAAGTGCTCCCAATCCAGTGCTGTATTCCTTACATGTGACATTCAGCTCACCCTTTAGGTTGAACCTCTTGACCTGGGGTAGGCAACCTCAGCCCTCCAGCTGTTTTGAAACTACAAGTTCCATAAGATATTGCAAGACCCTAACAATCACAGGCATGACTCCTTGAGGCAGAGGCATGATGGGATTTGTAGTTTCACTACAGCTGGAGGGCCGAGATTGCCTACCCCTCCAGTCTAGGCCATAGATGTGCACAGCCTATTGCATTAGGGTGTGCACCCCAAAGCGCAAACACATATGCGTGTATGTGCATGTGTATATATACTGACGGTGTCAGTAGAGCAATGGACAGTGCCAGTAGGGCAGTGGACGATGTGAGTAGTTTTTTATTTTATTTATTATTTTAATTATTTTTTTTATTATTATTTTTTACAATTTTAGTTTTCCTTTATTATTTTTTTACAGTTTTTTTAGGATTTCTGTTAGGGGACTTCGGTGAAATATCAGGGGTCTAAACAGAGGGAATCTGCACCACAGGGGTCGATTGGGTGGGCCCAGGCACACTTGGCACACCCTGTGTGCACGCCTATGCGCTAGACCACAGGTGTCAAACTAGAGGCTCTCCAGCTGTTGAGGAACTACAAGTCCCATGAGGCATTGCAAGGCAAACAGTTACAAGCATGACACCCACAGTCAGAGGCATGATGGGACTTAGTTCCACAACAGTTGGAGGGCCGCCAGTTTGACACCCCTGCTCTAGACTATAGAAGGTCAAAAACAGCTCCGATAATAACCCCAGTGTTGGAACACAGCTCCTATGCAGGCCCTGCATCCAGCTTTCCAAGTTGAAAAACTCTCCAAAAGACAGCATCCTCAACAAGATGTCAAATCGACATAGGGGGTTATTTACTAAAGGCAAATTCACTTTGCACTACAAGTGCAAACTACAAGTGCAAAGTGCACTTGAAATTGCACTGAAGTGCAGTCGCTGTAGATCCGAGGGGGACATGCAAGGAAAATAAAAAAACTGCATTTTAGCCTGCACATAATTGGATAATAAAATCAGCAGAGCTTCCCCTCATTTCAGATCTACCACTCAGATTTACAGTGACTGCACTTCCAAGTGCACTTTCAGTGCAATTTCAAGTGCACTTTGCACTTGTAGTTTTCACTTGTAGTGCAAAGTGGATTTGGCTTTCGCAAATAACCCCCAATGTGTTCTCTGTATACATGTTATTTAAAAAACTTTGGATCAAAAACATTAACATGCACAATAGTAGAATCGTTTGGCCAATATATATATCAATATTTGTTGAGATAACAGTGCCTCCTGCAGTTCACAGTGTAATCTTGCGCTCTCTCTGCTCCTCGGCGCTCTCCCCTTTAACCAAGATTTTATTTTGAAAATCTGGTAATTTAAGGTTAATTTACTAAAGGGGATGAGAATATTTGCACAAAAATGTGTGAATGTCTGGAAGGTTCACTCCTTTTTGCTATTCAGCACTGCACTACTAATTTATACCATTTTTTTCTCACAAGTTGAGCTTACATTTGGTGGTATTTGATCACCACTGGGTCACCACCCAATATTTTCTATTTTCTGTTATAAAACATATCCAATAAAAAAATCAACAAATTTCTTCAAAAATGTAGGCCAAAATGTAATCTGCTACATGTCTTTGGTAAAAAAGAAATCCCAATAAGTGTAAATTAATTTGTGTGTGTGACAGTGTCTACAAACTATGGTATACTGTATATATTTGAAATTCTGATGTACTGATGGCCTTTCTCATTTCTTGAGGCCCCTAAAATGCAAGGACAGTACAAATGACACCCCAATGATCCCTTTTTTTGAAAGGTAGACAGTCTGAGGTATTTAGTAAGAGGCATGGCACATTTTTTCCTTTCAATGGTTTTTATTGAAATCAAGTTTTGACAGATAACAGGGGTTTACATTGATACAGGTTTTGTGTCAACACTAGTGTTATGCCCCGTACACACGGACGGAAAATGTGTGATAGGACCTTGTTGTCGGAAATTCCGACCGTGTGTAGGCTCCATCACACATTTTCCGACACACAAAGTTTGAGAGCAGGCTATAAAATTTTCCGACAACAAAATCCGTTGTCGGAATTTCCGATCGTGTGTACACAAATCCGACGCACAAAGTGCCACGCATGCTCAGAATAAATAAAGGGATGAAAGCTATTGGCCACTGCCCCGTTTATAGTCCCGATGTACGTGTTTTACGTCACCGCGTTCAGAATGATCGGATTTTCTGACAACTTTGTGTGACCGTGTGTATGCAAGACAAGTTTGAGCCAACATCCGTCGGAAAAAATCCTAGGATTTTGTTGTCGGAATGTCTGATCAATGTCCGACCGTGTGTACGGGGCATAAAGATACAAAATCCCTGACTTTTTGCAAGTTTACAAAGCGTGGAAGTGTAAAAATTGATGCTAGCTAAGCCAAAGTGTAGTCACAAAAATATTGATTTGATTTTTGATTAATTTTTTGTTCACTCACTATGAATTTCGTGAAATTATAAAAATAAAAAAATTGAAAGCATTCTTACTTTACAGCACAACTGCCTAAAACTTTTACACAGTACTGTATACAGAATATACACTATATATGAATAAAAAAAAAAGTGCAGATTAACAATAGTACTAAAACCAAATAACCAAATAACGAACTAAATAAATACATTTATTTATTTAGTTATTTATTTTGAATTAGCACTATCTTTATAGCTTAATTAACACTTTAGTGAGCAAAGGTGGCAATCTGTACATTTGCATTATTATATAGTTTATTATGGGTATTTATTTATTTTCCTAAAAGTGCAGCTTTGTATAGTATTGGAAGTTTGCACAAATTTTTGGATTACAATTTTTTGATATTTACATTTTTTTGAATTTAAAGATAAATATGGATAATTTATTCTGAGTTTTTACATACGTATAGAGAACTATATATAGTGCTGTAATTTATTTGTCATATTTTGTCATATTTTGTATCTGTTTGGGTATTCATACAGCAGCTTGCCAGTGACATGTAGATTTAGGCCTCATGTACACTGCTGCTGGTAAATGGATGTTAAGGAGCAGTTGGGCAGTTTTTTTCAGCTGCCCCTGAACTCTCCTCTATGTTATCCTATCAGTACATGTACACAGGGTCGTTTATATTAGTTTCTAGGAAGTTGAGTTTAGAAAATTTTTTTGGAAAGGACGGATGTTCAGAAGCATTTGAAACGCCAAATGCCTGTAACAGCTTGCATACGCATGTAAACGCGGTAACACGCTTTTAGCCACGTTACGTTTACAGGCATTTTTAACCACTTCACGCCGGAAGATTTTACCCCCTTCCTGACCAGAGCACTTTTTACAATTTGGCACTGCGTTGTTTTAACTGACAATTGCGTGTACATGCAATGCTGTACCCAAATGAAATTGACGTCCTTTTTTTCCCACAAATAGAGCTTTCTTTTGGTGGTATTTTGATCACCTCTGCGGTTTTTATTTTTTGTGTTATAAACAAAAAAAGAGCAACAATTTGAAAAAAAAAACAATATTTTTTACTTTTTGCTATAATAAATATCCCCCAACTTTTTTTTTTTTGAAAAACAAATTTCTTCATCAATTTAGGCCAACATATTCGTTCTACATATTTATGGTAAAAAAAAATTTGCAATAAGCGTATATTGATTGGTTTGCGCAAAAGGTATAGCGTCTACAAACTATGGGAAAGATTTATGGCATTTTTATTATTTTTTTTTTTGCAAAGTAATGGCGGTGATCTGTGAATTTTAGCAGTATTGCGACATTGCGACGGACAGATCGGACACTTTTGACACAATTTTGGGACCATTGACAATTATACAGCGATCAGTGCTATAAAAATGCACTGATTACTGTGTAAATGTCACTGGCAGGGAGGAGGCTAACACTAGGGGGCGATCAAGGGGTTAAATGTGTGTTGCCTCAGTGTGTTCTAACTGTATGGGGATAGGACTGAGTAGGAGAGGAGACATATTGCTGTTCCTACTTACTAGGAACATACAACATGTCTCCTCTCCCCTGACAGAACAGGGATTTGTGTGTTTTAACACACAAATCCCCATGCTGGCGCTAGTGCAGGTAAGTATAACATGTTTTTATTTTTAAACAAAAAAAAAAACAAGACTTTGGTATCACTTTAAGAACCTCTGCTTTAAGACGAACTTCTTAAGTTGTAGGTGGTAGAAATAGGCTGTTGAGCCACATTTGTACTGTCCCTCCAAGCTGCAAAGGCAGCTGTATGGGGGTATACAGATGCCGTGGCTGTAATGCTATGCATTGCAGAGTGGGAAAAATTATCCTCCCATGAGGTCTGGCAGGCAGTACCGCCCACCCGTTGTGACCCATTTAAATGATTAGGGCCATGCCGCAACTGCCTCACAACCACAGATGGTACAGAGGGTTAAAACAAGTGATGAGGCATTGATGTTCTACCTTTCTTTCTTGGAGCCATATAATGCTTTGTATTTTTCTATACTGTCAGTTTAAGCCCCTGCGTGGGTGATCTGGTGCTCCTTTTGTTATTCCTTTTTAATTGAACAAAAACTATTGAAAAAAAAAAACAGGTGATGAGGGTGTGACATAATGCCTCTTCCACACCTGTCAAACATTCTCTGAAGAGTGATTACTCCTAAGAAGCCTACTGCAAGTGTAAATGAGACCCAATTCATCTAATTGATACAGTTTTATTTACTAAAACTATGAATTAAAAAGTGGCTGTTTCAATACTTTAGTATTGTTTGAAAACTGTGTACTTTAAGCTGAAATTCTCCAATAAAATGGCCTTTGCCGCCATCTACAAATTAGAAGCAGGTAGCAATCTACAATGAGGTTTGCTAAAATCCTATAAATATATATAACTGAGTTAACTTTTTACCAAATACAAAGTATGAAATCAAATGACAGGTAAGTACAAGAAGGCCATAATCTGTCATTATCATGCTTTCCCTGATAATCATCAATTTGAGCTAAGTACAACAACTTGGCTCCTCCATAGAAGCGCTCTGTTTTTACTGGAAGTTCTAATATGTACAGAAGTGTAATGAATGCTTTTCTGGGCAAGGTGTCCCTGTGTTTTTTGGATGACAAAGAACGTTTATGTCTGAGGCTGACAAGAAGTTAAATATTGTAACTGTAAGAAGATGACAACTCCAGCACGTGTCAGCTATTTAAGATAAGAGGTAATAGCTGAAAATAATGAAACATTTGCTGTTAGACAGGAAAATGAAGCGTGAACCAAGTGAGCCAAAAATGTTCCAGTGTAGATTATGTGTAATTATAAACCCTCTCAAAGTGTAAGATGGTTAATAATGGCGTCACATAACTGAATTCATGTCAACTCCCATTTTTCTCATAGTAAAAATGCAAAACCTAAACTGACACCTTTTGGCTACTCAGTAAATTTGGGTTGGTTTACTTTTCTTCTGTTCCGTCCTATATGTGACAGGCTCATGGGAAGAATCTGGTATGCATACCTATTGAGGAACACTACTTTGGAAGCTGTTTCTAAAACTAGTCAGCTGTATTGCCTGTGGTCTCCCTGCAGCTGATCTTTCTCCATTAATAACTTATCATGCTGTAGTGTCTACCCCAACTTTCCAGGAGCCTGATGGTGACCCTCAGAGGTAGACAGGACTGACATACTTCCTCAGGGTGCAGGTTATTAGGCATGGTGGGTGATGAACAAGATAGAAATTGGGCGCCAGTCACGTTTAAGCTTAAACAAAGAGAAGTTTATTTCTCACAACGGGAAAAATGCTGGATAGAGGGGATAGGGCACAGGACACCCTTAGTCAAAAATAGTAACGATCAGCAAATAGGCAAATTGGCAGACTCCTTAGACAAAAATGGTGAGAAAAGGTAGACAGCAGTACAGGAAAAGAGCCTTTTAGCTGAACTAGCACATCTGTACTTTGTAGGATAGGCTGTCTCCTATGGTAACTGAATTTAACTCACGGAAAGTGTAGGAATTCTATGGATGATTCCATCTTGATGCTTTCCCAGGCTCTTCATGGATCCCTGGTATATGCAAGAGTCACCTCTGGTACTTCGTCTCAGGTCTCCATCTCTCTTAGAATTGTTTTTGGATGTTTAGCAGGCTTTTCTCAGCATAATCTCGAACACCCGGATAGGCCATGGATAGGCCTAGCAGCCAGGAGAACACCTGGATAGACCTCAGGCTTCAGGCCTAGCAGCCAGGAGCTGTTTCACACACAACCACCCAGACCTGGGCGGGAAAGACTTAGATCACCTGACTTCTTCCAAATAAATAGCTTCTCCCAGCATTCATAGCAGCCAGTCTGATTGGCTGGGAAAAAGTATGTGTATTCTGAAGTTCTGAAGTATGTGTAACCTGAACTCACTGTAGCTCATTATACTAATGTCAAAGGCAACAGTTCCACCTACTAACAAAAGGGAGAAGCCACAACTGAACAGAATTAGAAAGGAAGCCATTTGACCACTAAACACTACAAATTAGCCAGGCTAGCTACCACCTAGCAAAACTAAATTTACCTGTAACCCTGTTTTAGGATGAGGGTGCTACAATGCCTTAACCTGGACCCTAGAGGGGCTGGCATTTAGCAAAATCGAACAAGTTATACCCTACAAAAAAAAAAGAGACAGCTACAACAGGTCACGAGGTTCACACGATTTTGCCCCATTTGGGGAAATTCTTATTACTCTGATCTAGCTCTGCTACAATATGGGGCAAAACGGATGGGGTATGTTGTCATCCACTTGCAACATCTTTTCTCTAATGGGACATTGCGCCCCTTCCTGGAATTGCAGAACATGTTCCTACCCTGCTCGATGCAGTTTTACTATTTACAGCTAGGTCATGCAGTTCAGACACAGCAAGGGGTTAATCTTTGGGTGCAATCCTCCACTCCCATATTTAATTATATAAATGAGGTGACTAAATACAAAGGTTTCATATCGCAATGTTACTCCATGCAGTTAAATAGCTTCCTTAGAGACCACCCGATTAGTGCACTCTCTCGTTGGGAAAGAGATATGGACGCATTTGAATAGGAACAATGGGAGGAGGCTCTATTGGCAGTCTTATGCCCCATACACACGGTTGGACTTTGTTCGGACATTTCGACAACAAAATCCTAGGATTTTTTCCGACGGATGTTGGCTCAAACTTGTCTTGCATACACACGGTCACACAAAGTTGTCGGAAAATCCGATCGTTCTGAACGCAGTGACGTAAAACACGTACGTCGGGACTATAAACGGGGCAGTGGCCAATAGCTTTCATCTCTTTATTTATTCTGAGCATGCGTGGCACTTTGTGCGTCAGATTTGTGTACACACGATCGGAATTTCTAACAACGGATTTTGTTGTCGGAAAATAAATTTAATATCCTGCTCTCAAACTTTGTGTGTCGGAAAATCCGATGGAAAATGTGTGATGGAGCCTACACACGGTCGGAATTTCCGACAACAAGGTCCTATCACACATTTTCCATCGGAAAATCCGACCGTGTGTACGGGGCATAACAGTGCTCCTTAAACAGTGCTCCTTAAACAGTGCTCCTTAAATGTGGCACAGTGCCTATCACAACTTTAATTTCTTTTAAGGGTACATAATACACTAATTATACACTAATTATGTACTAATACACCTTCAAGATTGTTCCTTATGACCGTTCTCTCCATTACCCAACCCCTGTATGCAGACAACTCCTCTTCCATGTGACCGGACTGGCTCCTGGAGCCCACGCACACCCAGAGACATCACAGGTTATCCCGGATCGCGCACAGGAGTGCAGAACAAAAAGCCTCCTTCTCTCTACCCCTCTCTCTCCCTCTCACCCCTCTCCTCTCCCCTCTCTCTCCCCCCCTCTCTTCCTCTTTCTCCCTCTCCTCTCTCCCCCTCTATCCCTCTCCTCTCTCTCTCTCCCTTCCCCTCTTCCCCCTCCCTCTCTTCCACCTAGCCCCCTCCCTCTCCTACCTCTCCCCCCGTTCCACCCTCTCTCCCACTCCTCTCTCTCTCCCCCCTCTCTCCCACCTCCTCCCCTTTCCCACCCTTCTCTCTCCCACTCTTCCCTCTCTCTCCCCCCTCCCTCCCCTCTCTCTCCCCCTCCCTCCCCTCTCTCTCCCCCTCCCTCCCCTCTCTCTCTCCCCTTCTCTCCCCCACCCCTCTCTGCCCCCCCTTTCTCTCCCCCTCCTCTCTCTCACCCCTCTCCCACTCCTCTCTCTCTTCCCCCTCACTCTTTCCCCCCTCCCACTACACTCTCTCTCCAACCTCTCCCAGCCTTCTCTCTTCCCTTCTCCCACTCCTCTCTATTCCCTTCTCCCACCCCTCTCTCGCCACCCTTCTCCCACCCCTCTGTTTCCCCCTTCTCCCACCCCTCTCTCTCTCCCTCTCCTCTCTCCCCCTCTCTCTCCTCTCTCCCCCCTCTCCCCTTTCTACCCCCCTCTCTCTCCCCCTTATCCACACTCTCTCACATTTTTCCTCCTTCCCTCTTTCTCTCCTTTCTCTTCCTCCCTCTCACCCTCCTTTTTACAACCCCCTCTCTCTTTCTCCACCTTTCTCCTCTTTTACTTCTCCTCTTTCTCTTAGTAGGGGAGAGGGAGAGCGGTAGGTAGGCCGAGTTGCTGCACCAGGGACCTCTGGGTTGTACTTGCCCCCCTGGGCCAAAAGTTCCCATTCATCCCCTGCACTGGGATCATAGGATTTGTGTAGAGTCTGCAAGTGGGAGATCATCGCTGGTCCTGCATCCTTTAATTTCTGTCCCTAAAACACATTACATAGATGATTAGCTCATGCATATATGAATGAGTTCTGTATTCTGGTTCACTGACCATAGTCAATGCATTGGCTGTGTGCACAGCAGGTATGGGGCATAGGTATAAGAAAATAGATGATGGATCTATGACCAAGGTTATGTGAAATGTAGGCATAACGGAAAGCTGTCTAGTAAGTGACCATCACTATACATAGGGAGCTTGTGTTGCAGTGCGTATCCTGGTGTGATATTATCCAATGACATGCCGGACTGGCCATCAGTTTAATGTACACATCGCTTGAATTATTTTTCCTATTATGTGCGTGAGTGGGGCCTCACAAAGCCTAGAGTCACCTCTGAGTGTACACATCTTCTGATGGCTACTTCCAGGATAATGCACCATGTCACAAAGCTCAAACTATTCCACAAAGAATTGAGGCAGTTCGGAAAGCAAAAGGGTGTCCAACCTGGTACTAGCAAGGTGTACCTAATAAAGTAGCAAGTAAGTGTATATATCCTTGCAGTGATGGTGTTGGTGTGTTTGTACATGTTCATTTAGTGTGAGGAGCAACAGGTAGAAATATGTGTCCTGGACTAGGTGCAATAAATAACAGAAACAAGATATATTCTCTAATTATAAATTGCCATTATCCAACTATGTGCCCTCGTACTTGGAAAAAGTTTAATGGATCTAAGTCAGGATCAGCCAGTGCATTAAACTGGTCACCATTAAAGAATGGTACCAACAGTTATAATCAAAGATTCAAAGATTTCACTGTTTGTCTTGTCAGCAAAGTAGAAGGTCTTGGTAGACAAGGGGACCGTTCAGTTAGAATCATTGACTGGGTGGGTTCACCAGAAGGTCCACCAAGATACTCTTACAGGAAACATGCCATTGCCTTGGCAACAGTCATGTGCTTAGGATCAAATGCTCACCCCAAATATATCTGTATGTTTTGGGAATTGTTCTTTATTTTCCTTGGCCGTCTCTAACTTCAGTCCTTTCTGAGTAAAAGACCTGGAAGAAGTAAGAAGCAAATTAGGATAGAGAAGTTAGAACTCCTATCTGAATACTAATTTTGGGGTCAGTGACTCAAAGTATTGACGCAATTGGAACAGCATGATAGCCAGACAAGCAGCATTTTCAGAAAGAGCAGTCCAAAGACTTTTTAGCATGCAATGCTTCTAAATACAGATTACTATGAAGAAAAGTAATGCTGTGACTAAGGGTGGATTAATATAATCATTCCTACTCCTTTATATACTTCAACCTTTACAGAGTTAAGCTTTGTTCCGTGAAATAGTTTGATTGCTGTCCAGAATCCATAAAAGTAGAATGTTGCCTGATACTGGCTTTAATTCTTGCTACAGGCCCAACATTTTATGAAACATTATTATTTTGCATCCAAAAAATATCAACTTTAACGGTTCATTTTGCATATTTGATAATAAATGTTGTTTTCCCACCATTCCCCTTTAAATTTAATAGTTAGTCCTACCATCTCAGTAATTGGAAGTAGACTTCATGGTCTGAGATATGCACTGATCCAGTCCCAACTGGTGGCTTCGCTGTGAGCCAACTTTTAATAGCCAGCACCTGGCGCTAGCCTGCATGAAATACACATGGGGACACAGATGCATCAAGACAAGAATGAGTGATCTTACTCTGCATATGACTCCACAGTGCTTGTCAAGTCTATTTGCATTTTCTTTCTTGCAGTCTACTTACCTGTTGTAGCCAAGTTGGGTCAAGCATATTATTATGAAAACAAAGGTCCTGCTGACATTTGGAGATACTTGTATAGTTTGATGTAGCAGGTTATTTATCACGTTTTCCTTCTATAGTGTCCAAGAGCCACAGATTACGGTTTTCATCAGCTTACTGTTTAACCTTAGGATAGTTAAGATCTCTGAAGCTTGCCTGGAAAAATTAACTGAGCAGATAAACAAACAATATGAAACTGCCTACTCATATTCCCAACAGACAGGAATAGATTTAGTGTGCGAAGGTTTCAATCTGTTTTAGCTTATGTTTGGCTATTCCAGGAAAAGTCAGTTCCTTTGTACAGCCATTCTCATTGCATGTCATAGGCCTCTCCTTTTCTGGGAGCACCTAATTACCTCTGTGCTGGCCCAGCTTCTCTGACCCTCCCCTCCCTACATAACCTTATATTTAGATTCTAGGGAAGGAGCAAAAGGGAATACAATAGAAAGTTACTTGAGACACAGCTCTGAGTCTACTGGAGCTGTTGAAATGACATCCAGGCAGGGCCGCCATCAGGGGGGTACAGCCATTACAATTGTAAGTGGCCCTGGGGCCCGAGGGGCCCGCCTGGGCAAGAAGAAGGCAGGGTGGGTGGAGGGGAGCCGTGCATTACAGAAACGATCTCACAGTTTCTGCTGTTCTCGTGTCATTGAGCTCCGACATCAAACTCTTTACTGCCACCTCTGGCTACTATGTGCATGTGCACCCCTCATATGACAGTGATCTGCCTGCACTGTGCTTCTCAGCAACATGTCAGCTTTGTGAAAACGTGCTGGGATCAGGTAGGAAGACCTTCTTTACAAGTAGGGGCTGTGAAGGAAAGGGAGGGGCCAGAGCCTTGTGTGTGTACAGATTTGTGTATGTGGGGCTGCTATACATACAATGTGTGTGTGTGGAGGGGGGGGCTCTGACATATATACAGGTGTGTGTGTGGGGGGGCGCTGACATATGTACAGGTGTGTGTGTAGGGGGGGCTGACATATATACAGGTGTGTGTGGGGGCTTACATATATACAGGTGTGTGGGGGCTTACATATATACAGGTGTGTGGAGGGGGGCACTGACATATATACAGGTGTGTGGGGGGGTGCTGACATATGTACATGTGTGTGTGGGGGAGCTGCTGACATATATACAGGTGTGTGGAGGTGGGGCGCTGACATAGGTTGGATGGCCCATAGGCAAGCCCTGGGGAATGTTGGTGGTCAGGCTTGGGGGGGGGAGGCCCGGGCCTAAAGTGGTGTAATGGACCCAAAAATAGTGCATAAAATGTGTTACATGGGGAGATTTTTGTTGACAGGGTCTCTGTAAAATATTGATACTAAAAGGTTGTGACTTAGTAGCCAAAACGCTGGGGTAAGACTTCCTCAGCTGACAGGCCACTAGGAAAAGTTATTTAACAGAGCAGAGACCCTTTACAAATGTGATTAGTTCTCCAACCTTTGATTCATCTTCAATGTTCAGACTTACATGTTGGGATAGAAAGGTGTCAGGGATGTGGACAAAGAGCTCTTGGAATACTGGGCATCTCTCCTGATTTTAGAGGAAGGAAGATTGCAGCTCTTAGTATATCTCAGCAAGCAACACAAGTTCTTGCCTGTCATAAGGCTGGATGCAATAATTAAATTTATTGTTAGCAATGAGAGCCAATAAATGCTGAAAATAACAGTCATGTTGCTGAAAATGATCATTATGGTAAAAAAAAGACATGCTTTATGGCTTAATCAATGTAACCTATTACCATGACTTGTTCATAAATATAAATATATACAAAAATTAATCCAGATAAGCAAGGACAGGCAACTTAAACACCAATAAAAAATGGCATGAGCGTAAGATTTGGCAGGCCCCACATACACCCCACACAGTTCTGTTCTGAAAGGGGGACAAGGCACTTATATAAAAAGGCCCTCTATTAAGTGTTGGTCAAGTTTAAAATGATAGAGTTCCCCAGACACTTCCAGAGAGCTGCACAATGGATGCACGGTTTGGTCAGTAAAGACAAGTTAGTAGCAGTAATATGGACCCCCCCCACTGGTGTTTAGTGCCCCCATCCCCCTGCATTGGTGGTCAGTGTCTGTACAATTTAATCCCTCAGTACTGTTGGTCAGGGGCTACTTACCTGATAACATGCTCACACATTGCGCTCTCTCTCTCCCCCATCTGGCCAGGACTCTACTTATACTGTTGAGAAAAGACTGCTCCACAGTACCGGCTTTATTTCACTGCAGGTGCCTTTCAAGCACCTGGCACCTCACTGCCACTCTGCAAAGCAGCAAAGCACCCACAAGTACCCAACAGATGGTGAACGCAACCCAGGAAATAGCGGGCCTCACACAGAGCTGATGAGTTGCATGTGGCCTCTATACCTTCCCTAGCCTCATTGATTGCTATGGTGATAGGACAATGCTCCGTGTATATTGCTCTGACCTGTTATAACTTTCAAATAAATAAATAATAAACCATAAGGCCTTATGTACACTGCTGCTGCTAAACGGACTTTTAGGAGCAGTTGGGCATTTTTTTTCAACTGCTCCTGAACTCTCCTCTATGTTATCTTATCAGTACATGTACACAGGGTCGTTTATAGTGGTTTCTAGGCAGTTGAGTTCAGAGGCCATTTTTGGAAATCAAAAAATGAGTTCAGATCCTGAGTTTAGAGGCATTTCAAGCGCCAAGTGCTTCCAAACGCGGCTAAATGCGGTAACTCGCTTTTAGTAACGCTTCGTTTACAGGCATTTTTCATTCTTGGCTATTTAAAAAAAAAAAAAAAATGTTTTTTTTGAAATGCTTCTGAACGCAAACTCAGCAAAATGTGTCAAAACGCGTCAAAACACCACTAAACGCGGCATGTAAATGCGGCAAAGCGGACGTTTTAAACGTGGGTTACTATCTGTGAAATCATTCAGGACATGTACAAACGTCCCATGTATATTAAACCTATCTGTGTATATTACATTAAAAGTAACAAACATGGCTAGCATAGTGATTTCAACTTAGTGGGTTTAATTGGGTACAACTAAAGATTCCTGTCTAGTCTAAACAAAACCCAAAGTCAGTTACTATGTGATGCACAAGCCTCATGAAGAAGAAAAAAAACGTTCCTTTACCTTTACTGACTGATCCAAATCCTTCTTCATTGGTGTCTCACATGCTTCCCCTCCCAGACACTGCAACTCACAGTGGGAACGTTTCAGCAACAGAGGCAATTCAGTCCATAAAGAAAGCAGCGGGCAGGACTAGGTGTGGCAAGCTGCTGATTGACAAGCTACAGATTTGTGAATTTCCAACATTTTCCCGCTGTAGTGCAGGCAGGCACAGCCTACATGTGAGTGGCAACTCTGCTCTGAATTCAGGAGCAGTACAGGATTGTTGCCACCCCATCACAGGAAGCTGCATTAAGTGGATTTCACTGGCAGATATTTGTGGGACTTTGCAGGGGCTCTAGGAGAATCTTGTAAGTGCAGATGCACATGTAATTAGGGTGCTGCAGCACATTTTTTAATAGGATGTCATAGTCCTACTTTAGAATAAATAACCAATAATAATAAATAACCAATAATAATAATCATTAAATCCCTGTCAGCAATTACACAGGTTTCATTCAGCCCTGGAGCAATACTTCTCTCAGGTCTGAAGTTTAGTTTACTTCGGCATCAATAAAAAGTGCAAACAGAATTTTCCCCAGAATTACTATCCTTCTGGTCACTCGTCTGATTTGTCTTTATCCAAACAAAACTGCAAGGTTAGCGCACTGAACAGCCAAAGACAATTCATTATTTCATTTAAAGTATTATTGGTGCTGGAGTCGGCCTCAGATTCCTCTGTCTGGTCGAGGACTTAAAAGTGTTTTTTGTGTGCGACTGCCAGGCAGAGGTAGGGATCTGAGGGTTCTAAGACTAGTACAAAATCACAGCTATAAATATCCAGTGTTAATTATGTCAGCAGGACACAAATGACTATTCAACGTAGGCCTCGCTGTAATGCTGATACACTTGTGGTCTTACGAGAACCCCACTTTTTATTGCCTGTAATGGTACTTGAAGCTGCAGTCTTACTAAATTAAATTCACCTTGAAAATGTAACCAGATGAAAGCTTGTGAAGTATGACAGCAAAATGATGCCTATTATATGCTTGCAACAAATCATATGTACAAGTCTCCAAGCTTTGACAAAGAAAATATACATGTTTGGCAGGCTGTACAAATCTGAATTATGTGTTTAACTACTTAGCTGCTAAGACCCTATACACACACATATCTTAAAACTCTAGTTCTATACAGATGTGTCCTATGTGCTTTCTACATTTCATTTAGGTTTGTATGTTACTTTAAAATGACCCAAGGCTGCTTTTGCCAATTGCAATATTTGAGAAATTTTCTTGGTTACAAAAGCTGCACAACATAAATGCCATTTGAACATACATTTACAGGTGACTGCAAGTTTCCTGCAAGTGATGGAGAACAAAATATAGGAGCACAGTCTTTTAAATCTCCCCTTACATGCATCAACATGTTTTTCTCATTCTGAGATTGTATGGGTGGGAGAAAAATCTTTAGGAAAACTCTTCAAAATTTTCAAGGTTACTGTGACATGTTGTCAGGGTTCTGCGTGGATTTGATCTCAGGATGTTTAAAGCATTTTACACACACTGCTGGCTCACTGTACAATCTCTGTTAGATCTATAACCCCCCCACCACCACCACCACCAGCACCACCCATTAACAATATTTTAACACGTTATTAGCTGTTATTTCTATTCTGGCCTACTTTTTTTGCAAGAAGTTGCAATTTTCAAACATGTGCAAAAATAGTGCATACCAAGATCACATGAATAGAAAGACATGCAATATCAGTGGCAATGCTAGAAAAGTCCGCACAGCATCAATGAGCACCCAAGAAATGACAATCTGTAAATCAAGCGACTACCTTAAAAAAAACATGGAAGTGTCAGAAAGAGGTGGCAAGTGAGAGTCCCCAACACATACAAATGAAGTGCAGTAAGTAATGCTAATTTTATAATATTGGAAACAAGTGAAGCAAGGAGGATAAGGGCGCTCCCTCGCCCCCTTGGTCTTTATCTTTTACTCTACTCTCTCCTGGCATAATATTTTCATTTTTGCCTATTTATTAACCTTATTGTGAAGACAAGATAATGTTTATCTGTTCTTTTTAGCCGAATTGTTAAGCTTTGAAAGAAAATTGAATAAAGAATAAAGTTAAAAAACAGTACGCAACTACTGAAATGCAACTACAATCAATAAGAAAAAATAAAATAAACACAACCAGGGTCGTCAGAGAGGCCATTATGACCCAGGCAGGGCCTACAACCAAATGGCCAAAATATAATGGCCGGATAACTACCATGACTGCAAGGGATTCATCAAAGAACTTCATAAAGGGTACAAGGGAGGAATAGGGGGGTAAAGGGATGGGACAGGGAGAGGAGGGATGAAGAGTTGAGGAAGAAAGAAGCAAAAGAAGAAAGAAGAGAGCAGGTAAATAAATCTCTCTTGCCCAGATAATAACTACAGACCCTGGGGGGTCATCCGGGTTGTGAGACCTCCTGCAAATAGGCATCAGTGTACACAAAATATTGCCACGGCCTCCAAGTGTCATGGCAGATCTCCTCCCTGTTATATAGGGTAGCCATGAGGTCCTTCATGTCCCTAAGTTCAATGATTTTGGAAAACCACAGGGACTTCGAAAGCGGATTCACAGAACTCCAGCACAAATGAATACACACTTTTGCCACGTTCAATAAGTGAATTGTAAGGGAAGCCTTATAGCCATTTCCATTTTTTGCTTAAGTCAGAAGGACATGTCCCCGCTCCTGTAGCCTCCTGGGATAACATCACATATCCCAGGATGAGGAACGGACACACAGCAGCTTGAGGGCAAACCTGAAAGCTGTCCGTGCAAAACCAGAAGAGGCATCCAGCTCCTGATGATTTAGAAGAGAAGATAGTGATGTGGGACCCAGCCTGTGGCAGCAGAGCTACAGATCCCTGCGGGACAATTCTAGATTTGCTGGGTGTATGAGTATGTGAGCTGAAGATAACCCTGCAAAAAAGGTAATAAGGGTATTAAATAACATAGGGGTGGGGGGAAGGAATTGAAGTTCCCTTTTAAAGGATAAATATACATATAACTAACCTAATCTTAAGAGACCCCTCCCCCACTTCCCCCCAAGGTAAATATACAGTAACTTATTTTACTAACCCCTATTTTAGGCAGCACTTTGGTTCCCTTCTGGTCTGGTGAGGCTACATTCTATTGTGCATGCAGTTGATTAAATGGAATTTGTTAACACTTTACTACAGTTCAGTGTAAAGGATAAGTTCACTTTTTAGAAAAAAATAATAAATGCACATTTTTTTGCAGGTAATTGTGCATTTGTTTTTTATTTTTTGGAGCCTGTAAAGCATTGCAACAGCGATCAGCAGATCGCTGGTGCCATGCAGGTCCGTTCATAACATGTTACACCCTGAATATGAGTGTAACATGTTATGAAAGGTGAACTTATCCTTTAAGCAACAAGCACAATTTCAACATTTTACAGAAATTAAAAGAAAAAAAAGTTCATTTTACATATAATCTTAAAGAGGTTGTAAACCTCCATGGGGAAGTTGTACCTATACAGTAGGTAAGCCTAGAATAAGGCTTACCTATAGGTACTGTAAATATCTCCTAAACGTGTGCCGTTCAGGAGATATTTACTGTTTACTGCGCCAAAGATGTAATCGGCGCATACGCTCTGAAGGAACAGTCGCCGGTGCCATTTTTCAGGCAAGTGTGCCGCGACCCGCAGCTCCCACGCGCATGCTCCAGCCAGTCACATGGCTCCGGCCAGTCACATAGCCGGAATCCACGGCCCCAGGAGGAAGACGGACGAAGATAGATGCGGCCTGTAGCGGGGACAACGCTGGCTTTATTTAAAGGTAAATGTCACATAATGCGATGCATACTAGCACATTATGCCTTTACTTTGCAGGAAAGAAGAAAGGAAGAAAAACCCACCAGGGTTTACTTCCTCTTTATTCTCATAGTGTCCCACATGTAATTTCTAAAGTAGTTTTCAGTCTTTTTTGTTGTGTAGCTTTCATCAAAATAAGATGTGGAAATTCAGCTATGGAGGTCCTTGTTCAATAATTTCCTGTTATAGAGTTACAATGCTCTGTCTCTGTTTCCAAATTGTTCACCTGTGTTGTCACACTATCACATCCTGTAAAAACTACAAACAGCTGTTGCAATTGTGTGCAGATGATGCTGGAACACATTGAAGGAGTTCTATCCTCACAGAGTACACTTCCATTTAATAACAACATTGTAATACAAACAATAGTTATTTTTACCAATCCAATATGAGCATACTTGAAAAGTCTTTATTCATGTTGTAAGTGCTGTCTGTCTGCTAGCCATCTCTTTCCATTACTTCTTGGATTCCCTGCCTGCTTTGCAGCTTCTCCTCTGTTATTTGCTTTGGATCACTAATGGCGCGTACACACGAGCAAACTTTTAAACCAGACCAAGTCCGGCGGACAATCCGATCGTGTGTGAGCTTCATCGGACCTTCAGCGGACTTTTTCAGTCGAAAATCTGACGGACTTTAGATTTGAAACATGCTTCAAATCTTTCTGACGGACTCAAGTCCGGTTGAAAAATATGCTCGTCTATATGCTAGTCCGAAGGACGAAAACCCATGCTAGGGCAGCTATTGGCTACTGGCTATCAACTTCCTTATTTTAGTCCGGTGTACGTCATCACGTACGAATCCGTCTGACTTTGGTGTGATCATGTGTAGGCAACTCTGTTCGTTCAAAAGTCCATCGGAAGTCCGTCAAAAGTCCGTCAAAAGTCCATCGGACCAGTCCGGCGAAAAGTCTGCCCGTGTGTACATGGCATAAGGACCGCATGTGGGTGGGACTTAGGCACCCTAGTAGAGGACACTGAGAATTACACTTGCTAATTGCCTAGGTTCTAGGCAGGAGTTTGCCGTCATGCAAAATCAGCATTACAGTACAACTCCAGACTTAGATGTGAGCCACAGAAAACACAGTTAACCCTCTAGCAACCTGAGGCTCACTTGCTGTACTGTTAACACTAAGAACTCTAGACAGTACTACAGTTTGAGAACACCAACTCCCAGGTGCGCAGCATTTAATAACCGGTGCCGCAGAGCCTGCAACGGCATCTACCAACCCAGCAAATCCTGTCATCTCACTCCCAGTAACATGTCCACAGTTACCAATGGATACAGGAAATGAACCTCACTCCATAACTACATGCGTGTTCTCCCTCCCAAGGGCCCCCTCTCTACATAACACACTTTCCCGTGACTCCCAGTTTGGGTCCCTAGGTACACTGTACAGCGGGTCTAGGCCCAGTATATGGGGAACCGGCTGCAAGTAAAGGTGCCAAGCACTTAACCTCCTTCACTACCAGAGTAACCATCATGATACATGTACAATTGTCAGTAGCAATTTCACTATAGCCTACACTAGACAGCAAACTACATGCTGGACTAAAATGTACTGTATCTCCTCTAACCTACAGTCCTCTTGTTACAAGCCCTGTCCCTTAGATACACCATGCAATGCACCACTTTTAAAGACTTTAGAACAGCCATTTAAAGCAACACAAACATTCTTTACTGAAGAAATGCAAACATAGAAGTACAGTCTTTGCAAATCAACTTCTTACATGAAATCCTGTATAGAGGTGCTCTAGTGCCCTTAGGGTAATCATACCTGAGTTGCAGCAAGTCCTTTAAAGGCAAGAGTCCATAAAGGCAAATACTCCACAGAGGTAGTAAGTGTCCTTAGAGTCCATGATTGGCAATAATCCTTAACCACCTCAATACCGGGCACTTTCACCCTCTTCCTCCCCAGGCCATTTTTCAGCTTTCAACGCTGTTGCACTTTGAATGACAATTGCGGGGTCATGCAACACTGTACCCAAATGTTTTTTTCATCATTTTCTTCACACAAACAGAGCTTTCTTTTGGTGGTATTTAATCACTGCTATTTTGTTTTTTTACCCAAAAAAGAAAAAAGACTGAAAATTTTGAAAAAAAAAGTTTTTCTTAGTGATGGGCACTGATAGGCTGCACTGATGGGCACTGATGAGGTGGCACTTATGGGCACTGATTAGGTAGCACTGATGAGGAGGCACTATTATGCTGCACTGATGGGCACTGATAGGTGGCACTGATATGCGGCACCGATAAGCAATGGTGAGCACTGATAGGTGGCACTGATGGGAACTGATAGGAGGCACTGATGGGCACTGGTGGGCACTGATAGGCAGCACGAATAGATGACACTGATGGGCGGCACTGATGGGCACTGATGGGCATCACTGATGGGCAGCACTGATGGGAATTGATGAGCAGCACTGATGGGCAGGCACTGATGGGCACTAAAAGGCAGCACTGATTGCCACCAGTAATGGGCACTGATTTGGGTCACAGATGGGCAATCATGGGCACTGATTGGTGACACTTCCGGGACTTTACTGTAATCAGGGCACTTATTTTCAGTACCCTGATTACATGCCCTGTTCTCCCCTGCAAGGAGATGCCACTGATCGGCTCTCCTTTGCCGCACACTCTGTCAGTGTGAGGCGATGAGAACAGATTACGACACTTCCTGTATTTACATGCGACCAGCTGTGATTAGACACAGACAATCTCATAGTTAAAGAGCCACATCAGAGATCGGGGTCACGCCGCGTCCTAGCAACACGTGTCCTAACAACGGTAGCAGCCGCTCGGGTGCGCCGTCATATGACGTCCACCCAGAACGAGAGCCACACCGTCCCTCCATCATTTGATGGTGGGCGGCAAGTGGTTAAAGGCAGTATGTCCAATGCTGGTAATTGAAAGTCCATTAGAGTCCTCAGATTTCAGCCCCTGAGGGAACCCAAACTGCCACCCCCCCACCCCCCCAACTGGGACACAGTCTAGCAGCATAACAGCCTACATTTTGGCAATATTTGCCAGGCAGAGCTCCCACTTTAACATTTCAGTGAGCCCATTTTATGTGGATTACTAGAAAATTGGTGGGAAAATCTAGCCAAACAATTCCTCAGATCCACCACACATCTACATTGTAACAATTTGCACCTGGCTGGCTCAGTTAACTTGAGGACATGAGCACAGATGGGAAAAACAGGAACACAGAAAGAAAACACATTAACCCCTTTGTAGGCACCTGCCCACATACATATCCCATGGTACCTTGCTGCCTGCAAGCAATGATTCCCCTTCTGACTCTGCCCTCCTCTCAGCACCTCTGTAGTTCAGAAGGCAGACTCTGGGAATTCTGTGACACAGAAGTGCCTGGTCATGGGACATAGTAAATGTGTCACAGAATTCAAGGATGTAAATGTGTGGGGATCTTCACAAAGTAAGTTTAGAAACTTTAAGTCCATTCAGATTCATAAGACTAGGCTAGAAATAAATGAAATACAATGTGGAAATAGACATTTGATTTTACTATTTGACTATAGATATGCTTTACAATGGACAGAAAGTGTCTGAAAGAGAATTCAAGAGATATAAAAAAACAAACAAATTTATGAAGAGTGCCATCTTTTATAACATGGACGCAGTCTCTAATATGGAAATCCCTTTCAACATGCATCTCTAACATGGCAGACTCTTTTGCTAAGTAGGATTCTCATGTAAAGTGGTATGGTATCTTATGGTATCTGTAATATATCAATCTCATGAAAAGTAAGAGCTTTCGACATGGCAATTGTGTTTCATGTGAAAGCTCCTTTGTAGCATAGCAGCTTTCTCTTGTAACGCAAAATTCATCTTGCAACAAAAGCAGGTTTTGCAAGGGGTTGAGGATAGACATGATGCATGTCAGGTTGTTGTACACATGGATTCAAAATCAGGTTAGGTTGGAGGTTGTCCTTGGACCAAGATGTGGTTACCCGAGGGCTAGTGGAGAATCGCTGTCATTTCTTCACCCTACACCAGGCCTGCCAATGTACAGTATACAGTCAGGTCCATAAATATTGGGACATCGACACAATTCTAATCTTTTTGGCTCTATACCCCACCACAATGGATTTGAAATTAAACAAACAAGATGTGCTTTAACTGCAGACTTTCAGCTTTAATTTGAGGGTATTTACATCCAAATCAGGTGAACAGTGTAGGAATTACAACAGTTTGTATATGTGCCTCCCACTTTTTAAGGGACCAAAAGTAATGGGACAGATTAACAATCATCCATCAAACTTTCACTTTTTAATACTTGGTTGCAAATCCTTTGCAGTCAATTACAGCCTGAAGTCTGGAACGCATTGACATCACCAGACGCTGGGTTTCATCTCTGGTGATGCTCTGCCAGGCCTCTACTGCAACTGTCTTCAGTTCCTGCTTGTTCTTGGGGCATTTTCCCTTCAGTTTTGTCTTCAGCAAGTGAAATGCATGCTCAATCGGATTCAGGTCAGGTGATTGACTTGGCCATTGCATTACATTCCACTTCTTTCCCTTAAAAAACTCTTTGGTTGCTTTCGCAGTATGCTTCGGGTCATTGTCCATCTGCACTGTGAAGTGCCGTCCAATGAGTTCTGAAGCATTTTGCTGAATATGAGCAGATAATATTGCCCAAAACACCTTAGAATTCATCCTGCTGCTTTTGTCAGCAGTCACATCATCAATAAATACAAGAGAACCGGTTCCATTGGCATCCATACATGCCCATGCCATGACACTACCACCACCATGCTTCACTGATGAGATGGTATGCTTTGGATTATGAGCAGTTCATTTCCTTCTCCATACACTTCTCTTCCCATCACTCTGGTACAAGTTGATCTTGATCTCATCTGCCCATAGGATGTTGTTCCAGAACTGTGAAGGCTTTTTTAGATGTTGTTTGGCAAACTCTAATCTGGCCTTCCTGTTTTTGAGGTTCACCAATGGTTTACATCTTGTGGTGAACCCTCTGTATTCACTCTGGTGACGTCTTCTCTTGATTGTTGACTTTGACACATATACACCTACCTCCTGGAGAGTGTTCTTGATCTGACCATCTGTTGTGACGGGTGTTTTCTTCACCAGGGAAAGAATTCTTCAGTCATCCACCACAGTTGTTTACCTTTTGGTGTTGCTGTGTTGCTGAGCTCACCGGTGCGTTCTTTCTTTTTAAGGATGTTCCAAACAGTTGATTTGGCCACACCTAATGTTTTTGCTATATCTCTGATGGGTTTGTTTTGTTTTTTCAGCCTAATGATGGCTTGCTTCACTGATAGTGACAGCTCTTTGGATCTCATATTATGAGTTGACAGTAACAGGTTCCAAATGCAAATAGCACACTTTAAATGAACTCTACACCTTTTATTTTCTCCTTGTAAATGGGATAATGAGGGAATAGTACACACCTGGACATGGAACAGCTGAGCAGCCAATTGTCCCATTACTTTTGGTCCCTTAAAAAGTGGGAGGCACATATACAAACTTTGTAATTCCTACACTGTTCACCTAATTTGGATGTAAATACCCTCAAATTAAAGCTGAAAGCCTGCAGTTAAAGCACATCTTGTTCGTTTCATTTCAAATCCACTGTGGTGGTGTATAGAGCCAAAAAGATTAAAATTGTGTCGATGTCCCATTATTTATGGACCTGACTGTATGTGGAAATGGAAGCTCCATCTGTCTTAGTCCAAGAGGTGGGGGGCACTTTGGCATTTTTGCCTTGGGTGTCAGAAGACCCTCTGCCAGCACGTCATACAATAACATTGCAGTTTGGTCCTCATTGAACAGAAATGTGTATTGCATGTTATAATGTATTAGCCCTTCCTTGCTGGCAAATCAGAGGTCATTAGTTGACATTTTACAAAAACACCCCTGAGTATTCATGAACAGCCAATGTTCTGCTTATTTACTCAACAATGATGGAGACAATAGCTTTATTACAATAGCTGGGATACCAGAGTGATACAGCAGATACTGCCAGATAGAGGACAATCTGTTTATAAAACGTCACCTTTCCAGTCGAGAAATAGCTCCAGACATGACATCACTGTGTCCAGTTGATTAAGCAGGGCAATGACAAGTTGTAGTGGAGACTCGGAAGATGTCTACAGCAGAAAGGGCGGCATTTCTGGACTGCTGATACTAGGTTTGCATGCCAGGTTCATAGCTCATGAGATACATAGCTAATAGGTCAATGCTAAGAGCACTTAGTAGTCGTAAATACTTTCCTGAGTGCTGTAATTAGTTTGGCACATCATAAGCTCAAATTCTGATCTCACAATTGTATATGTTAGTGAGCAGGAAACTCAAACAGTGGAAAATATTGCTCCCCAGGCACATAAAAGAGGCACACTGCCAGGAAGGAACCTAAGAGCATACATGTGTCCATGCATGGAATACAATCTGAGAGCAATTGCTTATAATCAACTCATGTGATGCAGAATTCTAACATGTATATTTTACATTTAATACCACAACACTGCTAAATGAGAAGGTCTTCTACAAAATGATGTTTTGTTGCAGCTCATAATTACATACAGTTCGTGTCTTTTTTTTTCTGTTGAAAATGTAAATATATGTTTACTTCACAATATTTTTAGCTGCTTAGTAGTTTCCATTATGGCATGAACCAAAAGTGTTCTTTATAAAAGCTAGCATAGGGAAAGAAGTTAAGTGTCTAGAGACTAAAGACAAACCTGAAAAAAGAGCTGCACTGTAAAAACTGTATGAATATAGCAGGTAAAGGATAACCATACATTAAAGCAGAGGCGTTGCTAGGGGGTGGCTTTTGGGGCTATAGCCCCGAATCTGGGGCCAATAGCCCCGAGTCTCTGCAGGGGTCCCCAAAGGGGAGGGGAGGCTCTCTGGGGACCCTTATATAAGTGGGGGGCTCTCTGGGGACCCTGATTTAAAGGCAGAGGCTCTCTAAGGACCCAGATTTAAAGGGGGAGGCTCTCAGGGGACCCTAATGTAAGGGGGGCTCTCTGGGAACCCTAATGTAAATGGGGGGCCCTCTGGGTACCCTGATGAAAGGGGGAGGCTCTCTGAGGACTCCGATGTAAGGAGGAGGCTCTCTAGGGACCTGATGTAAGGGGGGACTCTCTGGGGACCCTGATGTAAGGGGGGACTCTCTGGGGACCCTGATGTAAGGGGGCTCTCTGGGGACCCTGATGCAAGTGGGGGGCTCTCTAGGGATATATATACACACACACACACGTATATTACTGTATATACATGTGTATGCCCGCCCAAGCTTATGACTTTCTTTACTATGCTGCTATGGGCTCTAGCCCCAGATCTTTTGTATACCTAGCAACGCCCCTGCATTAAAGTAAACCACTGACTTTTTCCAGTATTAGGTAAAAGGTAAAAAGTAATAGTAATACGTAAAAAGTAAAAGGTTCATCTAACAGTTTACTTCCTCCATTGCAGATATTTACCTTCCAGCCCATTTGCCAGCAGGAGCCCTGTGAGATACCCAGTTCTTCCAGGTAAATGGGTAAATGTGAACCTCTCATCTTTCAAGCCAAGATGCAGTGGTCAGTACCTAAATGACCAATTGTCAAGTCCGAGCACTGTATCTTGGTGACGGAGTAAGGTTCTTAGCCCTGTCTAAATTCCAAAACAGGCCAACTGAGTTTATGCAAGGCACCCCACTCAAGACTATAGCAGGTAAGCGAGGCAGCAGTAAGGTTGCCACCTTTCTGGGAAAAACAATTTCTCTGTAACACTTTTGGCTCAATTCACAACGCTTTAACACCAAGATAAAGATAATTATTTTTAATAAAGAAGCAGTTATTTTCAGTTTATTGAGATCTGAAATTAAAGTAATGTGGCTAAAATAACTATCTTTATCATAGTGTTAAAGTTTTGTAGATTGTTCCAGTATATTCTCTTTTTAAACTTTTGTAACTAACTGTGAACATGCCTTGAATCTGCTTTATAAAACTTTAAAATGGGGTTCGGTAGTTTTTGGGACTTGTTTGTTTTAGGGTTTTTGGGAGTGGATTCTGTTTCATCATCATCTCCCTTATTGCAGGAATCTAGGAAGGGCTTCCATTTCTCTATCGTCTTATCACCACAACTCTTTGGGGGCTTACCTTGCTAGGTATACCCTCTGGGCTGCTGAGGTCTCCTGTTTGCATTCTTCCATCACAAGGTACCAATTCGGTCTTCTATGAATTGGCCACTCCTGACTTTTCTCTAGTGTTGGTCTCAAAAATAAATGCTATAGGCCCCACTACCCTTCACATACTAGTGAGTGTAGCATGCAAGCCAATAAGGTTGGTAGAAAGCAGCACAGGAAATAATATGAAATATTTAATATGCATCTCCATGCCAGGTTAGCATAAAAAGCCAATGTGGTAGTACTACAGTAGCATGCACATGTGTGGCACCTGGCCCACTGAAATAATGCAAAGATTATTTACCTAAGCAGTCTTTCTGCATCTAAAGTCTATACGACATTTAACTTTTCTTAATGTGGAAACAGTTTATATTGCTTGTCATACACTTAACTGGAGAATGACAGTTTTTCAACTGCTTCATTTGTGGTGAAACATATTTGGCACTTTACCAGGTGCTACTCATTGAAGCTGCTGGAATGCCAACATTTGTCAGCAAAAGGACTTGGCTGTCCTCAAATTACATCCTGAAGAAGAGGGGTCCTCCACATAAAGGTGCACCACCAATCAACTCTTTCATGGGGTCCTGGTGTACTTGGACCCCACATTTTAATGCGCTTGCTGACAACCACAGCCTAAGTGTCTGTCCTAAAAAAACATGACTGACGCACCCATGATAAACTTTTTGGGGGCAGGAGTCCTGAATAGCACATTCTTCGTGGCAGCAAAGCCACGACTCAGGAGCCAGTTTTTACCATGCCTTGGCCGCAAATGTTAACAGGGACACAGACATATAAAAACCAAACAGGAGTTGTAGCTCCTTGCGACTCAATCCAAAACTACATTGCTGGAGAGTATAAACAAGTAATAAAAAACATATACGGTACTTCACTCAAATACTTAGGTATTTGATCATTTCTCAAAGTCATTATTTTCATGGCATGAAGATGAATGCACCTGTAACTGTGAAAAGTAAGAATACTGAATATTTTGGCAATATATGTACTTTATAAAACCAGACAACACCTTCCCCATTTAAAATCTCTTTATTTGATTGCACTGCCACAGACCAAAGAACAAATGACTTTTGCAGTTTTATTACAATACATCTATACTTTATTAAGTGACCTGCGTTGTCATACTTAATATATTTTGCAGTAAGTGAAGGTGAAAGATTGTCCAGTAAGGATTACAATTAATTATGAAAACCTGAAACATAACCCATTTTCAAGCTTTACAGAATGATGTATTGTGAGAGAAGTGTGGAAACATGGCAGAACCGGCATGTAATGTCTGTTACAGATTGGGAAGATTGAGTCATGCAAAGCTTAATCTTTATACAAGAATATCTTTCGAGTTACTATGCTTTGACAAAATTTAAGTTACCATGTGGAAGCTGACATTTGACATGCCTTTTAATACTGCGAAAATGAGGTCTTATTCTAAATTATACCAAATGATGTATTGTGTTGTATTGCTCTTTCCTGCCACCTTTAATCCAAACTGATCAGTATGCTTCAGAGGCTTAAGTTAACTTAAACTGAAACACTAGGTTTTTTTTTTTTTTAGGAAAAAAAAATTACATTTAGTTTGCTTACATATAATAAAAGGCTTTTAGGCTGTATTAGAGCACTTGCTGCAAGTCTGCTTCAACTATAACTGCATGGATCAGTCCAAGAGCAGTAAAAAGAAACAATGCACTCCTGGCATGCCTTTAGGTGTGGAGAACTTTTTATAGGCTTTTCAATGAAGATGGAAATCTCACTGAAGTAAACCCAAGAACATTGCTGGAGATGTCTGTAATTAGACCTCTGTTCTGGGAGAGATAGTGTGCCCAGAGCATGGGGATGATTATTCTGGGAAATCCTATACACAAATGGTATAGTGTTACTATTTAAAGGAGGAGAAATTTGAAATTGTTTAACAATGTATTCTATAGCTGAACTCTAGGAAGATAGTGTATAAAACAATCAGAGCAGTTAAACAGTATATTATTAAATGTATTTCTATGTAAGCAGTGTAAGTAATCTTTCTTCATGATACCTTCCTGTTTACCTCTGCTTTGCAGCACTAAGACTAGGAGACATGTACTATCGGCCTATAGACTCTGTCGTTATGCACATGTACTGATACTGAGCATGCTGACAGAAGGAGAAACAGCTCTTTAATGACCCCATCAATATTCGGCTGTTCGTTCACTGTCCTTCACAGAAAACACAACCTCTGGTTTATCTAGAGTTGTACCTTACAGTAAAAAACTTTGCATTGCAACCTCTACACTTCCACTTGTGAAATGGACAACTGAACTCAGCAGGAAAGTACAATTCAACAAAAAAATTGGACCCCCTGGTCGCTGTTTCATTACTCCTCTGCATTTCAAGATTGAGTCAGGGAAGATATTTCCTTAACTTTCCATTAGCCATGATGGTATGATCCCGAACCCTCCTCTCCCTTTCACACCCTTAGTCACTCTTCACTTTCTTACCTATCCTTTTTATCTCAACTACTATTCAGTAACCTTTTTTCTCATTACTGAACACATACCTTAAAGGGATTGTAAAGTCTCAAAGTTTTTCACCTTAATACATTCTATGCATTAAGGTGAAAAACCTTCTTTGCTGCAGTGCCCCCCCAGAACTCCTCCTTTTCTTACCTGAGCCCCCCCTTTTCTTACCTGAGTCCATTTGTTCTAGCTCTGTACAAGAGCCCAGCGGCTCCAGCCACTGGCTCTCGTCTCACTGGACAGAATAATAGCAGCAGAAGCCATTGGCTCCCACTGCTGTAAATCAAATCCAGTGACACTGGAGCGGGGCCAAGTCCTGCTGTCTGTGTTAATGAATGCAGCAGCAGGACTCAGGAGCGTGCCCACATGAATGCCCCCAGGGAAAGTGGCTTTCCGTGGGGCACCCGATGAAGGGGAGGAGCCAGGAGCGCTGGCTGGGCACCCCAGAAGAGAAGGATCAGGGCTGCCAAATCCTTGCACAGAGCAGGTAAGTACAACATGTATGTTATTTTTATTTTTAAAAATCCAAACATTTTCAACCCCTTTAATGGCTGTACACACAGGCTGAATATCGGGCGGCATTGGCTGGTTCAATAGAAACCAGCTAACATTCGGCCCGTGTGTATGGCAGCTGGTCCAACAGAAGTCGTCTGTTCAGCCGACTTCTGTCGATGGGGCATGACCAGAATCCGATCAGTTCTCTCTGCCAATGGCTGAGAGTGCTGACTAGTGTGTTCTGGCGGGGGGGGGGGTTGTCCCCCTGTCAGCACACAGTAGCTCACTGGGGGAGATCCCAGCGGGTTGAATGAAAAAACACTAGTATTGTGTACTAGGCTTTACAGGTTCAATTATTCTCATATTAATAGGTAAACCCAGTCACTGAATTGTACTACTTTTCATTGTGTCTCCTGATGAAGATAACATCTGACTGATTTAGTTGGGTAATTTCCTCCCCAGTTACCTTCTAGATAATCTGAGACAGTAGTGCCTGATTACCGATACCTTATATTTGCCATTATCGGAATCTGTGCTGCTTTATAAACTTTTGATGTGTATATTACATTATTTTGGAAGATCTGAACCTTACCACCTTTGTACTCTTTTTACTCTTTGTAAGCATTACTCTCATTTATAAAAACTTTAATAAAATAAGACAGAACTAAAAAACTTTGCACTAAGGCTGGGTTCACGCTATTGCGAATTGGATACGGGTTTCCCTGCATCTAATTCGCATGTCAGGAGATTGTGACAGGCTTTCAATGGAGCCGGTTCACACATCTCCGGAGCAGCTCCAGAGCGAATTGCACAGGAGTCCTGTGCGTCTACTGGTCCATTTCAGGTCTGAATTAAAAAATTTGGACCGAAATCAGATCTAAATCGGTTGACAAGGACGCACCAGACCCCTGCTGTGAGCCGCTCCATATGGCAGTGTGAACCCAGCCTGAGAGTCTATTTAGAGGAGCTACACAGCCTTTGTCCCAGTTGGGTCCTTTTCTTACTGTGCATTCACACTGCAGCCTTGTTTATTTCTGTAAGTGAGCTGTACTCTTCTGGAATTCCAGAGACTGCAATGAATATAGGTTGCCCATAAGAATGGGGCTGTGGCATGCATTGACCCAGTGCTGGCATTTTTTAAGCAAAGGCTCTGGAAGGCCTGGTGGGACCACACAATGAATATTGCTAGAAGAGGGAGGAAGGTAAGTATTTTACATGAGTGGAGGTGCTTAAGGGGGTGGAGAGCATTTTCAACAATTTAATAACCACACCTAAATGCAAACCATGGAAACACTAATCGCTGCCCTAACGGCAATGATTAGACATATTTTACTTGAAGAAAGCAATGTATTGCTGAAAATGGTTTTCCTTTTGGGGCCCACAGGGCAGTTACAGTGCCATAAGTGTCTTCATATTGAATTTATCTTGGAGAACCATGGGGCAGGTGAAAGATGTCAATCACTGCCTACTCTCCCTAGATCTTGTGGCTACATTGGTGCTTTGCCCCTGGTTCCCACATATCCTATACCTACCAAGGTAATGTGGTTTCTCTGCAGCAGTCAGGAGGGCCATGCTCCAAGATTTGAAACACTTGGGAGTGTAGCCCTTTACAAGTGTATGAGGGCTGACTGCATAGGCGTGGCCATTACTGAAGAGGATTTCTGCTGGAGAGGATGTAAATATTGGAGCAGTCCCCTGCTGTACTATTTAGGAAAGATTGCGGTGAGGTTTTAGTTTTGCCCACTGGCAAGATTATAAGAAAACTTAAATGAAAAAGCTGCAGTGTCACAGATGGGAGGGGGTGTGAGTGAGATGAGCAGGTTAGGCAGACAGTGCAAGTTGCTCTGGCCATGAAATTTCAAAATGAATTACTGCTCATTGCTTGCACAGTTAGAGCTTCTTTAAAATGTGTTTTTCATCCGTGTTAAATCCCTGTAATAAGTTTAACGTCCATATCCTGGCTACAAGTTTGCTTTATGTAAACTAAACTCCATATTTGGATACTCACCTCTCCTGAGCTTGGATGCTCTGTGCCAAAGGCTAACCACCCTGTGATGAAAAACTACCTCATATTGGAAAACTACCTGAAGAAAACTAACATGCATTATATCATTGTTTATAATTAATAGAAGAAAGAGTTGGTGATCAAATAAAAAAACTTAGATTCTGCCAGAACTTCAAAGTAAAAAAGTATTTGTAGCAGAATACATTTATAAGGCATATAGGTAAGTTATAATAATAATGAGGAGAGATGGTTCCACATGCATGCCTCTCCACAATGTGTCTTCTAGCAAACTTTGTATTCTTGTACAATATTCCAGCCAATAGAAACAATGACATATGTGAAATGATCTCACCCAAGCGCTATTCTCTCTATAAACACTCTTCAACCTAAAAACATCCTAATTCAAAGATCACAAACAGAATTTTCTGAAGAATGATTAAACATTTTCTAAACTGAAAATGCAGAAAATGGAAAAAAGCTAAAGTGGAAAGTTCTGCCTCAGAAATAAATGAATTCTTTTTACTAGACTACTTCAGGAGCATGTACAAGTATAATGGAGACAAGTTAAATAACAATGTGTCAGTCTACAGTGGAACAGTCTACAGTGGAACAGTGAGCAAGGAGCACATGTGAACTTTTACCTGCAAAAAGATTTGTAATTCTCTGCATCCACTGCTGTGATCAGGGTTTCATTCCTGCAGAGCCAACATGGCAATAAATTAGAGTAGAAAGGTTGCCAGTATCTACAAACTCATCCACCATTGCATCATGTTGCCGACTGTTAGTAACACATTTGCCTATTACCTTTTGGATAGGTTGTCTTTGCTGCCATCCCTCCATATTTTGTGTATACTTCTTGGTGAAATATTGTATGGTGTACATACTGTATGGTTCAATAACTTTGGGCCTGTACTCCTAGAACTAAACTGCTAGTATAGAAAGGCTTAACTTGTTCTAGTCATCAGATGTAGGTGTACTGATACAGAGTTGGCAACTTGTCTCTTTCAGTCACTCAAGCTCCAACCTCAGCATGCATTGTATTGCTACGTTATCTGATCCTGTTAGTGTGATACAAAAGGTGGACATACATTATTCAAATTTATTTAGGCCAATTCCTTCTGAATTGTGCAAATTCAAACTGTGGTTTGCTTGAAAGATCAACTTTTGTCTAAGGAGACTTCTTTTAGCACCTGTACAGGTATCAAAATTACGGTAATTGGGACAAATCAATCCTCTTGCCCTTTGGTCAACTAGTTCAACTCACTATAGCCCCCACTCCTCCTCTCCAGCTTTTTAAATTTAAATATCTTGGGGTTGAGGGTATTTCCCTCTTCATTTCGGATAACCTGCAACTTTTGTTGCAAAATATTCCCAGAAATGTACCAAATGGTTTCTTACCAAAATGTTTTTTGGTTTTTTTTTACAGACAAACCCCAGTCATCATACTGATCTGATTTTGATCCTTTTTGTTAAAAGAGAGAAAGTCACCACATAATTTATTTGGGCAGGGAAAACTCCTCGGCTGGCAAAAGTAACTCTGTAGTTACTGGGCATTGGCGGTTTGCTGAACCCCATGACAATGCTGCAATTATACTAGAAGCTGAACTCCTGGACTCCTATTCAGAACTAAGCAACCTACCATTACAGGACCAAGATCCAACATATCAATTATTATCACTATGAAAACTATGCTGGCAGTCTTGCAACAGGCATCCTCGAGGTATTGCACATCTGATTAATTGTTTCCTCATGCTCCGTTGGGAGGAAACCAAACTTTCTTCCCTTATGCCACAGCCCTAGGCAAGCTATGGCATCAAACGTTTGTGTAACATTTTTTCTCACGGTAAGCTTTTTCCCTTTTCCACTTCGCTGATGTTATGTTTTTTGTTTTTTGCAACTCCATCATGTGATTGATGCACAATTAAATATTCAAAGAGTGCAGTGCTAAAAATCACTCAATAATGATACATCTATTAATGATAAATAATATACTAAATTAATATACATAAAAATGAATGTGATCCACTCCCACCACAATCAAAATATGAAAATACTACTAATATAAAAATGATAAGTGAAATAAATAAATAAATTTGTTTCAATGAAGAGCCAAGGGGAATAAAGAATATAAGAGGAGACAAGTGTGGGTTCCAAAAGTGTTCAGATCGCAAAAAGGACAGCACCGCACACCACCCTAATGCAACAGGGGCTTACCAGATTGGAATGTTTGTTGTTTTACAAGGTGATCATTTATAATCACTTTAATTAAACAAGCTGAAGTTAGAAGCCAATTGGCTACTATGCTCTGCTGCACCAGATTTTGCACTCTCTAGTTTTAGTAAATCAACCCCACGGCACTCTCTATTCTACCTTACTACATCACTAACACTTTGGCTGCCCAGTACCAACTCCTTCCTCCCCTAAGAAAGCAGGGGGAAGATTTCTCTGGCAAACAAGGTACCTCACTAAAGAAGACATAACTCCTGTTGGATGGAACTCATACACATAAAGTTACCTGTTCATTTAGACTGGAGAAAATGTAATTATTGCAAAATTTGCTATAATTAGCTGTTTAGCTGTTTGCTAAGAACTAGCCAGATTTCTCATTTTAATTTATAACAAAAAATAAAAAAAAATAAAAAAAAATATTTGATTGCTCTCTATTGTCAAAAACTCGAATTTTATGTACATTTTTTTTTTTACCAGTTTTAATAAATCAGAGTGGTTTTCATTGAGATAATTGTCAGGATTACAGCAAACCTATGCTTTGTATGAGCTTAGCAAGGTAACAATTTGGCTTGACAGTATACACCTGGAAGAACATATATTTACCTTACCTGCTCTCCCTTGCTGCCCCAGTCCACCACCACTTGTCTTGTTCTGCTGGATGTTGGAGAACACCTGACACTCCTCCAACATCCACAGTGAAGTGCTCAGTGCCTAAGCAACTAATCACTGTCATGGTAGGAATTGGGGGTTCATGCATTGCCCTTAGGAAGTTTTAATGTTTCCAAAGTAGAAATTTTAGGGTGCTGTAACAACAGATCATGATTGCACAGGAGTATGTGGAAAATACTTATAAATTTCTTCATGTGCATGTTGTCAAGAAAACTGGTTAATGTTCCAAGTCCATGAAAAGTACAGATTCGTTTTAAATAGTCAACTGTGTAGTGTCCTCACTGTATATCCTTATATAAAATTTATCAGAAAAGCAGATCAATACTTTTATTCTGTTTTATATTCATGTCAGTTTTGATTATCGCTGCTTATCCATTTTGTAAAGCACTAAACATCCACCCTAAACCAAAATATACATTTTGGATGGACATAGAAACTTGTAGTAAACATTTTAAGAAAATTAAAATACATTTGTGCATTTATACATTTTTACATTTTTGGTGACATTTGCCCCATGTGACATCATATCACAGTTTGATTTTTGTTATAGCCATTACGACTACAAGCACTCTATATAGAGGAGAGAAACGGCCCTACATAATATCTTCTTTTTCAGTTTGCATACCTATTGCAGGAAATATAAGGTCTTCTTCTGTATCTTTTGTTTTTTTTTTTTAATTGAAAAAAGAACAAGTGGTATAGGAACATACGGGATAACCCTATTGTAGCATGGATGATAAGCTCTAATGTGAGAGGGAACAAATCTAGAATCAATAGCAGGAGGTTGCATCTCTTGAGTCCCTAAGAGCTACAGGATGCTGGATGGTGTTTCGGACCACTAGACTTCACCTGTAATTGAAAATGTACTTCTAAGTGCTTGGCATTTAGAGAGCAGCTCCAGGAAATATAACTAGAAAGAACAAGAAAAGAAAACTGTGAACTATTTATTACAAATACCTTCATGCTTTCTAAGTTATGACTCTTGAAAAACTGCAGGGAAAGCATCTGTATGGTTAGCTCATTGTTTCCAGTCTATGTGATCTCTACTTCCAGGACATGCGATTTTATGACTGTAATTGCTCTACTATCTGCAGCAAACAATTCCCCTCATAAAAAAATAGAACGGACAGAAGGTAGCCAAGGGGCCAAACAGTTATATATGATAGACAGTATAGTAGGCGTGGTGGTATAGTAGGTATGGTACACTATGACTTGAAAATCAGTTTGCCATGAATATATTACGTCTTACTTTTATGTGAGCAGAATATTGGATTCCTTCCTAGCTTTCTTCACTTAATTACAATTTTTTTCATACATTGAATACTGTTATTGCACATGTTTTACTAAATATCCCAACTCAAATTTGTGACTTAAGGTTAATAAAGTGTTAAATATGGATTATTTTCATTCATCCTTCAGCACAATGCACATTTGAATTCCTCTATAAAGAATTCCCCTACACTAACTCCATTTAGGGAATGGATTTAGGGAATGGATGGTTTAAGGAATGTGTCTCAATTACTTGAGATGCAGGAAAAGCAAACAATTCTCCTCATTCTTTTATTGGCAAGTGTAAATCATGGCTGGGCTTCTGTTATAATTACAAACAACTTCAGAACTATTTTTGGTGTGTGAATCCATCAGACTCCAATTCACTGCACAACTGAATGGCCCACATTTACCATGATTTATTATCAGTGCCTTCAAACGTCACTGCAGTCATTATCCGCATTGACATCGGAGGACCAAATGTCATAACACCAGTGCATGTTATGTGACAAATCCCACGGAGTGTATTATAACTAAACTGGAAAAGATTTTCAGCTGATAATTTGTAACTATTTCCTATACTGATATAAAACAAACTTATTATTCATCATATATGTACAATTATTGCCCTTGAAGGAGCTCACAATCTAACATCCCTGCCACACAATACCTACTGTAGACCAAACTTAAAGTGGAACTTTATTTTCTCAATCAACATTAACTGTTTTTGATACGTTTTTGAACTTAAGTTGCTTCCTGGTTTCTGACCTGGGCCAAAATGATGTCATACATCCCAGGAGTCTTTGTGAACATTTTTGTTTTTCCAATCATCTAGAGGAGGGGAGGAAAGGCTTCTCAGCACATCCTCCTGCCTGCATGCCTGAGCTAAGGGCAGATTTACTTCCAGGAAGTAAATGCTATATATATATATATATATATATATATATATATACATAAATAATAGTGCGCTTCTGGTTACTATGCAAGACATGAAATACTGTATCAATATACAATCAAACAGCAAATTGAATGGTCCATAAGGTTCAATATGGAAATAAGTCCATGCGCCAATAGCAATAAAAGCATATGGAGGAATGAAGGTGTATCTAATTCTTCTCAAGATAATGATATATCCCACTGGGTGACAAACCACATGAATTGTTAGGTATTCCACCATACACACATGCCCGTCACCATAATCAAGCCTCTTACCAGATGGTTGTGATCCCCAAATACAGAGATCAAACACACATGAGAAATAATAGATCCCTACTGGTGTCTCTAAATGGGATCAGTATAGTCCACTGGGTTTCAAAATATGATATTTCCCAATACCAAACGCCACAACTTCGGATCCAACTCAGACAGCCTCCATAGAGGAATAGGAACATAGGCTGCACATAGCATGAATACTGCTAGTACACATCAATTGTTAAAAACACCACAAGGTACTCACATGATTTGCACAATAAAAATAATTCAAACCGCATGGAGCCTTGCTGACAGCCGGCATCAGCGAGTGTGAAAGAAGGCATGCGTTTGTGGCCCTGCCCAACTAGTTTTGTCTCAGGGGAACAGGAGCATTCCACTATATGCTTTCTTTATTGCTATTGCCACATGGACCTATTTCCATATCAAACCTTATGGACTATTAAATTCACTGATTGTATATTGATACATTTTCAGTATTTCATTTCTTGCATAGTACCCAGCACTATTATGTATGTATATATTAGTTTTCACATCACTTTTCGTATTCGGGTGATATATAGGTGCAGCTCTTTGACAACTCATTACACTTCAGCGCAGAAACACACTTTTGTTTTTTAAAAGAAAAGAAGTAAATGCTACATAAATCATCTGCCCTTACTTAAGATGGCCATGGCTAGAAATGCTAGAGGGATGTTTTTTAAAGTGATTTCTTAACAAAATATGCATGGAGACATGGATGGACGGGGGAGTTTGCCTTGAGTATTAAAAATGAATTAACACGTTTTTCAGTTTGTGGTGCTCAGATGCAGTTGAGTTCTGCTTTAACCGCTTGCCGACCAGCCGCTGTCATTATACTGCAGCAGGTCGGCACGATCCCGCAAGCCATGGTAGCTATACGCCAGCTCCTTAAAGCGGGATAGCAGGTGCGCAGGTGCCTGCTTCACTGCGGGGGTGCCGATACCCGTGGCCGCCGGTCGCGATGACCGCTGGCCACGAGCGATCGCGGGCACGAGAGCCAGAACAGGGACATGTGTGTGTATAAACACACAAATCCCTGTTCTGTTCTGTGAGTTCCTAATAGCTAGGAACCATGATCTGTCATTTCCTCTAGGTCAGTCCTCTCCCCCTACAATTGAAAACACACACAGGGAACACAGTTAACCCCTTGAGCGCCCCTTATCGTTAACTCCTTCCCTGGCAGTGACATTTTTACAGTAATCAGTGCATTTCAGTGCATTTTTATAGCACTGATCACTGTATAAATGCCAATGGTCCCAAAAAATGTGTCAAAAGTGTCCGATGTGTCCACCATAATGTCGCAGTCCTGATAAAAATCGCAGATCGCCGCCATTACTAGTAAAAAAATAATAATAATAAAAATGCCATAAATCTATCCCCTATTTTATGGACACTATAACTTTTGGGAAAACCAATCAATATACGCTTATTGCAATTTTTTTTACCAAAAATATGTAGAAGAATACATATCAGCCTAAACTGGGAAAAAATTAGCTTTTTTTTAAAAAAAATGGGGATATTTATTATAGCAAAAAGTACAAAATTTTGTGTTTTTTTTTCAAAATTGTTGCTCTTTTTTTGTTTATAGCGCAAAAAATAAAAAACCCAAAGATGATCAAATACCATCAAAAGAAAGCTCTATTTGTGGGAAAAAAAGGACGTCAATTTTGTTTGGGTGCAGTGTGGCACGACCGTGCAATTGTCAGTTAAAGCGACGCAGTGCCGAATTGCAAAAAATGGCCCGGTCATTCAGCAGCCAAATCTTCCGGGGCTGAAGTGGTAATAGAACCAAAATTTGAAATTAGGAGCTAAAGCTGCAAAGCAAGAACAGTGGGCACTTAGCAATTGTCTTGCCCACATGCTATACTTATTCTAGAAGTTATTCATGTAATTGATACATGCTAAGTAGGAAGAAATATGTGCAACCAGATTTGTTTCTATAGGCCCCTTTCACACGGTCGGACCTGACAGGCGGACCTGAACGGGCACTCCATGCTAGTCTATAGAGCGTCAAATGTCAGCTGGGACATGTCCGCTGACATCTGACCCAGACCAATCCGTTAAAAGCAGACGGATGCCCCTACGTTCGCATCCGTCGCTGGCGGATTGGATCGGGTGAGATCTGATGAAAACAGATATGCTGTCTGTTTTCGTCCGATCTCCCCATAGGCAGCAGCGGCGCTGGACAAGCCCCTCCCCACTCAGTGGACAGAGAGGGACCTGTCACCCGCCAGCTCAGCTCACCGGAGAGATCGACCGCTGAGCTGGTGGACTGAGGCGGACTCCGAGGCAGTGGATCCGCCTGGTGGGAATGATGCCTTACTTTCCAGGGAATAAAAAATAAATATAATCCACCACCACTGGCAACTTTTCACTTAAAAAAAAAAAAATTCTCACCTTTGTTAATAAATAGTCAACATAGGAACAATTATAGAATCATAGTACAGTTATGTGTTTCCTGCTCTATGTCCTATAGTGGCTTACAGTCCCAAATACAGGTAACAGAGATCAAACTGTACATTCCATTGCCAATCTGGGCCGATTGTGCTGTAATAATTTTCTTTAAGTAAAATCTACTTATACATCATTATAAATGCTTACCATGCACTTTTTATGCAGACAAATATTATCTTTAATTTGATTTATTTGACCACATAGCTGGAATCTCCCTATGTACATAATCAAACTGCAAGTTCCAGTCTTAACACAAATCAAGGGTTAGGCAGCACTCACCAGGTTTTTATAAGAGATACTCCCTCTTATTAAATCTGCATTAACAGGTTGTTAACACTGTCCTTAAAGTGAAAATGGACTTTGTACTAAATAAAAGGTATGCATTTATTATACCAACCTGGTGAGTGCTGGACCCTCATCTATCAGACCTAAGGAGACTTGAAAAGACACTGTGTTTCACATGATTTCAACAGGGAGATAGTACTGACAGATTCCTTTTCATGCTAAATTCCAGACAAACCATTAAAAAGGATCTTCACCCCAAAATAAAAGTTGCGCTCATCCTCTTCCTCCCACAAGCCACTGTTTTAATTGCAGTTTTTTTGGGGGAAAAGGGGGGGTAGGACCTTTTTGTGTCGTTACCTGCTCCCACTTCCTTTCTCGCTCCTCTCCCAGGCAAGGATGACAACTGAGTTGCTCCCCTCCAGCTGCCTCCTGGGATGAGGTCACACATCCCAGGAGGGTGCATGATCAGTCTAACTGCATTGCCTAATTTTGCACATACGCATTTCCAAATCCTGTGAGATTCCTGCGCGTTTCCTTGTGGTACAATGTTGCAGCTCACTCATTTAAATGGGCTGCAAATCAGACTGGAAGACAGAGCAGTGCACTAATTTTCAAAAATGTGCCGCATAGGAATGGCACTCGTAGCCCCAACATATCTATTTTAACTGTGTATGCAAAGAGGAACCTCACTCGGCTATGGTTGCAATTAAAAGTCAGCAGCTACAAACACCCTAGCTACTGACTTGTCAGTACTGCAGATCACAACCCCGTGGACTTGGAGCCAGTCACAGCCTAGCAGAGCTAGGCAGCTTCTCTGCACCCAGGGTGTGAGAGGACAGTGAAAGAGCAGGCACAGGCTAATTGTGGGATCTCTCTGCTGTCTCCTTCTTTCAGCATTTTCCATAGCGCACAAGTGCAGGCACTATATATGATTGGCTACAAGTACTGATCCTCCCTCCCTCAGTCTGGGTGATGCTGAACAGGGGGTTTCAGAAGGCTCAAATTAAGGCATCAAAACTGCTGCATCAAAAAGCGAAATTTTCCCTTTAGCGCACAATTTGGCTTACAGCCATGCAGGTGTGTACTCCCCCCAACATCACATATGATAAAAATGTTCTGAGAAGTGTGTATAAGATTTAATCAAGTGACAAACATGGCATAAAAATTACATTTTATGGTCAGTTAATTTAAGCAGGTGCAGAGTCAATCCATTGTGATGAAGATAGCTCAGGCTAAAACAAGCAAGGGCAAAAGAGAGCATTGCATAAGTTCCTCTTTAAAATTTGTGTCAGACTCCTTCTTTGTTGCCCATTATCCTTTAGTTATAACCCTTACACGAAAACAAAAATTTAAATTTTTTTTCTCAGATATGCACATCACTAAAATTCAGTCCTTGACTGGGGGCCCTGGGATGCCGTCTGGGTTCTTAAGGGATGCTTTGGGAAAATATCTAAAAATTGCCCCAAATTGCCACAGGTTTTTACAACCCTGGGCACGGTGCAGGTCAGCCACTGGCATCCTAACACCCAATCAAGTAATCGGTTGATAAAGAGAATGTAAAGAGAGGGCACACGTGTTTGGGCCCGCCTTCATGGGCTTGCAGCAGCCCCGCCCCTCTCCGATGGTGTTATAGGAATTTTTAATAGCTTTTTAATAAATAGGATACTGTCTCTTCAAATCCTGAGGAAAATTAATTATCCAATTAGAATTCATGGAATTTTCTAGGATTCCTGGGAGCCCTATAAATAGGGAAGAGCGCCCATTTATTTTGCAGTTGGTCAAGCCTGGCAAAAGAGCTACCCTCCCTCCCACCCTTGTCGCTGGTGCTTTATGTGGTTGGTCACCCTCCATTGCTAGGGGGGGTGTTTATTGTTCTTATAGTTCAACATAGCTTGAGTTCTAATAACTGTACTTATATAGATATTCAATATTTACTTTATTCATGGTTGAATAATAAATAGAAAATCATTATGGATTTTGAATGTTTAATTGCAAACCAATAAAGTGCTGCGGCTATTATTTGCCAAATTATGTATGTAGATGTTGCTGCGAAATGTGAAACTATTAGTTACATTTTTTACATTTTAGAATGGGGTGCCTTGAGAATGTGCATAATTTTAAAGGGTTCCTTGACAGAAAAAAAGGTTGAGAAACACTATTCTAAGTAACCATATCAATAAGCATTCATTTTTCAAAAACATTCCATTTATTTATAATTTTATATGTATACATGGGTAGTAATATGTGCTCCTTACATTTGCACATTCTGTCTAAATTAAAGGAAGCCGTGTTTATTTTTACACTGTTACCTTAAAGTGGAACTATAGCATGGCCAAGGGTAAGTAGCTGTTGGCATAAAGTGTTAGCATGCTCAACATACTTGTACAATATGGCAGACTCATAAGAAACTCACCCAAGCTCTACTGTGGTGTTAGGAGATATATGAGCTGAGTGTCGGTGCTCAGGCTGTTACGTCCAGTACATGTCCATAAGGTCAAAATGGTATGCTATGAGTAAGGCTTTGGCTTTTAAAGAGAAGCATTCGTCTTGCCGGCTTTTTGACCTTATGAATATGACAGACTTGCCTCTGGATTGCCCCTCTCTAGCAATGCTGTCATGCTCTCCTTTGTTCTCTCTCACTTATCCATCTGATACCACTACAGCCATTCTCTTCTCCATGTTTTCCAGCTTGGGCATTATTCATGTTCATTATTACACTGTCCCAGCCCCCCAGCTCCATTCAGGATTGGGCCAGTAGCATACAATGCAATGCACATGCAGAAAAGACAATGTACACTAGAAAAACAATTGCTAAGAGAAAGGGCTAGTTTACACTTGCTTCAAAACATGGCTTTGGACACGCTTTGTTAAAGCTCTCTGAACGCCAGTCAATGCTCCTGTCACTAAATAAAATGTTTAGCTTATAGTCCTGTTTCACCTGCTTTTGCTTGGTGCTTCGATGAGGCTTGGGTGGAGCTTTGGAGGAGCTTCGGTGGGGCTTCAGTGGGGCTTTAGTGGGGCTTCAGTGAGGCTTCCTCGAGCTTCGATGAGGCTTCGGTGGGGCTTCAGTGGTGCTTCAAGAGAGCTTTGCCATAGACTTCTATGGAGGCTTTGAAGATGCTTTGCAGCACCACTGAAGCTATATGGGGTATAATTTTTGAAGCAAAGCCAAAGCAAAGCAAAAGCAGGTGCAAACAGGACTGTAAGATAAGCATTTTATTTAGTGGCAGGGGCTTTGACTAGCGTTCAGAGAGCTTTAACAAAGCCTGTCCGAAGCCTTGTTGAAGACGAAGCAAGTGTAAATGAGCCCAAAGATGAAATAGTCTTTTGGCATATGAGGCACAAAAAAGTCTCTTGTGCCGAAGAAGCTCTACCTCCTAGTCCCTTATTTGAGAGCTCAGGCCTGCTCTTTGTTCGGCTCAGCATTGACCAATAATTATGATGGGTGGCTTCACTGGCCACTTCATTAATGAGAAGCAGGATGAGGGTAACATAATACAGTTGGATTTAGGGCTCTCAAACACTCTACAAGATAAGTGACCACTCTTGAAAGCACTACTAGGTACATGCTGTACATGTCTGGTGACAAACTGAACACAGGCCCACTTCAGGCCTTAACAGTCTTCCCCTGTATGGAATAACTGTTTGTTAAGATGAAAAGAGAACTGCAAAAATAGCAATTTTTGCTTTTAAAAAAGTATGTTAGAACATTTTATAACTTGCATTAAACCGAGAGACGAATAAGAGATTTTTTTAATGTAACAATTCATTCTTTCATGCACAGGTAAACATTTCACATTACTCTTTCCTCCCCACATAAATGGAATGCAACTATGGCTTTGTACATAACACAAATTCCTCTAGCGGTAGGACAATAAAAAAAAATCAAATTAACTATAGCCATAAATTGCAACACAATAATGGTTGACAAACAGGCCATGCAGTGTACACGTAGTCATTGTAAGTGTTTGTGTATTTTTTCACCATTACCTGTGTTTGAACAAGGCCAAAAGGTTATACCATCTGGGGCTTATTATGAGCATTACTAAAGGTTATTTAAAGGTCATGATCTTCTCATGCTCATAGTATTTGTGCTGTATACCAGGGTTTTGTCTTTCCACAACATTTTAATTAAACTCAATTGCTGTGACCACTATCATACCTATCATACCTCTTAATTTATTGAGATGAGAACGAAGGATACCATTTAGCACACAGTATGTTGATAAAAGACCCCCTTTTACACAGACCTTGGAGAATTGATATGCAAAAAATGATTGGTTTTAACCATTTTATTTTACCACTACCTTTCCCGTATGCTTGCTTTTTAAAATATTAAACCTAATAAGGTTTGTTATTTTAAAATTTTATACTACAGTAAGGTTTACCATAGTATAAAATGTATTGTTACAAAGTTATAAAGGTCTATACATCAGTTGAAAAACTGAGACTTTTTAGATTTGGTTCAAAGGAAGGACAGTCCCTTCAAATGGGAACTCTTTGAAACAATACACTTTTCTAACCTTGCTAACACAGCAATTAAAAAAAAAGTATTCAAAGCAGAGTTCCAGACATTTTTCAGTTTATTAAAGTGGTTACATAGTTAGTTAGTAATAAAGACACCAGTCCAACCTGAGTGAGTGTCTACAATTGTCCCTATCCCTGCACATTGTGTCTCATTAAGATGCTCATCTAATATATCATTATGTATTTAAGGTACCCATATAGCGCTGTCAATTTATGCAATGCTCCACACATACGTCGTACACTCACATCGGTCCCTACCCTCAAGGAGCCCACAATCCAAGGTCCCCAACTCACATTACTATACTAGGGCCAATTTTTTGGACAGAAGCCAATTAACCTACCAGCATGTCTTTGGAGTGTGGGAGGAAACCCACGCAGGCACAGGGAGAACATGCAAACTCCAGGCAAGTAGTGTCGTGGTTGGAATTCGAACCAGCGACCCTTTTTACTGCTAGGCGAGAGTGCTACCCACTACACCACTGTGCCACTGGTTGTAAACCCACTTTGAAAAAAAAACTAACACCTGCAAGATAATGGCATAATGAGCTAGTATGCATAACAAACTAGCTCATTATGTAATACTCACCTGGGATCGAAGCCCTTGCTGCAGTGCCCATACACACAACCGGCCGGAGACATCACTCTTGGGTGTTACTTCCTTGGCCAGAGCCGCAATGACGTCACTCCCGCACATGCCCGTAGGAGCTGCCAGTAATGGCACTTTCACTGTAGCAACGGCACATATGTGCCATTGCTTCAATTTCCTTCAGTGCACATGTGCCAATGATGTTGGCACATGCAAATACAGGGGATATTTTCTAAACTGTGCAGGTTTAGGAGATATCCTGGGTAGCTACAGGTAAGCCTTATTATAGGCTTACTTGTAGTAAAAAGTGGCCTGTAAGGGTTTACAACCACTTCAGCAGTTACAAAAAGTGTAGCTGCTGACTTTTAATAAACACACACTCACCTGTCCCACGGTCCAGCAATGCAGGCGCCCCAAGCCTCGTTTCTCTCCCTCATCTCTCCTCTGCGCCAGCATCACTAATGTGGGCACTTGGCTGTGACAGCTTGTGGATTCACAGCCCGGTGCGCTCTGTGCATGTGCCAGTCGTCCTGAATGGCTGAGCAATCTTCTGGGCCTGTGACGTGTACCAGAAGATTGCAGGGAGGGAGGGTGAGAGGAGGAGTCACCTAGGTGGCACGGGCAGAAGTGGGAGCTGGGTACCTGTCAAAACTAGGTACCCACTGCCCCCCCAAAAATGACATGCCAAATGTGGCATATCAAGGTGTTAGGACTCCTTAAAGCAGAAGTTACACTTTTGGGTGAAACTCTCCTTTAAGGCTAGTTTTGGTGGGTTGCAACAAGTCAAAAGCCTTTGAAGTTAAATTGTTAAATTAAAAAAAAAGAGTAGAGAATGCTCACTTAGCTTAGTGAAAAAGATGAAGCTATATGCAGTTTTAATATTCAAGGGGAAAGTGTATGTAAACTCCTAAATGTATTTTTCAGTATTTTTGACATTTTACCTCATGGTATACAAATTTCTTGAGTAAATCTTTTTATTTGAATTTCTTGCAAAGTTTCCTATCTTGGGATCCTGTCAGTTCCTAATATTTCAGGCTGAGAGCACTAAGCCACTGCCTTTCATTTAGCAGTGTTGTCGGTCTGGACTGCAGACCTGATAAGCAACCCCACAGTTGACTGCAGACGCACATAGCAAGCCGATTGTTACTACTTAAAAGAGAGCAGCTTAGCGCTGTCTGCCTGAAGCAGGAAACGCTGTTACTGGCACGATTTTTAGGCATGAAACTTCGCAACAGATTTGCAAAAAATAAAAAAAAAATGCCTTCACACCTAAGCACTTAAAAAATAAATAAATAAATAAATAAAATAAATTTATATATATATATATATATATATATATATATATATATATATATATATATATATATATATATATATATATATATATATATATATATACATATACACCGTATTTTTCCGTGTATAAGACGCTACTTTTTCCTAAAAATTTTGACTGAAAATCGAGCAGCACAGATGCATCAGGGAGCGGAGAGCAGAGCAGAGAGTTTTTACAAGATGTCACAGAGTAGTAAAAGTAAGAGATTGTCTTATTCTGCAAAATTCAAACTCAGTGTAGTTAGCTATGCAAAAGAGCATGGGAATAGAGCTGCAGAGAGACAGTTTGGACCTCCCCCCACTGAGAGTATGATCAGACAGTGGAGAAAACAGGAAAGCAACTCCTTAAGATGCCAAAAAAGAAGGCCTTAAGGTGAAAACCAGCAAAATGGCCAAATTTGGAGCAGAGGCTTAAAACTTGGATTTTAGAGCAGCGCCAGAGTGGCTTATGTGTGTCAACCAAACTTATTCAATGTCAGGCAAGAATGTTTGCAAGTGAAATAAACATTGTTGATTTTACAGGAAAGGCAAAATGGTGCTTCAATTTCATGAGGAGAGAAGGGTTGGCCATGAGAACACGAACAAAGTTAGCTCAGAAAATGCCACCAGTTTATGAGGATAAAATCCAACAGTTTCACTCCTATGTCATACAACTTAGGAAAAAATATGATTTTGAACCAAGTCAGATTGCAAACATCAATGAGATTCCTCTCAATTTTGATGTACCTTCCAACAGAACTGTTGATGTGAAAGGAATCAAAACAGTGGCAATTAAAACAAGTGGCCATGAAAAGACACACTATACTGCTGTGCTTTCATGCTGTGCAGATGGTACTAAACTGCCTCCTATGCTTATTTTCAAGAGAAAAACCTATCCTAAAGAGACCATACCACCTGGCATTATTGTGCAAGTTCAAGAGAAGGGATGGATGAATGAAGACATTATGGCAATTTGGTTTGCAAAGGTTTGGTCCAGAAGACCTGGAGGGCTCTTAAAGAAGCCAGCTCTGCTTGTTTTTGATCAATTCCGAGCACATTTAAGAGAAAAGACTAAAAGGGTTGCATCAGATTTGCGAACACACCTAGCAGTTATTCCTGGTGGACTTACAGGTCAGCTACAGCCACTAGATGTTTCAATCAACAAGCCTTTTAAAGTCCTGATGAGAGAAGAATGGAGTAGATGGATGCAAAAAGCAGGTGATAACTTGACACCGGCAGGAAGAGTGAAAAAAACAACCATTACTGAGGTCTGCAATTGGGTCCTTAACTTATGGTATGGCGTCAAACAAGAGGTGATTGTGAAGTCCTTCAAGAAATGTGGAATCAGCAATGAAATGGACGGAACTGAGGATGATCTCACATATATAGACAGTGACTCAGAAGACAGCGGTGATGCACAAGAAGCTGAAGAAATTCTGTCTGGCACTAGTGATGAAGAAGAGAACATTGATGCAACAGAGGCTGAATAAAGTGATATTAAAGTGATATTCTGCATAATATACTGGTATGTAAACTTTACCTGCGGTAATTACTAAATAAAACTGTGTTCTGTTTTACCTGTTTAAAATATTGATTTCTTAATTTTGGGTTAGAAAAGTGGGGGGCGTCTTATACATGGGGGCGTCTTATACACGGAAAAATATGGTATATATATATATATATATATATATATATACGTGAGGGGTGTACTCACTTTTGTGAGATACTGTATATATATATATATATATATATATATATATATATATATATATATATATACACAGTATCTCACAAAAGTGAGTACACCCCTCACATTTTTGTAAATATTTTATTATATAATAATATCATGTGACAACACTGAGGAAATAACACTTTGCTACAATGTAAAGTAGAGAGTGTAAAGCTTGTATAACAGTGAAAATGTATTTCCCCTGAAAAGAACTCAACACACAGCCATTAATGTCTAAACTGATGGCAACAAAAGCAGGGGCGGATCCAGGGGGGGGGCAAGGGGGCAATTGCCCCCTCCGAGAAATGCGGGTGAGTCAGAGAGCCGGCGGGCGGCTCCGTAAGTGAGAGAGCCGCCGGGCGGCTCCATAGGTGACAGAGCTGGTGGGCGGCTCCGTAAGTGAGAGAGCCGCAGGGTGGCTCCATAGGTGACAGAGCCGGTGAGCGGCTCCGTAAGTGAGAGACCCGCCGGGCGGCTCCATAGGTGAGAGGGCCGGCTCAGTTGGTGAGATGTGCCGGCGCCGCTCGATGTGTTTGTTGGCTGCTGGCCAATCAGGGAGCCGGCGGGCGGGGGAGCAGAGAGCTGACATCATCTCTCACCATCCGGCGCCCGCCCTGCATCCCTGCAGTTCCCCCCCCACCATGCAGGCAGCTGCGGCAGTAGAGAGATTACATCATTTCTCTGCTGCCTGTCTCTGGGACACAAGAGACCACCTTAGCAGGTGGCAAGTGACAATCTTCATCTGGTGACAGGCGACCTGGCAAGTGACAATCCGCAACATGTGGCAGGCGACGTGGCAAGTGACAATCTTCATCTGGTGACAGGCGACGTGGCAAGTGACAATCTGCAACATGTGGCAGGCGACGTGGCAAGAGACAATCTGCATCTGGTGACAGGCGACGTGGCAAGTGACAATCCGCAACATGTGGCAGGCGACGTGGCAAGAGACAATCTGCATCTGGTGACAAGCGACGTGGCAAGTGACAATCCGCAACATGCGGCAGGCAACGTGGCAAGTGACAATCTGCATCTGGTGACAAGCGACGTGGCAAGTGACAATCCGCAACATGCGGCAGGCGACGTGGCAAGTGACAATCTGCATCTGGTGACAAGCGACGTGGCAAGTGACAATCCGCAACATGCGGCAGGCGACGTGGCAAGTGACAATCTGCATCTGGTGACAAGCGACGTGGCAAGTGGCAATCCGCAACATGTGGCAGGCGACGTGGCAAGTGACAATCTGCATCTGGTGACAGGTGACGTGACACACTCGGGGCTCCCATGATTCTGCATTATGGTGAGTTAAACTATTTAATTTTTTATAACAATTTAATAATAGTAATAATGCGCTTCAATCATCCTGACACCATAACAACCATGGTGCCGTGATGATTGAAGCGCCAACACCAGCCATTTCCCCGATAGATGTACCCCAAAAAAATATATTTTCTGGCAGTGCCCCCCCCGAGACTGGACTCTGGACCCTGAACAAAAGTGAGTGCACCTCTAAGTGAATACGTCCAAATTGGACCCAATTGGCTATTTTCCCTCCCTGGTGTCATGTGACTCGTTAGTTTTATAAGGTCTCACATGTGAATGGGAAGCAGGTGTGTTAAATTTGGTGTTGTCGCTCTCACTCTCTTATACTGGTCACTGGAAGTTCAACATGGCACCTCATGGCAAAGAACTCTCTGAGGACCTGAAAAAAGAATTGTTGCTCTACACAAAGATGACCTAAGCTATACAGTTTGCTGAAGATAAGCAGACTAAGAACATGGATTACTGGAACCATGTCCTGTGGCCTGAGGAGACCAAGATAAACTTATTTGGTTCAGATGATGTCAAGCGTGTGTGGCGGCTACCAGGTGTGGAGTACAAGGACAAGTGTGTCTTGACTACAGTCAAGCATGGTGGTGGGAGTGTCATGGTCTGGGGCTGTATGAGTGCTTCCGTCACTGGGGAGCTACAGTTCATTGAAGGAACCATGAATGCCAACATGTATTGTGACATACTGGAGCAGAGCATGATCCCCTGGTATCCACCACTAGTTGGTACTTCATCTGTCCAGAACAGTGGGCAAAGCCATACATCCTACCTTTATGCTTTTGTGCCAGCAACACATCCACAGTTGGTGTTTATAGCAAGGACAAACTACAGGTTCCAGTATTGGATAGGGCTTGGGAGAGTAACAATAGTGTAATCAGACAGGTCATGTTGAGGTGGACCCATTTGCAAGGCCTTAGTTCTGTGGATATGGGGTGTATGTTTTGATTATTTCAAGAGATTCTGGGGTCTCCAAAGGTTGATCGAGGTGGCAGAAGAGAAGACGGTTCTTAAATCATTTTAGATGCTTTCTGACTTTTTCAGCAGACAAACCAAGCTGGGACACATGAAGACAGCAACTTGGAAAAGTAGTTGTGCTTTGATATGATTTAGGTTTTAGGGTGCATTTCAAAGTGGAACTACATTTCTAGCACTTAATTGGCCCATATGTTGGCTATTTTCCCTCAGATATCAGGCTTAAGCTGAAATAAAGAAGCTCTTTCATTTACCTCTTCTTAGAAATCTCTTGGCATACATTTCAGGATGACCTCATTTATAGCCAGGTCACAGGTTCTGCAAATAAATTAAATCAGTGTACAGTCATTTCTGCAGTCTGGAATTCCAGGCAGTACAGTACTCCCTGCTCTGTATGACCATTGTGGCTAATGGCAATGTCATAGGCTGTGAGAAAACATGTAATCCTGAGCCATGTATGTAAATGAATCTCTTAAAACATATGTGAATGACGAAAAACCTCTTTGATGTTAACTGCATTAAGCAGATTTTCTCATTCGCTTTGTGTAAAGTGATGATTTAAGGAAATCATGTTTCTGCACAAATTAATTTTTTTTTTCGACAACTAACAAGCAAGCTGTCATCATCTTTTCCCATAAGGAAAATGCAGGGGCTAATTGCCAACTCATAAACCAATTTAGTGCTCAAAATCCTTAGTTACATCGAATCTGTCTGAAAAACATTCTCTAAAACATATTCTAAAAACAGCTTTCAAAGTGTTATTTAAATGAAGAAAAAAAAAATGTATAATATAGGTATATAGGAAATCACACTTAGGGCATAATACCTCAAACTCGGAGTCTAAAGAGCACCTGTCATGAGGCTTTTCCAACAATAACTTTTAAAATGCAATCAGTAAAGTGCCTAGGGTCTTGTTTGTTTGGTGTACTGGAGAAATGACTGCCATCTAATCACACAGTTTATACATTGAATATGAAGCAGTTGCTGTGCAGTAAATAATTGCAACATAAAAAAGAAAGCTCTAAATATATATATATATATATATATATATATATATATATATATATATATATATATTGAAGTGCTTCCTCCCGGAGGAGCGGCTAAATATTTGTTATATCCGTAATTCACATTTACCACTCAACCCTCGCAGCCCATAGATTTAAATGTCACAGTCCTTAATGCTTTTTCTTAATGCTTTATTCATCAACATAATCTGGGATGGGAGAAGGACTTTCTTTGAGATGCTCTTTGGTTGATTTCTAATCTTTTCCTTTGTTTCACTTGCAAAGACTCAAAACATTGCGGGTGACAATGATTCAAAACTGGATGATTACTTTATCAGATAAGATGGAAGTGGATTTTTGATAGAGAATAAAGGATAAAGAGTCACTCTGAATAACCTCTTTATCTGCAGAACTTATAAGAACAGTCTGTATCTCTATATATGTGCTCACAGCTTCACTGCTACCTTTTTACCACCACTTCCCATCTGCATGGTACTTCCAAACTGAGTTAAAAAAGAGTCACTCTGAATGACCTTTCCCGCTTGACTGATTGGAATCCCAGGGCAATGCTGAACCCAAAGTCACAGGCCACAACCACCTGTCTTGCTGACTTGCGTACCAACATCCCTCAGCCTCTGGACAGTACCCCTCCCTGGGGCTTTTCAATAGCCTGTGTGTCGCTCCTAAGCGATCGATCACCCAGTTTCCTTCCGCTTGTCTCTACTTCTCCCGCAATGATTCTTAGTTCCTCTTCTCCTTTGTGGCCCCGCAGGGGCGGCCAACGACATCAGCGACTACATGCTGTAAGATTTTGTCTGTTCCTCCATGAGGACCAGTTCTTCACCCTTCTTACAAAGGTGAAGCTCCATTGGCTCCCCGGAGGGGAAAAACCTCCACCTTCCCCTCCGGGAACCAGGCTGGCTCTCTCTCTCCTCAGAGCTGGACTGGACTCGAACTCCCCCCGGACACCATGTGACCCCGCTTTTATATGAGAGTCCCGGGTATTACCAAGCAAATCAATGATTGGTCCAGACTATCACATAAACTACCTGCCACACAAATGGAAATTGATAACAACAGGCCTGCTGTAATAGCACAGGCCTGTCTAAATTTACCTGGCAAAGAAAGCTAGCAAAAAAAGTAGGTGCCTGCTACATACTGTATATATATATAAATACACTATATTAGCAAAAATATTGGGACGCCTGCCTTTACACGCACATGAACTTTAATTGCATCCCAGGCACTGATGTGGACGAGAAGGCCTGGCTCACAGCCTCCGCTCTAATTCACCCCAAAGGGGTTCTATTCGGTTGAGGTCGGAACTCTGTTCAGGCCAATTAAGTTCCTCCACCCCAACCTCACTCATCCATGTCTTTATGGACCTTGCTTTGTGCACTGGTCCAAATCATTTGGCAGAGGAGGGATTATGGTGTGGGGTTGTTTTCAGGGGTTGGGCTTGGCCCCTTAGTTTCGGTGAAGGGAACTCTTAAGGCGTCAGCACACCAAGACATTTTGGACAATTTCATGCTCCCAACTTTGTGTGAACAGTTTGGGGATGGCCCCTGCCTATTCTAACATGGCTGCGCACCAGGGACTTGCGGTGAGGTCAGTGGCAGGTGAGGTACTGGCTAGTATCAGAGCCATATGCAAAAAGGTTACATACACCACGAACGTTAGAGCGAGAGCAATAATTCTAGCACTAGACCTCCTCTGTGACTCTAAACATGTTTAAAGCGTCTCCCATGGAGATTTTTAAGTAGCGAAGTTTGCCGCCATTCCATGAGTGTGTGCAATTTTAAAACATGGCGTGTTAGGTATCTATTTACTTGGCGTAACATCAACTTTCACATTATACAAAAAAATCAGGCTAACTTTAGTGTTTTTTTTTTTTTATATTCATGAAACATGAGTTTTTTTTTCCAAAAAAAGCCCCGTATCTCCAGAACTATAGGTTCTGCAGGTGCACCACATTTTGACCAGTGGTGGGGTAGGACTTCAGCCCCAGGTCACAGAGCTACAACCCTTGAAGCTCGATACATTTTTGTTTTGTTTTTTTGTTTTTTGGTATTTTTTGTTTTTTTTAATGTTCATGGCAGGTGAGGCTCTGCCTCACCTGCCTTCTCTGACTGCACGTCCCTGCTGCACACCAGTGCACAAAGCAAGGTCCATAAAGACATGGATAAGCAAGTTTTGGGTGGAGAAACTTGACTGGACTGCACAGACTCCTGACCTCAACCCGATAGAACACCTTTGGGATGAATGAGAGCGGAGACTGCGAGCCAGGCCTTCTCATCCACATCAGTGCCTGACCTCACATATGTGCTTCTGGAAGAATGGTCAAACATTCCCATAGACACACTCCTAAACTTGGTGGACAGCCTTCCCAGAAGAGTTGAAGCTGTTATAGCTGCAAAGGGTGGGCCAACTCAATAGTGAACCCTACGGGCTAAGACTGGGATGCCATTAAAGTTAATGTGCGTGTGAAGGCAGTCGTCCCAAAACTATTGGTAATATAGTGTATGTTAATAATTGTTTATACTGTTTGCTACTATATAAAATTAGGTATCCAAATACCCCATAATCTATCTAGGGCTTTTTGGCCAATCAAAATCCATGCTAAAGAGAACACATAAAAACAATAGTGACATATTTCCTTTGCTTTGCACCTATAGATTGCAGCTATGTGCAGTAAAACACAGGATTTATCACGAGTTATATAAAAATGTACTGTACTTTGTAGTGCCAATAATTTAGAATGTTATCCCAATGCAAAAGCATAGTAGCCTGCAATACACCAGTCTTGCAGCACACCATAAAGCAAATCCTGTGTATATTGGTGCGCTTTGGTACGACTTTTAATACATTAATACAGTGCAACATAATGGTATCGTGGGTAGGGCATCAAATCAATTTACAGCCATTTTATGAAATTTCCTACTCTAGGTAGTCTCCTTCTTATGATATGAGGAGCTATAACATTCAAATGAGCTGCTATGGCTATAGTTACTTGAATGAAGGTCAGTGATTTGTAGTATTTGTATGGGCTGCTTTGGCTATGCTGACTCCTAGTGAAAAACAAAGGCAATTTGTATTTTGCACAAAGCAGTTAAACCTGAAGTTTCTAGGCAATCCAAAATTCACAAATGTTTCATAATTTGTCAGTACTGAATCACACATTCCCCAAGTCCTTAAATCCAAATGTTGAACCAGCGCATGCATATTTTACGAGTATCTCTGGACCACTCTGTTCTTCTGCATTTTATAAAACATTGTTAAAGTATATGTAAAACCTCACCTTGTAAAATAACCCATTGAGTTTAAAGTAGAAAGGAAAGGCAAAACATTTACGTATCTACAGTATCTCACAAAAGTGAGTACGCCCCTCACATTTTTGTAAATATTTTATTATATCTTTTCATGTGACAACACTAAGAGCCCATTCACACAGGGGCAACTTTGGATCCGACTTCAAGTCGTCCCAAGTGGCCCCTAGTCGCCTGAAGTCGAGCTACATGAAAAAAATCAATGTAAGTGAATGGATCCGTCTTAATGCACACTACTGCATTCGCTCCGACTTCAGAAAAGGTTCCCGTACTACTTCAATCCGACTAGAAGGCGACTTGTACCCATTGATTTCAATGGAAGTTGCCTCCAAGTCTGATCACTGTTCATACTGAGGCAACTTTACAGGGAGCAGAAAGAAAACAGAAAGTAATTTACTCCACTAAACAGCCAGCCCCCTCATTCTCACACACAGCTGATAAGATCTGATTGGCCACTTGTAAAGTTCCCTGTCCTGGAGGCAACTTCAAGTTGTGTTGTAGGTTGCTCCAAGTCATGCTGTGATTCATACTCAAGTCGTGTCCAAGTTGCCTCACAAAGTCACGCTGGAAGACGTGTTGCCCCTGTGTGAATGGGCTCTGAAGAAATGACACTTTGCTACAATGTAAAGTAGTGCGTGTACAGCTTGTATAACAGTGTAAATTTGCTGTCCCCTCAAAATAACTCAACACACAGCCATTGATGTCTAAACCGCTGGCAACAAAAGTGAGTACACCCCTAACTGAAAATGTCCACATTGGGCCCAAACTGTCAATATTTTTTGTGGCCACCATTATTTTACAGCACTGCCTTAACCATCATGGGTATGGAGTTCACTAGAGCTTCATAGGTTGCCACTGGAGTCCTCTTCCACTCCTCCATGGCAACATCCATCATGGAGCTTGTGAATGTTGCGCTCCTCCACCTACCGTTTGAGGATGCCCCACAGATGCTCAATAGGGTTTAGGTCTGGAGACATACTTGGCCAGTCCACCACCTTTACCCGTAGCTTCTTTAGCAAGGCAGTGGTCGTCTTGGAGGTGTGTTTGGGGTTGTTATCATGTTGAAATACTATCATGCTCTGCTCCAGTATATCACAATACATGTTGGCATTCATGGTTCCCTCAATGAACTGTAGCTCCCCAGCACTCATGTAGCCCCAGACCATGACACTCCCACCACCATGCTTGACTGTAGGCAAGACAAACTTGTCTTTGTACTACTCACCTGTTTGCCGCCACACACGCTTGACACCATCTGAACCAAATAAGTTTATCTTGGTCTCCTCAGACCGCAGGACATGGTTCCGGTAATCCACGTCCTTAGTCTGCTTGTCTTCAGCAAACTGATTGTGGGCTTTCTTGCGCATCATATTTAGAAGAGGCTTCCTTCTGGGACGACAGCCATGCAGACCAATTTGATGCAGTGTGCGGCGTATGGTCTGAGCACTGACAGGCTGACCCCCCACCCCTTCAACCTTTTCAGCAATGCTGGCAGTACTCATATGTCTATTTCCCAAAGACAACCTCTGGCTATGACGCTGAGCACGTGCACTCAACTTCTTTGGTCAACCATGGCAAGGCCTGTTCTGAGTGGAACCTGTCCTGTTAAATCGCTGTATGGTCTTGGCCAAAATGCTGCAGCTCAGTTTCAGTGTCCTGGCAATCTTTATCTAGAGCAACAATTTCAGATCCTCCTTCTTTACAATGAGGTGCCATGTTGAACTTCCAGTGACCAGTATGAGAGAGTGAGAGCGATAACACCAAATTTAACACACCTGCTCCCCATTCACATCTGAGACCAAGTAACACTAACGAGTCACATGACACCGGAGAGGGAAAATGGCTAATTGGTCCCAATTTTCATTTTTCATTTAGGGATGTACTCACTTTTGTTGCCAGTGGTTTAGACATTAATGGCTGTGTGTTGAGTTATTTTGAGGGGACAGCAAATGTACACTGTTATACAAGCTGTACACTTACTACTACTAATTGCAAAGTGCAAATTCTTTACTGTTGTCACATGAAAAGATAAAATATTTACACAAATGAGAGAAGTGTATTCACTTTTGTGAGATACTGTATGTATGTATCTATGTATCTATCTATGTATCTATCTATCTATCTATCTATCTATCTATCTATCTATCTATCTATCTATCTATCTATCTATCTATCTATCTATCTATCTATCTATCTATCTATCTATCTATATATTAATGAAAAAAACACTATAAATATCTTTTTTCCAATTTTTTATAAGTGATTACATAATCTCTGTTCTCAGCTGCATGAGAAGCTCAGGAAGCTGGAGGAGCAGAAAAAGCAGTGCACTGGTCTTCCCAGCGAATAGCTGTGCAAAGGGGGGGATGCATGTCAGCACAAGTCTGATCATTGGAGCAGTGGTGGCTGGTGAAGTTTTAGGATGGGGGGCACCAGACCCGCCCCTCCTTTTTGACCCCTCCCACTTACAGAAAAATCTGTAAGGTGAGCTTACACAGGTCCAGCTCCCATTTGTGCCTACTAGTGCCTTCTCATCTGTGCCGACCAGTGCAGTCTCATCTGTGACCAACAGTGCCGTCTCATCTGTGACCACCAGTGCCATCTCATATACAGCTATATATATCCCACCTTCCTTCCTGTATATAGAGATTTTCCTTCATCATCACTGACTGCAGATATACATCATTTGTCCTGTATACAGCTATATATACAGTAACAGGACAAATGATGTATATCTAGAGTCAATGATGATGGAGCAAGGTCTCTATATACAGGAAGGAAGAATGTGTGGGTATATAGCTGTATACACTACTACACAGATAATACACACACATTGTGAGTACATCTGTCCTGGATAGTGTATAGCTATATACACCTACCTTCTTCCTTCCTGTACACAGGACAGATGTACTCACAATGTGTGTATATAGTGTATACAGCTAGCTATATATACACATGACATCCAGGCACACAGGGGTCTCTTAATATGAGTGCAGTCCCCCTAATCCACATGACAGGGGCTCCCCCATTGTGAGTACACTTTTCCTGCTCAGGACACACAGGGCCCCCCTCATTAAATGAAGTAAAGCCCCCACACACACATACATACAGGGTCTGCTACCCCCCATGTTTCATCACACATGCTGCATTGCTTCACCCGTTCTGCATCCATGTTCACCATTGATGGTAAACAGGGATCAGTGTACACAACTGTGACAAAAGGGGCCACTGGCTCTTTGTCACAGTTCCCCCATAAATGTTTACTGTACAAAATAAGATCCATTGGCATGGACCATAGGGAGAGTACATGGATTGAAAACTGGCTACAAGGGCGAGTTCAGAGGGTGGTGATAAATGGGGAGTACTCGGAATGGTCAGGGGTGGGTAGTGGGGTCCCCCAAGGTTCTGTGTTGGGACCAATCCTATTTAATTTGTTCATAAACGACCTGGAGGATGGGGTAAACAGTTCAATCTCTGTTGTTGCAGACAATACTAAGTTAAGCAGGGCAATAACTTCTCCGCAGGATGTGGAAACCTTGCAAAAAGATTTGAACAAATTAATGGGGTGGGCGACTACATGGCAAATGAGGTTTAATGAAGAAAAATGTAAAATAATGCATTTGGGTGGCAAAAATATGAATGCAATCTATACACTGGGGGGAGAACCTCTAGGGAATCTAGGATGGAAAAGGACCTGGGGGTCCTAGTAGATGATAGGCTCAGCAATGGCATGCAATGCCAAGCTGCTGCTAACAAAGCAAACAGAATATTGGCATGCATTAAAAAGGGGATCAACTCCAGAGATAAAACAGTAATTCTCCCACTCTACAAGACTCTGGTCCGGCCGCACCTAGAGTATGCTGTCCAGTTCTGGGCACCAGTCCTCAGGAAGGATGTACTGGAAATGGAGCGAGTATAAAGAAGGGCAACAAAGCTAATAAAAGGTCTGGAGGATCTTAGTTATGAGGAAAGGTTGCGAGCATTGAACTTATTCTCTCTGGAGAAGAGAGGCTTGAGAGGGGATATGATTTCAATATACAAATACCGTACTGGTGACCCCATAATAGGAATAAAACTTTTTCACAGAAGAGAGTTTAGCAAGACTCGTAGCCACTCATTAAAATGAGAAGAAAAGAGGTTTAACCTTAAACTACATAGAGGGTTCTTTACTGTAAGAGCGGCAAGGATGTGGAATTCCCTTCCACAGGCAGTGGTTTCAGCGGGGAGCATCGATAGCGTCAAGAAACTGTGCCGACCCCTGCCCTGAGTTCTCTCACTACTGGTTCAGGAAGTGCTGGTGCCGCCAGGCTGTCTCTGGCTCTTTCTCTCTCTGCAGTCTGCACAGGACTGGCCCGCTTACTCCCTCCATCCCCCCTGTCCTCAGGCTCCAAGGGGGCCTGTCATGCGCTCCTCTCTCTGAATCCACCACACGCACGCACTCCAGTCGATTCCTCCCCCTGTGACCGGGAAACCAGAAGTGATGTTAAATAAAGCACCACCCACTCTCCTCTCCTCTGGTGTCCTCCTGTCCCAGTCGACTACACCCCCATAGTACCGCCCACTGTCCTCTTCTCCGGTCCCCGCCTCACGGTCGCAGCCAATCCTAGACACTACTAAGAGCATACTGACAAATTCCAGGAGAGTGGGAGTGTGTGTGGGCGCACAGCTGCGCCCTGCACACGCCCTAAACATGGGCAAATCAGCTTCCCAGCCTGCAATTAGCAAGCTTTCCATAGACCGCCGCATGTCTGGCGCCTGGTCACTATTAAAGTGACATTTTTTTTTTCAGCTTGGGGGGGGGGGGGGGGGCGCCTATGGACGGGCCGCCACTGCATTGGAGGAGAGAGGCTGAATTTCCAGCACATCCAGATAACTGACCATGCAGTGCTCTCATGCCTAGTATGGTCGGTGTTTTATGGGAAAGCAGAGAGACTGGCAGGCCCATCAGGGATTTCACACAGAGGAAGCAATACAAGGGTAATTGGATACTTTTTCATACAAGTACATGGTACTGCAGGCACCATGAATATAGGAATATGAAATGTTGGGTTAACATATTCTGTTCTGTTTTAATGAAACAAAAATACTAAATGCAGCTTTTTCATAAATTACTTTTAAAATTAGGTCTTTAAAGCTGAACATTACCCATAACAACTTGATACAAATTAATGTTCTTTAGCAAGGAACATGTGTTCCACATTAATAGTGCAGCTAATAATAACAGCTGTGTGTAATAAGACTTTGATAAATGAGGACAAGTTTATCCTACGGTTTGAACTTGAATCCAAAAAGGTACTAGGTTTGAAGTGGTAACAGCCTTCACCTTTTGTATCCCATAATTCTCTGAAAAACGCAATAACATACATAAATGTTGGCTGGTGATCTCCATATGCCAAGGCTACTTTTAGTCCCAGTCCTCCAGCCATCCCATGTACAGTTGATCAATTTTTGTATTCCTTTTGTAACACCTTAATATTCCACCTCACAGGGTGATTAGGATGTAGTAGGGACCACAAGCAACTATCAACCCAGGGCAGCCTCACCACTGATATCATGAGGTTGGTGTATATCAGTACACAGTATTGGCAGGTACACTACATTACGCAAAATAAAAACAGAAAGTTCAGGAAATGATAACATCGGTTGGCTATGAATTGTTCCCCATCACGAGATAAATAAACTGGAATCTGACTGAACACAGCTGGTGTCTCTCAGTATCAGAAATGAGTTAATCACATGCGTTGTCTACCAGTGAATCAATGTACTATTTATGGCCCTGGATGCTAATAACTTAAATAAGTTATTTTTTTATATTTATGTCCTACTTTTTGGTTAAGGCTGGGTTCACACTGGTCCGACAAACGCTCCGACATTGGGAGCTCATGTCGCATGACGTGTGAAATGTAATGTTTCCCTATGGGAGCCGTCCTAACTGGTCCGACACAAGTCGTTCCGACTTTAGAAATGCTCCCTGTACTACTTTGGTCCGACTTTGATCCTACTTCAGCCTATTGACTATCATTGAAGTCGGATCAAAGTCGGATCGCCGTCTCGCATGATCCGACTTCGGCACGCGACTTGTGCTCAGATGATCTTGAGGGGGAACTCCGCGCCAAATTTTAAATAAAAATCCGGCATGGGTTCCCCCTCCAAGAGCATACCAGGCCCTTGGGTCTGGTATGGACCTTGAGGGGAACCCCCTACGCCGAAAAAGCGGCGTGCGGGGGGTCCCCCCAATCCATACCAGACCCTTATCCGAGCACGCAGCCCGGCCGGACAGGAATGGGGGTGGGGACGAGCGAGCGCCCCCCCCCTCCTGAACCGTACCAGGCCGCATGCCCTCAACATGGGGGGGTTGTTGCCTTGGGGGAGGGGGGCGCGCTGCGGCCCCCCACCCCAAAGCACCTTGTCCCCATGTTGATGAGGACAAGGGCCTCTTCCCGACAACCCTGGCCGTTGGTTGTCGGGGTCTGCGGGCGGGGGGCTTATCGGAATCCGGGAGCCCCCTTTAATAAGGGGGCCCCCAGATCCCGGCCCCCCACCCTATGTGAATGAGTATGGGGTACATCGAACCCCTACCCATTCACCTAGGGAAAAAGTGTCAATTTAAAAAAAAACACTACACAGATTTTTAAAGTAATTTATTAGACAGCTCCGGGGGTCTTCTTCCGACTTCGGGGGTCTCTCCGGTTCTTCTCCGCGCTCTCCGGGTCTTCTGCCGGGCTCCTCCTCTCTCTTCTGCTCTTTTGCCGCTCTTTTGCTAAAGAGGAGGAGCCCGGTCTGCTGCCTTCTTCTCTTCGGGGGTCTCTCCGGTTCTTCTCCGCGCTCTCCGGATCTTCTGCCGGGCTCCTCCTCTCTCTTCTGCTCTTTTGCTAAAGAGGAGGAGCCCGGTCTTCAATCTTCTGCCTTCTGCCCTCTTCTCCTGATGTTGACACGACGCTCTCTGGGGCTGGAATGCACTCTGAGAGCTCCGCTCTGACTTATATAGGTGGTGACCACGCCCCCTTATGCCGTCACAGTCCCAGCATGCCCAGGGACTGTGACGGCTTAAGGGGGCGGGGTCACCGCCTATATAAATCAGAGCAGAGCGCACAGAGAGCATTCTAGCTCCAGAGAGCGTCGTGTCAACATCAGGAGAAGAGGGCAGAAGGCAGAAGGCAGAAGGCAGAAGATTGAAGACCAGGCTCCTCCGCTTTAGCAAAAGAGCGGCAAAAGAGCAGAAGAGAGCGGAGGAGCCCGGCAGAAGACCCGGAGAGCGCGGAGAAGAACCGGAGAGACCCCCGAAGTCGGAAGAAGACCCCCGGAGCTGTCTAATAAAATACTTTAAAAATCTGTGTAGTGTTTTTTTTTTAAATTGACACTTTTACCCTAGGTGAATGGGTAGGGGTACTATGTACCCCATACTCAATTCACATAGGGTGGGGGGCCGGGATCTGGGGGCCCCCCTTATTAAAGGGGGCTCCCGGATTCCGATAAGCCCCCCGCCCGCAGACCCCGACAACCAACGGCCAGGGTTGTCGGGAAGAGGCCCTTGTCCTCATCAACATGGGGACAAGGTGCTTTGGGGTGGGGGGGCCGCAGCGCGCCCCCCTCCTCCAAGGCAACAACCCCCCCATGTTGAGGGCATGCGGCCTGGTACGGTTCAGGAGGGGGGGGCGCTCGCTCGTCCCCACCCCCATTCCTGTCCGGCCGGGCTGCGTGCTCGGATAAGGGTCTGGTATGGATTGGGGGGGACCCCCCACGCCGTTTTTTCGGCGTAGGGGGTTCCCCTCAAGGTCCATACCAGACCCAAGGGCCTGGTATGCTCTTGGAGGGGGAACCCATGCCGGATTTTTACTTAAAATTTGGCGCGGAGTTCCCCCTAAAGATTCATACCAAACACAGTGCCGGGCATTGGCGGGGATCCAAGTCGGATCCCCGTTCATTGAAAGTCGGACACATGCCGGCTTCATGTCGCAGGGCAAAGTCGGATCCAAAGTAGGACGGCTGTCGTGTCGCACCAGTGTGAACCCAGCCTAAAACACATTTATTAGGTCTTTTCTTAAAGCCCTTCAGCTGGGTATTTTCAGAGCTATAATCCATTTTTTTGGAAATGGATTCTATATTTTCTAGACATATAACAAACAGCAATGATCCAAGAATGGTCAGGCAGGACAGTCCCAAGCCTCCTAACAATTTCTTTTGGAAATTTGTGGCAAAATTCAGTAAGTGAAGTTGTTTAGGGGATACTAATAGAAATTATTATCCTCACTGTAGACCAAGAAACATGAAGCCTATACTAGTTTCTCTGGGTTGTTGGCCTGCACAATGGGAAAACTGTAAGGGCCCATTCAAACTATTAGATTGTGAAAGGCACTGGAAAGGACTCATAGTGGCAAGTAATGCACCCACACACATTGCAGCAGACCACAAATTGCATGCAGTGCCTTGTGGCGTGCTGCATTAAAAATGGTCATGTGTGTTTCTGGGTGCACTGTGGTGCATTGGCAGCCCATTTAAAATGAATGAGCTGCCTTAATGCATTGCACATCACCATGCGATATAACACAATATAACGTGGCACACCGTTAGTGTGTTAATACGGCTAATGATTTTGAGCCAATTTTGTTTTAGTTTTTTAAGCATTTACAGTTTGAAATTGCTTTGTGACTGGCTTGGTCTATTCTTTCTTAGCTGACATGAGTTAACATGTAAGGAATGAATCACTGTAATGCGTCAAAATGTTATGAGTTATGAGTCATTAGGAAAAAAATCAACTTGAGCTACTGAAGTCTGTAATCAACAGGCTTTAAAGAGTTAGTTTACCTCTATTGGAAAAAATTCTCCAAGCATCCTTGCACCTCTTGCCCATTATATACCACTTCTCTGCTGTTCAAATAGTTGACTTGTCTACTTAGGCGAAGGTGCATTATGGTCACAGGTCGCAAACGCAGTATGTTTGCCTGCAGCAGATCGTATGATCAGAAGTACCATGTAATCCAGTTGTTGTAAAGTAATGCATGCACAACTCTTGGTGCAGACCAGCACAATTTCAGCCTAGTCAAATGAATAGGCTGAAATTGCACAGCACCTGGAAGACATGTGAATCGCACAGGAAGGCAGTCCTGGAACCCAGTGCCGACAAAAATTCCAGCACTCGGCTCCACTAACCTACCTGGCAGGAAGGGCACTAGTGTGGGCACCTGGGGCCATTGCTCTGAATCTCTAGTGAGAGGCCCGGGGTAGCAGACACCATGATTGTCCCCTCTGTAGCAGCTCCACTAACCTACCTGGCAGGAAGGGCACTAGTGTGGGCACCTGGGGCCATTGCTCTGAATCTCTAGTGAGAGGCCCGGGGTAGCAGACACCATGATTGTCCCCTCTGTAGCAGCCAATAGAGGCTACTGTATGTGCTAGGGAGTGCATTGGGAGGGGAGAGAAGGAGGGCTGGACATAAAATCCGATCCCCCAGCACAAGTCCTCTCCTACCAAAGTGCTCCCTAGCACATACAGTATCCTTTTACCCCCCCGATTACTGCATTTTTTTCTTCTTTGCAAAATCGCCCCCTTCTCCCCTCCCCTGTGTCCCCGCTTCTGCAAGTCTCATGTATATTGCAATCAGTACAGACCCCAGATCAGTGCACGACATGGAGAGAGAACTTGTTCCAGCAATGGGCTCCGAGGTTCAGATACTGGGTTTTAGCTCCTGGAGATTGGATTTTACTGCCCTCACCTCCTGACACCCTCAGGCGGCTGCTTCAGCTGCCTATTTGCTTGCGCTGGTCATAGCTGAATGGTACTTTAAAAGCTTCAACAAAGCTGAAAGCTCTGCAAAGGCTTTGTCAAAGCTTGCTGTTCACACTGCTCTTATAGAAACTGAAGCCTGTGTGAAACAGGCCTAAAAGAAAATCTCAAATTGTGGGTTGACATCAGAAAAGTAATAGAGGGGCAATCTTCCAATGAGGACTCTAGATCTGGTAACCCTGGTGACCCCCCAGGATTCCTTCACTATGGAAAGATTTCCTCTCTCTTCCTGTTTGGCTATGGGACAGGAAGTAACAAGAAATCTCCCCTCTGGGACACATATGTAAAAAAATTAACAAGAGTTATACTCTATTTAAAATGAAAAAAAAAAAAACTTTTGCCTTTAGTTACACTAAAGCTCTGTACACACGATCAGATTTTCCGACAGGGAAATGTTGGATGTCAGGCTGTTGGCGGAAATTCCGACTGTGTGTATGCTCCATTGGACAATTGTTGTCGGACTTTCCGCCAACAAATGTTGGCTAACATGTCTTCAGATTTTTCGCCAACAAATGTCTGTTGTCGGATTTTCCGATCGTGTGTACACAAATCCGTCGGACAAAAGTCCAAAGTACAAACACGCATGCTCGGAAGCAGAAGCGATCGGTCTTGTAAACTAGCGTTTGTAATAGAGAATTAACATTCGTGACGTGGCAAATTATGAAATCTCCATATGCAGCGCACAATTCTCTTCTTTAATGGGATAATAATGAAGCTGCTTTGCTGGTGATACTGATGGAGTTATTGCAAACAAATTTTCAAAGGCTTTTTTTTCCTACTGATATCAAGAATAATATTATTAATTTTTTTTTTTTTAATTTGTGCAAGTTACCACAACACCATTATCCCGTAGTTTTTAAAAACAAAGATACAACTATGTTGGCATCCCTTGTCAATTTTACATTGTATTTTTTAAAATGTAACTGCCTACTCCCAAACTCAAACTCATTTGAAGTAAAACACATAGCCAAGTATTATTTTCCACAATTTTTTTAGTGTGCATTAAAAAAAAAAAAATAGACATACTATCTGCCAATAGAAATTAACCAAAAAGTGCATTCTATGCATCCAAAAATATAGAAAATATACCAATTCAAATCATTATTCAACCAAAAAAATAATGTCTAAGCAATAACTACAAGGCCAATAATAAACGTTATCTCCTCAGAATCCGCAACATAGCTGGTTGACGAACGGCCGCTCAGAAACGAACTGAAAAGCACAAACTGAAAAGTACGAAATGAAAAACGCGAAAAGAAAAGTGCGAATCAACACTCACCAAACTTCTACTAACACGAAATTAGCAGAAGGAGCCCAGTACGTCTAGGACGTCATTACGTTCTTAATTGTTGGCCAACATTTGTGTGACCGTGTGTATGCAAGACAAGTTTGAACCAACACAAAATTCCATGGTTTTGTTGTCGGAAAGTCCAATCACGTGTACGAGGCAATACGCATTAACCGCCCCACGTACATTTACTGCGGCAGGGCAGCGCTTTAGCGCAAAATTACCTGTACCTGATTCTGTCTTCAGCTCTCGGGCGTGCACCGCCGGAGCCCCGCTCCCACTGTGATTGGACACAGCGTGAGCCAATCAGCGAGTCTGGCAGCCGGGATGGCCGCCAGGAACCTGGCGATCATTCATAAAGAGGCAGAACGGCGGTCTGTCAGAAAGGAAAACTGATCTCATGTTTCTGCTAAGCAGAAACATGGATCTCTGTTTTCCTTTAGTCAAAGCAGCAGACCACAAAGTTAGAAAGCACACATAGGGAACACATTTAACCCTTTGATTGGCCCTGATGTTAACCCCTTCCCTGCCAGTGTCCTTTATACAGCGTCAGTGCATTTTTTTAGCACTGATCACTGTATCGGTGTCACTAGTCCCCAAAAAGTGTCACTTAGTGTCTAATTTGTCCGCCGCAATGTCGTAGTCCTGCTAAAAATCGCTCACATAAAAAATAAATAAATAAAAAGTTCCTAAATCTATCCCACAGTTTGTAGACGCTATAACATTTGCGCAAACCGATCAATATATTAGGATTTTATTTTTTACCAAAAATATTTAGCAGAATACATATTGGTTTAAATTTGTGAAGAAATTAGATTTTTTTTTATTGGAAATGTTTAATAGCAGGAAGTAAAAAATATTGTTTGTTTTTTTTTGCCTTTTTTGTTTATAGCGCAAAAAATAAAAACCGCAGAGGTAATCAAATACCACCAAAAAAAGCTCTATTTGTGGGAAAAATGAACATACATTTTATTTGGGTACAGCATTGCACGACGGCGCAATTGTCAGTTAAAGTAACGCAGTGCCGTATCGCATAAAATGGCCTGGTCAAGAAGGGGTTAAAACCTTCCGGAGCTGAAGTGGTTAAAGGACCTTTAAATAACAGGTTTATTAGGCATGGTTCATACTGCTGCGACATGAGATCCAACTTGTGAGACCCCAAGCCAGATGACATGTCACATTTAATGTTGCCCTATGAGAGTCATCTTAACTGAAGCTACACAAGTCGCTCCAACTTTAGAAAAGGTTCCTGCACTACTTTGGTCTGACTTTCGATTTCTGCCCTTGTACAGCCTGCTAAATAGCATCCAAGTTGGATCAAGTCAGAAGAAGTTGCAGAAGTGTGAACCGAGCCTAATGCCTCGTACACACGATCAGATAATCGGATGATAAAAATCGATTTCGGATTGATCGCACGATAGTCTGATCGTTAGTACACAGCTTTCGACAGCCGATCACGACAGTTCGTCCAACAATATCCGAAGGGACAAACACGAAAAACTTTGCTCGGACGATAGCCCAGAGAATGACAATCGTTTAAGCAGTACAGTATGCGTCCGCTAAAAATCGATAGACAAACACCACGCATGATCGGAAACGCAAAAATAACCCGGAAGGAGATGGGAGAACGTAAACCATGTTCGTACTGCGAAAATGCTCCAACATACGAACAGAAAATAGTTTGCAGCCTATCACAATGTACACGAATATGCCTCTACAATACGAATGCAAAATGCACTGTTGAAATAGATATTAGTATTATGCAACAAAATGCGAACGATAATTCGTACGATTATCTGATCGTGTGTATGAGGCGTAAGTAGACAAGGGAAATTAATAAGTGCAGAGAGCTCTACATGCCAGCTAACAAAACAAATAGTACAATATTTCATATTTGCTTGACTGAAAAATAGTAACAATATATAAAAATTTAAGAAAAAAAGCTAGTTTATACAATCTGTATTAAAAAGTGGTGGTGATCGAATATAAAGCAGACAGAATGTTTTTTCTAATACCCTTCTAGCATTATTTTACTACCTATATGTCATGATACAAGGTATGGAGCTTTTACAAAAGGTTGTCATTTTCCTGGTGTCTTTAGGGCATATAATGTCTATATCAGCCATTCTCAACCAGGGTTCCTCCAGAGGTTACTAGGGGTTCCTTGAGCTGTGGCTAATGAACCACCTATTTGATGATGTCTACAGAGTTCAAGGTTCAGCACCACTTAGCAAAGCCAGCAGCATGACACCGAATATCTTTTTAGCTGTCTTTAAGGGGGGCATTCTGAACGCCACTTTAACTTTAACGCTTCAGCCCCGCACCATTTGGCTGACCAAAGACCACAGCACTTTGCGATTCGGCACTGCGTCGCTTTAACTGACAATTGTGTGGTCGTGCGACGTGGCTCCCAAACAAAATTGGCGTCCTTTTTTTCCCACAAATAGAGCTTTCTTTTGGTGGTATTTGATCACCTCTGCGTTTTTTATTTTTTGCGCTACAAACAAAAAAATAGCGTCAATTTTGAAAAAAATGCATTATTTTATACTTTTTGCTATAATAAATATCCTCCCTAAAAATATAAAAAAGGCTGATATGTATTCTTCTACATATTTTTGGTAAAAAAATTGCAATAAGCGTATATTGATTGGTTTGTGTAAAAGTTATAGCATCTACAAATAGGGGATAGTTTTATGGCGTTTTTATTAATAATTTTTTTTTTTTTACTAGTAATGGCGGCGATCAGCAATTTTTATTGTAACTGCGACATTATGGCGGACACATCGGACAATTTTGACACATTTTTGGGACCATTGGCATTAATACAGCGGTCAGTGCGAGTAAAAATGCACTGATTACTGTAAAAATGTAATTGGCAGTGAAGGGGTTAAAACTAGGGGGGGCAGTGAAGGGGTTAATGTGTGTCCTAGTTTGTGTTCTAACTGAAGGGGGATGTGGACTGTGCAGGGAAACTAACAGATCGCTGTTCATACTCTTTATGAACAGACAATCTGTCAGTTCTCTGCTCAGAGAACCGGAAACTGTGTGTTTACACACACAGCTCCCAGTTCTCCGTGTGCTCCGAGCGATCGCGGGAGCCCGGTGGTGATCGAGACCACCGGGCACTCGCATCGGCTCGGGGAGCGACCCCTAGTGGCCGTCTATGTTACCGACGTAACATAGCGGCTATTCGCGCAGCCGAGCCATGTTACCGCAGTACAACTGCGGTGGCTGGTCGTCAAGCGGTTAAGGGGGACATTCTTCCTATTGACCACCAATATAAGGAGCATTGTTCCTATTGAGGCCCGATGATTTGGTTTTAGGAAGGGTTCCTCGAGACATAAAAATTATTTTTGGGGTTCCTCTAGGGTTAATAGGTTGAGAAAGCCTGGTCTAAATACATCCCTGCTGAAAACCAAACTTGACCATGTGATACATAACACCTAAAAACCCAATATTCCAATCTCTATGCCTCATACTTCAGTACATTATACAAGGCAACGTGACATATGGCCACCACTTTAAGGTAATCCCAAGCATAATGATAGGGAATGCAACCATTATTTTAGGATTTATCTGTTGTGGTCTGAACTAGTTTTTTTTTGCCAGCCTTACAGATTGCAGTAAAACACATTTTGCTGAAAGCACAGCTTTACACTTTGACTGGCTGTACTATTATTATGAAAGCCAGATGCAAGCTAGCCAGTGGGTTTGAGTTCACCTTCTGACCTGGTAAATTGTTCCTTGGAAGGTTCTATGAGACTGCACTACAATCAGGCAGGTATTTGGAGTTTGTACAACCCCAGCACAAACACGCCTGTTCCAGCAATTCCGCTGTGTGAACCTGAGACGTGGGGGCTTTCTTCATGGAAGTCTTCCACTCTTACCACATCATTATCAGGCTAGAATAAACAGTATTAGACATCAGAATCTTGTGATTGCCCTGAAAACAATGACTGCTTATAGAGAAGAAGGTAAAACAGCTTTCAACTATGCCTCGTATGAAGGTATGGTAATTCTTTTTGTGACCAATTTTCTCTACCCCACTTTGCCTAAACCTAAAAATGCTTACAGTATATGGGTCTTATCATATAAATCTCCAAATGTATTGAATGCCAATACTATAGGTTGTAGGTGTGCGCACAGGGTGTGCCAGGTGTGCCTGGGCACACCCTAATCACCCTGTGTATTCCCCTTCCCCTGTGTTTACTATGCATCCTATGCCCTACTGACACCATCTACTGTCCTACTCACAGCAATCTCTGCCCTACTGGCACTATCCATGTTTTATTATATTTTAAAATAAGAGTGTGTGTGTAACTACTGTGCGTATATACGCGCACGCATGTGTGTTTGAGCTTTGGGGTGCACACCCTAATGCAAAATTTATTTATTTTTTAGTAATGGTGGTGATCTGCGATTTGTAGCGGTATTGCGACATTTTGGCGGACAGGTCGGACACTTTTGACACATTTTTGGGACCATTGACATTTACAGAGCAATCAGTGCTATAAATATGTACTGATTACTATGTAAATGTCACTGGCAGGGAAGGGGTTAACACTAGGGGGCGATCAAGGGGTTAACTGTGTTCCCTATGTCTGTGTTCTAACTGTGGGGGGATGGGACTAATTAGGAGAGATGACAGAGCGCTGTCTCTACTTTGTAGAAACACACGATCTGTCTTCTCTCCTCTGACAGCACAGGGATTTGTGTGTTTACACACACAAACCCCCATGCTGCCGCTCGTGTACGCAATCCCACGTGGCCAGCGGCGATCGCATCCACCGGTCATGCGCATTGGGCCCCCTGCTGTCCAGTGGGCACGCACGCGTGCCTCCAGTGGTGATCACGTGCCCCCTGGTGGCTCTCCTGGGCAAAGCCATATATGTACAGAATTTTGTCTAGGAGAGCCATTCTGCCACAGTATATCTGCGTGAGCCGGTCGGGAACCGGGTAATGGCATCCCAGTTTTATTCCGTAGGGTTCAATATTGAGTCGACCCACCCTTTGCAGCTATACAAGCTTCAAATCTTCTGGGAAGGTTGTCTACAAGGTTTAGGAGTGTGTCTATGGGAATTTTGACCATTCTTCCAGAAGCACATTTGTGAGGTCAGGCACTGATGTGGACGAGAAGGCTTGGTTTGCAGTCTTCACTCTAATTTATCCCAAAGGTGTTTTATCAGGTTGAGGTCAGGACTCTATGCAGGTCAGTCAAGTTCCTCCACCCCAAACTCACTCAACCATGTCTTTATGGACCTTGATTGTGCACTGGTGTGCAGTCATGTTGGAGCAGGAAGGAGCCATCCCCAAACTGTTCCCACAATGTTGGGAGCATAGAATTTTCCAAAATGTCTTGGTATGCTGATGTCTTAAGGGCTCCCTTCACTGGAACAAAGAGGCCAGGCCCAACCCCTGAAAAACAATCCCACACCATAATTCCCCCTCCACCAAATGAGTTGAACCAGTGCACAATAGTTAAAGTAGAACTTTAGGCAAACCTTTTTTTTAAATTCAGGATAGAGTACGAGAGGGTTGTAACTCTGTCAGTTTTTTTTGCTATTTGCGTGTTCTACTGGGGAGATTTCCCTTCACTTCCTGCCCCATAGCCAAAACAGGAAGTGAGAGGAAATCCCTGCAAATTAAAGTAATCCCTTAGGGTTCCTAGATCACCAGAACTAGTGTCCACATTGGACAATTTTCTCTCTATTACTATTCTGGGGACAACCAAAAAATTGTGATTTTCTTTGAATTTCACTTTTAATGATAATGGTAAACAGGACAAAAAGAGAGGGTGATTCTCCCTAACGGGGAAACAGAGAGCAATGAATACCTAATTGGTGTTATTGCTCTCCACTTTGTCCAAAATGAAAAAAAGGTTTTGCCTTTAGTTATATTTTAAAAAAAGAAGCTGTGGATATAACCAATCATTTTCGAGCAATCATTTTTCAGTATGCATAACTGGGGGTGTAGTGCTTGCATATTTTCTACTAAAAGATGTCCCTCTTTCTCATTTTAGAAAGTTGGAAGGTGTGTTATGCCGCGTACACACGACCGGACTTTCCGGCAGAAAAGCTCCAACAGAATCATTCTGTCAGACATACCGATCGTGTGTGGGCTTCATCTGACTTTTTCTTTCTATAATTCTGACGGACCTAGAAATAGAACGTTTCAAATCTTTCCGACGGAATCAGTTCCTATCGGGAAAAACGCTCGTCTGTATGCTATTCCGACAGACCAAAAACAGGCAGCTATTGGCTACTGGCTATTGAACTTTCTAGTCCCGTCGTACGTCATTGTGATCTAAACGATCGGACTTTGGTGTAATCGCGTGTAGGGAAGTCCGTTTCAGCGGAACTCCGCCAGAAAGACCGTCGGAGTCTATTCTGACGAAAAGTCCAGCCGTGTGTACGCGGCATTAGAGAGGTTTCCTGCCACTTCCCAAGGTATCTTTGGGAAAGAAAGTAAGGAGAAGTAAGGGACTCTCACCTTTCCTGCCTCTATCCAACTTTAAACAAACAAAAAAAAGTTTAGGCTGTACATACATTTTAAATATTAAATATTAGTATTTTTAAACAAAACTGTAAAAGAAAGTGGTATTGTCTGGTAATGTCTGAACATGTGATTTTTAATTATATATTATGAATCCTAAAAATATTTCTGACATCACAGAAACATGAATACAAATTGTGAAATGATAAAAAGCACCTCTTTCCCATCAAAAAAAGGCCTATGACCCATAATCAAGGTCACAAACTTCAGATTTTTTTTTTTCATATTTGTTTCCACAGATATTCTGCTGTCGTTATTATTTGTCTTTTTCCTTTGGTCCATAGTTATTGTTTTTACAGCCAATAGATCAACACAACAAATGTTCTTGTTTTTAAATGTGACCAGTTACAACATTTTTATTGCATATTAGATGTAGTTATCTTTACCACATCTGCAAGCTGTTTTAAAATAATATCTACTGCAATGTTTTGTGCAAAAAATATTTCTATAACCTAGTCCATGTGACGTGATAGGATTGGGAATGTAAACAATAGAGCTTCTCCCTGAAAACATGAGACGTGTTTGGCAGAAAGAATTTTGATGCTACTCAGTAACTAAATCTTAAGTGCAACCAATGAGATTTCCTGCTGAAGTCAGAGTAGTTTAAGGTGGATTCTGATTGGTGGATCTAATGCACTTAAAGTGGTTGTAAACCTCAGACATGAAATACGAACAAAGCATATCCTTTTATAGTCTGTCTGCTGATTCGTTCTTCTGCTATCAGCATAAGTCACTTCTTACAAGTTTTCCTGACACCAAGAGAAAAATGGTGACAGGGGATGGATTTCCAGCTGATTGACAGCTTCAGCTCTGTTCCTGTGTGCTCCTATGTGGAGGGGGTGTTTTCCTTCCCTCCAATCAGCTCTTCTGAACTCTAGAACAAGCTTTATAATTCAGAACTTTGATCAGATGTACAGAAGAGGAGACTGCAGATAGACAGGCATAACTTATATAGGATGATTTGTTTCATCTCTGAGGCCAGTCACTTCACTGGGTATATGTGAGGGTTTACAACCACTGTAAGCAAATATAGACTATGCCAGTCTTTCTTTTATATATACTGTATATATATATATATATATATATATATATATATATATATATGATCTCACATTAACCCTTTATACAAAAAATCTGAAAAACAAGTACAAAACAGTAGCCCAATCACCATACAAATGAACAGAAATGTCCACCATGAGGTGCACAGCAAATAAACAACCCAGGGACAGGCTCTATCACAGGCATTTCAAGGTAAGACGGATCTTTTCAGCCAAGGTCATTTTTGTGAGCGACCACCTTGCTTGCCGCTTATACTCGCCAGCGTTACCTGTGCTTTCATGACAGGAAGTCGCTGGCTTGGCACTTGCTGATTACACTATGTGGTCTATTGCTTTTGATGAGTACCAACAGTCAATATCTTTATATGTACTCACTGCACTTGTTTCTTTAGCCTAATGACTATAGGAGACCTGTTGCTGGCCACGTCTGACCACTGAACATTGCTCCTTACAAGCAAGTTTACCTGCCTTTATTCTTGGAACATGGCTGTGTTTTGAATCCTGCCTTTGATCCCCGGGTGCCATACTACTTATATGCTATCCATGGAGTGGGTTAGTATTTTGATTGGATTGATGTTTCCCTTCCCCTTCCCATCCCTTCTCCCCCTATCCTTCACCCCTTCCCCAACACCTCTCTCCCCCCTCCCCCTCTTTGGTTCTGTGTTTGTTCCCTTTCCATATATAGACCCACATTAGATTATTACTTATATCTTTTGATTTTAGGGTGCCTCAAATTGTGCCCCCTATGGGCTTCCACTGGTAAGCTATGCCTGACTATAACACTCCAAAACTATCTTATTTACTATTTTTTTATATTTGTATTTTTTCTTTTTTCTATTGCTTTCATTATTTGTGATTATGTAACTAGGAGACTGTATTTTTCTATGGATGGTCGACTCCTCCTGAAGAAGCGACTTGTGTCGCGAAACATGTAGAGTATTACGTCTGGACCTACATCTTTACTCCCCATATATCAGTGGGGTTTATTTGTTCTTTTGTGAACCATCTGAAACTGTATGCAATAACTATTTTATGTATTATTGTACTTAATGTTTTTTTATCTACGTCCTTCTTTCAATAAAGTTATACTTTTTATAGTTACCTTGTCTGCATTCCTGGGTACCGAGATAGTCCACAACTTTTTTGTTGTCATGGGGCAATATTTTCCACTATCCCAATCTTAAGGATGATAGTACCCACTCCTATTTCTCTTTACTATCCAGATTGAGGCAACATCCTATATCTTAATAAACAACCTTACCTGATTCCACTGAACCATAATATGACTATTATACTGTACTATCAGGGTCAGACTAGGGATGAACACAGTTGGGAGTTTCTTTCTCTCTTTACAACGAAGACAAAATTAAAGCTTAAGGTTAGCTAAAACCAAAAACAGAGGAATCAGGACAAGGAGCATGACATACGGTTAGTATGTGTCCCTTGTCCTGATTATTCTGCTTTAAGTAGAAATCTTCCTCTGACCTACCCCAAACTTTGCCCCCCACCACTATAATCTTCTGGTCTGGCTTTAAGGTGGACATTGGTAGTTTTTACTGTGCAGTGGGCTTTAAATGACTCTTGATGGTTAGAGAACCTCCTTTCAACAATGCTGGACCTGTTCTTCTGCCAAAAAGGTCCTTTGTTACCTGGGAATATGAGCTAGCATATTGAGGGCCAAAGGCATCCTTTACCTTAAAACTAAACCTAATGCCAATCCTTTGATTAAAGACATGTCAACACACAGTTTATAGTAAAGTAAAGGATATTTTTTTTAAAATAACAAACATGTAATTCTTACCTGCTCTGTGGAATGGTTTTGCACAGAGCAGCCCCCATCCTCCTCTGCTGGGCTCCTCCTGCCATTTTCTAGGGGGGTACTTATGTGGGCTCAATCCAAAGCTGCATTTTGTGCATCTATTGGCACACACAGCAAGGCTCAGGCTCGCCCCTTGCTCCCTCATCACTGGATTTGATTGACAGCAGCAGAAGCCAATGGCTCCCACTGCTCTCACTCCAGTTAGGGGAGCAAGAGCAGCACTGCTGCTCTCAGGCACAGCGCTGGACCAAGATCGGGCTCAGGTATGTATTTAGGGGTGGCAGGGTGGCTGCACCTAAAAAGTTTTTTTTTTTTACCTTAAACTGATACTAAAGTCTCATTTTTGTTTCTTTAAATATAACAAAAGTCATACTTACCTGCTCTGTAATGGTTTTGCATAGAGCATCCCAGATCCTCCTCTTCTCGGATCCCTCGCCGGCTCTCTTGGTCCCTCCCTCCTGTTGATTGCCCCCATAGCAAGCAGCTTGCTCGGGGGGGCACCCGAGCTGAGCCACAGCTCTGTGTGTCCATTCAGATATGGAGCCCTGATTTGGCCCCACCCCTCTCTCTCCTGATTGGCTAATTGACTTTGATTGACAGAGCCAATGGCGCTGTGGCTGTGTCTCAGCCAATCAGGAGAGAGAGTCCTGGATGGCCAAGGCACTCGTTGATCGAGATGGGCTCAGGTAAGTATTAGGGGGGCTGAGGGAGGTTGCTGCACACTGAAGGTTTTATATCTTAATTCATATAATGAGGAGAGAGAGGGGGCGGGGGCGGGCCGTAGCTCCAAATCTGAATGGACACACAGAGCAGTGGCTCGGGTGCCCCCATAGCAAGCTGCATACTGCGGGGGCACTCAACAGGAGGAAGGGGCCAGGAGCACTGAAGATGGACTTGAGAAGCAGAAGGATCTGTGCTACTCTGTGCAAAACCATTGCACAGAGCAGGTAAGTTAAGTATAACATATTTGATAATTTTATCAAAAAAATAAAAAAAACAAGACTTTAGTATCACTTTAATGGAACAAGCTGAAGTTAGAAGCTGATTGGCTACCATGCACAGCTGCACTAAATTCTGAGTGCACCAATTTTAGTAAATCTCCTCCTTTGTGAGAAGCTCACAGTGTGCAGTGAAAGCAGAGTAAGCAATTGCAATACAAGAGAACAACCTGTACAGCTGTGCAAGACTGAAGGGGAGGCTGGAGTTCAGCTATAACCATTCTCTACTCTAAAACTAATCTAAAACTATTCAAGAAATATTTGGCTTTAGGCAGACTTTAATTCAAAATATGCACCTAATCAAAACATACTATACATTCCCTTTAACACTGCTCGTATTTTATTATGATTGCATCGCTCCTTTAATCAACAATGTCACACCAGTATAACATGATACAAAAGATAAAAACGTGGACCTATTTGCACATTCTGATTCTAATTTTCAAAGAGAAAAAAAAGAATAGGAGGCACAGTAATATTGTTCCCAGATTTGGTCAAAGTTTGTAGACTTTAATAATTTTAATACATTTCCCACATAATCAGCTTTTAGAAGGAATGGGAGGAGAATTTTTATGTATTATCTCAGACGCATATGGCGTTTAAAACGGTACATTCATCTAATGAACTTGTAAACAATCTTTTCAATTCAAGTTAAAATTCCTGGAATTGAATAAAATCACATGAATAAATACTGTCTAGGCCCTTTTATACTAGCAGACTGATTAGTAGAAATTTCTGTTTTGCAAAGTCAGGATAAAGAGAATGTACAGTGACTTTGATTACTCTGCATGGTCTAGGTTGTTCTCCTTTTTCCAGGAAAAATAGTTATTTTCCATCTATTCTTTTTTTCTCTTGTTCTTGTCTAATGTATGTATTGATTTCTACATCTATCTATTAATTATTGATCTGGTGAATGAATATATTAAAATGTTGCCATTTTTGCAGAAAGCACACAATTCCATACAATTATTACAACTCAGCAAGATAGTGACATATTACAGAAGAAATTTAAGTGTGAAAACAGGTTCACATGAACTCTTGCCGGTGCTAGGGACACCTACCCCGTGCTTAACGAATGAGCAAAATAAAGATGAGGCCTTAAGCTCAATCAAAAAGCAGCTTAGAGGAAAAGTGGCAGATGCTCCCCGAAATTATGTATTACAAGACAATCTACTGTTAAGAGAGACTTCAGAAGGACGAAGGTTTGTAGTGCTCTCCCAGTATCAAAAAGGTTTAGCCCATGAGAATCACAGATTGACAGGCCACATGGGTGTTCAGGATAGCTTGAAATTCGTACAAGCTAGATACTGGTGGGAGACATTGGGTAACACATTCTCACAGGTAGGGCATGAATGCACACCTGTGCACAAATGAACCCTAGGCTAAAAGGACAGAAACCAGTGTTAGCAAGGCTACCGGTAGCTGATGTACCCTGGGAGAACCTGCAGATTGACTTTGTTGGTCCATTATCATGTGCCCCTGGAGGGTACAGATATCTATTGGTAGTTGTGGATGTTTTTTCAAAGTGGGTGTGGAAAAGGACTCGGCTACTGCTACAGCCCCAAAATCCTGAAATCAGATAGGGGGACCTACTTTACCGGCAGGGTCATAAAAAATATATTTGTGAGCTGCTGGGAGTAGAACAAAGATTCCACGTAATATACCATCCACAGTCTGCGAGGATAGTTGAGAGAATGAATCGAACGCTAAAAGAGAGGCTTAAGAAGATGGTATTGCAATCAGGAAACAACTGGCTGATCCATCTGCCTTCAATCCTGATGGCTATATGAGGGTCTGCAGCGAAAGGTAAATCATTAACCACATATCATTTAAAGAGGGGGAGAATGATGAGAACCTCATCCATCCAGCAGACCCAATACTTAGTACCCCTCTGAGAGAGAGTGCAAATTTCTGGTCCAGCTGCAAGAACAGGTAGAGGGGCATTCGTAGTCATGGTAATCAGGCACTTAAATCTTCAATACACCAGGTGGTTTAAAGCCAAGCTTTACTCCCATACTCCCCCCGCTATGACTCCTTTCTTCTAGATGAAGGTTCTTAAAAACATTCTTCAGTTATATAGCCCTGATGGGTAATGGCATTCCAGGCTGCCCCCAACAGTGTTGAGGCTAGGTGTAACCATATTTTATAGTTCAGAAACATCTTATAGTAGGAAAAAAAACATGTTGCCTTCCAACAAAGTGGAACTTAAAATGGTTGTTAAGCCACTTTATGCTGTTTATACCATCCTGCCTGTTTAATACTCCTATGTGCCCCTGTGTCTGTGTTTTATAAAAATAAGCTGTTCTTTACCGGTTCTTGGAGCGGCGATCTCCGCTCATGTGACCCGCTGGCTTTCTCCTCTCCCCGTCTGACAGCTGAAGTGGGCGGGGCTAAGGATTCTCCACTGACCTCAGTCAGGAGGGGGCGAGGCGAGAGCCTGCGGTTCACGTGAGCGGAGATTGCCGCTCTGAGAACTGGTAAAGAACAGCTTATTTTTATAAAACACAGACACAGGGGCACATAGGAGAATTAAAAAGGCAGGATGGTATAAAACATTAACTAAAACTTCAGCAGCAAGAGGAGAGGGGGGCGGGCACTGACACAGGAGCAGACAGGCAGGGAGGGGGGAGAGGACAGGGGAGAGCACAGCAGAGACAGGAGGGCTGCGAATGACGGATGCGTGTAAACTGACCACGGTGTCAGGGCTCAGCAGCCAAGATATACTGTGGTCAGCTTACAGGGGGGAGGGTATAGCCAGGCAGGATCAGCCAGGTTTTTTAGGTGTTTCGGGGGGCCAAATTACACAGCACAAGCACTGTCGTGTATAACATGCTTTAAGGGAACAGGATAAATATATATAATTTTTAGGTTAACTAAAGCTTTAAGTCGGCTTTATTCACCTTCACCTGCATTGCGATATCCAGGAGCACCCTCGCCCCTGCTGACATCTTTACCAGGTCTTCTTCTACATTTGGCATTTTTGGCCACCTTGATTAGCCAGAGTCCTGTGTATCTCGGCTCCTCTCGGCTTCTCTCGGCTCCTCTCGCAGTCCCGTCCTATGATGGACATAACACAGGTCCAATGGCGGGACTTAGCGTGACTGTGAGCGCCGCCGATATACATACATAGCCGAGTGTGCTCGGCTAGGCTTGGCTAGCTCCACTCACAGTCGCGCCCAGTCCCTGTGTTATGTCCATCATAGGGCGGGATTGGGCGTGACTGTAAGCGGAGCTAGCCGAGCCTAGCCGAGTACACTCAGCTATGTATGTATATATCGGCGGCGCTCGCTCCTCTGCTCATAATAAGCAGGGGGATCGGCGTATAACATGCACCCACGATTTTCCCCTGATTTTAAGAGGAAAAAAGGGCGTGTTATACACTGATAAATACAGTATATATATATATAGTGGGGACAGAAAGTATTCAGACCCCCTTAAATTTTTCACTCTTTGTTATATTGCAGCCATTTGCTAAAATAATTTTTTTCCTCAATTTTGTACACACAACACCCCATATTGACAGAAAAACAGAATTGTTGACATTTTTGCAGATTTATTAAAAAAGAAAAACTGAAATATCACATGGTCCTACGTATTCAGACCCTTTGCTCAGTATTTAGTAGAAGCACCCTTTTGATCTAATACAGCCATGAGTCTTTTTGGGAAAGATGCAACATGTTTTTCACACCTGAATTTGGGGATCCTCTGCCATTCCTCCTTGCAGATCTTCTCCAGTTCTGTCAGGTTGGATGGTAAACGTTGGTGGACAGCCATTTTTAGGTCTCTCCAGAGATGCTCAATTGGGTTTAAATCAGGGCCCTGGTTGGGCCCTTCAAGAACATTCACGGAGATGTTGTGAATCCACTTCTTCGTAATTTTATCTGTGTGCTTAGGGTCATTGTCTTGTTGGAAGGTAAACCTTCGGCCCAGTCTGAGGTCCTGAACACTCTGGAGAAGGTTTTCGTCCAGGATATCCCTGTACTTGGCCACATTCATCTTTCCCTCGATTGCAACCAGTGCTGCAGCAGTGCCTGGTTTTCCCCACACATACCGCTTAGAATTAAGACCAAAAAGTTCTATCTTGGTCTCATCAGACTAGAGAATCTTATTTCTCGCCATCTTGGAGTCCTTCAGGTGTTTTTTTAGCAAACTCCATGCGGGCTTTCATGTGTCTTGCACTGAGGAGAGGCTTCCGTCGGCCACTCTGCCATAAAGCTCCGACTGGTGGAGGGTTGCAATGATGGTTGACTTTCTACAACTTTCTCCCATCTCCCGACTGCATCTCTGGAGCTCAGCCACAGTGATCTTTGGGTTGTTCCTTACCTCTCTTACCAAGGCTCTTCTCCCCCGATAGCTCAGTTTGGCCGGACGCCCAGCTCTAGGAAGGGTTCTGGTCATCCCAAATGTCTTCCATTTAAGGATTATGGAGGCCACTGTGCTCTTAGGAACCTTAAGTGCAGCAGACATTTTTTTGTAACCTTGGCCAGATCTGTGCTTTGCCACAATTCTGTCTCTGAGCTCTTCAGGCAGACCTCATGATTCTCACTTGCTCTGACATGCACTGTGAGCTGTAAGGTCTTATATAGACAGGTGTGTGGCTTTCCTAATCAAGTCCAATCAGTATAATCAAACACAGCTGGACTCAAATGAAGGTGTAGAACCATCTCAAGGATGATCAGAAGAAATGGACAGCACCTGAGTTAAATATATGAGTGTCACAGCAAAGGGTCTGAATACTTAGGACCATGTGATATTTCAGTTTCTTTTTTAATAAATCTGCAAAAATGTCAACAATTCTATGTTTTTCTGTCAATATGGGGTGCTGTGTGTACATTAATGAGGAAAAAAATGAACTTAAATGATTTTAGCAAATGGCTGCAATATAACAAAGAGTGAAAAATGTAAAGGGGGTCTGAATACTTTCCGTCCCCACTGTTTATATATATATATATATATATATATATATATATATATATATATATATATATAGAAAAAACTCATGGAACGATGCTTGATGCCAAAACAAGTGTCCTTTTACTGAAAAGTTAAACCATTGAATGTTGCAAAATACAAGCAAGCCACTGTACAGTTCCGAGCACAACTCGCTCTTCGTCAGGCTTTTCAGGCTGTGTGTGAAAAGCAAAACCACACTGTGTTCTTTTATCCACACCCAGTCTGATACACACCTGTGTCACTTAACTAATTATCTTATACAAAACACCTAAAGACATTCCAATATTAAACCTACTGAATAAACCTACTACCCTAAAACCATCCTAAATTCCCCAATAGGGGATAATTTACAAGACAGGTTCATCATCTTACATCTCGAATATCATCATCATATCACTTATGAACCAATTATATTATCTCATTTTATTAGCTTGGTGTTTTGCAAATATTAATCAAGAATACATATATGTTACTATTCTTGTACATGTCTCAAAATTCTTCATGGATTCCAGTTGATATTCCACTATCTAGTATTTCCAACGGGAGCCTTTGTGATCAATCTAAAGAAAATATAACATATTCAAAAATAGTCATACCTTCTAATCAATCTCGCACTGTAAATTTCTAAACAAACAAAAACAAATCATAGTCCCTATTCATACCATCAGGGTGTAGGGACTGTAATTTGTTAATCCACCAAACTTCACGTTTTTTTAATTTCAAAATCCTATCACCCCCTCTTTTGTCTTGGGGAATCCCCTCTAAAACCATAAAACGTAGATCAGTGTCTTTGTGGCCCATTTCTGAGAAGTGACGCGATACAGGTAAACTTGATCGAGGATGTCTAATTGTACTACGGTGTTGTGCGATACGGTCTTTAATTTTTTGTGTTGTTTCCCCCACGTACAGGAGATTGCAGGGGCATGTAAGAATATAAATCACATATGATGACTGACAGGTATAAAAGTCGATTAAACAAAGACATCAAGATAAGAGGGTAACCCACCTGATGTTCATTTATATATATATATATATATATATATATATATATATATATATACACACACACAGTATATAGACAGGCTTATACAGATATATAGAGTGCGTTGCCCAGGGTAAAAAACAATTGCCATTTCCTTTTATTATCTGCTTAGTCCTAGAGACAACAAACAGAGCAGTGTGCTCATTACTTTGAGCGCCATCATTTCTGCCTAGATAAACCCTGATATACTAGCCGAGCAGAAATCCGTTGTGAAGTTCTAAGTGGAAAATGATTTTTCTATAATGAGGTATGGTTACAACTGGTGGCTTATGAAAGTTTATCCAATGAACTCTGGTTACTGCAATAAAATCTTTTTATAATGCCATGAATAAATATTTAAAGAGGTGCATTCACCACACAAGCCACGCCAAACATTTGGACAAAATGTATATATCCTTCTATACAAACCTGTTATTCATTCCACACTACCTAAATATACTCTGTGTAGCATAATGTTTTTTTATTTAGTCTCACGGTTTGCCTGTAGCATGCCATGTCTGGCCAGCAGTGTAAGCCTAATCCAGTCATAGCTTTAGCACTGATGTTTTCAGTTAATTTTGAGCTGTTCTTTTCTTTCTCGTTGAATGTGAAGTGATACTTGGTTTATACATACATAAAATAAAGCCCCACAATCATGTAGCAAGACAAATAAACAATAAAAACTCCTAAGCCCTCCGCGTCAAACAGTACATACCAGCACTTGTGATGTTCTACGGAATCAGCACTAGCTTCATATTAAGTAAGATATCCATCCAGGTAGATTAAAAGAGACCTCCTAAAAAATAAAAACACTTGCATCAAAGTTGGAAAAGTAACATATTACTTATAACATATAACATATAAATAATATTGGCACATTAGTTCCTTTTTTCTGTTGCATGAAAAGTGGCAAATGTTATTTGTTTTTTGTTTTAAAGATGAATTCCAGCCTAGACTGGTGCTGAGTTTTGGGTAGTGCCATAAAGGTGATCCTTCCTTTTAGAAATTTGTCCTCCTGAGCTTTGATGAGTACTGTAGTCTATTCTGCTTTGGTGGTTGGAGCGTACTTTTTGTTTTATTTTTTTAGGCCTCATATACACTGCTGCTGGTAAACGGACATTTGGGAACAGTTGGGCATTTTTCAGCTGCACCTGAACTCTCCTCTATGTTATCTTATCAGTACATGTACACTTCATTTATAGTAATTTCCAGGCAGTTGAGGTTAGAAGCATTTTTTGGAAAGCAAAAAAATGCGTTCAGTACGGATGTTCAGAGGCATTTGAAACACCAAATGCATGTAACAGCTTGTAAATGCGGTAAAGCCGCGTTTCGTTTATAGGCGTTTTTAATAGAGATACATTTCTGACCATTTACAATGTAAAAAAACGCTTCTAAACGCAAACGTGGTTAAACGCAGCACAACGGACGTTGTTAAACATCAGTTATTAGCTGTCAAGTTCCATCGTTCAGGAGAGGTTTTACAACTTAACCACTTAAGGACCGAGCCTCTTTCTGAGATTTGGTGTTTACAAGGTAAAAACTGTTGGTTTTTTTTTGCTAGAAAATTACTTAGAGCCCCAAAATATATATATTTTTTTCTAACACCCTAGAGAATAAAATTGCGGTCATTGCAATGCTTTCTGTCACATCGTATTTGCGCAGCGGTCTTACAAGCGCACTATTTTTGGAAAAAATACACTTTTTTTAACCACTTGACAACTGGGCACTTAAACCCCCTTAATAACCAGACCAATTTTCAGCTTTTGGTGCTCTCACATTTTGAATGACAATTACTCAGCCATGCAACACTGTATCTATATGAAATTTTTGTCCTTTTTTTCACACAAATGGAGCTTTCTTTTGGTGGTATTTAATCACCGCTGGGTTCTTTATTTTTTGCGCCGTAAAAGAAAAAAGACCGAAAAATCTGTAAAAAAATGCATTTTTCTTCATTTCTGTTATAATATTTTGCAAATTAGTAATTTTTCTTCATATATTTTGGCCAAAATTTATACCGCTACATATCTTTGGTAAAATTAACCCAAATCGGTGGATATTATTTGGTCTTTGTGAAAGTTATAGAGTCCAAAAGCTATGGTGCGAATATCTGAAAATTGATCACACCTGAAGTACTGACGGCCTATCTCATTTCTTGAGACCCTAACATGCCAGAAAAGTACAAATACCCCCCAAATGATACCTTTTTGGAAAGAAGACATTCCAAGGTATTTAGAAAGATGCATGGTGAGATTTTTGAAGTTGTCATTTTTTCCCACAATTCTTTGCAAAATCAAGGTTTTTTTTTTACTTTTTTTTTTCCCACAAAATTGTCATATTAGCAGGTTATTTCTCACACACCACATATGCATACCACAAATTACACCCCAAAACACATTCTGCTATTACTCCCGAGTACGGCGATACCACATGTGTGAGACTTTTACACAGCGTGGCCACATACAGAGGCCCAACATGCAGGGAGCACCTTCAGGCGTTCTGGAGCACCCAGGCCAATTCTGACATTTCTCTCCTACATGTAAAAATCATCATTTATTAGCTAGAAAATTACATAGAATCCCAAAACATTATATATGTTTTTTTAGCAAAGACCCTAGAGAATACAATGGCGGTCGTTGCAACTTTTTATCTCGCACGGTATTTGCGCAGCAATTTTTTTAACGCGTTTTTTTTGGGAAAAAAACTGTTTTGTGCTTTACAAAAACCAAAACAGTAAAGTTAGCCTAATGTTTTTGCATAATGTGAAAGATGAAGTTATACTGAGTAAATAGATACCCAACATGTCACCTTTCAAAATTGCACGCGCTTGTGGAATGGCGCCAAACTTTGCTACTCAAAAATCCCCATAGGCGACGCTTTAAAATTTTTTACTGGTTACATGTTTTGAGTTACAGAGGAGGTCTAGGGCCAAAATTATTACTCTCGCTCTACCGATCGCAGCGATACCTCACATGTGTGGTTTGAACACGGTTTTCATATGTGGGCGGGACTTACGTATGCGTTCGCTTCTGCATGCGAGCACGCAGGGACAGGGGCGCTTTAAAATTTTTTATTTTTTTTTATTGTTCATTTTACTTTATTTATTTTAGTTTGATGCTTTTTTCCAAAAAAAAAAATTTTTGACCACTTTTATTCCTATTACAAGAAATATAAACATCCTTGTAATAGGAATATGGCATGACAGGTCCTCTTTACAGTGAGATATGGGGTCAATAAGACCCCACATCTCACCTCTAGGCTGGGAAGCCTGAAATAAAAAAAAAAAAAAAAACGATCCTGGCTTCGATCGTAGCGGTGAGTCGGTAGAAGCGCGGGAGGGGGGGACATCCCCTCTCGCCTCCCGTAAGAACGATCAAGCAGTGGAACAGCCGCTATGATCATTCTCATGGTGTAGGGAATCGCCGGCTGAAAAAGCCGATATCTGAATGATGCCTGTAGCTGCACCCATCATTCAGATATCTCCGCACAAAGTCAAGGACGTTGTATGACGGACGGTGGGCGGGAAGTGGTTAAAACGCATTTTTTTTTTTAACACAAAGTTGTCCATTTATACAATATTTCTACCACATAACATGTACATACCAAAAATGACACCCCAAAATAGATTCCCCTGCTCCCCCTGAGTACGGCGATACCACATCTGTGAGACTTCCACAGCCTGGCCACATACAGAGGGCGAGTACAGCTGAGCATGGCTCAGCATGGCAGGGTATGGCGGGGTATTGCGGAGTATGGCGGAGTATGGCGGGGTATGGCGGAGTATGGCGGGGTATGGCGGAGTATGGCGGGGTATAGCGGGGTATTGCAGGGTATGGCGGGGTATTGCGGAGTATGGCGGAGTATGGCGGAGTATGGCGGAGTATGGCGGGGTATTGCGGAGTATGGCGGGGTATGGCGGGGCATGGCAGGGTATGGCGGGGGCATGGCAGAGTATGGCGGGGGCATTGCAGAGTATGGCAGGGGCATTGCAGAGTATTGCGGGGGCATTGCAGAGTATTGTGGGGGCATTGCAGAGTATTGTGGGGGCATTGCAGAGTATTGTGGGGGTATTGCAGAGTATTGTGGGGGTATTGCAGAGTATTGTGGGGGTATTGCAGAGTATGGCGGGGGTATTGCAGAGTATTGCGGGGGAATTGCAGAGTATTGTGGGGGCATTGCAGAGTATTGTGGGGGCATTGCAGAGTATTGTGGGGGTATTGCAGAGTATTGTGGGGGTATTGCAGAGTACTGCACAGCATTGCAGAGTATTGTGGGGGTATTGCAGAGTACTGCACAGCATTGCAGAGTATTGTGGGGGTATTGCAGAGTATTGTGGGGGTATTGCAGAGTATTGCGGGGGTATTGCAGAGTATTGTGGGGGTATTGCAGAGTACTGCACAGCATTGCAGAGTATTGTGGGGGTATTGCAGAGTATTGTGGGGGTATTGCAGAGTACTGCACAGCATTGCAGAGTATTGTGGGGGTATTGCAGAGTATTGTGGGGGTATTGCAGAGTATTGTGGGGGTATTGCAGAGTATTGTGGGGGTATTGCAGAGTACTGCACAGCATTGCAGAGTATTGTGGGGGTATTGCAGAGTATTGTGGGGGTATTGCAGAGTACTGCACAGCATTGCAGAGTATTGTGGGGGTATTGCAGAGTATTGTGGGGGTATTGCAGAGTATTGTGGGGGTGTTGCAGAGTATTGCACAGCATTGCAGAGCGTTAGGGATGGCTGAGCAGGGATGGATGGATGCCTGGATGTCTCTGTGCAGCGCTATGGGCACTACACATACAGCCCACAGCGCTGCAGACATCCATCCATCCGCCTCTCCGGTCACTGTGTACCGATCGGTACACAGGCGGGGAGGAGAGGGGGAGGAGAGGAACCGGCGTCATCAGATGACGCCGGTCTGTTTACATGTGATCGCGCCGTCATTTGACGGCGCGATCACATGGTAAACGGCCGCGATCAGCGGCCATTTACCGGGATCCGTGATGCGCCGGGTCCGGAGGACCCGGCGGTCACGGATGTGTTCGGGTGCGCGCCCCAGGGGGCGCGCGAGAGGGGAATTCTGGGAGGACGTCATAGTACGCCCTCCCAGAGTTATCCAACCGCCCTGCAGCCGTCATTCGGCTATGGGCCGGTTGGTAAGTGGTTAATTAAAAAGTAAGATAACAGTAAAGATAGCCCATTTTTTTTATATTGTGAAAGATAATGTTACGCCGAGTAAATTAATACCCAACATGTCACGCTTCAAAATTGCGCCCACTCGTGGAACGGCGACAAACTTTTACCCTTAAAAATCTCCATAGGCGATGTTTAAAAAATTCTACAGGTTGCATGTTTTAAGTTACAGAGGAAATCTAGGGCTAGAATTATTGTTCTCACTCTAACAATCGCGGTAATACCTCACAGGTGTGGTTTGAACACCTTTTTCATATGCGTTCACTTCTGCACACGAGCTCGGCGGAACAGGGCACGCTTGAAAAATAAAAAAAAGTTCTTATTAATTTTACCTTTTGTTTTTTATTTTTACACTGTTCTTTTAAAAAACACATTGTGTCACTTTTATTCCTATTACAAGGAATGTAAACATCCCTTGTAATAGAAAAAAAGCATGACAGGACCTGGGGTCAAAAAGACCTTAGATCTCATATTTACACTAAAATGCCAAAAAAAAAAAATATTATAGTAATTTGAAAAAAAAAAAAGGAAATAAATGTAGCGTTAAGATCTATGGGGGGAAATGATGTTTTGACGTCGCTTCCGCTCTGCAATGGTATGGAGACAGGCGGGGGCCATCTTCCCCTCACTCATCTCCATACCCAACAGGGAGAAGGATGCGATCGCCTTCACTGCCCCCGGTGGCTCCGGTAAGTGGCGGAGGGTAGGGATGGGTCAAACACACCACCGAACAGGCACAGGGGAACCCCGAACCAAAATTTAAAAAAAAAAATGCGCGGGGGTCTCCCTAAATTCCATACCAGGCCCTTCAGGTCTGTGTTGTTGTTTTTATTGTGTGTTGTTTTTTTTTTACCATTTTCACACTTTTTTTGTGAAATGTTACGGGTACAATGTACACGTTACTATTTCAAACAGGGGGGGCGTGATCTGGAGGTCCCCTTGTTAAAGGAGGCTTCCAGATTCCGATAAGAGCTCCGCCCGCAGACCCCCACAACCACCGGGCAAGGGTTGTGGGGATGAGGCCCTTCTACCCCAAAGCACCCTCCCAATGTTGAGAGCATGTGGCTTGGTACGGTTCAGGGGGGGTCTTTTAATGCGGCTTGCCAGGTTGCATGCTCGGATAAGGGTCTGGTATGGATTTTTGGGGGAACCACACGCCATTTTTTAAAAAAAATTTGGCGCAGGTTCCAGCATTCTAATGCATAGAATGCATTAAGATAAAAACCTTCTGCCTTTAGAATCACTTTAACTCTCCTGTCCCCGTGTCAATGTACACCTTCTCTGTGGCGGGTGTCAATGGCTGCCGTCTGAACAACTGTCAAGTCAGCAGTCTTCCCCATGATTGTGTAACCTACTGAACCAGACTGAGAAACCATTTAAAGGCTCAGGAAACCTTTACAGGTGTTTTGAGTTAATTAGCTGATTATAGTGTGACAACATGAGTCTACAATATTGAACTTTTTCACAATATTCTACTTTTCTGCGATACAGAGTTTTGTGTTTTCACTAGCTGTAGGCCATAATCATCAAAATTAAAAGAAAGAAATGCCTGAAATATATTACTCTATATATAATGAATATATATATATAATATATATATAATATGAGTTTCACTTTTTGAATTGAATTACAGAAATACATTAACTTTTGGATGATATTTGTAGTTTTTTGAGATGCATCTGTATATAACATTAGAGACAATATGTTTTCACAACATAGACAATTATTACAATTATTTCCAAAAATTACTATTTCTGATTGAATAGTTGTACTTGTGCCTCTCACTCTTTGCTGCTTTTTTTAAACTTTTTGCAAATACTGTATCAGTATTTCTGTTTGGATAGAGTTGTACTTTTTTTTGCCATTCACCATGCACCTGTTAAATTAGGATGATCGGCTGTGTCTGAGCAGCAGCTGTATCCCCATACACTTACATGGGCTGCCTGCATACAGCACCTGGCAAGCAGCTCAGAATGTATTGTATAAACAGGTAGCCCATTCATGGTCTACAGGTCTCAGAACCTATGTGAATGAGGCCTTAGCCATGTTTAGAATAATTTAAATGTGTTTAGTCATGTTTACATGTGTTCAGCTGCAATTAGAGTTTCCAATTAGATCCTGGGTGCACAAAATTCAATTTTCTTTAACGGCAGCTAAACTGACCACACTTAAATGGAACTTCAGTCTAAATGTCCTCCTCCCCCTTTTCTCTAATACTAGCGGGTACTTCCAGTGGGATCGCCTAGCCCTAGATGATTCCACTGGAAGTTCACCCGCCCTCCCTGCCTGCAACCTGCCACAGGTCCCATGAGGCAACACTTTATAGTGGGAAGCTGGCTGTAAAGCCGCAAGGTGTCACAGCCAGCCCAGGGAACCCAAAGACCGGTGAAGAACCGGCCCTAGTGAGAACGGCGCTGGATCCTTGGACAGGTAAGTGTCCTTTTATTAAAAGTCAACAGCTACAGTATTTGTAGCTGCAGAGTTTTATCTCTTTGCAAACAGGCTGAAGATCTTTAAATGCAGATAAAAGCATTGTGTGAAATGCACCATTAAAAAACCATTCCATACATTTACATACATTTAGAAATGTTCTCTAAACACATGTAAATGGAAGTTTGACAGTGCCGGTGTGAGTGAGGCCCCAAAACCCACAATTTTTCTTATTTTAGCAATGATAAATATAAGCAAGAAAAATGGAAAAAATACAAAGCAAATACATTTTTTTTAAAGAGTAAGAATGTAGGCATTAATAATAAAAAATATCCATAATTATGTCTGGCAGGTGGAGATGCCCTGTTTCATGCCAGAGCCATTGCCACGGGTATTTCCAGAATGTGGTTTCTCAAGAATCAGAGTCTGTGTACAGAATGTTAGGATGATTTCACTCTGTGTAAGCAGCCAGCAATGTACAGTTTCGCAAATAGCAAGTATTTTTATAGTTTTGTCTGCACGTCTAATGCTTTTCATGTATACTACTGGCTTTTTCTGTTCTGTATGGCAGCATTGTCTCAGAAAAAAAATACTGTTTGCATGTTATGCCCAGGAGACAAAGTGGGCCAGATTCAAACATTTACCGACACTACATCTGTATAGGTCTCAGAAAATGGTGCTTTACTGTGCAGACATGCTTCTTTAGTAATTACTATTTGAAAGAACAAAAACAAAAAACCTTGTTTGATTTAAAAACGCGGGCATTTCTAGGGTGCATAGATACAGCCAGGAAATGTGGAATGGATTACAGAGCTAGTATATTATTTTACCACTACCCTGTATCTCAATAGCTCAAGAATCTTTGTCTAACAATTTTACTGATTTCTTCTCCTTATGTAAGATTGGTCTAAGAAATGAACGGGGCACTCTGTTAGTTTCATATCTTTGTATTCTGATTCCATTATATTTTTATGGACTCAAAGAGGGGGGGATTTAGGAAAACTGGAGCACCCAAAATCTGGTACATCTATGCATGGTAGCCAATTAGCTTCTAACTTCAGCTTGTTCAATTACGTTTTGATAATATAACCTGGAAGCTGAATGGTTTCTATTCAGAGCTGCACCAGATTTTGCACCCCCCTGTTTTATTAAATCTACCCCATTGTGAGTGCAGGAATTAAGAGTTTGTAGTATCTGCTGTTCATGCAGTTTTACTAACACATGTCTTAATGTTTCAAGTAGTTGTGCAGTAGATCCCTGAGACATAAAAAAAAAATGACTTGATTCCACCCATCCACACAATGAAGGTGGATGGGAGCATTCTCTCTGCTGGGCTATTATATTCTGACAACAGGGTGACTTCACCTTCGTCTGAATACACTCATCTATAGTTGATCTAGAGTGGTTGTATAGAAGTTGATCAGTAGATTGACTTCTGTACAACCACCCTGCCCCTGCTGAACTGGCTGAATTTCAATCCATGCATGGCTGGCGTAATATAGAGAAGAAAGGGAGCTTTTCATCTGGACTAACAGGTTCCCCCCCAAAGCACTTTGTCCCTATATTGATGAGGACAAGGGCCTTTTCCCCACAACCCTAGCTTGGTAGTTGTGGGGGTGTGAGGGGTGATTTATCAGAATCTGGAAGAACCTCAGATCCTACTCCCCATGTGAATGAGTAAGGGGTGCATAGTACCCCTACTCATTCACCAAAAAAAATGGCCAAAGTAAATAAAAATCCTGAGCCAGTTTTTGAAAAGTACTTTAAATAAGGGGGGAAAAGATTTCCCCTAAAGTAAATCCAACATCAATTACGATGAAAAATGCACCCCCACCCGCACAAAAAAACTTGTAAAAACCAAGTCCGCACCCACTAAGGGGTAGGGTCACCAGTGACATCCCTTGGTGACCATGTTACCTTGTGCCTTAATTTACCAGGGCATGCTGGGTTGACAACATCACAAGGGAGCTAGGTCACCCAGTGACATCACTGGGTAACCTCGTCCCTTAGTTTATTTAGCGGTGGGTGGGAAGCAGAGCTGTTAGCCGGCAGGAGCCAAGCATCACGTGTGGACCTTTTTTAAAAAAAAATGTCATGCAGGTCAGCAGGCAGCTTTGTTCATGATAAATGCTGGATTTATTTTTGGGGAAATTTTTTCTTTTCCCTTTTTTAAAAAAGGACTTGTTAAAAAAACTGGCTCTGGGTTTTTATTGGTGAATGAGTAGGGGTATTATGTACCCCTACTCATTCACATGGGGAGGGCCAGGATCTCGGGGGGAATTCCAGATTTCGATAAGTCACCCCCTGCACCCCTACAACCATGGGGCCAAGGTTGTGGGAAGGAGGCCCTTGTCCTGATGAACATGGAGAAAATGAGCATTGAGGTGAGAGTCCTCCCCAAAGCACCCACCAATGTTGAAGGCATGTGCCTTGACATGGTTCAGTAGGGGGAGCACTCCTGGCCTTCCGGGCTGCATGTTCTGGTAGGGATTTGGGGGGGACCACACCCCAATTTTGTTTTATATGTTTGGTGTGGGGTACTTCTCAAAATACATACAAGAGCCCCCCAAGGGCCTGGTATGAATGGGGGGGCCAAGCTGTTTAAAAAAATAAATAAAATTAATGTTGGCTCTTCTTTTGTTTACATTGGGCTGTTAGCGAGGAATCTCACTGATAGCAGTTGAGTCACTGGTTGTTAAGGAGTGCTTAAATTTTTATACATTCCTTAAATGTTGCATGTCTGGACCACTACTTCTTTAACGCATGCATTTATTTCCTTTAGTGAATTGACTTTAACACTGTTTTGTGCAGTATTTACTAAGCGCTTTTGCTTTTTTGAGGTAAATACCGCATAAAGGGATAGTAAATTGACATTTTAAGTATCGCATGCGATATTTGGGAAAAATGTGTAATTTGATGGCCTTTCATGAATTGATTCAGGAAGTTGATTAAATGTCCATCAAGGTAAAGAACTAGGGTGTCCACAGAAGGTAGTGACCAATTATCCAAGAATTCCCTATCCAGTGGAAAACACTGCCTCACATAATCACGAGGAATCCATGGTAAAACTGGAAGCTCCCGTCCTTCACACAAGAAGTTTTACAGAAAGACAGGTGCAGAGGAGGTCTTTGTAGCTCCCTGATCAGCAGATTGTACATTTGGCTATGCTTATAGGCATTCAATCAATCAGATAAGAAGCATGTTAGATTCATCAATGACCTGGTAAAAAGATCTCACAGGAGTAGGATTGGAAGGTTATTAATCGGAGTCTCAGGCATAATTAAAGGAGGTGCTGACTCTTAAATATAAGGTATTTCCCAGTTCCTGGGGTCCAATGCAGTCTTCCCACAGTCATTTCTTCTTACTGCTGTTGGTTCGCGGTGTCACGTCACATTTGGCTACCCATCACATTTTGCTACCCGCTGGAGTGCGCATGCGCAACGCCGCCTTATGCATTCCAACACTGTTGTAAGACCACTTTGCCACAGGGCCCCCCGCTCGCTTCACTCGCCACGCTTCGGGCGCAGGCTCGCTTCGCTCAGCATAATTATAATCTAACTCTATGTCCACTTGGATGGTGGGGCTTGAACCTGGACTCAGAGGTGTGGCCACAAAATTCTGCGCAAGCGCAGATCGCCACAATGTAAGAACACATGTGGTGGCGTCGCGCATGCGCAGTCCAGCGGGTAGCCAAATGTGATGGGTCGCCATATGTGACGCTACACTGGCACAGCCATCTTCGATACAGGAGCCGGCTGCAGGCTGCAGGAGAGGAGGGGGCAGGGCACCCTCATGTTGATTATCCCCTGGACATCACTGGCCACAATGTGAGCTGTTTTACAACTTCAGCAAGATGGGGTTAGATTTAAGGAGCTTTTAGTATATGAAACCTGTGAGTGCAACTAGTGTTGATTTTAATACTTTGATCACTAAAGGTTTAACTGCACAAGGGGTGCTTGTCCCTGTGTAGAGCTCCCCAAGTAGGAGCCACTGGTTAGTAAGGTTTCTCTGTTCTTTGCCTAGACCTCCTTAAGAACTTCAGCAACTCTGACACAATAGGTTGAGTGTACAAAGCATGCAATATCCCAGAAAATCACTTAGTACCCAGTAGTAGTACAATACCAAAGAAACAGATGCTGAACCAGTTAGTAAAGAATAACTTAATATATTGTCACCTGATATGCTTGGTAACGAAGTTAGCATAGAAATGGGTAAACAATGGTTTCATAGCTGGTAGGGTTGAATAATGATGCTAGTCCATCCAGTTCAACCAGTGTTATGCCCCGTATAGACGGTCAGAAATGCCGCCAGCAAAACTCAGATGAGAGCTTTTGGTTGGAAAATGCGACCGTGTGTATGCTCCATCGGACTTTTGCTGGCGGAATTCCAGCCAGCAAAAGATTGAGAGCAGGTTCTCTATTTTTCGGTTGGAAAAAGTTCCTATCCAAAAATGCAATCGTCTGTATGCAATTCCGACACGCAAAAAATGATGCATGCTCAAAAACAATTTGACGCATGCTTGGAGGCATTGAACTTAATTTTCCCGGCTCGTTGTAGTGTTGTACGTCACCGCGTTCTTGACGGTCGAAAGTTCAGAGAACTTTTGTGTGACCGTGTGTATGCAAGGCAAGCTTGAGCGGAATTCCGTCGGAAAAACATCAAAGTTTTTGCTGATGGATAATTCCGCTCGTGTGTACGGGGCATTAGGTGTATGTGTGTCAATAAAGGGGACTTGCAGGATGGTTTTATGGGATGGGCAGTCCTTAATGCTGTTCTTCTGCCGGCTGCCATTGGGGCCCTTTTAGAAGCGTTGGTGCACTTAACAACAATAGGTGCTGTACAGGGGCAGTATAGGTGCGGTTACTCTGTCATAACCTGGGTTACCTGCTGGTGGTACTGTGCTTTCCAGAGAGGTAAGTTGTAGTTCCACTGTTCACCAACAAGTGTCTGCCAGCAGATCCCAGTAATCTCAGATTTTGTAGGTTACAGTATACTGTATATACAGTAGATAGGGGACACACACAGCTCAAAAATATAACTATGCCTGGGTGCTTAACTCATGCATAATAAACTTGGAATGAGACACTTATTTCACAGGAATTAAATATATTGGCAGATGTTTAAATTGCTCATATACTAAAAGATCTGGTTGCCTCATCAACATAGAATTGGGCTAACCACTATGGTGACCACGCTTGATATTTAATGTTATTCTGGGTGGTTGCTGAGCTGACTACCTGTATAATCTAGGGGTAAACAGAAACAGCAATTAACACCAATCAAGAATCAAGAGTTACATGCAAGGACCAAAGGACAAAGAACAGATAATAGAGAGGTAGGCCATATACACAGATGAGTCATAACTTTGTGACCACTGACAGGTTAAGTAAATAACACTGATTATCTTGTTACAATTGCATCTGAAAGCCATGGGATATATCAGGCAGCAAGTAAACATGTTGTCTATGAAGTTGAAAACAGGAACAATGGGCATCACAGTTTGTTGTGTATGGAGCTATGTAGCCGCAGACCGGTCATGGTGCCCATGCTGTTGACAAACAAAATCGCCCACGATGGGCATGTGAGCATCAGAACCGGACCATTGAGCAATGGAAGAAGGTGGCATGGTCTGCTAAATCAAGTTTTCGTTTACATCATGTGGATAGCCGGGTCTGTGTACAATGCTTACGTGGGGAAGAGATGTCACCAGGATGCAGTATGGAAAAAAGGCAAGCTGGCAGAAGCAGTGTAATGCTTTTGGCATTGTTCTTCTGAGAAACCTTGGTCCTGTCATTCATGTGGATGTTACTTGACAAGTATCACCTACCTAAACATTGTTGCCAACCAAGTACACCCCTTCATGGATATGATATTTTTTGATGGAAGTGGCCTTTTTCAACAGGATAATGCGCTCTACCACACTGCAAAAATAGTTCAGAAACGGTTTAAGGAACACAACGAGTTTAAAGCGCTGACTTTGAATTCTCCACACCTCAATACAATCAAGCATCCATGAGATGAGCTGGAAAAACAAGTCTGATTGGTGCCAGATACCACAGTATACCTTCAGAGCTCTAGTGGCATCCATGCCTCAGCTGGTCAGGGCTGTATCGGCGGCGGAAGGGGATTCTGCTCAATATTAGGTGGGTGGTCATAAAGTTATGACTGATCAGTGTATATTCTGGTTATTTACAGAAAAGGCTCATTTTTGTATATCTCTCTCCAAGGGGAATGGCAACATAATTTAAGAAAGAAATGTTTTGGCTACATAAGGAGGAGACGGAATTTAGGGACATTCTACTTGCTGGGTTCTCCAAAAGGCCCGTAGAGATGGCCAAACCTGCCAGAATAATTATTTTTTGGGTAGATTTACCTTTTAAGCTACAGCTTGGAATATGTTATCAGTGTAAAACAGTGTAAGGCATTGAACAGCTGCCGTTCCTTTTTAGTGGAAGACTGGAATCTCTTTTTATGTATAAACCGAAAAAGGTAACAAATGTCTATAATCAGCTTGTAAAGTTGATGTAGTCAAAGTAAATTAAAGCAAGACATGAAACAGATACACTTAAGATCACAGCAATCGTGCAGTTTATTGTCTCGGCAGATGCAACACACTGTAACTGCGGCTACTGAGCACCACCTGCCGCCCTCGTACCATCCAGATGTCTTGTATTTAACATAAGGCACAAGACAAACTCCTAACATCTGCTCAACTGGTTTGTGTATTTTTCCCTGCCCCGAGGAGGGTGGCACAGTGTGCCAGTGCCAATGTTTTTTTTCAGGTAAACATCAAAGTGGTACAGAGTGTTCTATAATTCTGAAACTTCTATGAAAACTTAACCCAGGACTTGGCCTATACAGAACAGGGAAATATATACTTTAGCTGGTGGTCCATGTCTTATGCTCAGGGACTAATGCTTGATCCACATAAAGATATGGATTAAATGACTTCTGTCAAAGTTTTGCTGCCTCTGTTTGGACCACGTAGGGAGATCTCACCGTACATGATGTAATAGTGTCAAGCACGAGGGGCAAAAATGACAAGTATGAGATTTTTCGGAGCATAAGGTAGCAATAATGAGAATCATTGTCACGCTACAGTAATAAATAAATGTTCAGGCTTGTTTATTTTTGCTCCTCATGTGAGAAAATGTTGCCCCACATACGTCATGTACCATGAGAATACAGATAAAAGAGCTGCGGACATTATTCTGTGATAAAAAATACACAATAGCTTTAAACATCTTGACAGAATGAGCACAAGGAAGAAAGGAATATCAAAATATTTCAAAACAAGCAGTCAGGCTCGCCTAAAATGACTGTAAACTAAGCCATGACATGGGAAAACAGCATAAGCTCTGCATATAGACTTTTGTACAAGAAGAGAATAAATATGGTGATTATTAAACATTTTGACTCCCTTGTTCAGTCTATTTTATTACTTTGTAGGTTTTTTTCATTTTGCTGATGATTAGGGATGGGCGAACGGTTCAGTCCGAGGATAAGTTCGGGCAGAACTTTTGTTGTTCCGCCGTTCAGGGAACATCCGAACAAATGGGTCGTTCGACCGTTTGTTCGGCCCTTGAACCGACCACAATGCATTGCGGCGCTGAACAATGCATCAATGCATTGCAAGCCCTGATTGGCTGTAGCAGTGAAAGCTTCAGCCAATCAGGGCACAGAGCACTGTCAGAGTCATGATTGGACACTGTCATCATGACTTGATCCAATCATGGCTCATTCCCGCCCCACAGTATAAAAGTATTCTTTCAATGGCAGCCGTTTTCGGTGAGATTTCGGGGTGGAGAGAGAGAGTAACAGGGGGCCACAATTATTGGGCACACCTGCATGGGTTTGCCTCTGCTTTCCCCCCAGGTGTTAGCTGATTTATGAGGCAGTTTATGGCAGTTTTAATTAGGGGAGTTTTGGCACTCCTGCTCACCCGGGGCAGGTGAGAAGGGGCCAATGAGTGTGGAGAGAATTTTCTGGAAGCAGTGGGGCTCAGTATAAAAGAAAGAGCCCACTATTCCAAAGTGTCGCTGACAGGCTGAAGGTCTGGTTAAAGCAAAGATTTATCACCTACCTCAAGAATGGAGATGCTCGTCCGGCAGCTATTGGAGAAGGCGGCAGGCAACGGGGGAGAGGAATGGCTGAGGCGCTGTTTAGAGGACCCTGCAGGAGGCTCACAGCAGGTGACAATCTCAGATGGAATTGGTGCATCTGTGTCCACCCCACGGCCGACCGGGAGGCAGAGGAGACCTGCGGTGACGTCAGCCAAGTGATCTCGGCAGTCTCATAGACTACAGAGACTGCATAGACGTTAGACATGTGCATTCGTTTTCGTCCGAATGCATTTTCGTCCGAATTTCAGGTATTTTCGTTATCGTTTGTTAAAACGATAACGAAAATACCTGAAATTCGGACGAAAATTACAGGATCCGAAAAACGAAAGATCCAACATAAACAAATGCTTTATTTTTGTTTTCGTTGCTACAACAGTTCGATATAGATAGGAGATTCGACATGATGATGACAGTAACAATCTGTGTCCATCAAACCTGTGGTCGACTGTGCCTAACCTTAACTCTATTAGTCCAAGATTATTCTACATAGAGAGAAAAGATTCGACGTAGAGAGAAAAGATTCGACGTAGGGGAGAAAGATTCGACGTAGGGGAGAAAAGATTCGACGTAGGGGAGAAAAGATTCGACGTAGGGGAGAAAAGATAAATAAAAATTAATGATGATGATGAATGTTATTGGCTGATTGTAACCAAAGAGGAGGAGCAGTAAAATAGATAGAACTAAGTACACACGTACTTTGGCTTATTGTGTCTGTTGAAAGTTCTAAGAAGATTCGACGGAGCAGGTAAACTAAACGGCGTCGTACAGTTTAGCTTCTCCGTTGAATCTTCTTTGAACATTCGACAGACACCATAAGCCTTGAATGACAGATTCAACCTTAATTTGGATTTTCGGACGAATGCCATTTTTAACGAAAAACGAAATAAATAAAAACGAATTTCGGGAGTAACTAAATAAATTTATTTTTCGGACGAAAACGAAATTCCGAAATGAAATATTTCAGTGTGCACATGTCTAATAGACATCCCCCGGAGCGTTCAATTGCGGTGGTGCCCACGGCGGACTCCGAGGACGGCTCGCAGGAGCATGCAGGGACTGGAGCTGTGGATCGTGGACGGGTCAGTGCGGATGAGCTGGGTGAGATCGGCACCAAGGTACACAGCGCGGTCAGCTCCATGAGGCCAGGAACAAGCAGCTGTGTGGGTCGTCATGGCCGCCGGGAGAAAAGGAGAAGGTGGGCCTGTTCTTTGTCACCTATCGGAGGTGACAGGGGCAGGCCCGGGGTGACTGTCTCTTTTTCAGAATCTCAGGACCTGCCCCCAGCAGCCACTTCCTCAGAGAAGCAGAACGGGGAGGTGTCAGGAACAAGAAGCCGTTGATGGACATGAAGCCGCTCGTGCTGATTCCCTTTCAAGCTCTATGGGAAGTCAGCACTAACAGAATCCCAGCGCTTCTTTGGCGCCACCTACTGGTGTTCCTGGTGAATTACATTTACTGCACACACTAGTTTCATCTTTGTCTAATATGTTTAAACTTTGTTCTGGTAATGGGAATGTTGCTGCTCCTGCATCAGTATGGTCTCCAGGAGTAACAGCCATTAACCCTTTGGCGCCTGTGGGGCCTTCAGCAATGGCCACAGGTTCCCTTAACATACCATCTCTAGTAAATAACTTTTTTTTGACTGTTCATAATTCTGGCGTTGCTGATTCTCTCTTACATATAGTGGTTAGCCCATCAGTGCCTGAAACATGTTTTAAGGAGGCGTTGCCTTGCGAGCTATCCCCGCTGGGTTTCCACCTTACCACTGCTGTGAAAGAGAAAATATGGAAAGGCGAATTTTTGGATATACTATCTCTCTTACCTTCTTCTAAGGAATTTTTAGCTAAAACAGATAAGAAGGCCGAGGAGAGGGGGGATGAGGATAGGCGCAGGCCCATTGCAAGATCATTTAATAATTGGTTGCAGGCTTACTGTATTTTCTCTAGCATTGTGGGGGAGGAACATCCAGAGAAATGTAGTGGTTTGTTCCAGAATTTAGAGAATGTGCTGGAAGCTTACCGCAACTTTGGAGGGAATGGATGGTAACAATATAATATATATTTTAGGCAAAAAATGTCAGTTTACCCTAATTTAAAATGGAGCATGAAAGACATAGGCCTGTGGCTAAATTTGATTGAACCCCAAAAAACCCATTTTCCTAAGCAACAGCTTTCAGTTAGTACTGTTTCCTCCAACAGGAAAGGTGTGTGCTATGCTTTTAATGAGAGCCAGTGCAAGTGGGGCCAGTGCACGAATGTTCATTTTGCTCTGGGGCACAATCAGTTTTGAAATGTTTCAAAAAGACTAGTCTGGCTGGGCAACAAAAAGCATTCACGCCAGCTAGCAAATATGGTTCTGTGGCTGAAACGGTACTCAGATCGGGAGATGGCGCGGTTCCTAACTGAAGGATTTGAGTATGGATTTTTGCCACCTAAGTTTTCAGGTATAGGTTGCAAAGTGGTGGACAATTTAAAATCAGCCGCTGAATTCACGGAAATAGAGAAAAAGTGAGGAAAGAAATCGCAGAGGGTCGCATAGTGGGTCCTTTCCCATTTCCCCCTTTCAAGAACATGCGTATCTTGCCATTAGGGGTGGTCCCCAAAAAGGAACCAAATTCATTTAGAATCATCCATCATCAGTCATTCCCAAAAGGGACTTCCCTTAATGACGAGATTGATGATTCTTTTGCTTCGGTTTCATATTACTCGCTTGAGGGGGCAGTAATTAAAATCAGGTCTTTTGGCCAAGGGGTGCTAATTGCAAAGGCTGATATAAAATCTGCATTTCATTTACTTCCAGTTTCGCCCAGTTCATATAGTTCTTTGGGTTTTTTCTTTGAAAAAAAATTCTTTTATGATATGTGCTTGCCAATGGGGTGTTCCCTGTCATGTTCTTATTTGGAAAACTTTTTAACATTTTTGCACTGGGTGGTCAGTTTTGAGTCAGGTTTTGACAATATCATTCACTACCTGGACGATTTTTTGTTTATAGGGCTGGCAGATTCATCAGTTTGTTTTTATTCACTGACACTTTTTTCATTAATTATGCACCATTTTGGGGTTCCCATGGCGGAGGAAAAGACTGTATTTCCTTCCACTTCATTACAGTTTTTAGGCATTCAGATAAATACAAAGCTGTCAGTCTTTAGTTTGCCCGCTGAAAGATAGAGAGGGCCAAGCATTTGATATATGTTTTATTAAGGAAACAAAAAGTCCTCCTAAAAGAGCTTCAGTTATAATTGGGGGTACTGGCATTTGCGTGTCGCATTATGCCCATTGGAAGAATTTTTTCATTGAGGCTTTGTTTAGCAAAAGCTGGTTTGAAATCCCCTTTTTCACATATACGGTAAATAATGACCTTAAAGCAGATCTGCTGATCTGGTTGCAGTTTTTGGATAATATATAATGGGAAGTCTTTCTTTCAGGAAGAATTTATTGCAGTGGCTGGTTTTGAATGGTGTACGGATGCAGCAGGTTCCAGGGGATTCGCGGCGGTTTGGCACAGCCATTGGTGCTGTGACAGGTGGCCTCCCTCCTGGGTATACAATAAAACAATTAAGAACATCGTACTCCTGGAACTTTCTCCAGTCATTGTAGCGATAGAAATCTGGGGGGAATTTTTTAGGAATAAGCACATTATCATTCAATCAGACAACAAAGGGGTAGTATTTGCAGTTAATTGCCTATCTTCCAAATCCCCCCCCCCCCCCCCCAGTTATTAAGCTTTTGCGATATTTCATATCTTTATGTTTGCGTTTGAACATATGGGTGAAAGCAAGTTATGTTCCTGGGTCCCATAATGCTAATGCAGATGCTCTGTCTTGATTCCAGATGGTCCATTTTCGCACCTTACTTCCTGAGGCAGATCCAGCTGGCTTTCCTTGTCCGGACCATCTGTGGACTTTGATTTGACCCCCCCCCCCCGTTAATGTCGCTGTTCGTAATTCTGTCACCCCCAAGACATGGGCTATACAGCTGCATGGAGGAGATGGGAATTGTTCAGCAATACTTTAGGTTTTTGTTCTACGGTACCCTCGGAGGGAACTATTTTAGCTTTTGCCTGTAGTTTGTTTGAGGAAACTATATCGCACAGCCAGATATCCAAAATATTGGCTGGTATTTCTTTCTTCTTTAAAATGATACATTTTCCAGCATGCAGTAGCTTCTTTTCAGTGCGTCAGGACATTAAGGGCTATAGACGTTTACACATGGTTATGGATGAACGGAGGCCCATTACTTTTGAGATATTGAAGAGTATATCCAGAGTGGTATCCGGAGTCTGTTATTCATCATATGAGGCTCCGCTTTTTAGAACTTTATATGTGATAACATTTTTTGGGGCCTTGTGTTTATCTGAAATAGTACCCGTACAAGAAAGGTGGTTTAGGTTTATTGTTACATCACGTGGTAGTGGGGGATTCATCATTAAAACTACTTATTGTCAAGTCCAAAACTGATCAGTTGGGCAGAGGTGTTTGGATTGAATTATTTTCATGCCTGGATCCAGATATTTGTTCAGTGGGAATAATTCAGCAATTCTGCAGCTATAGGCCCGCCAAGTTAGGCAAATTTTTCATTCATGCTGATGGTTCCCCGGTAACAAGATTTCAATTTGTGGCAGTATTCAAAAAATGTATTCAGAGTTTAGGTTTGCAGAAATTCCGTTTCACGCCCCATTTATTCCGTATCGGGGCGGCAACGGAACCATCCAGGCTTGGGCTAGCTGAGGCTTTAATTAAGAGGTTGGGAAGACGGGAATCTAGGAGGTATAGTATTTATGTCCGCCCTAACCTTTTACTTTGAATTTTAGGTCAGAGAAAGTATGTGTGGATTATTGGACATTCTTACATTTTCTGGGAGCAAAAACGAGCATCTCATCGTTGCTATACGGCAAATTTAAATATCAACACTGAAACTTGCACCATTCTGTGGAAAGGAGTAAAAGGTTTACGGTGGTCAAATTTGTTTTATTGTATTCCTGAACTGTATGCACTATGGCCATCATCTTCGGTGCTTATTATTCATCTGGGTGGGAATGATGTAGGTTATATAAAAACGCTAGATTTAATTGACAGGATTAAGCATGATTTGCACCATTTAAGTGTGTCATCTCCAAACACAACAATTGTTTTTTCAGATATCATTCCCAGGTTATTATGATTGTCACATCCAGAATTAAAGAATTTTTAAAAGATAAGGAAGAGGGTGAATCACTCAATGGAAAGATTCATGCCTCATATAAAGGGGTTTTCGTATCGACATGTTGATTTGGAGGGTGGTTTTGGGGGCCTGTATCGAACGGATTCGGTGCATCTCTCAAAGTGGGCTCGGACATCTTTAACTGGGGTTTGCAGGACATAATTGGGAGAGCCGCGGGTTTGGGGTAGTTCAGGGCTCTGTCCATTAATGGGCAAAGCCCTGACTTGGTGGGGACTGGTATTATAAAGTTAATTAAATATAATTTGCTTGAGTCATCTAGGCTAAGCAATTTTGAGAAGGATATTTTTGATTGGAGTTTGATTTATAATGTTATTTTGAGAATTAACATTGCCGCGACCAATTTATACTAAAGTATCATTTTTATTTTTCATGGGGTGTGTTTGGAGATGGGGGGGGAGGGTACAGTGTGCAATCCCAGGTAACAGTAGGGCACAATTATTGGGCACACCTGCATGGGTTTGCCTCTGCTTCCCCCCCAAGTGTTAGCGGATTAGCAGAGGAAGTTTACGACAGTTTTAATTAGGGGAGTTTTAGCCCTCCTGCTCACCTGGGGCAGGTGAGAAGGGGCCAATGAGTGTGGAGAGAATTTTCTGGAAGCAGTGGGGCCCGGTATAAAAGAAAGAGCCCACTATTCCAAGATGTCGCTGACAGGCTGAAGGTCTAGTTAAAGGAAAGATTCCCAACCCCTCTCCCGTCGCGTGCTCTTTATGTGGTATGTCACCTTACTTATAAGGGGGACAAAATATAATTTGCTTTAGTCATCTAAGCTAAGCAATTTTGAGAAGGATATTTTTGATTGCAGTTTGAATTATAGTGTTATTTTGAGAATTAACATTTTGTGTAAACCAATAAAGGTGCTGCGGCCAATTTATGCCAATACTAAAGTATCATGTTTATTATTTTTGGGTTGTGTTTGGAGATGGGGGGGGGGTGCAGAGTGCAATCCCAAGAACAGGGCTCTGTTCAGTGCTATTAGTTAGTGTGCTATATTGTGCTATTTTGCTTCAATTGTCAGTGTGAGTGTGAGTGTAGTGAGCAGGACCATCATTCAGCTTTGCATAGTGGGCAGCTAGAGTAAGCTCAGATAGTTTCACTGTAGAGTAGTGAGACTGTGTCATTCATACATACATTAGTGTAGAGTAGGGACAGCTCATATAGTTTCAGTGTAGTGTTGTGAGACCGTGTCAGTAATCTTTACATTAGTGTACAGCTAGAGTAGTGACAGTTCAAATAGTGGCAGTGTCAGTGTAGTGATGTTTGAACACCATCTATTTGATTGCGTTACTGCCAGTTTCATGCCATTTACTTCTGTGTGCATCACTGCCAGTTTAAGCCATATAGTTTTGTGTGCACTACTGCTAGTTTAATACCATATAGTTCTGTGTGTGTTACTGCCGGCTTAATGCCATATATTTCTGTGTGCATTATTGCCAGTTTAACGCCATATAGTTTTATACGTTACTGCCAGTTTAACGCCATTTACTTCTGTGTGCATTACTGCCAGTTTTATGCTGTATAGTTTTGTGTGCATTACTGCTAGTTTAATGCCATATAGTTCTCTGCGTCACTGTATGTTTGGCGCAATATATTGCAGTATATTATAAGGTATCCGTGGAGTGTGTCTGTGAAGTGTGAGTATTCAAATTAAAGTGTACCAAACACCACTTTACATGTGCATTTACGTACAGATTTCCTCTTCTTCTTTACATTTGCTTATAAGCACCACCCCCTCTCTCCCAATAATGTCTGGGAGGACAACAAGGAGAGGCAGATGTTCTCTTGGCACTGTAAAGGGGCCAGCAACAAATGTGTCCACAGGCAAAGGTGGACATGGTGGTCAGTCCTTGGGCAAGGCATCATTTCCTCTGTTTAGTGAGTTTGCCCGTGCTATCCAGCCACAGCATGCAGAGGAGGTGGTGGACTGGCTTACCAAACCTTCCTCATCCTCTGTCATGCAAGCAGAGACAAGTGTGCAGTCCCCTGCAGTTGCCAGAGTGGATAAACCTGCCTCCTTGTCCACATCTATTCCTGCCATAGCCCCAACATCAGCCATTGAGGAGTCAGCTGAGTTATTTGACCACAGCTTCAGCCACTTGCTCCTTGATGATGCCCAGCCATTACTGGATTCAGACACTGGTAGACAAATTGGCATTCATGGTCCTCAAGCCACAGCGTATTGCCAAGTTGTCTCCAGTGGTAATGATGAAGATGGAGGAGATGGAGATGATGATGATGATGAGGTCACTGATGCAACTTGGGTGCCAGATAGAGCAGAGGAGGAAACTGAAGGTGAGGCGGCACAGCCCCAAGAAGACCAACATCAAGAAAGAGTAGAGAGCAGCCACCCTAATCCATCACATTCTGCAGCTGTTATCTCCCGACTCACTCCCCAAAGCTCAGCTGTCTGGGCCTTTTTCAGCACATCTGCTGCACATCGCACTGTTGCTATCTGCAAACTGTGTTTCAGGTACATCAAACATGGCAAAAACACCAGCCATTTGGGTACCACATGCTTAACAAGGCATTTAACATCCAACCACTCAGCCCGTTGACAAGAGCACCTAAAAGACACACAAAAGGGGCACAAATCTGTCCCCCCTCCTCCTTACCCACTTCAGTCTGCCCCTGCTATACCGAGTCATTACCTCTCAGCAGCCTCCACTGACAGGGATGATGGTATAGCACAATGTATCCCAGGTCCTAGCAGCACACCTGCCAGCAGCACACCACCAGCTGTAGACTGTAGCCTGAAAATATCTCTGCCCCATCTCCTGCAACGGAAAAAAAAATACAGTGCCTGCCAACTGCATGCTCAGCATCTAAATGCAAGCTTGTCAAAACTGTTGGGTCTCCAACTTCTGCCTTTCAGCCTGGTGGATTCTGTGAATTTGCACAGTGTGCTGTACCACAATGGCAGGTTCCCAGTCGCTACCACTTTTCACGTAAGGCCGTTCCATCCCTCTACCATCACGTGGAAGGGAATGTTCTGGCATCGTTGGGCAAGGCAGTCAGCCGTAAAATCCACCTTACTGTTGACACGTGGTCCAGCAAGCATGGACAGGCACGATATACTTTGCACACTGGGTAACGCTGCTTGCAACTCGAAAGGATGCAGGACAGGGCTATGTGCTGCAGCTTGTTGTGCCCCCACGTCTTCATACAGCTGGTGGTGATGATGCCAGACCTGTGAGCTCTACCCCCTCCTCCTCCTCCTCCCCTGCCACCTCCATGCCCTCCTCTGCAGAATTATCCTATAAACATCAGGTACCCCCTAAGTGTTCAAAGGGCTATTCCATGAGTCAGGCTAAAAGGTGCCATGCAGTGCTTCAGCTGGTGTGTTTAGGGGACAGGAACCACACCGGAGCAGAGATTCTTGCAGTTTTGCAAGGACAGGCCCAGAGGTGGATCACACCACGCCAGCTGGAGCCAGGATGGGGGGTGTGCGGTATTGGCTCAAATGTCCTGTCGGCCCTTCCCCAGGGGAAGTTGACACATGTGCCATGCCTGGCACATGTCCTCAATTTGGTGGTGCAGCGTTTCCTAAATACATACCCAGGGTTGCAAGATGTACTAAAGCTGGCTGGAAGAGTCTGTAGCCTTTTCAGGCAGTCATACACAGCCAGTGCTCGGTTGGCTGAAATTCTGCGGGAATTCCACCTGCCCATAAACCGCCTGATTTGTGACATTCCCACCAGGTGGAACTCGACTTTGGCAATGCTGCAGCAGCTATACATGCACCTGAGGGCCGTCAACAAGTACAGCACAATGATTTTCTTTCCTCTCAAGGCCAACTTTATCCAGACACCATCATTCCTATGTCACAGAACACACAGGAGGAGAGAGGGGAGGAGGATGGCACTTTCATAGGCTTCGAAGAAGAGGAAGACAGGCGTCAATCTGTAAGTGATGGCTTTCCAACCCCAGGACCTTTGGGAGTAGTACATGGCTGGGAGAAGAAAGTTCCTGATTCTGTCATTCTGAGTGACCCCGAGGAGTCTGCTTCTCAAGCCTTGGCAAATTTGAGGCACATGAGCAACCTCATGCTTCAAAGCCTGCGAAAGGACCCAAGAATAAGTGGCAAAAAAGGAGAAGGATGATTACTGGTTGGCAACCCTCCTTGACCACCGTTATAAGGGGAAGGTCTCAGAACTCATCCCGTCCCCACAGAGAGTGCAGAAGATAAAATCTCTTGAGGACATGTTAAAGAGGATTTTATTGAACGTTTTTCCTGACTCCAGTAGGTTACTGTGTCGTAGTTTTGAGTCTCCTGTTGGCCAAGAAAGGAGCATTGAAAAAGGTGTCTGCCTAAGTGAGGCATTTCGGAATTTTTTTAGTCCTCGCTGCCCAGGGCTGTCAGCTTCCACATCCCATCCTCAGCATCTGCATCACAGGGTGGACGATTACCACGGGGCCAAAACAGAGATGGTGAACTTTTCAGCTGACGATCCACTGACTTACTGGGTCATGAGAATAGACCACTGGCCAGAACTTGCCCAGTATGCTATTGAGCTGTTGGGCTGCCTTGCATCCAGCGTGCTTTCAGAACGGGCATTCAGTGCTGCAGGAGGTTTGATTACTGATTATAGAACGCATCTGTCCACAGACTCTGTGGACCGTTTGACTTTTATAAAAATGAATCAGTCCTGGATTACCAGCTATGAAGCCCCTGATGCCGATGTCACTGATTAAGTCTTTTTTGGGATGTAGAATCTTTGCAGGACTTCGAGGCTGCCTAGCTTTGAGGGTGTTCAATCATTTCATCTGGAAGAATGTTTTTGGTATAGGTTTCATGGGCACAATTAACACCCAAAGACCATTTTTTTAGCACATGTTTGACAGAGACATATCTTTGCAATTTTTTTTGCCTTCATCAAGAGCACCTCTATAGGGTTACAGTGGGAAGGCACCCCGACACCCACAGAGTAATTTTTCTGCACCTGTTTGACAGGGGCATATCATTGCAATTTTTTACAGCAAAGCCAGTTCTTACTTTCATCAAGATTACCTCTATAGGGTTACAGTGGGAAGGCGCCCCTGACACCCAAAGACCAATTTTTCTGCACCTGTTTGACAGGTCCATATCATTGCAATTCTTTACAGCAAGGCCAATTCTTGCTTTCATCAAGAGGACCTCTATAGGGTTACGGTGGGAAGGCGCCACCGACACCCAAAGAACAAATTTTCTGCACCTATTTGACAGGTGCATATCATTGCAATTTTTTACAGCAAGGCCAATTCTTGCTATCATCAAGATTACCTCTATAGGGTTATGGTGAGAAGGTGCCACCGACACCCAAAGACCAATTTTTACACATCCATTACTTCTATCCAAAGTCAAAGTGACACCAGAATGTATCCAAAAAAATCTCTAATCTTGTTCCCAGTGCACTACATTGTGGCCTCATCATACACACTGGCTCCCCAGCTGTTGCTGAGCAAAATAAAGGCAGCTTGGAGGGAAAATGTCATTTTTTTTTGGCTTTATAAATGCAATTATTGCTGCAGCAGATTCTAGACATGGTATAGATCTGCCACTTTACAGTTAGACTAAGGGGATCCCCCAGGCACTATATTGGAAGGATTTTTTCATTTTTATGCTTTCACTTTAAAAATGAAAAAATATCACTGCTCATTTAAAAATCTCGTTTTTCACAAACTTTTTTTTATTGATACATATCCCCCAGGGAAGGACCTAGACTATAACCTATAACCATTGTATGCCCAACCACTTGCATATAAGCCTTCAAAATGCGCACTTTGGATTTTTGAGGTTCGGGTCCCATTGACTTTAATAGGGTTCGTTATTCGGTTCTGAACTTTCGCGGTGTTCGAAAGTTCTGGTGCGAACCGAACAGGGGTCCATTCAGTCCATACCTACTGATGATTTTAGTCACCGCTAACTGGCGCCACACTTAAAAAAAACAGGTTAGTCTATAAGGCACAGTGGCCCATTTTGTCTATATACTGTAAGCAAACTTTGTCTAGTAGCATGGCTTAGTTATAACCACTGTGTACCAAACATGGCTCTGCACAGTTTTTGAGGCCATATGCAGGATTTATACAGGCCACATTGAATTTCCTTGCTATGTTTAAACAGGTTAAGTATCCCATGAAAGCTCACATGAGCATGTGAACATTATGAAGCACACTGTTCTTACAACAAATGCCCTAAGTGCTAGATTAGCCTTATGTACCTAATTGTATGAAACGAAAGTCGTTAATTTTTTTTTTCAATGAAAATTACTTAATGCAAATACAATTTGGGGAAGTGAAATACAGATCATAGTGGGAATGCTGACTTTTAATTTATACAAACTGTTAGTAGATGTTTAGCTAGCTTCAGCAATTCTAAAACTAGTCGAATACCTGCTGAAGCCTGCCAGTAGTTTGTTTAGAGACCATTAACACCAGCCTGGTCTGCTGTGGTGTGATAAACACATTGCACATTGGCTGTTTGAATGAGCCAGCCCAAAAGGCTAGAGGCACCACTATCAATAAAACTGTTGTCCAATTTTTTTTTCTTATTCTTACTTTTATTAGTAGGTAAAGAGTATAACATACAGAAAATAACAATTTTCAAAATAACCAAAAGGAGAAAGGGGTAAAACGAGATGCACGATATGCATCAAATGTATTGGGACGCAGCCCTCAAGATCCAGACCTGAAAGGTTACAGGAGTGAAAATGCAAAACATTTATAACGCAAAAGAGAAAAAAAAAACATCACACACATAAAAAAAATAACCCCATAGTTGTAAGGTGCGACTAACGTCCAGTCAAATCACAACACAGAGTCTGCCCTAACTCATTCATATGCTCTAGTAAAGAGGGCTAATCAGTCCAACATAAAGGGAAGGAAAAGAGGAGGATAGGGAAAAAAAGAGGGAGGAGAGACAAGAACTGGAGGAAGAAAGGTTGAACCACATGATGAGGGAAGAGGAAGAGGAGAAAGAAGACTAGAGAAATAAAAGGAGGGGAAGGTAGGATGAGAGGGGCAAGAACCGATCCCGGGGGGAGGAGGAGGGACATGGATTATCAGCAGAGTGGTTCAAAGGGCTCATGATCAGAGTGGTCAAGGGGATAGTAATGATTCATCTAAATCGGCTGGGAGAAAGTGGTCTACCCAGGGCTTCCAAAAGCGTTCAAACTCTTTGACTTTGTCCAATAAAACCGCTTCAACTTTGGCATGAATCATAGCTCCGGTGATACCATTTTTGGTTTCTGTGATATTAGGGAGTGGGGTTTTACAGGCCTTAGCGATGGTTTGTTTCACGACGGTAGTAACCTGCAGGAGAAGCAACCACCAAAGCAAATGTGAGAGTATTTCGCAGATATTTGGCGATCCGAGCAGGGACCAGGTACCAGCACATAAGGACCTTGTAGTTTGTGTCTAGTGCCCCAATATTCTGGGATGCCAACCAAGTGGTGGCCCAAATAACGGTCCAATCTTTGGCCTCTAGTTGGAGACCTAAGTCCCTCTCCCATTTAACTGCGTATTGGAGAGAAGTATAGGGTGGAAGAATCAGAAGCTGGGCCAGAAAGTGGAGATCTAACCACAGGTGTGGGGGTCTGATTTGCATGTGCATTCAAAACCTGTCACGTTGGGGTGGGATGAGTCCCTTTGCAAACAGAAAGTAAAGACGTTTTTAATTTGAAGGTAACGGAAAAGTTCCAAGTTTGGGAGACTGTGCAGTTCACAGAGGGCGGGAAACTAAATGTGTCGAGTGTTGTGTAATTTATAGGCTCGGATGAGGTTGGCTGGGGACCATCTATGAAACGATGAGGGAGAGGTCCAGGCAGGATAGAAGGCTGGGTTGTGGAGACATGACAGGAGTGGATTATGTGAGGATTAGAGGCCAAACTTAATTTTGAGCTTGTGCCACTGGGCTATATAGTGGCATGTTATAGGATTGTAGAATAGAATAAGTTGGCCACTGGAAGGGGATCACAATCCACAGACTTCAATGTGACCCACAGGGGTATCTTATGGTATTTGGGAAGTTGGGCTAGGTGTGTGGCCTGGTAATATTGAGCAAAATTGGGGAGTCCTAGGCCACCAGTAAGTTTAGAGAGGTATAAATTATTTCTCAGGAGACGAGGTCTAGTACTGCCCCAGACATATTTGAGTGCGCGTTGTTGTAAGATCCATAGAAAATGTGATGGAACCAGGATCAGTAAAACATGAAAAGATAAAGAATTTTTGGCAGATTCGCCATTTTGATTATGGTGATGCGCCCCATCCACACCAAGGGCAGTGCGGACCAAGTAGACATAGGATTAGTTAGGTGGGTCAACATCGCAGGCTAGTTAGAGTATAATGCTGTGGGGTCCGCTGTCAAGTTGATTCCCAAGTAAGGGATGGAGTGAGGCAACCAGGAGAATGGCAAGGTCTGTTAGAGTTGTGTTAAGGTCGATGGAGGTAGAAATATATAGAGGGTCTTCGATTATTGAGGGTTTTTGAGATAGCGGCAAAATCGGTCTAAAAGTCAGAAGAAGATTAGAGGAAGAGATAAATGGTGTGGTTAGGAAGAGGAGAAGATCATCTGAAAACGGACAGAGCTTGTGATAATGGCCCCAAGTTCAATTCCTTTGATGTCTGGATTACAGCGGATAAGTTGAGCCAAGGGTCCAATAGCCAGGGCGAATAGGAGTGGGGATAGGTCAGCCCTGGGGTCTTTTTTGTTTCCCGCATATTTAAGGTAGGCCGGGGGTGATGAGTATAGAGTAGATATCCAGGTAAGGAAGTTCGGACCAAAGCCCCATTGGCGAAGTATGAACTGTAAGTAAAGCTAGGAGTGAGTGTCAAAGGAGTTTTTAAGGTCCAAAGACACAAAACAGGTGGGTATGCGGCGCATGCAGACTGCATGAGCTAATAAAACTGCCCGGCGAACATTATCTCTAGCTTGCCTCATAGGTATGAACCCTACTTGGTCTTTGTGAATAGGGGACTCGATGATCAAATTTAGGCGAGAGGACATTAATTTTGGCCATAACCTTGATGTCTATATTGAGTAGTGAGTTGGGGCGATAATTAGCCCAGGATGAGTCATCTGAGTGGGGTTTAGGCAGCGCAGAGATAATGGCTGCTAGAGAGTCAGATCTAAAGCCTTTAAGGATTGAGTTAAAGGCCTTGACCAATAGCGGAGTAAGAAAATCTGTGAAATGTTTATAGTAAGCAGCCGAAAAGTCATCGGGGTCTGGACGTTTGTTGGATTTCAGACTTGCGTCGCTAACTTCGACGTCCAAGTTAGGGCAGTCTAGGGAAGCTTGCTGTGCAAGGGTCAGGAGCTTAAGGTTGGAATATAGGGCTGTGGCCCGGGTTTCATCAAAAATAGTTTTTGCAGAATATTGGTCTGAGAGATGTTTGTGGAACAGGGCTAAGATTTTCAGAGGATTGATGGAGTATGAATCCTTGGCAAGTTTTAAACAGATAGGTTTGTGTAAGCGGTCAAATCTCCGGAGGGTCAGAGCTAGAAAGGTGTCTGGGTTTATTACCTTTCATGTATAGCCTGTGCCTGGATTGGCGTAAGGCTTTTTCAGTGGACTCTGTCAGACAGAGATATAACTCTAATCTGGCATTATCTAGGGCTTGTTTGTGAAAGGGAGTGGGGTCATCACGGAATGCAGCATGGGACTAGTGGAATGCAGATTCCAGTCGCTGGTGCAAAGCTTGTCGCACCTTCTTAAGGTGGGAGGCCTAGCTAATACAGACACCACAAATTACAGGCTTATGAGATACCCAAATGGTTAGTGGGGAAATGTCATTGGTAGAGTCAGGGCTTTTTTTCTCAAACAATAGGTACTGGAACTGAACCACAACCCCCCAAAACCCCTCGCCCACAAATCACATCAAATAGTGGGTGTGGTTATATTTCACAAACAGTAGAAGGGTATTAAAGGGGCATTACATATCAGGATTACATTACATAGAGAGTGCAGAGTTCATGGGGGTTACACACAGAGTGCAGAGCTGTCACTTGTAAACACAGAACTCAGACTTCTGTGTTTACAAGTGATTGTGGTGAGCAGGCTCCAAAGGGTCTGAGCCAGAGGTGGTGGAACTGAGTTCCACCAAGTTCTCCTTGAAAAAAAGCCCTGGGTAGAGTTGTATGTTATATAGTCTGTAATAGCCTGATAGTTTAATCTATGGGAAGGATGAATAAGGAGAGTGTCGATAAGGCACTAGGAGCAATCATCCTGGCATGGCACCAGAGATTCAAGCAATGTATGGACAGCGTTATGGTCCATCCAGGTGTAGGTTATGATGACCGATGCAAGGAGGGCTAACGAGGTCCTGTCAGATATCAGTATGTGGTCTTTCCCCAAATATACTTTGTTTGGATGAGAGTAATAAGTGTATTGTAGCCTTAGCCTTAGTAGAATTAACTTCTCGCCAGGAGTCTAGTAGTGAGTGTTGTTGTAGTAGTTGATGAAATGTTTCCTAGGGCTGGACCATTAACTTGCAGTAAATGGGAGAGGAATGGGGTGGGTTTGCTATTGGAAGCGTAGTATGACACCACTGTGACTTCCTCATCAAGGAGGTTGCCCGTCAAAATATTGTATCTGCCTCCTGGATCTTTGATGTCTGCCTGGAGTGTGAAGGGAGAAGTACGGTGGAAGGCCATAAAGGACCCCTCTTTATTTGGTGTCTGCAGAAGTGGAAAACACTTGCGGGTAAACATTGACAAAAAAATTTAGGGTACATTTTTTTGAGAAGTGGGTCTTTTGCAGGCAAACTACATGGGCTTTGAATGAGGCAAAGGATCGAAAGGCTTTAACTCATTTGTGGGAAGTATTCAGGCCTTGGACATTAATTGTGTGTATGTTCAGTGGAGCCATGGTGAAAGATGGGCATACTCTGATTATGAATACTAAGCCAGGAGTGTGGCCACGCCCTGGGGATGGGGAGGGAGGAGGGAGAGAAAGAAAAAGGGGGAGTAAGGGGAAAGATGAGGCATGAGATCAACCTAAGGAATTCAGTGGAAGGTTAGAGTAGGAAGGGGAAGGTTAGAAGTAAAAAGGCTACCCATCTGGGCAGGATGGTCAAAACTGAGCAGAGGGGAATGAGGTGTCCTGGGAGGGTCCACAACAGGACCTCTGTGGACAGAAGTGGGGTCTGCAGTGATGGTCAGCAGAGGTCACACCTGCCACAGGGTGTAAGCAAGTGATGCAAGTAAGTAAAGGGGCCAGGCTAGGTTACTAAGGTAAGGAGCTAACAGGCACCCTGAGAGAGTTGCTGAACATGAAGTATGACCAGAAAGTAAACTAGGTATTGCCCCCTAGGGGAGAGGTGCACAATGGTAAGCATGCTTATGGTGGTAAAACACAGATTAAGACTAAGATGTACTAGGGAGTTATAAATAATATGGTGAGAAAAACAGCATAAGACATAAATGAATACAATATTGTGGTATCTAATCGCATAACCAGCTAGCGACTAATAAGACTTTCCACTTCCGGCTGTGCCGAGGCCCACTAAAGGTGCCACGCGGCCCAAGTGGAGTGTTAAAGAGAGGCTTGTTTCACCTATAGAGATTCAGAAACCTGATAGGGTGAGCAGTATATATGAGCATTCTGCTAATGATCATTACGCAGGTATAAATGGTGTCCAGGGGATAATAGCTGCTTATGGGTTCCCGGAGAGAGTGCATCAACAAAAAGAAGGCTGAAACACTGGCTTTATGAACCCAAACTCGGGGGGGGGGGGGGTAGACAGGCCTAAAACTAGAACATCTTTTCTCTCGGACACCAGGTGCCTTAGTCATAATGGTTGAATAAAGTTTGAAGAAACGTATAAAAGGTGAGCTAAGGCTCAATCATCAATAACAGTAGTGGTTAAACCCCCTCTACGTCCATTGGTGATATGTCACTTCAACAGAAACTGGTGTTTTTTTTTTTAATTACAACTAAGAATTCCAATGGTCAAAAAACATGAGGGAGATTTTGTCACCAAGATAGAGAAGGATGGAAGTCAATTAAATCAACGGTGAATGCAAGTGCCCACTGGGGTAAAAGAGGGAAAACCCAGTGTAGACATATGTTACCATCAGTCCATTGAGCCGGATGGAGCCAGAGGAAGAGATGCGAATCGACCATGTTTGGAAGTACCCTGACTGTTTTCTGCAAAGGTGGAGGTAGAAACCTTCTGTGGTAAGCAGGAGGCAGAGCATCGTTGTTGGCACTGTTCTCCTGGTGGTGTTGATGGGGTGGTGAGTTGCAAGTCTTGAAGAAGGGCCTGCAGATCTTCTGGAGTTTTTCAGATATATGCTTGGTAGGAGAATCAGAGAGAAAACGAGAACTCCCAAGTGTAAGTAATGTTGTAATGCTGCAGGACCTGTAGATGTGGTTTGAGTGCACAGCATTTAGAGATGGTTGCCTGGGAGAGGTCAGCGAATAGCTGATAATCATGGAATGAGAGGGATTCACGCTGCCGTGTGGCATTTTGGAGCTGTTCCTTTATTCTGTAGAAATGAAGTTTAGTGACTATGTCGCGTTGGGGTCCCTCCGTCTTGCGTGCGGGAGAACTCTGTGTACTTGGTCCATTTCTAAATGATCTATAGGAATGGATGGGGAGAGCTCATGGAATAGCATTGTGACATTGGATTGAAGGTCCACCACCGACTCAGTAATACCCCGAATTCGCAGTTTGGACCTATGGGCCCTATTCTCATTGTCTTCGGGCTGAGACTGTATGGAGAGATTTTCTTCTTGAAGGAGACAGGAGCATGTGGCCGCCTCCCCTAGTGGGGCCCCTATCAGGGAGTCGGCCCGGCGTGGGAGAGGTTGCTCTGCGGGCACCGGCCAGTCGGTGCGAGCGGCAGGCGGAACCCCCTTCCAGCCACATGGATGGTCGGTCCCTTCACACGGGGGCGGAGCCGGGCAGGTGCCCCCCCATCCAACACGTCAGCTGTCCCCCCCATCCAACATGTTGGCTGTCCCTGCGGAGTGTGGAGGGTGCCGGGGGCACTGGAGCGAGACGCGGCCCGGGGGCTGGGACCAGCACTTACGGACCCAGAGCCGCGGCTTCGTTGGTGGCAGTCCCATCAGTGGCGAGTCAATTGGATGCGACATTCCCCCAGTCCGAGGGGGAGTTGTCCAGTTCTGAGGATGAAGAGCCCGTTCGGGCAGCAGCGGTGGATGCCTGATGCGCGGCTGTGGGACCTCCTCCTGTGCAGCCTGGTGAGTCACATACTAACACTTTATCTTCTTTGCAGCTTGTTATGGGTAGTCTGTTGAGTTTGAGGGCGGGGGGTGGCGGGGGGGCAGGGAGCACCCCCTCCCCCACCGGTATTGCCGATCGCACCCCCGCCTCAGGCAGCGGTTCCTGGGGCTGCTGTGTCAGGAGCGGGGTCCGAGTTGCAGCATCTCTTGTCGGGTTTGCTCTCGCTGGTCCAGCGTTTTGAAGGAAGTCCCATCGCCCCTTCCCCTGTGTTAGGATGGGTTCTCAGTCAGTCGAGGGCGGTTCCGGTGCCGGGGACGAGTAGGGGTTCATCTGCACCTGGGGGGGACTTGGTGGGGATTCAGTCAGTGCCGTTCATTCCAGACAAACCTGATGCAGGTAAGGAGCCCAGTAAGGCAGTCAGCACAGTGCGTTTGGCGAACGCCGCCAAATGTGAGGTGTATGTATGCTTTGAGGGCCCTGTGGGGGCACATCTCAAGTCTGAAGTGTGGTAAAAAATATGGAAAGGTGAGTACGTGGTGATGTTTTCCTTACTGCCGCTCGAGAAATTCAACTTAGATAGGGTGAAGCCAGACGAGTCTAAGAAGGAGGAGGAAGAGAAGCATAGGTATCGACTTATTCCCTGCTCCTTTGTCAATTGGCTCCAGGCGTTCGTCATTTTAGCAAGCATGATTGGTAAGAAACAGCCCAAGTGCTGCTCGGCGCTCTTTTGCTACCTGGATGCCATCAGGGAAGCACAACGGGATTATGGGGGACAGGCGTGGCTCTGTTATGACAAACAATTTCATCAGCGGAAAGCTGTGCGGCAATCCTTACGCTGGGACCACAAGGACATCAGCTTGTGGATGAAGCTTATGTCTTCGGTGCAGCCCCCTACTGTGTTATTTCCAGGCAGGGTCGGAGGTGCAGATGCCTTGGGACAGCCGACCCTGAACCAAAAAGGGGTATGTTGGCAATTCAACAAAGGGGCGTGTAGGTTTGGAAACGGTTGCCGTTTCAAACATGAATGCTCTGGCTGCGGAGGTGGTCACATGCTGTCCCAGTGTTTTAAACGAGGTAAGGGGATTCTTCGGGAAAGAGGGGTGACTCCGGTGAGGGTGGGAAGGATGTGTCCCTTCCTAAATAGGTACCCGGATCGGGCAGCTGCCCAGTTGTTGGAGATGGGTTTTTCAGAGGGGTTTCATGTTCCGTGCTCGCTGCAACACATTCTTCCTGTTGCTAGGAATCTCCGGTCGGCCTTACAACACCCTTTGGTGGTTTCTGAGAAGCTGGCCAAGGAAGCGGAGTTGGGCTGCATGGGTGGCCCCTTTCCATCCCCCCCTTTGGCCGACCTAGTGGTTTCACCATTAGGGGTGGTCCCCAAGAAGAAGCCCAGAAAATTTAGATTAATTCACCACTTGTCCTTTCTGAAAGGGGGTTCTGTCAATGATGTCATTGACCCTGATACCTCTTTTGACGCGGTGATACGTTGGGTACAGCGATATGGACGTGGGGCACTTATGAGAAAAACTGATGTTGAGTCGCCCTTTCGGTTGCTTCCGGTTCATCCGGACAGTTTTAATCTTCTGGGGTGTCAGTGGCAGGATGAATACTATGTAGACCGGTGCTTGCCAATGGGCTGTTTGATCTCCTGCTCGCTGTTTGAGACGTTCAGTTCGTTTGTGGAGTGGGTGGTGAGAGACATGTCGGGAGTCAATTCCCTCATACATTACCTGGACGATTTTTTATGTATGTGGGAAGCATTTGCAGGGGGTACATTTGCAACTGGGGCTCTTTCTCAAAGTGGGGCTATTTCTATAAGTGGGAGCACTTCTGACTCTGCACTCATCTGATTGTCTCATCTTAAAATATCATCTTTGTCCCCCCCACAGGTATGCTCTTACTGCTGCAACTCCAGCTAGAATCGCATTACTGAAAACTGTTTCCTATGTCTCTTAACTTTGGTATGCTCTTACTGCTGCAACTCCAGTTAGAATCGCATTACTGAAAACTGTTTCCTATGTCTCTTAACTTTGGTATGCTCTTACTGCTGCAATTCCAGTTAGAATCGCATTACTGAAAACTGTTTCCTATGTCTCTTAACTTTGGTATGCTCTTTTGCTTAAACATCTGTAGACATTACTATTTTTTTTGATTCCTCCCTATGCCTTTCCTTTAAATTATGGCCTCCTTATCTTTATTAGCAATGCACCTATAAGTCTGTTTCTGAAGTGACCTTGTTTACACTTTCAGCTCTTCCTTCCCCTTCTAAAATGCAATGTCTACCACTCCTTCTGACAGCTGTGTCTTCTATCCTTAAACTATCTCTCCTGCACACCTCTTCTCCACCCCACACTTTATATATATCACCCTCACTTCTGTCCTCTCTATATTACTGCACTCACCAACTGTGGCTAATTCTAAATCCACACGCCCAGTACTCCAAACCACTGGGGCATGTCCCTTTATATAAATCACGCTTCTGCTTCTCCTATCTTCTGGTGATGTTTCCCCAAACCCTGGGCCTCCTTCCTCTAACTGTACTCAACACGCCCATTATCGTACACCCTCTGGCTGCAGCCGAAATGCACACATTCTAGTTGCCATTTCTCTTCTTCCCAAGAGCAGACTCTCCTTCTCTTGCGCCCTTTGGAATGCTCGCTCTGTCTGTTAAAAACTCACCTCCCTCCACGATCTCTTTATCGCTAACTCATTTCATCTACTCGCCATTACTGAAACCTGGCTTCACAAATCCAACGCTGCTTCTTCTGCTGCTCTATCCCATGGTGGTCTTCTTTGGACTCACTCCCTGAGACCCAGTGGACGCAAAGAAGGAGGTGTTGGAATTCTTTTAGACCCACATAGCACCTTTCAAGTTTGTCACCCACCTCCATCTCTGTCACTCTCCTCATTTGAGGCGCACTGCATTCGGCTCTTCTCCCCAGTTTCTCTAAGGATAGCTGTGATCTACAGGCCCCCTGGTCCAGTATCATCCTTTCTTGATGACTTATCTGCCTGGCTACCCTACTTTCTTTCTTCTGAAATACCCACAATCTTCATCACCTTCACCATCTCAACTCTTCTCTTCTCTACTCTGCTACTGACCACCTCTATGACAAAAACACACCTCTGTCCTGCACCAACCTAGTTACTTCTGTCTACAACACTTCACTTCTAGCCTCACTGGACACACTGCCCCCCCCCAACTACACACAGAATCAGGCCCCACCCCCCCTCAACCCTGGCAAACAGATCACACTAGAAGTCTGAAAAAACACAGCCGTGCTCTCGAGCGCCTGTGGCGTAAGACGAAGTCCCAGAAAGATTTCAGCCAGTATAAATCTGCCCTCCAAAAATACAATTCCAGCCTCCTCACTACCAAGCAGACCTATTTAATCACCCTCATTAAAAACGTATCATCCCATCCCCGTCAACTCTTCTCTACCTTCAACTCTCTACTTCGCCCTCCACTGCCTCCACCCACTAACTCACTCACTGCCCAGGAGATCGCCAATCACTTCAAACAGAAGATTGATACAATTTGCGAGGAGATCTCTACTGTTCAGACACCCTCCATGCCTTACACCTCATGTCCACAGGTACAATCATTACTTCCCTCTTTCAACCCCACCACTATAGAACAGGTTGCTAAATTACTTGCTAACGTCCATCTTACCACCTGCCCTCTGGATCCTGTTCCCTCGTAAATGCTACAGCCACCCTCTAGCTCTATTCTTCACTCTCTAACCCACACCTTCAATCTCTCCCTCTCTTCTGGCATCTTCCCCAACTCCTTAAAACATGCACTTGTCCGCCCCCATACTTAAAAAGCCCTCACTGGACCCATGCAATCTTAACAACCTATGCCCCATCTCCTTGCTCCCATTTTTATCCAAACTCCTTGAAAGTCTAGTCTACAACCGATTGAGCATCCATCTTGCTGATAATAGCCTTCTTGATCCCCTTCAGTCTGGATATCATCCTCAACATTCCACAGAAACTGCTCTCCTAAAACTAACAAACGATCTACTAACGGCCAAAACTAAGGGACACTATTCTGTACTCCTACTTCTGGACCTCTCGGCTGCCTTCGATACGATTAACCACCCCCTCCTCCCTAAACTTCATACCTTTAGTCTCCGTGACTGTACTCTTCGCTAGTTTTCTACCTACTTACTTAACCGCACCTTTAGCGTTACCTACAATTCTACCGCCTCCTCTCCCTTTCTCTGTTGGGGTCCCCCAAATGTATTTTCAATCTACACCTCTTCCCTGGGTCAGCTGATAACCTCCCACGGCTTCCAATAACATCTCTACGCTGACGACACTCAAATCTATTTCTCTTCCCCTCAACCCACACCTCAGATATATCAGTCTGGATGTCACACCACTTCCTCAAACTTAATCAATCCAAAACCGAACTTATCATTTTTCCTCCCCCACATGCCTCTTCCCCTGATCTCTCTGTCAAAATTGATGGCACAACTATCAGCCCATCCCCACGTGCCAAGGTACTAGGAGTAGTCCTGGACTCTGAACTCTCCTTTTAAGCCCCATGTCCAATCACTGTCCAAATCTTGCTGCCTCAACCTCCGGAACATCTCCAAAATAAGCCCCTTTCTAACAAATGACACAACAAAGCTCTTAATTCACTCCCTGGTCATCTCTCGCCTCGATTACTACAACTCCCTCCTCATTGGCCTACCTCTGCATACTCTATCCCCCCCTTCAGTCCATCATGAATGCTGCTGCCAGACTCATCCACCTTACCAACCGCTCTGTCTCTGCTACTCCTCTCTCTCAATCCCTCCACTGGCTTCCACTCACCCAACGAATTAAATTCAAAATACTAACAACTGCCTACAAAGCAATCCACAACTCTGCCCCAAGCTACATCACTGACCTAGTCTCAAAATACCAACCTAATCATTCTCTTCTTTCTTCTCAAGCCCTCCTGCTCTCTAGCTCTCTCATCACCTCCTCCCATGCTCATCTCCAAGACTTTTCAAGAGCCTCTCCAAGCCTATGGAACTCCTTACTCCAATCTGTTTGTCTATCTCCTACTCTATTAGCTATTGTACTGTCTTCCCCGATGTTGTAAATCGCTGCGCAAACTGTTAGAGCTATATAAATCCTGTATTATAATAATAATAATGTATAGGTCCCCCTTCGTCTAGGTCAGGCGGGATTTTGCTGGCTATACTTCAGCATATATCAGAGCGTTTTGGCATACCGATGGCGCTGGTTAAAACGGTTGGCCCAGTGGTGGAACTTAGTTTTTTGGGTATCGTGATTGACTCACGGGCTATGGAGTGCTATTTACCAGTGGACAAGTTTCACGATCTCCAGGCCGAGATTCGCTTGGTGGTGGGTACACGCAAGATTCGACTCCGTCAGCTGCAGTTATTGTTGGGTAAGCTGGATTTTGTGTGCAGGATTTTGCCTATGGGGCATGTGTTTTCTCACTCCCTGTCAGCGGAGACAGCGGGCGTCTCATCTCCAAAACATTTCATCACGTTGGCACGTCTTCCTGGATTCCTATAATGGACGGGCGTTATGGGTGGAAGGCCCGGTGAGCAATTTCGACCTGGAATTCTATGCTGACGTGGCTGGGTCGTTCAGTTTCGAGGCCTATGTCGGGGGGGCAGTGGTGTGCGTAGCAGTGGCCGGAAGATTGGCGTGGGGCTGGGTTCCTCAAGAACTTGGTTTTACTGGAACTGTTTCCAGTTGTCGTGGCAGTGGAAATTTGGGAGGAGGTTTTTCAGGATTGGAAGATCAGGTTGCACTGCGATTATATGGGGGTAGTTCAGGTTATCAATCAAGTAACAGCCTCTTCAGCGCCAGTGGTGCGTTTTTTTTTTGCGGCACCTGGTGTTGCATTTTATCCAATTAAATATTTTTCTGCATGCTGTGCATATTCCAGGTACATCTAATGCTGCTGATGCTTTGTCTTGGTTTCAGTGGGACAGATTCCGGGAGTTGGCACCGGGAGCGGAGCAGCACGGGAGTCCTTGTCCCCAGCACATGTGGCAAATAGCGCTGGAATCATTGCGGATTTAATCCGGAATGCTATGTGCGCTAGTACATGGGCGGCCTATGCTAAGGTTTGGCAGGAATGGTGCGGGTTGCTGGGACGGGTGCGCTGTGTGTCGGGTGAAGGAATTGTTACGGCATTATTATATTTTATTGGGTTAAATTATGAGAAAGGGGTGTCTTCCTCTGCTATGGACCGTAAGATGGCTGGGTTAGCATTTTGACTTCCTGGTTAGGCAGGCATTGAAAGGGTATAGGAGAGCAGGTAGGAGGGCAGACAGTAGATACCCAGTCACTTTCTCAATGTTGGAGCAGTTGCTGTTGAAGGTGAGTAGTGTTTGCAAATCTAGCTATGAGGTCAGTTTATTTAAGGTTGCTTTCACATTGGTTTTTATGGGGCTTTCCAGTTGGGCGAGTTGGTTAGCCCTTCTAGGACTGCTCAAGGGGGTATCCAGGCGAGTGATGTTCATTGTGGCACCACCTCGGTGGCTCTTTTTCTTTACAGGCCCAAAACTGACCAGTTGGGTAAGGGTAAGTATGTGCATGTGTACGGGGTCCCGGGTGGGGTGGCCTATCTGGTTACAGCACTGAGAGAGTTTCTGGTTAGTCGCCCGGCTAGCAGGGGATCCTTTTTGGTTCATCAGGATGGGACTTCGTTATCACGGTTCCAGTTCAGTGTTTCGCCGGTACTTAGTGGCGGCGGGATATGACCCTGCTACTTATGCGTCTCACTCTTTCCACATTGGGGCTGCCACCGAGGCAGCCAGATGGGGTTTGGACAGCTCGGTCATTAAGCGCATAGGTCAGTGGGAATCTGATCGGTTTAAGCTTTATATGCGCCCTTTGGTTTAGTTACAGTAAGTTAATCATTTAGTGCTGTATACTTATGTTCAGTTTGGTTGGAGGTTCTATGTGCTGTAATCTTTTTATTTCAGATGCTGGGGCTAGTCTCGTGTGGATCATGGGACACTCATTTGTCTTTTGGGGGGCATGGAGGGCGGATGTCCGCCCGAACGGCTGCCAGTTAAGAGTGAACAGGGAGGTTACCATGGTCCGGTGGATTGGAGTTCCTGGCACACCGTGGAGCAGCTTGCTACCGGAAATTCAAAAGTATGCCCGACTGGACCGTGCCCCATGTGTGTGAGAGTTTTACATGTCGCGGTAATGATTTGGGGGTAAGGTCCTTGCGTCATTTGATCAGGGACATAAAGTTTAGGTCAGTAGAAAAGGTCAATAAGGCCCGGATAAAGGTCAATAAGGAGGTGGGCAGGTTCATTGTGCGCAATAGTGGTTTAGCGGCTCGCCATCGGGGGTTGGAGGTGGAGACTCAGCGGTATCTGAGGGGGGATGGGGTCCATCTTAACGCTGTGGGCATTGATTTTTGGTGCCTGGGCTAAGGTTTCACACCTGTGAGCTGTGGCGGTTGGGGATCTTTGGAGGCATTAGAAATTAAGAGCAACATGGCAGAAGTGGGGAACCATCTTGGTATGGTATCCTTGGTTGATGCCAGTTAACCAAGGTTTAACTGGCATTGGGAGATGGGTATCAGCGTGTAAGGTTGAGTGGTTTCGTCCAAGTGGCCGTGACTGGGGACCTGGTGTGGACACGCTGATACGGTGAAAAATTTGGTTAGTGCCTCCAAGGATTCTCAATATTGGTTAAAATGTATCTGAGGGAATATTGTGTTTTGTTAATAAAGGTTATGGTTTGAAATGTTTAATAAAAGTGCGGCTAATTTACTCCAAAACAGGTGTGGTCTGGTTACTTAATAGGTTATGTGTGGGGGGTGTAGTATTAAAAGGGAACGAGAGGTTTGCATAGGCTATACCATAGTCAAGTGAGTCTGTGAATACTTTATGCAAGTAGATGAAAGATGGCAAGTAGTTCAGATGTGAAGTTTGCAATTGCAAAGCTGAACAATGCCAATTACTGTGAAAAAATATATAATCTATATATATAGACTCGTGCTGATGGTGAACAAATAGGGTAATAAAAAAGTGAATGAAGCTGCTATACACAAAGTGCTAAACACTTGATCACAACTGAAAAAATTAAAAACTGAAAAAATGCTTCACATCTAGTGTGCAAACAGTGCAGAAAAAATGTTTCTGAAATTTTCAGGCGTACCAAGACACCCACACATGTGTCCCCAGTCACCAGATCACAATGACACCCAGCTTTTCAATCTGGGGGTCAAAACAGACTTAGAACGATATCCAAAGGATGTCAGGCAGATTCAATGATGGGACTTGATGACAAAGACTTCTTCAAGATATCTCAGCCATAAAAACAGGTACCCAAAAGGAAAGAGATGGACTAATAGTGAAGTAAGCTAAGAACAGGTTTTATTGTGCATAAAAAATGCATACTTACAGACGTAAGTTAAAAGCAGGCATAAAATGGAGAAGAAAATACAGCAAACGCTGTACTGGCGTTCTTTCCACGAGACCGGAAGTGACGTCAGTCGTGCCGGAAGTTGCGTCGCATCAATGCATTTTGCCCTCCCACAGGGTGTCATCAATAGACCTCAAAGGTGACTCACGTGATGAAGTCACGTGACGACACGCGTAGGGACATAGAGGCACCGGAAGTGACGCTGGCGAGCTCGGCGCTTGTGGTTTGATAACTGAATTTTACTTTGTGAATGTGAGTACCTTGTATCTACCATTTTTACCTAATAAATCAAGTTGTGTTAACCGCTTGCTGACCGCCGCACACAGATGTACATCGGTAGAATGGCACAGGCAGGCAAATGGGCATACCTGTACGTCCCTTTAAATCTGCCACCTATCGGGTGCACGCGTGGCCCCGCATGCCGCGGGAGCGTGTCCGCGGGTCCCGGGAATTCGATGTTTGCCGGTGGCCCGTGATTGCAGTCTGGAGAGGTAGAACAGGGGGATGCAAGGCATTGCTTCGTTCTGCCTAGTGACATGACAGGGATCTACTGCACCCTGTCATCAGAAGCAGTGATCGCTGTCATGTCACACATGTCCCACAGTTAGAACACCTCCCTAGGACACACTTAACGCCTTGATCGCCCCTTAGTGTTTAACCCCTGCCCTGCCATTGTCATTTACACAGTAATCAGTGCATTTTTATAGCACTGATCACTGTATAAATGACTATGGTCCCAAAATGGTGTCAAAAGTGTCCCATGTGTCTGCCATAATGTTGCAGTCATGATAAAAATTGCAGATCGCCACTATTACTAATAAAAAAAATAATAAAAAAATGCTATAAATCTATCCCCTATTTTGTAGACGCTATAACTTTTGCGCAAACCAATCAATATATGCTTATTGCGATTTTGTTTTTTTAACCAAAAATATGTAAAAGAATACATATTGGCCTAAACTGAGAAAAAATATTGTTTTTATATATTTTTTGGGGATATTTATTATAGCAAAATGTAAAAAAATATTGCTTTTTTTCAAAATTTCGCTCTTTTTTGTTTATAGCACAAAAAATAAAAAACGCAGAGGTGATCAAATACCACCAAAAGAAATCTCTATTTGTGCGACAAAAAGGACGTCAATTTTGTTTGGGTGCAAGGGCGCACGACTGCGCAATTGTCAGTTAAAGCGACGCACTGCTCTGGTCAGGAAGGGGGTGAATCCTTCCGGGGCTGAAGTGGTTAAACATACTACATTATCCTGGAATCCCTCTCTTCTTCCCCTTGCCATTTTATACTTACCTGAATTGCGGGAGTTACACATTTATGTATGGAAAAGACAAGTGGCATTAGATCGAAAAGGAGCAGACCTCCATTCCCACATTCAAAATACACAAGTATAGGAGTTTTAACTAACGCCAAGAACCATCTGTGATTAATATACTGTGCACATGCTGTTACCCCACAGTCTTGAGGTAAGAGGTCATCCATCACTACAAATCCAAATTGGTTGCACACACACACACACACACACACAGAAGAGGGTGTCACCAGCAAAGAAATGCATATTGCACTTTATATTATTTTCTTGCACAGAAGAAAGAAAGTCACTTTATTCCTGCCTATTGCACGGTGCACTTCTTATTCATCACTTTTTGGAGGATTGTGAATCACTTTTCTGAGGACTGCGAATCACTTTTCAGAGGGCTGTGAATCGCTTTTCAAAGGACTTTATTATCAATTTTATTTATTTTTTATGGGTATAGATTATCACCAATAGTTTTGCATAAGTCGTTTAATATGTTTGGTACATATTGATATCTGCTACACCAACAAGTCATTGTTTATTGTTTATGTGGATTTATCAGGCACGTTCATCATATATGCCTCTTTTAGTCATATTTTAGTATCACTTACCCTGTAACAGCGCAGTACTATTTGTTTGTTGTCAATTTCTTTTGTGGTTATGGTATAACCTCCCAGTGCCTTGCAGCAGTTTTCTCTTTAGTACAGCGTGGGAATATTTACTTGACACAGAAAGGAAAAATCGCACTCTTATAGAAATGGCCAGATGCATGTTGTCAGATGCCAACCTACCTCACAAGTACTGGGGAGAAGCAGTTATGACTGCAACCTACCTACAGAACAGACTACCCTCTAGAGCTATTAAAAGTACTCCATTCGAAATGTGGCATGGATCAAAGCCTAGCATAGGGCACATCAGAGTGTTTGGATGTAAAGCATATGCCTATATTCCAACTGAAAAGCGATCCAAGCTGGAGAACAGACCTGTAGATGGCATTCTAGTAGGCAACAGTGAGCAAACTAAGGGTTATCCTACACCCAAAGAGTGAAAAAGTGACAGTAAGCCGTAGTCAGGGCTGTTTTTCAGGCAGGGCAAAAGGCTCACTATGCCCAAAGCAGCTGCCTCATACTTGACAACTATCCTGGTTTAAATTCTCTCGTCCCTTGAGGTTTTAGTCCCGTGCTGTGTCCCAATATCTCAGTGTGAAGTGCTGCTACTAATGCTGCCCAGCTCTGCCCTATTGTTGTGTACAGATGACTCGCTAACAGACGCTGTGTTTACATGTAAATTACCAGCAATCATATGTAAATAGCAGCGGCATTCATATGTAAATAGCGGCGGTCGGCGGCATTCATATGTATATCATGCCCCCTGAGGACATATCAACAGTATTCTCTAGCAACCAATCAACAAGCAGAAATCATGTACTGTAACCTCTAGCAACTAATCAGTGAGTCGTAATGTGTGCTATAACCTCTAGCAACCAGTCAGTAAGCGGTAATAATACACTGTAACCTCTGGCAACCAATCGCAATAGCTGCCTGATCTGATTCAGTAAACTGATTTTGAGTCTAGCTGCTAGGGGGGCGAGAAAAATTTTGCCCAGGGTCCAATCAATATTAAAGATGGCCCTGGCCATAGTGTTTATTTTGATGAGAGCCCATCATCAGAAACACCAATCCCTGAAAGCTGTGAAGTGAACATGCCAAGCAAACCAGAAGAAAAGGTCGACCAAAGCGAACCTGTGCATACTCAGAACAGGAGGTGGAACTTACAATACCTAAATTACGTTCCCCACCAGATCCTGCTGAATTGCCTGAAGTGAAAAGATCCACTCGGACTACAAAGGGAATACCACCCCTGTCATTGTATATATGAGATAATAACTAATGCGCAAAAACCACAATAGGACAAAATAGACAAGGAGCCAGGGGCGGACTGACCATTCGGTCATTAGGACGCCGACCGAGGGCCCGTGGCCAGTAGGGGGCCCGTGAGTCTCTTATCGGATGCTGTGTGTACATAGAAGAGAGAAAATCGCTCTCTATTCTCTCATTGGCTCCAGAGAAGCTGAATTTGTGGCGCCAAATCTGAGTCCTGAGCAGGAGAGGAGATTGCTGGAGGAAGGATGGGAAATGTCAGCGCTGACAATTAGCGCACATTGGACACTGAGCTGAGTGAGGGAGGGAGGGGGAGAATGTCGACCCAGGAGCCTGGACATTGTCACTGCTCATATAAGACACTCCTCGGGTCTATGGACAAGTGAGGAGCAGGTAACAAGCATGCAGAGGAATGTCCAGAAAGGAGAAACTCGATCTCTTCCATGCTTGTGTGTGTCAGGCAGCACCCGAGCCTCCCTCTCCCCTCCCCTCCTGGGGGAGAACAGGGCAAGCAGGACAACACAGTAGCGATCTCCAAGGTAAGATAACAGGACGGATGGCAGACTGCATTCTTCTGTGAGTCACGATTGTTCTGCCTTCCACACTGTATAATTCTGTGCTTTAAACTTGTCCTCTACCTCAGCAGGACAGGTCTGGTGAAAGTAAAATTCTTCAATATGTTAAGAATATACTGGGACTTTTCAGGTACTACATACATAGATGTATTTTCATAAAATAATTATTTTTGATATATGTGTATGTAAAATATCTCTGTAGCACCTGAAAGTCCCAGTATATTTCTAACATATTCATGAATTTGAGCTATAACAGCAAAGGACTTGGTGCCACAATACAACCCATCTCCAGGAAACTAAGATAAAGTCCATTCTTGCAGTGTGTGGGGGAGGGGGAAGTAAGGGGGGGCCTCTTTCGCCTACCTGTTTTCATGCACCAGCCAGCTGCATTGCTCTCTTCCTCCACTAAAACCCCCACCTCATCACATACCATAAAGTAACATTAACCCCGTATGGTATGATGAGCGGGGCTGGAGTGTCATCTGCACATGCACCGACGCCGCTGCGCCAGCAAACCCGTACACGTTCGGTCATTTTCGAACATGCAGGCGCAGCGACATAATGGCACCAGGCGCACTATTTTTAAATGTAAGGCAGCAGTGGCACTTTGTGAGGTCTCAGCAGTGACGTACACCTCTCATCACAGCTTGGTAAGATCCCTCCGCAGCCTCTGACCCCTGTACCATGTCCGCAGCCTCTGACCCCTGTACCATGACCGCAGCCTCTGACCCCTGTACCATGTCCGCAGCCTCTGACCCTGTACCATGTCCGCAGCCTCTGACCCCTGTACCATGTCCGCAGCCTCTGACCCCTGTACCATGTCCGCAACCTCTGACCCCTGTACCATGTCCACAACCTCTGACCCCTGTACCATGTCCACAACCTCTGACCCCTGTACCATGACCGCAGCCTCTGACCCCTGTACCATGTCCGCAGCCTCTGACCCCTGTACCATGACCGCAGCCTCTGACCCCTGTACCATGACCGCAGCCTCTGACCCCTGTACCATGACCGCAGCCTCTGACCCCTGTACCATGACCGCAGCCTCTGACCCCTGTACCATGACCGCAGCCTCTGACCCCTGTACCATGTTCGCAGCCTCTGACCCCTGTACCATGTTCGCAGCCTCTGACCCCTGTATCATGTTCGCAGCCTCTGACCCCTGTATCATGTTCGCAGCCTCTGACCCCTGTACCATGTCCGCAGCCTCTGACCCCTGTACCATGTCCACAACCTCTGACCCCTGTACCATGTCCACAACCTCTGACCCCTGTACCATGACCGCAGCCTCTGACCCCTGTACCATGTCCACAACCTCTGACCCCTGTACCATGACCGCAGCCTCTGCAGTGTGTGTGAATGTGTGTGTGTGTGTGTGTATACATGCGTATGACTTTCTTTACTTCGCTGCTATGGGCTCTAGCCCCAGGATCTCGGTCTTCCCTACTAACAGAATGGCAATTTGACTTGTTTGCGTCGGCAGACCACCGTTCTGCCTCTGTTGGAAACGATCATCGGGGCCCGGCGGACATCGGGTCCGCCAGACCGGCTGATTAGCTCTCGGTGTGTCCAATCACAGCGGCAGCAGGTCAAACAGCACGCAGACCCACAAGTGCAGAATCAAGTACCTGTACGTGATTCTGCTCACAGGAGACGCAGCCCCGCAGTAAATATACGTGGTTAATGTGAGTTTATTTTTTTTAACTCTTTAAACATTTATTTTGAACATACAGTAGAGAAATTCTGTGACCAATGCATGTAATGTAGCAATGCAATATATACGTGGGGCTTTGTGAGGGTGAGGCTTGTGTGTGGGTGGGGACAAAGGGGGCCCCATGATCCCCTATTGCCCGGGGGCCCCATGAGTTGTCAGTCCGCCCCTGCAAGGAGCCACCAACATGAATGGTATACTCACATAACCTTACTAAACATATAATAGAAAATATGTAGCGCTACCTCGGTCCCAACATGAAACAATATTAATTAATACGTCCAAAGCAAAAATAAACAGGTAAGGCTCCGCACAACAGTGTGTACATGTAAAGTGCAAAGTGAAGCACAAAAAAGTAATTCAATCTCACACCCGATATGATGGAGAATCCAACCTCACGTGGCAAAGTGTACTAAATAAATCATAAATAGTGTCTCCAAAATTATCCAATCAATATTGAGCACGAAAAACAACCGAATACTAGAAAATAATGATGATAGCATCCAAGTTCACATGTGTGCGATTCACAGATGTAATAAAACAATGCAATTTTTCACAATTTGACAAAGTGCAATGTACGTGATCAGGAAATATAGCTGAAAGACCTCATAATCATAAAGTAGGCACTTCACAACTGTAACTTTCAAACAAGATTGCAACATGTAGTGTATATATAACTAAAAATGATTAATTCCACAAGTATGCGATTCACAGATGCAAAACTCAATGCGACTAGAAAAATATAAAATTTCTACCAAAGTGCAATGTGTATATAATAATGAAATTCATAAAATATATATATAATGTGCAAAAATTCCACGAGCATGCAATTCGCATATGTAGTAATTGAATATAGCAAACATATAATTATAATTTCTAATAAAGTGCAATGTGTATAATGAATAAAAATTATTCAACTATTCAAATTATAATTTCTAATAAAGTGCAATGTGTATAATGAATAAAAATTATTCAGTGAAGAAAAAATATATTTCAAATAGCTGTGAGTTCATATCTTAAAATAAAGTGATATAAAAATAAAAATATTCAGGTGTAGTCCAAAAACATATGAATGTGGCTTCTGATAATGCTCCCAAAAAATACGGGAAGAAAGAAATCTCCTAAGAAATACAAAAGTGCTGGTGCAGTGATGAAGAAAACAAACGTCTATGAATAGTTCATCCAATCCTGTTACCAAATGCAATGTGCAGTGACCACGGAGATCGTTTCCCCCAACCTCTCACCTGTAGTGGCGGCCCCCAGATGTGCCGAGTCACCCTTGTGCCCACAGGTGGGTAGGGATATTATCTCTGGAACAGCTTCCCAAAATGCAACTCCCGATCAAGATGTCAGCTCCCTTGGGAGTGCGATTGGAGCAGGATGGGATGATATTCTCCCTCACTTGATCGATAATCTCAGATGGATGTATAAAAGAGAATTGGGCTACATAGTGTAGTAAGTTTTAAAATAAATTTTAATAATCAATAGCGTCACTTACATGAAATAAACAGCGATCAACAGCGGAGTAAAAAGCATCCGGGTTCGGCCGTACCCTAGGAAGCGACGGCACCTGGCTCCTCCTATCCTGACGCGTTGCGTCACATCTCGTGACTTTATCAAAGGGATCTGTGAATCGCACACGTGTGAGCTTGGATGCTATCATCATTATTTTCTAGTATTCGGTTGTTTTTCATGCTCAATATTGATTGGATAATTTTGGAGACACTATTTATGATTTATTTAGTACACTTTGCCACGTGAGGTTGGATTGTCCATCATATCGGGTGTGAGATTGAATTACTTTTTTGTGCTTCACTTTGCACTTTACATGTGCACACTGTTGTACGGAGCCTTACCTGTTTATTTTTGCTTTGGACGTATTAAATAATATTGTTTTATGTTGGGACCGAGTTAGCACCACCCCTGTCATGCCTTCGGCCTATAAAGAAAAAAATAACATCTTCTGGACTTGCAATATCAACCTTGCCCACTAGATGCCACTCTCAACAAAGGACTATTGATGGGTAGTGTTCTATGGTCAATAGACATTTCCTGTCATAATACTAAGAACTAGCCCACTTCCTATTGCAACTCTTTCATCTTCACCATGAGGACAGACTGCAATGGAGCCAGCTAAGCCTGTACTGCACGTACTTAGGAGTTTCTAACCCTCAAGGTCAGCATCACTGGTATGATAGAGACTGTTTATTTGTATACCTGATAGACATTTGTTATGTTCGTGTAGTTCTTATATATGTTCATTGTTTGTTTATTTCTAGGTTCACCGCATGTGTACCACGTGTGTACATCCTATCTTATATGACCACCACCTGTTCATCGTAATAAAGATCCAAAGTTACAGACAGTCTGGTTATTGTAGGATTCAAGGTTTAAACTATATGTTGAGCTACATACACGCCAGGGGCAAACGTGTAGCGAGAACAGAACAGCGAAACAGCGGCTATCCAGCAAGTGGGATTTAGGACAGTGACTACACAGAGGCCTGCTACCCTGTCAGCGCAGTCACCTGCATATGGCAATACAGCAGTCTCTACACAGTCAAGCATTCCTGCAAGCAACATTTCACATAGCCAGGCATCCTCACTCAAGACAAGCTTCCAAGTTTTTGGCTCCTCTAGATCTTCCTCCGCAAGCAATGCGCTCGCTATCGCACGTGCAAAAGCTGAAGCCGCCAAGGCCCGAGCAGCCTTTGCTGAACAAGAAATGCAGATAAAAAAGGAAAAAATTAGGCTAGAGGCAGAGAAATTGAGGCTGAAGGCCGAGAAAGCGCAGCAACAGTTAGAGGCACGGTTAGAGGCCGCAGAAGCCCTCCTAGAAGTAACCCTAGAGAAACTCACTGTAGAGAAGGAAGCAGCAGCCGCCATAGCCGAAGCAGAGGCCTTAGAATTAGTTTTATACCCGAGAAGTGAATGCAGCAATATTCTCGACCCAAAAGCTGAAACTCAAGATTCTCTACAATGAACTTCAGATTACATCAACCAACATTTTAAGCCAAGCAGTGACAAAGATGACATCAAAGAGACAAGCCAAAGACACTACACGGTACCGCCGCAAGTCAGCGACAAGCCTGCAAACAGGAGAAACCCATGCAAAGTGATGCCTCCTACGAAAGACTCCCTAAACATGAGATAACAGAGCCTTCTAATCGTCTTCCAGAACCAACGTCCAAGTCAGGACGGTACCATAGAGGTCGGCTTGACACCCTCGAAAGGTATGACTGACTACACACAGCCATCTCACCACTGCAACACACAGCAGGCTAACCAAGCCACCATAGACTTTGCAAGGTTCTTTGCATGACGTGAGTTAGTCACCAAAGGACTTGAAAAGTTTAATGACTGCCCTGAAAGCCTGGCGGTCTTACTTTCAAAATACCATCAGAGACTTAGATTTGTCTTGCAGTGAAGAGATAGACCTCCTGTTCAAATGGCTTGGAAACGAGTCTACCAAGCATGCCAGGCAAATCAGGACAATAAATATAAACCACCCAGACACTGGTCTTAAAATGATTTGGGATAGGCTTGATGAGTGTTATGGTTCAGCAGAAGCAGTAGAAAGCGCACTATTCAAAAGACTTGATAACTTCCCCAGAATACCTAACAAAGCCTACCAGAAACTTAGGAAGCAAGTGACTTGTTAATGGAACTTCAAGTAGCTAAACATGAGGAGGACTTACAAGGACTTGCATTCCTTGACACAGCCAGAGGTGTCAACCCCACTACAAAAGTTACCCAATAACTTGCAAGAGCAGTGGATTACACATGGATCCCGATTTAAAAGAAAGTATGATGTTCCATTCCCTCCTTTTTCTGTTTTTGTGGACTTTGTGTGTCAGCAAGCTAAAACAAGAAATGATCCAAGTTTTGATTTTACATTGTCTTGTGCTGCTCTTTCGGGACTTAACCCTCGCAAAAACCTCCAGTAACAGTACACAAAACTAACGTGACTCCTCCAGATTCTTTTTACAGGTCTGCCAGCTTCTCTAACTCAGAGACAAAGGTCAAAGATCCTGGTAAGCAGTGTCCCTTGCATCGGAAGCCACATCCTCTCCTAAAATGCAGAGCCTTCAGAGAGAAAACCCTGCAGGACCGCAAGGCCTTCCTCAAGGAGAACCACATCTGCTACAGGTGCTGCTCTTCCACATCTCACCTCGCCAAGGACTGTAAGGTCAGTTTAAAATGCACAGAATGTGACAGCTCAGATCACAACACAAGTTTACATCCTGGGCCAGCTCCATGGACTTTACAACACACTTTCAGCACTAGTGAGCATGGCAGGGAGGAAGAGCACACCATTACAACTACACAAGAGATCACTTCACAATGTACAGAGGTCTGCAAAGGAGTCAGAGGTGGCAGGTCCTGCTCCAAAATCTGTCTAGTCAGAGTCTACACAGCAGGCCAAATAGACAAAGCTATTAAGTTTTATGCAATTCTGGATGACCAAAGTAACAAGTCATTAGCCAGCTCAACCTTCTTTGACATCTTTGGCATTAAAGGCCCCAGCATCCCCTACTCCTTAAAAACTTGTGCAGGAATAATGGAGACGCGGGGAGGAGAGCATCCGGCTACCAAGTCGAGTCCATTGACAGACAATCATGCTTATCTTTGTCAACTCTTATCAAATGCAAACCAGATTCCTGACCATAGATCTGAAATTCCTCCACCAGATGTGGCTGCTCATCACCCACACTTGAAACGCATAGCGAATCTGATACCAGAACTTGATCCTCAGGCTCATATTATTCTACTCCTTGGGAGAGATATCTTACGAGTCCACAAATCAATAGCTCAGATTAATGGTCCCAACAACGCTCCTTATGCTCAGAGGTTAGACCTTGGATGGGTCATCATAGGAGATGTCTGTCTAGGAAGCGTGCACAAACCTAACTCTGTTAACAGCATGCTCACAAATACCCTAGAGAATGGGCGTCCCTCTCTTTTCCAGTCATGCCACAACCACTTCCTTGTTAAGGAATCGCCCTACACCACCCACTTGTCTTGTCCCTTCACAAGCCCTACTAGTGACAACTTTGCCTGTGACAGTGACCAAGACCATTTAGGGTGCACAGTCTTTCAAAGAACTAAAGATGACAATCTTGTGGCAATGTCTATTGAGGACAAACTCTTCTTAGAAGTAATGGAGCAAGGACTAATCAAAGATAGCACAAACAGCTGGGTCACACCACTTCCATTCAGACCACGCTTACCCAATAACAGAGAATTAGTGCTACAACGTTTCACTTCCCTTAGATGTAATTTACAAAGAAAGCCAGAGATGAGAGAACATTTCTTTTCTTTCATGGGGAAGATCTTTGAGAACGGTCACGCCGAGATAGCTCCCACCCTTAAAGACTCTGAAGAGTGTTGGTACCTTCTTATATTCAGAGTGTACCATCCTAAAAAGCCAGGTCAAATCAGAGTAGTGTTTGACTCTAGTGCCAAATTCAAGGGTGTCTCCTTGAACGATGTCCACTTGACAGGTCCAGACCTCAACAACAAACTCCTGGGAGTGCTCTTACGCTTCCGCAAAGATTCTATTGCCTTCATAGCTGACATCCAACAGATGTTTCATTGCTTCCTGGTCAGAGAGGAAGACAGAAACTTCATAAGGTTCGTTTGGTTCAGAGACAATGACCCTTCCAAAGACATCTCAGAGTATCGCATGAGGGTACACATCTTTGGAAATAGCCCTTCACCTGCAGTCGCTATCTACGGACTCAGACATTCTGCCCAAGAAGGTGAACTTGAGTATGGCTCAGATGTAAAGCAATTTGTAGAGAAAGACTTTTATGTAGATGACTGTTTGAAATCCTTACCTTCCAGTGAGTCTGCAATCTGTCTTCTTAAGAGAGCACAGGAAATGTTTGCTTGTTCTAATCTCAGGCTTCACAAAATTGCTTCCAACAGCAAAGAGGTAATGGAAGCTTTCCCTGCTCAAGACCATTCTAACGATCTAAGAGACTTAGCTCTAGGTACAGACTCTTTACCTGTACAGCGCAGTCTAGGTCTACTTTGGGACTTGAAAACTGATTCCTTTACCCTCCAAATAAACAGAGAAGAAAAGCCTTTCACTCGCAGAGGCGTCTTGTCCTCAATCAATAGCCTATACGACCCATTAGGATTTGCGGCACCTGTTACTATCAATCTTATCTGATCTCCATGTTTCACGCCCATATGCTCCCATACCTTCTACACAGACACAGAGCCAAAACCTTTGCATATTCTGTGATGCTTCTATCAAGGCAATAGCTGCTGTGGCCTACTTAAGAACTGTCGACACTACAGCACGATGTCACATAGGAATTGTCATGGGCAAGGCAAAGCTAGCTCCACACTCTGAGCACACTGTACCTAGGCTAGAACATTGTGCTGCAGTACTAGCTGTTGAAGTAGCAGAACTAATAACCTCAGAGATGGACATTGACCTCAAGGATATCCAGCTCTACACTGACAGCTAGGTAGTGGTAGGCTACATCTACAATGAGACCAGACGTTTCTATGTTTATGTCAACAACAGAGTGTTGAGGATTAGGAGATCCACTCGTCCAACATGATGGCACTACGTACCTACTGACCATAATCCTGCAGACCATGCTACAAGAGCTGTTGCTGCATGTAACCTTAAAGACACAACATGGTTTACAGGACCTGCATTCTTGTACAGTGCAGAACAGACTGTTCCTAAGAGTGACACTATTAAATTAGTAGATCCAGACTCAGATGCTGACATCCGTCCTGAGATCTCGACATTTCAGACTGCAACTTCAGACTGCCAGCTTAAATCTAACAAATTTACCAGATTCTCAAAATGGAAGATGCTTGTTCAAGCTATTTCTTGTCTTATCCATATAGCTAATTTTGTTGTCATCTGAGGAATAGTGGTATCTGATGATACCAGGCGGGGAGTGTCATGCCTTCAGCTTATAAAGAAAAAATAACATCTTCTGGACTTGCAATATCAACATTGCCCACTAGATGCCACACTCAACAAAGGACTATTGATGGGTAGTGTTCTATGGTCAATAGACATTTCCTGTCATAATACTAAGAACTAGCCCTCTTCCCATTGCAACTCTTTCATCTTCACCATGAGGACAGACTGCAATGGAGCCAGATAAGCCTGTACTGCATGTTCTTAGGAGTTCCTAACCCTCTAGGGCAGCATCACTGGTATGATAGAGACTGTTTATTTGTATACCTGGTAGACATTTGTTATGTTCATGTAGTTCTTATATATGTTCATTGTCTGTTTATTCCTAGTTTCACCATGTGTGTACATCCTATCTTATATTACCACCGCTTGTTCATGGCAATAAAGATCCAAAGTTACAGACAGTCTGGTTATTGTAGAATTCAAGGTTTAAACTGTATGTTGAGCTACATACACGCCAGGGGCAAACGTGTAGCGGGAACAGAACAACCCCGCAAGCTGTCATACACTATCAAAACACACAGCATACTTGAACCAACATCATGGGAAGACATAGGAAAACTGCCAAAACATGAAACCACCAGGGTTTGAGCAAGGAGACAACCTTGTGTGTGAACTTCAGAAGAGCATCTACGGTGTTAAGCAATCTGCAAGGATGTGGAATGAGAAAGTGAACGAAGTACCTACAAGAGAGGGATTCTCAAGAAGTAAAGCAGACCCCTGTCTCTATTCCAAGAATCAAGAAGACAGATGGATATACATCCTTATCTATGTTGATGACATTATAACCTGTTTCGAACAAGAAGGGGATTACAATCAGATGATTCAAGCTGAAAGAAAAATTTGAAATTTAATGAACTTGGGAACATTAGCTACTATCTGGGAATCCAAATAGAGAGAGAAAAAGATGGAAGTTATCTTCGCTACCAATCTCAGAAAATCTCCGAAACCTTGGAACAATTCCATATGCAATATGCAAACGAAGTGAAAACTCCTATGGAACCAGGCTATCAAAAGAGTAATGAAGCAGAACATTTTCTACACAACAATGACATGTATCACAGAGCAATCGGTAAGCTGCTATATGTTGCCACTGTGACAACACCAGACATAGCCGCAGCAGTGGGCATACTATGCAGGAAAATTTCAGCTCCCTGTCATCGTGACTGGAATGTAGTGAAGAGAGTGATACAGTACCTCAAAGGAACAATTTAGATGAAGTTATGGTTACCCGCAACATCAAATCCAAAACTGGTCAGATATGTGGATGCTGATTGGGCCGGGGACTGCACAGACCGCAAATCCACAAGGGGATTTATCTTCCAGTATGAGGAAGGAACCATAAGTTGGTCTAGTCGAAAGCAAACAACTGTCGCTCTATCTTCAACTGAAGCAGAGTACATTGCAGCAGCATATGCATGTCAAGTACGTCATATGACCAGCTGGACTACCTCCTGCATAATGTCATGAAGGATTTGGACCGATGCCGGCGGGGGAAGATACAACCCAACCAGTACAATATCCCTATCATAAATATTTGCGTGTACTATGACATACCTGCCCTCCTTATCAGTCTTTATAGCAATGGGTCTAAAGGGTAGGGATTTCCGAACCAGGATGCTGACCCCACAAGCATATGTAGAATAAGTGGTGTGATAGTTTAACCCCACCCATGGTCTTTTCAAGGAGATTGTCTTATGGCCCTGAAGGTGGGTCTCTTGTAGAATGCAAATGTCATGATTATGTTTCTGTAGAAAGCAGAACACCAGGGATCGTTTAACCGCTGAGTTTAGGCCCCTAACATTCCAAGAAATTACTGTAATTGGAGCCATTTGAGGTATATGGGAGAAATCAGTGTAGGGGTAGAAGGCTCGCGGGGCAGCATCCTGGCCCCATGCATGAGGAACACTGTAGCACATATGACACTGTACCAAATTACCTTAAGTATAGACATCACAAAACACCTGAGGTGACAGACAAAAAAACACCTTTAACATTCCCAACCCTTTCCCTAACCCTCCCCCTCCCCGCAGCCCAATCCCCAACCTAGGAATGCTTAGAACCCCAAACATTATATACCCAATGCAAGGGGGCGTGTACTAGTAGGCGTATATGTATATATATATATACACTGAGGGGGGAGCGACCCCGCAGATCTGGAGAGGCTCCACCGCCAGTGTAGGAGAGGATCAACACAGTTATTAGGTCTCATCTCCATCCGTCAAATGCGCACCAAGAGATAAAAAAACTCATACCCTTTACGCATTTAAACATGAGCAGGGGGGAATAGCATACGATTAGACCCCAAGAGAAAAACAATCCCAATCCCGTTCAATAACAGTCCTTTTAGTCAGAGCTAAGGATAAACCTTCTGCATTAATATTTCACAGTCTGCACAAAAGCACAGGGCTCCAGTACCTTTTACCTGACACTAGAGTCCGCCAGTGAGTCAGAAGTTAGTGTAAAGGAAGTCTTTCCAGTTTGGGCACCTTACAGCAGGAGGAATGAGGCTCTGTGCAAGAAAAAAAAAGAAGGGGGAACCCCCCCAACATATAAGGCAAATCCTGCAGCAGGAAACAGCATTTCGGCATAAGCTATGAAATCCGGAGTACTTAATGGTGAACAGAAACCTGAGTGTGCACAACTGCACAAGATCACCTGGTCTGTCCAGGGGCACTTTCTTCAAATGTTGCAAACAAGTAGGTCAGGCACAACAGGTGCAACAGAATTAGAAGGCAACCTCACACCTGGAGGATGGTCTACCCCAGACATCCGCCCCAAGGTTCTCCCGTCAGGTAATTTATGAACAGAGGAGGGGGGCTGTAATACTGAGGTAAGAGGTTGTTAAATGTGGGGAGATCAGCAGCCATCAGCGGTGTGGGGGGAGGGATTCTAGCCAGGCAGATGCATCTCTGGGAGAAGTAAAAAACCTTGTGGTTTCACCATCTTGAACCCGCAGTCTTGCCGGGAACAGGATACTATACTTAATGCCTTTCACTCGCAAAGCAGCTTTTACTTGGTCAAAAGAGCGCCTCATTTTTTGCGTTTCCACTGAGTAGTCTGGGAAAATCAAAAGTTTGCTGTTTTGATATGCCAGTTCCCCCTGTACTCTGCCTGCGCGGAGTACCTCATCCCTATCCCTGAAGTTCAGGAATTTGAGTATAAAAGTGCGCGGTGCGGATCCCGGTGGGCCCACTTTAGGGGGGATGCGGTGCGCACGTTCCACTGCATAGAAGGGTGAAAATTGTGCCAGAGGCAGGAGGGTTTTTAGTATATTTTCCACAAACTCAGTCAGGTGTGAACCCTCTAGAACCTCCGCCATGCCGACAATGCGGAGGTTGTTTCTCCGATTACGATTTTCTGCATCTTTTGCTTTGTATTCAAGGGCTTTAATTTTAGTGTGCAGCATTCGCAGGTCAGTGGTATGGCCCTCCACCGTGTCTTCTACATGACTTATGCGCTGTTCTGCTGTATGGATTCTGGAACGCATTTTGTCCATGTCCTGCCTGATTAACCCCACATCAAGCTGCACAGCATCTACTTTAGTAGTTAGGGAGGTGACAGAGGCATGACAATTTGTGATGGCAGCCAGGACCTCTGCAAGACTGGTTACAGGCTGCGAGGGCTGCTCCTGGCTCTCCGCCTGGGATGAGTAGCGTCTCATGGAGATGTCCACTGCCTCTGCGAGTGTTCTCTGGCCGCCAGGAGGAGGGAGGAGAGCCTATGAACCTTGGCAGAGATTGCAGGCAGTCCAGGGGCCCTTCCAGGAGGGGGTGGATTGCAACACAGTCAGGGAGGCTAGGAGAACTCACCAGGGCTGTCGTCGGGTGGAACAAGGTGGCCACCGTTCCAGGAGGTAGGCCGGAGCTGCAGCCCGTCCCCAGAGAGATACAAGGCACAGATACACAGCAATAGCAGCCTCAGGTAGTCCGGAGGTGAATCCAGAAAAGGAGCAAGCTCTGTACAAGCAGGGAGGCCCGAAAAACTTGCCTGGACCTCCGCCGGGTGGAGCAAGATGGCCACTGCTCCAGAGACTAGGCCAAAGCCGGGGCCTTTCCTAGGGCCGGTGCTGGGCCAGACATCTTCACCATAGCGGTCCCGGGCGGCATTCTAACGCGCTGACAGGCTCCAGAGGCAGCGGGGAGAGCAGGACAGATCCCCAAGTGCAGTGGATGGTGTCCGATGAGCAGGATGCAAGCAGGATGGTCAATCAGGAGTATTGGGCAGTGGAGCTCACACAATCTGTGACCTACTCCATTGCTCTCCAGGCCACGCCCCCCAATCAGGTGGACTCTTACATGTTAAAAATACAAAACAGGCAAGAACAGTTTAAAACCGGCGTTTATATATTGAATATACCATGTAAGCACAAGGAACTACTTCCCACCCTATAAGGCCTCATGCACACAGACGTTTTTACAGCCGCTTTTTTGAGCATTTTGCTGCTTAAAAAGGCCTGTCTATGTTAGTCTATGGCTTCATGCCCACCTAGCTGTAAAAAAAACCCAGGACCAGTGGGTTCTGAGAGACGTTTTTCAGCTGTAAAATGCTCTAACGCTGATAAATGCTCAAAAACGCTCAAAAACGTCATTCACCAATGTTTTTTAATGTTTTTGCTTCATTGAAAAAAAAAAAAAAACGCTAAAAAACTCTAAAAACGTTAACGCAGAAAAACGCTAAAAACCGCTAATAAACGCTATTGCAAAAACGTTGAAGAAAGCTGAAAAAAGTTTTTAGAAAATCACTGCAAAGATACTGGCGTTTTCATAACGTTATTTTTACATCCCGTGTGCATGAGGTCTAAAGGTCAATGGGAACACAAAAGCAGCTCAAAGGATGTTGATGCAGTTTAGAAAAAAAACAAATGCCCCTGCCAATGGCCTGTAAATGATTTTAAATGCATATCAAACTGGTCTCCAATGCAAGTGCAATGCACCTGAAAGCATGCTGAATTTGCTTATCTACACAAGCCCATAGCCTTTTGAAAGCTCTCAAGATGCTTATGTTGGGTGTACCCTGTACAAACTGCACAGCCTGCTTTATATTTACCTATATATATGTAGGGTGAGGGTGTCAGGGGCATGTTAGTAGCCGTCGGGCGAATCTGCGTGCACGCAGGTGCACGAGGGGTCTTTCTAGGACATTTCAGCTCAATTCCCCACCAGGGGGCGCCGGAGCACTCCCGCGTGTGCCCGTTCGCGGGTACGCGCGCGCCCGTTCGCGCTAGCGCTGTTTTGGTGCCAAGGTCCCTTTAAAAGAGTGACAGGTGCTCATGTCAGGTGCTGTTCGTCTGCAGCTCTGCACCTGAAGTTCCTGTATCTGCTTATCTGTTATTTTGCTTGTGACCCGGCTACGTCTGACCATTCTCCAGTCTCCTATCCGACCCGGCTTGCCTGACCTTGCTTATTCTGTTACCTGTTGCTGAACTCCTGCCTGCCTGACTATCCTTGGATCATCCCTTCTGTTTATACCTGCCTGATCTCCTGCCAAAACGGACTGTCTGACCTTGTTTGCCTGTGTCCTGTGACGCTGTTCCCAGCCTGCTTGTTTGCATCCAGCTGCTGTCTTCGCATCTGTCTGCCTGCCTCCCAGCCTGCACCAGCTTACCTGCATCCGCAGCTCAGCCATCCCTGAGGGACATCCTTCCAGTTCCGGTATCTGCTTCTGCTGGACTCTGCATCAGGCCCTCCTACCCACTGCGCTCAGGAGACCAGTGTTCCCACTTCCAGCGGCTCCTGAACCAGCGTTTAAGAGAGGTCTCCTTCTACCAGTCAGGCTCAACTACCAGGTACCTAACAGAGGGCTTCTGATTCAACAAAAATGTAAAGGTTTGCTAAGGTAGTTCCTCACACTGCACAGTTGTTGGTAAATCTAATGAAGATTGTACAGATGTACAATAATTTTGTATTTTTTGCTGCGGTTTGTAGAATTAAAGTGGTTGAAGAGAATCTAACGGTATTTCCGTATACCTGACAAGACCAGCTAGGTATAATCACAGCAATTACCACACTCACAAGACCCTCTCAGTACTGAGGAGATTCTTGGTGAACACAAAAAGAGATGATGCAGAGTCTAAATGTTCAAAGCTATCTGATTTAATTCTGGGCGAGTATACAACTTATATACGTTATCATTAACCAATCATTATATGGAATAAGGGAGTGGTTAACAACAGGGGTGTATATTTCATATCATTACATATCATTAATACTCGTATGCCCAACCCCTTAAACATGGCTGACATAGCAACTATAGTAACCATGCCATCTGCTTCCATGACTCATAGTCATTCCTTTGGTGTTCCCCTTTACACAGGAAAATGTCCCAGACCTCCCTACACTACAGAAGCTTTATATAGAAAGGTACAGAGCAAAGATGCTGCTGTAATCTATATTTTCTTATATGTGTGCCTTGCAAAAACTGTTACAGTCTGTCACAGCCTGAGAATACATAACTTAAAGTGGAGTTCCACCCACTTTTACAACTCTTCAGCATCCCTCACTAAACTGTGCACTGTAAACGAATTGGATATTTTTGTATTTTTTTCTCAGCACCTACTGTATATCTGCTGTATTCATTTTTCACTTCCTCCTCCCTGGCCGCGGCCCATCGCATCATTTCCTGTTTGCAATGCCTTCTGGGAAGGGGCGGCAACTTCCTCTGAAACTGCCGTTGCTATGAAAACCTGACCTGAAACCTATTACACTGCTTGTGCTGCACTGAGCATGTGCGAGATCTGCAAGGATGAGATCCAGGAAGAAATACAGTCTGGCTTCAGATGCCCACACTTAAGATGGCCACGGCCTGCTGTAAGTTTATAAAATAACAAACTACTGCTATAAACTAACAAAACAGACCTTAGTTTACCGACTAACTTTACTAGAATACAATAAGCTTGTGTATTATAGGGGTATTTTTATATAAAAATTATAATTTCGGCCGGAACACCACTTTAAACTAACTAGCAGATTAACTCAAGTTAATTTTATATTAACTTATATAAAGAAGGAGTCACTTCTGTTCAGTCATATTACTACAGTGGTAATAAAGCTTAATTAAAAAAAAAATAATAATAACAAACATGTTATACTCTCTGCTCTGTGCAGTGGTTTTGCGCAGAGCAGCTCTGCTCATCTTCTTTTCAGGTCCCCCACCGGTGCTCCTTTCTCCTCCCCCTCAAACAGTACCACTTGCCCTGGGGGCACCGCTGTGTTCTCTTTCCCGAGCCCCTGCTCTATGCGTTTATAGGACAGAGCTGTGGATTGGCTCCGCCCCAGCACTCTCTTCATTGGCTCACTGGCTGGGATTAACAGCAGTGGGAGCCCGTTGGGCCAATGGGCTCCCATTGATGTCTCGGCCAATGAGGAGGGAGAGTCCCGGGACAGCCGAGGCTATTGTGAACATCGCTGGATCGGAGAGAGCTCAGGTAAGGATTGGGGGGGGCACTGCACACAAAAGGTTTTTTACCTTGACGCATAGGATGCATCCGGGTGACGTCATCAGATGTCCACGCCCCATGGCTATATAAGTGATCGGGGGGACATCACAATGGAGGAAGACAGCCTCAGGACAAGAGTGGCCTTTTTGTTTTTAGTGGGTAACCGGCAGCGATAAAGAAGACAGTGGCGGCGAGGAAGAAGACAGTGGCGCGGGAGAAGACAGCACAAGAAGAAGATGGCACCGGGAGAAGACGGCACCAGGAGAAGACGGCTCTGTGAGAAGACTGCTCTGGGAGAAGATGGCACTGGGAGAAAACGGCGCTGGGAGAAGACGGCTCAGAGCTATTCTTTTAATATACGACTTGCCAAAAACTGGCTCTTACTGGCTCCTAACTGGCGTTAAACTGCTTTTTGGGGTGAATGGGTAGGGGTATAATGTACCCCTACCCATTCACATAGGGAGGCAGGGATCTGGGGACCCACTTGTTAAAGGGGGCTTCCAGATTCCTATAAGCCCCATGCCCGCATTAACATCAGGCAAGGTGCTTTGGGGTGGGGGGGGCGCATGCACATGTCGAGTGCATGTGGTCTGGTATGGTTCAGGAGGGGGGGGCGCTCGCTCGTCCCCTCCCTTTCCTGACCTGCCGGGCCGCATGCTTGGATAAGGGTCTAGTATGGATTTTGAGGGGGGCCCCACTGCATTTTTTTTCAAAATGTTGGCATGGGGGTGTCGTCTCCAAATCCATAACAGACCGAAGGGTCTGGTATGGTCTTTGGGGGGGACACCACGCCATTTTTTAAGTGACTTTTTTTAGTCTGCAATTTTTTTTTTACATTCAGCTGTCACTGGGGAAGCCCTATGACAGCTGATGACTTATTGGTTGCTAAGGGCACGGTAGCCAGCTTCCACACCGCTCCTTAGCAACCAGCTATATACAGTGAATATATAAAAAAAAACATGCAAATCGCAGCAAAATGGCCATAAAAATGCGGTTGCAAAAATGCAGAAAGCACAGCAAAAAGCACTGCAGAAACGCTCAAAATCAACATGCGAAGGCCCCTTTCATACGAGGTGACTCCGCTAGCTCAGCGGGGATCGCTCGGTTAACCCCCCTTGAGCAGGCGGATGACAAGTCCGTCTCTGTTCACTGTGCAGGGATGGACCTATCAGAGCCCCGCTGTTCTCTATGGGAAGATTGTATCAAAACAGACAGCATGCCCGTTTTCATCCAATCCCATCCGATTCGATCAGCTGGACTGATGGCGAACGTATCGCCATCCATCTGTTTTCAGCGGATCTTGTTGGATCAGATGGCAGGGGGTGTCAGTGGACACATCCCCGTTGACATCCGCCTGCTCATACAAGTCAATGGGTGGCCCGCTGTCCATTTTTCGGGTGGATCTTTGCGGGCAGATCGTGTGAAAGGGGCCATAGATGTGAATCGAGCCTGAGAACTACTTTAAACGATCCCTGAACAACTCTTTCCCTTAGAAGTTTTTCCCTTAGAAATATGAGAGTAACAGTCTGATTGGTTGCAAAAGCCATAGGGGGCTGAGTTCCTTTAGGCACAGCGAAAACACAATTTTCCTGTCTTTTTAAATGCGATCAGTCTAGCCTATCCCGTACTTTGCTGCCATCTGTTAAAAATCAGCTTCTCTAAAATTTCCAAGTTTCCCATTTTCCCTTTTGTCTATTCTCATAAAATTTCAGCTTATTTCAAAACACACTGGATGAAGTGATGTGTGAAATTTTGTTAATTTACGGCCATTTGCAAACATACAGGTCCTAACATGTACCCGACTAGTGCTGAAAAGCCATTTCCTCCTCTGCACTTTTTTAGTTTGGTTAACATCCCCAGGTGTATACTGACTGAACCCAACACACAGCTTGTGTTAATGAAAAGACTTTTGATGAAGGGTAAAAAAAAAAAAAAAAAGCAGGGTGGATTACAAGTACCATGTACAAGGGAAATGTCTGGGTTGTAAATACAAGCAGAGCTGAAAGAATGAGAGAACATCCTTTGAGAAATGCTAAGGAGCGTTTTCATCAAACATAATTCACAATTTACAGTATATTTACCTAAATATCACTCTGAGAGGCTATTACAAGCAGTCCCCAGGTCCTGTAGGTTTGTCCCTAAAGTAGAACTAGAGGCAAACATTTTATTTTCATTTTGGATAGAGCAAGGGAGGGTTATAACCCCTGTCAGATTTTTTTTCACCATCTGTGTCCCATTGCAGAGATTTCCCTTCAGTTCCCGTCCCATAGCCAAACAGGAAGTGAGAGGAAATCCCTGCAAATTAATGGAAATGCTTGGGGACCCCCAGGTCACCAGAACTAGTGTCCCCATTGGAAGATTTCCCCTCCATTACTTTTCTGTGGACAACCCAAAATTAGGGATTTTCTTTTACTTTCACTTTTGATGACAATGGTAAACAGGACAAATAGAGAGAGGGAATTTCCCTAAAGGGGACACAGTCAGCAATAAAAACTGACAAGCGTTCTAATCCCTTTACACTGTATCCAAAACTGAAAAAAAAAAGTTTTGCCTTTAGTTATACTTGAATTTGTGTGTAAGTTGGAACAGGTACATTTTTTTAAGTGTAATCATTTTTACATTTTTTGGATAGCATAGTGAAGGGTTGACACCCCTGTAATATTTGTTTTGCTGCTTGTGCCCCTGTTTAGAAGATTTCATCTCACTTTCTGTCCCTATGACAATTGGATTTTGAACATTTTGGCTTTTTGTAGAAACAAGGATTATTCATAAAGTTTCAGTGGTGACACCTTTTCCCCATGATAACTCTTACAGGAGGAAATTTCCCTTTCTGGGGGTAGATTTCCTCTCACTTTCTGTTGTCTCCCTCTGTAAGAAGGAGTCATATGTAAGTCGGATGTTTGTAATTCCGGGCTGCCTGTACTTCACTATTCCAGAAAAACAATTGCTTTGTATTGGATATGTTTGAATAGCCTCCATATTGGCTTGTGAAAAAAATGTAATAACCAGAACCTGCAGCTCTACAAGTTGACACATGAGGCGAGGGGGTGACTAAGGAAATTCCTTAAAGCGGAGTTCCACACAAAAATGGAACTTCCGCTTTTCGGAACCCTCCCCCCCTCCGCTGTTACATTTGGCACCTTTCAGGGGGGTGCACATACCTGTCTAAGACAGGTATTTGCACCCACTTCCGGCATAGACTCCCATGGGAGTCTATGCCTCTTCCTGTCCCTCTGCGCTGTCTCCTGGGAAACACACAGCTCCCAGAAGAGAGCGGGGACCACTTACGATGCGCAGCGCGACTTGCACATGCGCAGTAGGGAACCGGGAAGTGAAGCCGCAACGCTTCACTTCCTGATTCCCTCACCTAGGATGGCGGCGGCAGCTGCTGAGAACCGAGCGGGTTCTCGGCGTCGCCTGCCGACATCGCTGGACCCTGGGACAGGTAAGTGGGCATGTATTAAAAGTCAGCAGCTGCAGTATTTGTAGCTGCTGGCTTTTAATATTTATTTTTTTTGGCGGTGTGGGTGGACCCCCGCTTTAAAGTGAAACTCCACCCAAAAGGGGAAGCTCCGCTTGTTCGCACTCTCCCCCCCCCCCCTCCAGTGCCACATTTGGCACTTTTTGGTTTTGACAGGTACCCACTCCCACTTCCTGGTAAGATCGCCACGCGATCTAAGTCATGTCTGCCCCCCCCCGCTGCTTTCTGAGACCTGTGTGTGTCCCAGAAGATGGCAGGACCATTCAGAAAGCGCATCGCAGCTCGCGCATACACAGTAGGAGACCGGGTGTGAAGCCTGAAGGCTTCACTGATGATTTCCCTTACTTGCAATGCCAGCACCTGCCCCCGAGGCCGATGGGCGAATCGGCTTGGGGTGCCGACATCAGGGGATCCCTGGACATGTAAGTGTCCTTATATTAAAAGTTAGCAGCTAAAGTATTTGTTTCAACCAGACTGGAACTCCGCTTTAAAGTTTGGTAACCGTGGATAGATTCACAAGTTACGAGTGATTCCCTTCTTCACTTGGTTTCTGACTCTCCACTTTAATTCTCCCCAACGGGCATAGAATTTATATAGATTGTTTTCCTAACTATTTTCTATGGACGTTTATATTTAATTCACATGCTGCCATCTAGTGACCTTTTGTGGTAATGCACTTGTTTTCTTATGTTCTTTTCCCTGATGTTATTACATACTTTCTTTGTATGTAAGGCGCCACCCTTATTCCTGTGATTGTACTTCCTGTGTCATGGATGCAGCTAACAAGCCACATGTAGCAGGGCACATGTATTCTACATAGTAAGCTACAGACAATATCATCTTTTGACCGCATAAATACTACAACCTATTCATCTGTTTGTATCCTGTCATCTTCTGTAACCTGATGTTCAGAATAAAAGCACCTTTGTGGATATTTGGTGAGTTCAAGCTATCTGATGAGGATTGTCCTCAGTGATTATATCTTATACAGGCCAGGCATAGAGGTCTCACGAGGGATAAATCGCTTCACAACAATCGGAGTCAGAATACCCCTAAATTCTGCTCCTATGCAGAATAATTGCAAGAATATGAGCATGTCTCTATGTACTGATGGAACGATTGTATAGTGTGCTAGGCTATCTGGGGTAATGAGGAATTTGCTTTCCTCTGAGCTGGACGGTAGCGCAGGTTAACAAATGTAGTTCCAGGATAATATTAAAGGATATTATACCTGTTGTCATATACCTTATGGGTTTATGTCAGTATACATATAATGTGATGAAGACTATTGTTTTCTTTTTTGATATGTCATACTTCTTGATATTATTCATGACTGTACTGATTCATGTGTTTGTATGCTATTTGATGGTGTACATATTTTCTCGAATAAACCAAGTTTAAAAAATATCACTCTGAGGCCTACTTCACACTGTGCCATTCTGTTTTGGTGTTTTAATACAATGCAGTGTTGCCAACCATCAGTATTTTTACTGGCAGCCAGTTAAAAACAGGCACTTTTCTCCTGCCAGTAAATGCCAGTGACAGGAAAAGGTTGCCAGTAAAAAACATGGCTGTGATGCTTGGAAACGGCCAAGACCATCCCAGTGCCTGCTACAGCATGTTTGGGCAGAGCCAGAGTGGGGTGGGTCTAGCAGAGGTAGTGCCTGAGCATGTCGTGTGATGTCATGGTGCAAGAAAGCCAAACCGAGCGGCTGGAGCCTCCTGTGCAGGTCTGCAGGACAGGAGCAAGGCAAGCCGGGAGCAGGACTGTCAGCGCTGTTTGGACTAGAATGGAATGAGGGGACCACCTGGCGTAGAGAGAGACTGTCACTGTGACTCAGATGGGGACGTGTCATGTGGGTGAGGTGTCATCATCATCTGTACTGCTACACACTGCTGTCAGTGTCACTGTGAAAGTCAATTTCATGTGTATGTGCCTGTCAAGCCCCTGAGCTACTACTTACTTTTAAAAAATAAAATAAGAAATATGTTTTTGCCTTAATATCTACCCTAAATCACATTGCTAATTGCATAATGCACTTGTTTGTAGCCTAAATACTGAAATTTGCACATAAAACTGTAATTTTTTGTAACTTTTGTAAATGCCACTAAAAACTTGGCGGTGCCAGTAAATTTTGCGCATCGTGTCGGTAAATCTTAGTCTGGTAGGTTGGCAGCACTGTCACAATGGAACAGCATAGAGTGCCATGTGTTACCATGCATTGCAGTGATGTGCAGTATGTTTACCCGTGTGAAGTCAGATAAAGGTTTCTCCCTTAATCCCTATTCCCCAGTGAAGGTAATATAAGTATTATTAGCAGGACCATTTACATTACAGATTTCTCTGTAAAATTAAACTTCATAATTGATGTATTCTAGCTATTTTTGCCATTTTAAAAGTAAAAGTTACAAGTTTTGCTTTCAGGGACTGCTCAGACCAGTCCAAGATCGTTCTCTGTGCATTAAAAACATCAATTTTCCATACAAGTATAAAAGCCATGTCAGACTAGTGATCATGTTGTTGGCAGCAACTCACCAGCATTAGGATTGCTAAGAACATTCCCCTGCTCCTATGGCATTACTCCCTTGCAAGCCAAATCAGTGAGATGTTCAGCGACAACTGATATTCTAGGGTATCGGTCAGCGAGGGAGTAGCAACATAGAATTAGATGAGCGTTTGCTCTAGTGATTCTGTTGCTTGTGCTATACTACCTACTAGGACTCCTGCCCTAAAGACTGCCATAGAGCACTTCAATTTCGTCTGATTTCTGCTGAATCGTCCAAAATTCGAACTGTGAATTGCCCTGTTGGCACAACCCAGTTTAACAAATGTTTTTTATTCAATCAAGTTTTATCAAAAGATGCATTAAAAAAAAGGCACAAAAAATGCATCAAAAATGCTAAATGCACCGCAAAAAGCATGGCAGAAATAGATCAAAAGCGCACTGCATAGGTGTGAAGCAAGCAAGTCTATGACTGATGTAAGATAGCTCCATATGCTGTTGCAAATAACTACTTTAGAAGCACAGCAAACTTTGCTGTATTTGTTACTGTGTAATCTGCCAACATGCTGTGAAATCACAAATACAGAGCGGTGAAGGTTTACACTCTGAAATAGTTACCACATGCAGCATTACTGCTGAGAATTTCTCGTGATTGTGAGAAATGCAAGACTGTGAATTTGGTAAACTCCATGGTGGTGTGGCACAACTTAAGAATGTTATTGTATGCTATTGTTAATGTATGTGGGTGGACTACAGATCTCACAACTACCTACTGAAAACTTATTGTCAGATATTGATATTATTGCAGAGGCGCAATACCCACTTCATCTCCGAAATCACGCTGAAATCAGACAAATCAGACTAAAGAGATAGCTTGGTGAAGACAAAAAAGTGTGCATGGTACATAGACCTGAATTTTGGACATAGTTTAAACAGAGTTTGAGTCTAATGCAGCAAACTGCATATGTTTGCCGCAGTCCTTGCATTCACAAAATATTCTGTAAATACTGTGTCCCAAGTGAAATTCTTACAGACACGCATAAACCTCAGGACAAAATATAATTTCTAACAACTCTTGCATTGCATTCTTTTTTGTCTGAGCATTCTTTAACCTCTTTGCACTGTCACGGGAATCACATGATCAGAAAGCTCCGGATCGCAAGAAGCGATTGGGAGCTTTCCGTTAGCTGCCGGTAACTCTGCGCAAATATGCGGTCACTCAGCACCAAGGCCCACTTGCCCAGAGACCACATATTTGCATACTGTCGGCACCTAGGGGTTAAGGAACAATTCATTAATTACACTTGAGGGCTACTTAGCAACCAGCAACTGTTGAGAAAATTAATACTATGGTCATGAGTATGTAACATACAACACAAATTAAAGCCCAACTCCTGGAAACTTGAAAATTCTCCCTCGCAGTGGACCTGCACCTGCACTGCAAGGAAAAACTGCTTTTTTGGTCTAGAGGCATGGAAAATTAAATTTACTTACCAAATCCTATAAACCACCGCATTACTAAACTGGTCCCTGCAGCATTTTCTCCCCTTTGACTATGACTAAAACTAAATTGAAATTTGACATCAAAATTAACACTGCACTACCATATAAGAATAAGTAGGGGCATCTACTAAGCTGCTAAAAGAAAAAAATTAAGAAACATGCTTTTACTTATTTTTTTTCTTAACCACTTGAAGCCCACATTATAGCCGAAAGATGGCTACAGCACAGGTTTAAATTGCCGGAAGGGGAGAACATGGACGTCCTTCCACGCTCGTGCTGCCCGCACATCCCCTCCAGTGTGCGGGTGGCACGCTCTGTGATCACTTGGGACTCGGCTGATCACAGATCAGAGTAAAGGGCCCTAACCCTGCCCTTTACCATGTGATCAGCTGTCAGCCAATGACAGATGATCACATGATGTAAACAGAAGCCGGTAATCGGCTTTTCTTTTCCTCACGCTGACAGCGTGAGGAGAAAACAACAAGCCGATTGCGGCTTCTGTGAAAAAGACATCGGCCCCACACAGTGCTGCTAACCAGTGCCGGCTATCAGTGCCAATTAGTGCCACCTATCAGTGCCACCTGAGGCAAAAAGGAAGTTCTGGACAGCTGCACTCCGGAATATAGCCTTTATTAGTAAAAAGTCCAACAGATACAAGCCATAGCAGAAAATGGGACAAACGAGCTGAAGCGTTTCACACTTAACAGTGCTTAGTCATAGCTGCCACCTATCAGTGCCCATCAATGCCACCTATCAGTGCAGCCTCATCAGTGCCTCCTGATCAGTGCTCACCAGTGCCGCCTCATCAGTGCCTATCAGTGCCCATCAGTGCCACCTGTCACTGCCCATCAGTGAAGCTTAATCAGTGCCCATCAGTGCAGCCTATCAGTGCCCATCAGTGCAGCCTATCAGTGCCCATCAGTGCAGCCTATCAGTGCCCATCAGTGCAGACTCATTAGCGCACATCAGTGACGGAGAAAAATGACTTGTTTGCAAAATTTTATAACAAACTATGAAAAGTGTTTTATTTTTATTTTTTTCGCTCTTTTTTGTTTGTTTAGCAAACAAAAATAAAACCCAGTAGTGATTAAATACCACCAAAAGAAAGCTCTATGTGTGTAAAAAAAAAATGATAAAAAACTCATATGGGTACAGTGTTGCATGACCACGCAATTGTCATTTAAGAGTGACAGCACTGAAAGCTGAAAATTGGCCTGGGCATGAAGGGGGTGTATGTGCCGAGTAAGCAAGTGGTTAATATTTACCCCCCTCTCATGCTGAATCATGAATGAACTGTGATTAACCACAATTTTTTGGAAAGCTGAGTTAAATTTTATTTGCCCCACCCAGGCCTGATTACTTCCAGACCTGTTGAATCAAGAAATCACATAAATAGAAGTTGTCTGACAAAGTGAAGCATGCTAACACATGACAAAAAGCCACACATCATGCCACAATCTAAAAAAATTCAAGAACAGATTAGAAACAAACATGTTTCGGTCTAGGAAGGGTTTCAAAGCCATTTCTAAGGCTTTGGAGCTCCTGTGAACCACGGGGAGAGCCATTATCCACAAATGGAGATAACTTGGAACAGTAGTGAACCTTCCCAGGAGTGGCCACCCTACAAAAATTACTCCAAGAGCATGATGATGACTCATCCAGGAGGTCATAAAAGAACCCAGAACAACATCTAAAGAACTGCAGGCTTCACTTGCCTCAGGTAAGATCAGTGTTCATGATTCAACAATAAGAAAGAGACTGGGTATAAATGACATCCAAGGCCAAAGCCACTGCTGACCAAAAAGAACACAAAGGCTCATCTCACAGTTACCAAAAAAATCTTGATTATCCCCAAGACTTTTAGGCAAATATTCTGTGGACTGATGAGACAAAACGTACTTTTTGGAAGGTGTGCGTACCATTTACATAAAACTAATACAGCTTTTCATAACAAGAACATCATACCAACAGTCAGACATGGTGATGGTAGCGTGATGGTCTGGGGCTGCTTTGCAGCTTCAGGATCTGAACGACTTACCATATTTGATGGAACCATGAATTCTGAGCTCTACCAGAAAATCATAAAGGAGAATGTCTGGCCATCAGTTTGTGACCTCAAGCTCAACTGCACTTGGGTTATGCAGCAGGACAATGATCCAAAACACAACAGCAAGTCCACCTCCAAATGGTTCAAACAAAGCAAAATTTAGGTTTTGGAGTGGCCTAGTCAAAGCCCAGCCTTAAATCTGATTGAGATGCTGTATCGTGACCTTACACAGGCCATTCATGCTGGAAAACCCATGTGGGTGAAGTAAAACAATTGTGCAGAGAAGAGTGGGCCAAAATTGCTCCACAGCAATGTGAAAGACTCATTGCCAGTTATCGCAAACGCTTGATTGCAGTTGTTGCCGCCAAGGCTGGCACAACCAGTTATTTTTCACATAAAGCCAGGCAATAAGCTAATGGAACAAAATCTATGCTCTGTTAGTTTCGATAGAAGGCAAGGGAGATGTGTCCCATTAGAAAGAATAAAATATTCTCCCATAGGGGATGTTTTGTCCCCTATATGATATAAATGAAGTTTAGTGAAAGTCAAAAAAAGTCAAAAAATAAAGTTGCTTCTAAGCTCCTAAAAATCCACCGAAAGTAGGTTAAGCCAATCTTGCCCCCACGTATAAAAACAAACATAAAACCACCTAGGTACGAAAGCTAAATCTGAATCTAGAAAATTCTGAATGAACTTTCTACACACGGCTAAACACCCTTTCTAGCAATTTGCATAAAAACAGGGATTTTTAGTGCACATACCTTGCAATATATGTTCAAGCTGTCCAACTGCATCACATACCTCTCAAATCCTACTATATTTATCTATCTATCTATCTATCTATCTATCTATCTATCTATCTATCTATCTATCTATCTATCTATCTATCTATCTATCTATCTATCTATCTATCTATCTATCTATCTATCTATCTATCTATCTATCTATCTATTCATCTATCTGTATATATATAAAGAAAGATAGATAGAAAGATATATATAGATATATCAATCACCCATGAGGTGTTAAAGGGGCGTGACTACATGTTAACACTAAAAATACTAAACCCTTTTCACAGTGCTATACACTCTTTCCAGCAAATGTTGCATTAAAATAGAGATTTTTAGTTCACAAGCATTACAATACATGTTTAAGCTGGCCAGCTTCATCAAAGTAATCCCTCTCTGGCCAGGCCCCACCCTACTCTACTTTACTTCTACTCAAACTCTGTTCTAATCTTGTCTATCCTTGTCTACTTTAGCCTGCTCTGCTGTTCTTCTACTCCAACTCCTCGTCTTCTCCTAGTCAATTCTATTTTAGCCTGTTCTATTCCTTTTTTTTGTATTACTTTATTCCTACTCTAGTCTAATCCTACTCTAGTTTGCTGTAATCTACTCTATGCCTGCTCCAAGTCTACAAAAAACGAAGGGAAAAAGATCTCCCAAAGAATTCTTCAGAGAGGCACTAACAATGTATAAATGTATAATAGTAACAAACCTCCATCACATACAACTAAAATTAGACAATTGTCTTAAGGGCACAGGTGGCCACCACAAACAGACATACAGGCCTCTCAGACATCAAACACTGCTAATCCTCTATATTGGGTCCTAATTCAACCATGATTGAAAGAGAGCAAAACAGGCAGCACGGCAGTTCACTCAGTAATCCAAACTGGATATTGGTTAATATACAGGGACCATGCATTTGGGCTCCAGTCAAAGGACTTTGGAGATTAATAGTGCCCGATTTGCATGCAAAATATAAATTTTCCTGAAAATATAATCCATATAGATTGGACACTGAATTGAAGTAAATGGATCCCCTCTAAAGTATAGAAAAATATGTAGGTAGCTCACTTGACGATATCAGCTAGGGATGGGCTAATGGATTCTAACCGGTACAGGTGAGTGTATATGTAGGTAACTCTCAATGGGTCAGGTACATCTCACCGCTTCACCAGTCGTCCGAAGTCCGCCTCGTCCGGGTCATAGATGTAGGACAGATATTGCAGCCGTCTTGGGCTGAATCCAAGCCGCAGAGAGTGGGGGGATATCTTCCTCCGATGGTCAGCGTGTCCATAGAATGAATAGTGCCGTGTATCATTGCTGTCATACAGCTGAAATGTATCCCAAGTCTCGTGATGCTTGCGAAGTTTCCAAAGAGAAGCAGAACGATATCTGGAGTGTTATCTGATAGGTGGACAGTCCGTGCCCTCACATCAGAAGACGTGATGGCGTCATGCTGACGCGTTTCACTGCTGACACAAGTTTCTTCAGAGCTCTGCTCCTCCCCCACCTCTATTCTGCTCCTCCTCTCCCCTACTTCTAGTCAGCTCCTCCCCTCCCCTACCTCTAGTTTGCTCCTCCCCTACCTCTAGCTTGCTCCTCTCCTCACCTACCTCTAGTTTGTTTCTCTCCTCCTCTACTTCTAGTTTGCGCCTCTCCCCCCTATTGTCAGAAACCATGAAATCAGACCAAGACAGAAGTACAGTTAAATCACACTTGTTTATTAATAAAAGTAAAAAGAACAAACGTAGTCAAAACATAGCCAAAGTTCAGTAACCGGAACAGATCATCAGCCAAGCCAGGAGTCACTGATCAAAGTAGTGGAACAGCAAGCAGAATCTGTAGCCTGAAGGGATGTCAGCAAAGCCAGTCTTTAAAACAGGAACACAGGAGATAGTTTCTTGTGATATGACCAAGGCGAAGGTAAAGCTCTGCTGGACTGGACGGCTTAAGTAGGCAGGACTGACGAGCAGGATCAACTTCAGCTGGGTAACTTTGGAGAGAGATCGGAGCTGGCAATTAGCCGACAGCTGAGCGACCAGCTCAGAGAAGGAAGGGCTGAGCCCAGCCCTGACAGTACCCCCTCCTCAACGACCCCTCCCCCTCGGAGGACCACCAGGCTTGAGGGGAAAACGTCTATGGAAATCACGGAGGAGGACAGGGGTATGTACGTCCGAGGATGAGACCCAAGAGCGTTCCTCCGGACCGTACCCTTTCCAATGCACCAGGTACTGTATGCGCCCACAGAACCTATGGGAGTCAATAATGGACTGTACTTCATACTCCTCATGGTTCTCAACCTATACAGGCTGAGAATGTGGCACTGAGGTGATAAAGCAGTTGCAGACCAAAGATTTTAATAAGGAGACATGAAATACATTCGAAATACAATAAAAGCAAGAAAGAGAAATGGCGCAAGAAACCAACCCAACATGGAGAGCAATCAAAATAATATGTACATAATAATGCCCAAAAATGACGGTATAAAACCGCGGTGTATGCGTATATAAGGGAATGATGTATATATACAAACACATACACACTTAAAGGTGGAGAGTCCCAAATAATGATTAAAAGTTCAAATGAAGGTGACGATATGCACCAGCAGCAGCTCCCTTGAGAGTAGAAGCAAAAACTCTGGAAGACAATGTAAAGGGAAACAAGGTGCGCCAATCTAAGTGCAGTATCAAATGCAACTTTATTGGATAAATATAAAAAAAAGGAACGGCCAAATGGCTACTCACAAAAAGTCAGTAGAGGTAAAGCATGTGTTAACATGTAGGTAGTCCATAGGCAAAACCGCGGCTGCTCACAGTGAATGGTCCCAAGGATGTGCAAAGCGCTATCTGGAGGGTATTCAGAGGCTATCCATAGTCTGCTGTCCTCAGCCGGTGGAGACTCTACCATAGGGGGAATGAAAGATCCCAGATGTCAGGAAGGCAGTACACTGTTCGTCTCGGACACCGGAAGCTGGAAGCCGGAACAGGACGAGGACCAGCATGAAGCGCACGGTTCACTGGAGTAAAGGCAGCGGAGATGACACGTTTCAATGCATCCGCATTTTCTTCAGATCTAGTAGGCTGATAGGTAATGTTCATCATATATATAGGCTGACGCTCGTCGCTAAGCAACGGTGTCAGCGGGAACAGAACTGAGAGACTACAAGGAAAATACTAACAATATTGAGATATATATGGGGAGTTTTTTTTTTTTTTAAATTGTTACGAATGTTAAAATGGTAAAAATCACACCTTAATAGAAAAAAGAGAAGAGGAAATAACAAGAAAAAATAATGACAAGTGGGATAAAGGTAAAGATAAAAATACAAATAAAATAAAATAAAATAAAATTAGAAACCTACTGATGGACAAGTAGATGGTAGAGTGTAGAAAGATGTGCATGGAATGGTAATAACAGTTGGAATTATCCATATAGGGTCAATATGGATCATAAGGAGACATGTAGAATCAATATGAATTTGTAGATGAATAAACTAGTGAACTAATGAACTATACATAAACCAGTGTGGGAGAGGAATGATTAGGACAGTACGCACAACTGACATGTGCACATGAGTCAATAGGTCGTATGGAATGGAATGGGAGAAGGATATGTAGAAAAAGAATGTATAATAAGGGGGATATAAATAGACGGCACATATGAACATGTACATGTGTATGGATGGGACAACCTGCACCCATGGGCTGTTATAAAAAACATACCCATGGAAGAATCTAATGGTCTGTTTAACATGTATGTGCATATATGTATGCTGTATAAGAAACATATTCTAAGGATGAGCGTCTAAATATTACTATGAATACTGACTCACCTGATGAATAGGAGCAAGAAAGCATATATGGGAAAATGAAGGAAGGTGCATTAGAACGGAAGGAAATGGTGGAAGACGAAAAGTGAAGTAACGGAGGAACCTAAAATGACACAATTAATGACTGTCAAACAAAATGGTGACCATAATGCATCTGAAAACAATACAAAAAGCAAAAAAAGAGAAACCATGTTATAAGGGCTATAACAGTAAAATAAAACAAAAATTATATAACTGTATTAATCTCTATTTCTTCATTGAGGCCATTAGGTGTCATACTATTCAACGTGTATATCCAGAAAGTTTCTTGCCTACATAAACATTGAAACCTTTCAACTGGAGTAAATTGGTCAGATATGGATTCAATAATCCACACATTGAGATCAGAAATATTTTGCTGATGATGGGTGGTGAAATGACGGGCAGTACTGTATAAAGGATTATTGGCTTGAACAGCTTGCCTATGTTCTCCAAACCTCGCACGTAGAGTCCTGATCGTTCTACCAACATATAATAGCCCACAAGGGGGGCCGCTGATGAAGTCCGGCCTTGGACGTAAAGCGTACGGGGGTCAGGTGCTTGCATGATGTCACCCGCGGCCATCTCGTTCAACACTTTGCATGTTTGTATGCCGGAACTCGGCTCTGAGTGCTCCTGGATGTAAGTGCAATATATATTTTCTTTACTTCAATAAATATTGACAAACAGAGAGCATTAGATCGCTTTGTCATCTCTTTTCATACGCCACATTCATTTACTGACTGGGACGGACCCTGGAGCGGCTTTCTCTGGTGATTTTGCTTTGATTGCTGTGTCAGCTGTTACTGACTCCCACTCTGCGACCTGTCTCAGGTCAAGACGTTGATGTGAGAGGCCATCTGTTTGCGGTGGAGGGATCACTGGCACTTATCTGAGATCCATTTCTTAAGTGTGTCACCTGCACTGCATTTGTTCTTAGCTGTATCTACACCGGCACCAACTGGGATTTTATGTTATATGGACTTTTATAAATTGGGCAGCACTTCATTTATATATGTTTATCTGAGGTATTGTTTTGAATTAGCCTTTTTGCATTTTATTATTGTTTATGTCCTCTTGGGTCAGCGCTGGATATTCTTCTTTATATTATGTAGGGAATAGAAACATACTACGTAGGAAAGGGTTACACTATATATATATATATATATATATACATACATGCTTGTAGTGTTACAAGAGGAACATGCCCGAACGGGGGCAAATGCTAAAATGTTGTCCGACGCTTTTCGCGGATAACCTCTTCATCAGAGCTTTGAAAAGTGAAAAACAGTCTGCGTAGACACATGGACCAACACATATGCATATGGGAAGGAGTGGTTAGTAGGGAGATTTAATACGTGTAGAAAGGTTAGTTCTCCTTAACTCCATGTAGAATACCAATATATTGGTATTCCTTCAATATTACTACTATTACTATTACAAAAATTTGTACAATCATTTTGTATCATATAATTTTGATTCTATTGATCTACCACACACTTCCAGTCTGTTCTGCGCAAACCCACACCCAACACGCACTATGCATTACGACTTTCATTCATCTACTTTCTATTTTCGAGCGCTCAGACATGGACCTACATGGAGTTAAGGAGAACTAACCTTTCTACATGTATTAAATCTCCCTACTAACCATTCCTTCCCATACGCATATGTGTTGGTCCATGTGTCTACACAGACTGGTTTTCACCTTTCAAAGCTCTGATGAAGAGGTTATCCTCGAAACGCGTCAACCAACATTTTAGCATTTGCCCCTGTTCGGGCATGTTCCTCTTGTAACACTAGAAGCATGTGTGTATATATATATATATATATATATATATATATATATATATATATAGTGTAACCCTTTCCTACAAACGTAGTATGTTTCTATTCCCTACATGTATGTATTTTATCACTTATGAATAAACTGTAGAATTTGATGCCAGTGTTTGATCATGCGCCTTACACCCCTTGGTGGTAAGAATGAGGCAATGTAATTGCAACTTGACAAGAAAAGAGCCCATCGCGTCCTTCTGTGAAAGAGGCGTTTAGCCTCAGACAAGAATGTGAGATTCTTATGGTCAGTAAAAATCAGATCCGGCACAGTGGTACCTTCGAGGAGATGTCTCCATTCTTTCAGGGCTAAAATGATCACCAACAGCCCTCTGTCACCAATCTCCTAATTGCAATCCGCAGGTGACAATTTCTTGGAAAAGTAGCCACAAGGATGCATAATACTCTTAGAGGTAGGACGTTGAGACAGAAGGGTGCCAACACCAGTCTCAGAAGCATCAACCTCAAGGATCAAAGGTAACGTAGGATTAGGATGTACCAACACAGGAGCAAAAACAAAGGCAGCCTTGAGACTCTCAAAGGCCTTAATGGACTCCGGACACCAACTCTGTGGGTTACCGTCCTTTCTGGTCATATCAGTCAGGGGCTTGACCAGAGACGAAAAGTTAGGAATAAACTTCCGATAATAGTTGGCAAAGCCCAGGAAACACTGCAGAGGACGTAAACTCATGGGTCAGGGCCACTGTAGGACTGCCGAAAGTTTCCCTGGGCCATCGAAAAACCAGCAGTGGAAATGACATAGCCAAGGAATTTAACCTGTTCATGATGGAACTCGCACTTCTCCGGTTTACAATAGAGATTGTTCTCTCTTAGTTTCTGAAGCACACGACATACATCTGTGTGGTGGCTCTCCAGGGACTTGGAAAATATGAGGATATCATTGAGATAAACCACCACACATAACTGCAACAAATCTCGGAGGACATCGTTAATAAATTCCTGGAAAACCGCCAGGGCGTTACAAAGGCCAAAAGGCATTACAAGGTACTCATAATGGCCAGCTCTGGTATTAAACGCAGTTTTCCACTCGTCGCCCTCCTTAATCCTCACAATATTGTATGCCCCTCTCAAATCAAGCTTCGTGAAAACCGTTGCTCCCTTGAGGCGGTCAAATAACTCTGTAATCAACGGAATCGGATAGGCATTCTTAATCGTGAAACAATTGAGACCCCTATAATGAATACAAGGTCTCAGTTCACCACTCTTCAAGAAGAAACCAGCACCAGCAGGAGACAAGGTCAATTGCACAATCATACAGCCGGTGTGGAGGCAAACTACCGGCTTGACCTTTGTCAAAGTCGCTGTAAAATCGCGGTACTCCTCCAGCAGGGAGGAAAGTGAAGAGGTGCAGAGGACCTTGGCTACCTTCTGGAAGCATGTCTCACTGCATTGTGGTGACCAGGAGAGAACCTCAGCACGGAGCCAAAGATGGGTTGTGCCTCTGTAACCAAGGATAACCAATAACTAGCGGAAACTTAGGTGAGGAAATAACTTGGAATTGGATTATCTCATGGTGAAGAGCCCCTATGTCCACAGACAATGGAACCGTCTCATGAGTCACATGGGCAGGCTGTCGAGGTCTACCGTCAAGAGCCTCAATGGCAAGTGGGGTGTCATGCAGCTTCAGCGGAATCGAGTGCTTCGCCACAAAGGCCGCATCAATGAACAGGCCTGCAGCCCCAGAGTCGATTGGAGCCTGTATATCGATGGACGTCTCAGCCCAAGAAAGGGTGACCGAAACCAGGGGCTTAAACTTCTGGATTACTGGGGATGAAACAACGCCACCTAAGGTCTGTCTGTGACAGGACCTTAAGGTTCGGGCGTTCCCTGGACGGGTAGGACAAGACTTCAAAAAGTGACCTGCCTGGCCACAATAAAGGCACAATCTCTCCCTCCTCCTAAAGGTTCTCTCATCTGCAGAAAGATGCGAGAAGCCCAAGTGCATGGGTTCATCTTCACTGACCAACTCGGTACCAGGAGGCAAGGGAGGTGAGGGAGGCAGGGTGGGACTGCAAAGCTTGGAGGCAAACGTACAGGAGGCTTCTCCTCCTATTCCTCCCTTTCCTCCTCCTCCTAGTTATCATCATTCTCCTCCTCCTCCTATTCATCCTCATCCTCCTCTTCTCTTTCCTATTCCTCCTCCCTCCATTCCTCCTCCTCCTATTTATCCCATTTATCCTTCTCCTCCTCCTATTTATCCCATTCATCCTTCTCCTCCTCATTCTATTCATCTTCCTCCTCCTATTCATCCTCCTGCGCCTTCTTTTCATCTTCCTTCTATACATCCTCCTCTTCCTCCTATTCAACTTCACCCTCCTTCAATTCAATTTCCTCCTCCTATTCATCCTCCTCCTCCTTCTCTATTCATTCTCCTTCTATTCCTCCTCCTCCTATTTATCCTTCTTTTCCTCCACCTCCTATTTATCCTCATTTTTCCTTCTATTTATCCTATTGCTCCTCATCCAATTCCTCCCCCTTCCCCTTTTATTAATCCCCCTTCCTCCTCCTTCTATTCATCCTCCTCCCTCCACCTCCTCCTATTTATCCTCCTTCTATTCATTCTCCCCTCCTTCTAATCATCCTCCTCCTATTTATCCTTCTTTTCCTCCACCTCCTATTTATCCTCATTTTTCCTTCTATTTATCCTATTGCTCCTCATCCAATTCCTCCCCCTTCCCCTTTTATTAATCCCCCTTCCTCCTCCTTCTATTCATCCTCCTCCCTCCACCTCCTCCTATTTATCCTCCTTCTATTCATTCTCCCCTCCTTCTAATCATCCTCCTCCTATTTATCATCATCCTCCTCTTATTCATCCTCCTCCTCCTCGTTTTCATCCTCCTTCTCCTATTTCTCTTCCTTGTTATCCCACTTCTGCTTCTCCTTCTATTATTCATCCTCCTCCTGCACCTTCTAATCATCCTCCTTCCCCTATTCATCCTCCTCCTATTTATCCTCCTCCTATTCATCACCCTCCTAATTTTCCTTTTCCTCCTCCTCCTATTCATCCTCTTCCTCCTCCTATTCATACTTCCAATCATCCTCTTTTCATCCATTTATTACATTTCATACATTTAGTCAAATTATTACCTCCTACAAGGCATATTGTATACGGCATTTTCAAAAGTCATATATTACTGAAAAAACTGGTTCAAGATAACGTATACACATTGAAAAGTAAACATGTATATTTTCATTCTGTGTAAATAATAATATAACTTCCTTCTCTTATTCATCCTCCTCCTCCTATTCTTCCTATTCATGCTCCTTCTCCTGCTATTCATCCTCCTTTTCCTATTCCTCCTCCACATCCGTATCCAATTCATCCTTCTATTCATCCTTCTCCTATTCATCCTTCTCTTTTTCATCCTTCTCCTATTCATCCTCTTCCTATTCATCCTCCTCCTCCTACTCGTATTCATCCTCCTATTTATCCTATTCATCCTTTTCCTTCTCCTCATAGTCATCCTTGTTCTCCTAATTATCCTCCTCCTCCTCCTCCTCCTATTCATCCTCTAACTCCTATTTATCCTACTTCTCCTCCTATTTATCCCCCCTCCTCTTATTCATCCTCCGCCTCCTTCTATTCATCCTCCTCCTATTTAGCCTTCTATTCATCTTCCTCCTATTTATCCTCCTTTTCCTCCTCCTCCACCTATTCATCCTCCTCCTCCTATTTATCCTCCTCCTGTTTATCCTCCTCCTTCTCCTTCAAGGCATCCTCCTTTTCCTGTTTATCCATTCACTACATTTCATACATTTAGTAAAATTATTACCTTATACAAGGCATATTGTATACAGCATTTTCAAAAGTCATATATTATACAAATAACTGGTTCAAGATAACGTATACACATTGAAGAATAAACACGTACATTTTAATTTTGTGTAAATAATATTAAGACTTCTTTCTCTTATTCATCCCCCTCCTCCTCCTATTCTTTCTATTCATCCTCGTCCTATTCATCTTCCTTTTCCTATTCCTCCTCCTCATCCTACTCCACCTCCTCCTTCTCCTATTCATCCTTCTCTTATTCATCCTCTTCCTCCTATTCATCCTCCTCCACCTCCTCCTTCTCCTATTCATCCTTCTCTTATTCATCCTCTTCCTCCTATTCATCCTCCTTCTCCTCCTGCTTCTCCTATTTATCCTTCTCCTCCTATTTATCCTATTTGTCCTCCTAATCTTCTTCCCTCTCCTCTAAAATGATTACCTCATATAAGGCACATTGTACAGTATCTCACAAAAGTGAGTACACCCCTAACATTTTTGGAAATATTTTATTATATCTTTTCATATGACAACACTAAAAAATTAGCACTTTGCTACAATGTAAAGTAGTGAGTGTAGAGCTTGTAAAACAGTGTAAATGTGCTGTCCCCTCAAAACAACTCAACACACAGCCATTAACCACTTTCTGCCTGGCCCATAGCAGAAGACGGCCGGGCGGTGGTTCAGTTATTCTGACTGGGCATCATATGACGTCCAGCAGGATAACATGCCGCCGTGCGCTCTCGGGGGCGCGCATCGCGGCGATTGGTGGAGCGGTGTGTCAGCCTGACACACCGCTACACCGATTTTGGTAAAGAGCCTCCGGCGGAGGCTCTTTACGACGTGATCAGCCGTGTCCACTCACGGCTGATCACGATGTCAATAGGAAGAGCCGTTGATCGGCTTTTCCTCACTCGCGTCTCACAGACGCGAGTAGAGGAGAGCCGATCGGCGGCTCTCCTGACAGGGGGGGCCCCCCTCAGATCACCACACTGGACCACCAGGGATCGCCACTAGGACCACCAGGGAAGGGGCAACATGTGGATGGCCAGGTATGTACCCCATGGCCATCCACATGTGCCCAATCTGTGCCAATCAGTGCCCACAAATGGGCACTGATTGGCACCATTATGTTTCAGTTCTGCCCAGCAATGCCACCAATCCGTTTTATCAGTGCCACCAATCAGTGTCATCAGTGCCACCTGTCAGTGCCCATCGGTGCCACCTGTAAGTGCCCATCTGTGCCCATCAGTGCCCACCTATCAGTGCCCATCAGTGCCACCTATCAGTGCCACCCATAAGTACCCACCAGTGCCACCCATAAGTACCAATTAATGCCACCTACGAGTGCCCATCAGTGCTGCCTATGAGTGCCCATCGGTGCCACCTATAAGTGCCCATCAGTGCCGCATACCAGTGCCACCTATCAGTGCCACCTATCAGTGCCACCTCATCAGTGCCACCTCATTGGTGCCTATTATTTATCTATAATTAGGGATGTGGGTCAGTGCAGTTTCTGTCTTGTGACAACTAGCAGCATTTAATTAAAAAAAAAAAAATATATATATATATATATATATATATATATATATATATATATATATATATATATATATATATCTTAACTTACTAACTGATAATATGAAATGAATCAATAATATGTAACACCCCTTTCATAATGATTATCAAAGTGCAAAAACGTGCCCCACTATGCCAAAAAAAACCCTTCAAATGACACAAACAAGTCTACACAAAGGCTATACTTTGGTGGTTATTCCCGTTTAAAATGCCCACTCACCAGTTCTGGACCAGCCACCGCAGTTATACTGCGGCAGGTTGGTCTTGCTGCGCGAAGCGTCGTAGCTATACATCACGCATGCCCCCCCCCCCTGCCGCCCGCAACCATCGGATGATATCTGGCCTGGACCTGGTGATCGGTCCTGACGAATGAGATCCTGTAAACACTGACAGGGGAAATTATGTCATCTCTCCTCGTGTCGGTCTTTTCGGTTCCATACCAAGGAGAGATAACATCTAAAAGTGAGTTGCACCAACACTACACTGACACCAGGTCACGTAGGCACACAATTCACCCCCCGATCACCCCCCCAGTTAACCCCTTCACCACCTGTCACTGTGTCAGCCAGTACAGCATTCAGATTTTTTTTTTATTGCTGTACTGGTGTCATTAGTGACAAAAATCAGCGTTAGGGCAATTATTATTAGGCCCAGATAGGTCTAGGGTCCCCCCCTAACCCCCCCAACACCCCCCCAAGTAAAGGTTTTACCCCTTGATTACCCCCTGTCACCTGTGATCACTGTATTATACCCTGTACACAAGGTCGGATTTCCGACGGAAAATGTGTGATAGGACCTTGTTGTCGGAAATTCCGACCGTGTGTGGGCTCCATCACACATTTTCCATCGGATTTTCCGACACACAAAGTTTGAGAGCAGACTATAAAATTTTCCGACAACAAAATCCGTTGTCAGAAATTCAGATCCTGTGTACACAAATCTGATGCACAAAGTGCCACGCATGCTCAGAATAAATAAAGAGATGAAAGCTATTGGCTACTGCCCCGTTTATAGTCCCGACGTACGTGTTTTACGTCACCGCGTTCAGAATGATCGGATTTTCCAACAACTTTGTGTGACTGTGTGTATGCAAGACAAGTTTGAGCCAACATCCGTCTGAAAAAATCCTAGGACTTTGTTATCGGAATGTCCGATCAATGTGTGTACAGGGCATAAGTGTCACGGGTGATGCAGTTTAGCTAGATTTTTTTTTATAGCGTCAGGGCACCCGCCGTATTTTACCAAATAAAGGTTTAACCCCCTGATCACCCGGTGGGTGATCAAAGTTAGGTTTTAGCGTCAGATAGTGTCTGCGTCGCCCCAGGCAGCGTCAGATCAGTGCCAGTAACGCTAACACCCTTGCATGCACCATACAGCCCCCTTTAGTACTATAGTATCTGAACGGATCGATATCTGATCTGATCAGATCTATACTAGGGTCCCCAGCAGTTTAGGGTTCCCAAAAAAGCAGTGTTAGCGGGATCAGCCCAGATTCCTGCTAGCACCTGCGTTTAGCCCCTCTGCCCAGCCCAGCCCACCCAAGTGCAGTATCAATCGATCACTGTCACTTACAAAACACAACACACATAACTGCAGTGTTTGCAGAGTCAGGCCTGATCCCTGCGAACGCTAACAGTTTTTTTGGTCGCATTTGAAGCAGTCGCTAACAGGTGCTTTTTTCTTCTGAGTCTCACTACTGTACCAGTAAATTTAGAGACCAAAATGTCAAATCGAAGGTACAGTAGTGAAGAGGCCTACACGTTTCTGAGCATGACAGATAGTGAAGAGGAAGTCACTCATCTGTCAGATTCAGGCTCAGAATACGAACCTGTAGACAGCAGCGGCACCCTGACAGATAGCTCTGACGACTTTGTTGTAGATCCTGCCAAGGTCAGGCGTACCAGACCCCATTCTTCTTCTGCTGTCGTTGAGGTGCAAGAACAGCAGGTCCCTCGTATGGAGCAGAGAGCCAGTACTAGCGCCGCTTATCCTTCTGGTGAACTGGCAAGCACCAATAGCCTAGTACATCCTGGTCGTACATCCAACACTGCAGTGTCACTTGGTGACGTGGCGAGTCCCATAAGTGCAGCTGAAGCTGGCGAGGTGGCAAGCACGAATAGTGTCCCACTGCCACCAAGAAGAAGACAAACACAGGCCAATCATGCCCATAGTGCCCTTCCTGCTGCATTCGCCAATCCTATTTGGGAGCCCACCACTTCTGCAGCACCCATACTTCCACATTCACTTGCCAACCTGGAAATCAGGTGGAAACAGTTGATTTTACGTCACTTGATTTTTATTTGCTGTTTTTCACCGAAGATCTCTATAGATCTATTGGGGACCAAAGCAAATTGTATGCTGGTCAATTCATCACTGCTAATCCCCAGCTGACCCTTGCCAGAGATTGGAAACCAATTACGGTTTCCGAATTGAAGACCTGTATAGATCTATTGTGGACCAAAGCAATTTGTATGCTGGTCAATTCATCACTGCTAATCCCCAGCTGACCCTTGCCAGATATTGGAAACCAATTACGGTTTCCGAATTGAAGACCTTTCTGGGCCTATCCCTCCTCATGGGCATAACTAAAAAGAGGGCGTTGCGGTCATATTGGTCCACTGACCCAATTCACCATATGCCCTTGTTCTCTGCCTCCATGACCAGGACACGATACGAGCAGATTTTGCGGTTCATGCACTTCAATGACAATGAACTCTATCGTCCTCGGGACCCTGGATTTGATCGGCTCTACAAAATTCGGCCCCTCGTAAACCACTTGACCAACATTTTGCAGCCTTGTTTACTTCCGATCAAGTTGTCTGCGTTGAGTCCCTGCTTAAGTTTTCTGGCCACTTGTCTATCAAACAGTATCTTCCCAGCAAGCGTGCCAGATACGGGATCAAGACGTATAAGCTCTATGACAGGGCAACAGGCTATACATATAGTTTTATGGTTTACGAGGGAAGAGATAGTCACGTAGAGCCGGAGAACTGCCCAGACAACATAGGGAGCGCTGGTAAGTTAGTGTGGGACTTGGTGTCACCCTTATTCGGAAAAGGGTACCACTTGTACGTGGACAATTATTACACGAGCGTGCCACTTTTTAGTCACCTTTTTGATTATGGAATTGGTGCATGTGGCACTGTGCGATCTAATCGCCAGGGTTTCCCCCAACGGCTTGTAGAATCCCGACTTAGACACGGAGAGAGCCTGCTTGAAGTGTAATAATTTGTTAGCAGTGAAGTGGAGGGATTCACAACCCCTCTGTGTCCACGAATACAACCTTAACATGGGAGGGGTGGACCTCAACGACCAGTTGTTGGCGCTGTACCTAATTGCCCGTAAGGCCAGACGCTGGTACAAAAAAGTGTCTGTTTATTTATTTCAATTGGCTTTGCTGAACGCTTTTGTGCTATACAAAGCTTCAGGACAAACTGGATCCTTCCTTAAATTCCAGGAAGAGATCGTTAGAGCCCTTCTGTTTCCATACGGTGCTCTTGCCCAACTTCCCAGCGCAAATGCAGTGAACTGGCTGCATTTTCCTTATGTCCTCCCTGGTACCCCTACCCAAAGAACACCCCAAAGAAGATGTTGTGTCTGCACTAAACGCAGATTTAGGTGTGACACCCGCTTTTATTGTCCCTCCTGTCCTGACCAACCTGGTCTCTGCATTGGTGAATGTTTCGGACGCTATCACACACTAGTTGAGTATTAGCGTAGGGTACAGCACCACACAGTCCTAGACACACTAACACAGGGTCTTGGGGTCTCGAAAGATGTGATGGCCATCACATTTTGAGAGACCCTAATCTGCAACGTTCAGTTTACAATTTTTATAAAAGTAAAAAAAGTAAAAAAAAAAAAACACACAAAAACACTAAAAAAAATATAAAATAAAAAAATCCAAAAATAGTTGTGGTTGTATTTTTCTTCTCTCTCTCTCTCTCTATTGTTCTCTCTCTTATGTTCGCTCTCTACTGTCCGCTCACTATTGTTCTGTATCTGTCATTCTCTCTGTTTTATTTTTACTATGTTTTAATGTACCGTATTTATCGGCGTATAACACGCACTTTTTTCCCCTTAAAATCAGGGGAAAATCGTGGGTGTGTGTTATACGCCGATCCCCGCTAATTGTGAACTATCGCCGGCGATCGCCGCCGACATTCACATAGCGTGTCGTTTTAAATATGGCGCCGCGGAGTTCGGAGGGACTCGGCGGAGCTGAACGAGCGCTGCCGAAATCACAGTGAGCCGAGATACACATAGTAGAGTGTATTCGGCTCTTTCCGGCGCCGCTCACAGTCACGCCCAGTCCCGCCATTGGACCTGTGTTATGTCCATCATAGGGCGGGACTGGGCGGGACTGTGAGCGGCGCCGGAAAGAGCCGAATACACTCGACTATGTGTATCTCGCTCACGGTGATTTCGGCGGCGCTCGTTCAGCTCCGCCGAGTCTCTCCGAACTCCGCGGCGCCATATTTAAAACTAAATGCAGCTATGTGTATGTCGGCGACGATCATGGACACTGGAGGCAAGCATGGACTCTGGGGGCAAGCATGGACACTGGGGGCAAGCATGGACACTGGGGGCAAGGCTGCACTGACCACTGGGGCAAAGCTGCACTGACAAGGCTGCACTGACAAGGCTGCACTGGGGCAAAGCTGCACTGCCAAGACTGCACTGGGGCAAAGCTGCACTGCCAAGACTGCAATGGACACTGGGTCAAGGCTGCACTGACACTGAAAAGGCTGCAATGACACTAACAAGGCTGCAGATAAACACTGATGAAGCTGCATTGATGGGCATTTTAATGTAAACTTCCCTCCTAAAAGTTTTTTTCCTTAAAATTCTCTCCTAAACTTGGGGTGCGTGTTTTACGCCGGCGCGTGTTATACGCCGATAAATACAGTATTTGCTTTGCAGGTATGGTATGTTATACTGTAATGTTTGTTTTATTGTTAACCATCATTTGCTTAGCAGGTACGCCATCCAGCTGCAAAAAAGAGCATGTATGCCGAAGCATGGGGGCAGCAGGGGTGGAGGGGCAATTTGCTCCTAACATTAGGGGCGGATTGCCCTCATACTTTAGCATATATTTTTTTAGGCACAGATTGCAATGTTTTATTTTTACTATGTTTTATTGTATTTGCTTTGCAGGTATGGTAAGTCTTATTGTTATACTGTAATGTTACTTTGTTTTATTTTTAACCATTTGGTTAGCAGGTACACCATTCAGCTGCAGCACGGGTTTATTTATCTTGACAGCATTTGCTCCCACGATACATAAAGCCGTGACTCCAGCGCTGTCGGAGTTGATTTCACCACCACAGTTAAAAAAAAAATGGTGCATGTATTCCCATCATTAGAAGTGGGTGGATAAAGGGCGGTATTCTAATGGTGGGCATACCCACCGATCAATCTCTTTTTTTCGGCCCACAGGCTGAATGAAAAAAAGAACATTACAATGTATGCCCAACAAGGACCAGCAATGTACTGGTATGTTGCTGGACTTTGAGTGGTTATACCAGAATGAAGCCTGCAGGTTTAGGTATCATCTTCATTTCATTCTTTTCAGCCAGCGGTCGGCTTTCATATAAAAGCAATCCTAGCTGCTAATTAGCCTCTAGACTGCTTTTATAAGCAGTGGGAGGGAACGTCTCCCCCCTCTTACCGTCTTCCATGGTTTTCTCGGGCTCTTCTGCCCCAATAGGGAACCTGTCCCAATAGGGAATGCAGCCGGTGGCTCAGCCAGCTGACCATAGAGCTGATCAGAGAACAGAATGGCTCCAATCATCTCTATGGCCTAAGAAACCGGAAGCTACAAGCATTTCAAGACTTAGCATTTTATCACACCGATCTTGGTGTGGTCAGATGCTTTGAGGGCAGAGGAGAGATTAGGGTCTAATAGACCCCAATTTTTTCAAAAAAAGAGTACCTGTCACTACCTATTGCTATCATAGGGGATATTTACATTCCCCGAGATAACAATAAAAATGATGAAGAAAAAAAAAATGAAAGGAACAGTTTAAAAATATAATAAAAAAGCTAAATAAATAATTAAAAAAAAAAAAAGCACCCCTGTCCCCCATGTGCTTACGCGCAAAGGCGAACGCAAGCGTCTGGTGTCATATGTAAACAGCAATTGCACCATGCATATGAGGTATCACCGCGAAGGTCAGATCGAGGGAAGTCATTTTAGCAGTAGACCTCCTCTGTAAATCTAAAATGGTAACCTGTAAAGGCTTTTAAAAATGTATGTAGTTTGTCGCCGCTGCATGTTTGTGCGCAGTTTTAAAGCATGTCGTGTTTGGTATCCATGTACTCAGCATAAGATCATATTTTTTATTCCATCAAACATTTGGGCAATATAGTGTGTTTTAGTGCAGTATAATTCAAAAAAGTGTGTTTTTTCCAAAAAAATTACGTTTGAAAAATCGCTGCGCAAATACTGTGTGAAAAAAAAATTGCAACACCCACCATTTTAATCTGTAGGGCCTTTGCTTTAAAAAAATATATAATGTTTGGGGTTCAAAGTAATTTTTTTGCAAAAAAAAAAAATTCTCATGTAAACAAAAAGTGTCAGAAAGGGCTTTGTCTTCAAGTGGTTAGAAGAGTGGGTGATGTGTGACATAAGCTTCTAAATGTTGTGCATAAAATGCTAGGACAGTTCAAAACCCCTCCAAATGACCCCTTTTTGGAAAGCAGACACCCCAAGCTATTTGCTGATAGGCATGTTGAGTCCATGGAATATTTTATATTTTGTCACAAGTTTCAGGAAAATTACACTTTGTTTTTTTGCACAAAGTTGTCAGTAAATGATATATTGTTCAAACATGGCATGGTTATATGTGGAATTACACCCCAAAATGCATTCTGCTGTTTCTCCTGAGTATGGGGATACCTCATGTGTGAGACTTTTTGGGAGCCTAACCGTGTACCGGACCCCGAAATCCAATCACCGCTTTCAGGATTTCGAAGGGTGTAAATTTTTGATTTCACTCCTCACTACCTATCACAGTTTTGAAGGCCATAAAATGCCAATATAGCACAACCCCCCCCCCCAAATGTCCCCATTTTGGACAGTAGATACCCCAAGCTATTTGATGAGAGGCATGTTGAGTCCATGGAATATTTTATATTTTGCCACAAGTTGCGGAAAATGAATTTTTTTTCACAAAGTTGTCACTAAATCATATATTGTTCAAACATGGCATGGTTATATGTGGAATTACACCCCAAAATACATTCTGCTGCTTCTCCTGAGTATGGGAATACCACATGTGTGAGACTTTTTGGGAGCCTAGCCACGTATAGGACCCCAAAAACCAAGAACCGCCTTCAGGCTTTCTAAAGGCGTAAAATTGTGATTTTACTCCTCACTACCTATCACAGTTACGGAGGCCCTGAAATGTCCAGATAGCACAACCCCCCCCCCCCAAATAACCCCATTTTGGAAAGTATACACCCCAAGGTATTTGCTAAGAGGCATGGTGAGTATTTTGCAGAACTCATTTATGTTTGAAAATGAAGTAAGAAAAGAAAAATGTATTTTTTTTTCTTTTTAAAATTTTCAAAACTTTGTGACAAAAAGTGAGATCTGCAAAATACTTAACATGCCTCTCAGCAGATAGCTTGGGGTGTCTACTATCCAAAATGGGGTCATTTGGGGGCGGTTATGCTATCTGGGCATTTCATGGCCTCTGAAACTGCGATAGACAGTGAGGAGTGAAATCAAAAATGTACGCCCTTAGAAAGCCTGAAGGCGGTGACTGGTTTTCGGGGTCCTGTACGTGGCTAGACTGCCAAAAAGTTCCACACATGTGATATTCCCGTACTCAGGAGAAGCAGCAGAATGTATTTTGGGGTGTAATTCCAAAAAAAAAGAAAGAAAAAATTGTAATTTTCCCAAAACTTGTGGCAAAATATAAAATATTCCATGGACTCAACATGCCTCTGAGCAAATAGCTTGAAGTGTCTTCTTTCCAAAATGGGGTCATTTGAGGAGGTTTTGTGCTATCTTTCATTTCATGGCCTCCAAAACTGTTATAGGTAGTGAGGAAGTGAAATCACCATTTTACGCCCTTAGAAAGCCTGAAGGCGGTGCTTGGTTTTCGGGGTCCTGTACACGGCTAGACTCCAAAAAAGTCTAACACATGTGGTATCTCCGTACTCAGGAGAAGCAGCAGAATGTATTTTGGGGTGTAATTTCACATATGCCCATGGCATGTTTGAGCAATAGATCATTTAGTGACAACTTTGTGCAAAAAAAAAAAATTCATTTTCCCACAACTTGTGGCAAAGTGTAAAATATTCCATGGACTCAACATGCCTCTCATAAAATAGCTTGGGGTGTCTACTTTCCTAAATGGAGTAATTTGGGGGGGGGGGGGTGCTGTCTTGCATTTTATGGCCTTCGAAACTGATAGGTAGTGAGGAGTGAAATCAAAAATTTACACCCTTAGAAATCCTGAAAGGCGGTGATTGGTTTTCTGAGTCCTGTACACGGGTAGACTTCCAAAAAGTCTCACACATGAGGTATTCCCATACTCAGGAGAAGCAGTAGAATGTATTTTGGTGTGTAATTCCACATATAACCATGCCATGTGTGAGCAATATATCATTTAGTGACAACTTTGTGTTCTTTGGGGTGTCTACTTTCCAAAATGGGGTCATTTGGGGGGGGGGGGGTTGTACTGCCCTGCCATTTTAGCACCTCAAGAAATGAGATAGGCAGTCATAAACTAAAAATTCCAGAAAATGTACCCTAGTTTGTAGACGCTATAACTTTTGTGCAAACTAATAAATATACGCTTATTGACATTTACCAAAGACATGTGGCTGAATACATTTTGGCCTAAATGTATGACTAAAATTTAGTTTATTAATTTTTTTATAACAAAAAGTAAAAAAATATCTTTTTTTTTCCCCAAATTTTCGTTATTTTTCCATTTATATAGCAAAAAATAAAAATCACAGAGGCAATCAAATACCATCAAAAGAAAGCTCTATTTGTGGGAAAAAGGGATGCAAATTTTGTTTGGGTACAACATTGCATGACCGCGCAATTACTAGTTAAAGCAGCGCAGTGCCAAATTGAAAAATGTCCTCCGGTCATTGAGCTGCCAAATCCTCCGGGGCTGAAGTGGTTAATAATAATTAGGTCTGAGTGTACTTTGGATATCCACACTCCCCTTGCGTTTCACTCCACCTTGCTCTGTACCACCAAGGGGTCTTCTTTCCTTTAACCATCAGATACCCAGAGCAGGCCACTAAACAGTCACTTCATAAAGGCCATGTAATGACACAGACTGGGAAGAATTCTCATCATTTACTAGCTTTTTATTTTTAAAACACATGTAAAAACATAAGTATATGCACTCACATTGGCTGGTGCATGATCTGGCACCCGGAATCAAAAGCCTGCATAAACTGTAAGGGGGCCCCGCTGTTCCACTAATCACCTGGAGCCAGAGAGTGTTCCAACCTAAGCGGAGGTGATCATCAACTGAGGCCAGGTTCAGACTGGTACGACACGACTGTTGTACAACTGTCATCCTACTTTGTCCTGCAACATAAGTCCTACATCCGTCCTACTTTCATCCGACTTGAATGAACAAGATACGATTTTGCTCTGACTTTGAGATAGTCTGACTTGTCCTTTGACTAATCAAAACAATCCCAGTGTGACATAAATTCCATTTACTGCTGCTGTAATCACCATGTTGGATGTCACAAGTCAGATGCTTAGGATCCAACTTTGATCCAGCTTCAATGATCTTCAATGGGCTGAAGTAGGACCAAAGTCAGACCAAAGTAGTGCAGGAATCTTTTTCAAAGTCAGACTGTCGGACCAGTTAAGACGGCTCTCATAGGGAATTTACACATGTCATGCGACAGGTGCTCCCAAAGTCAGAGTATATGTCGTACCAATGTGAACCCGGCCTGAAGCCACGCTCTACACGTGTTGTCACATCTGAACATCATCGGGGAGCAGTATGGCCGTGATATCCTCTACTCTCTGAACGGGGATCCAACTTTGATCCCGACAATACCAGGCACTTTGTGTCCGGGATGACTCTAAGGCCGGGTTCACACTGGTACGACAAATGCTCCGACATAGGGAGCTCATGTCGCATGACATGTGAAAATCAATGTTTCCCTATGGGATCTGTCTTAACTGGTCCGACACAAGTCGGTCCGACCTTGAAAATGCTCCCTGCACTACTTTGGTCCGACTTTGATCCTACTTCAGCCCGTTGAATATCACTAAAGTCAGATCAAAGTCGGATCGCCGCCTTGACTGATCCGACTTTGGCATGTGACTTGTGCTCTGATGATCTTGAAGAGGAACTCCACGCCAAAAAAAAAAACTGGCATGGGTTCCCCCTCCAAGAGCATACCAGGCCCTTTGGTCTGGTATGGATTTTAAGGGTAACCCCCCACGCCGAAAAAACGGCGTGGGGTTCCCCCAAAATCCATACCAGACCCTTATCTGAGCATGCAAACCCGGCGCGTCATGAAAGGGGGTGGGGACGAGTGAGTGCCCCCCCTGAACCATACCAGGCCGCATGCCCTCAACATGGGGGGGTGGGTGCTTTGGGGCAAGGGGGGCCTTGCGCCCCCCCACCCCAAAGCACCTTGTGCCAATGTTGATGAGGACAAGGGCCTCTTCCCGACAACCCTGGCCGTTGGTTGTCGGGGTCTGCGGGCGGGGGGCTTTAACAAGGGGGCCCCCATATCCCGGCCCCCCACCCTATGTGAATGAGTATCGGGTACATTGTACCCCTACCCATCCACCTAAAAAAATGTCAAAAATAAAACACATTACACAGGTTTTTAAAGTAATTTATTAAGCAGCTCCGGTGTCTCTTCCGACTTCTTCTCCCCTCTCCGGCTCTTCTGCATCCTCCGCTGATGTCTTCTGCCTCTGCCGGTTCTTCTCCCCTCTCCGGATCTTCTCTGCTCTCTCTCTCTCCGGTTCTTCTCCCTCTGTCCGCTGTCTTCTGATGGGTCTCCTCCTGCTGTCTTCTTGCTTTTTTGCTCACTCTTTTGCGCGGTCTTCTCTGCTGTCTTCTCCCTCTGTTCTTCTTCCGATGTTGACTCGACGCTCTCTCCCGCTCTAATGCCAGGTGCGCAGTGTGCCACTACTTATATTGGCATGGGGCAGGGTCATTGTGTGATGTCATCTGGAGGCTCATCCCTTATGACGTCACCACCCATAATGCCCTGGGCGATGACATCATAAGGGGTAGGGCCTCTGAATGACATCACAGAAGAACAGAGGGAGAAGACAGCAGAGAAGACTGGGCAAAAGAGCGAGCAAAAGAGCGAGAAGACAGCGGAGGAGATCCGGCAGAAGACAGCGGACAGAGGAAGAAGAACCAGAGAGAGAGCAGAGAAGAGCCAGAGAGCGGAGAAGAACCGACAGAGGCAGTAGACGTCAGAGGAGGACACAGAAGAGCCAGAGAGGGGAGAAGAGATCGGAAGAGACTATGGAGCTGCCTTAATAAATTACTTTAAAAAGCTGTGTAATGTGTTTTATTTTTTATACTTTTTTTAGGTGAATGGGTTGGGGTACAATGTACCCCATACTCATTCACATAGGGTGGGGGGCCAAAATCTGGGGGCCCCCTTGTTAAAGGGGGATTCCAGATTCCGCTAAGCCCCCTCCCGGCAGGCCTCGACAACCAGCGGCCACGGTTGTCGGGAAGAGCCCTTGTCCTCATCAACATGGGGACGCAGTGCTTTGGGGTGGGGGCGCAGGGGGGGCATGCGGCCTGGTGCAGTTCAGGGGGGGTGCTCGCTCGTACCCACCCCCTTTCCTGACCTGTCGGGCTGTGTGCTCAGATAAGGGTCTGATATGGATTCTGGGGGGATCCCAACACCGTTTCTTTGGTGTGGGGGTTCCCCTGAAAATACATACCAGACCAAAGGGCCTGTTATGCTTCTGGAGGGGAACCCATGCCGCTTTTTTTTTAATTTGGCGTGGAGTTCCCCTTCAAGATCCTCAGAGCACAAGTCACTTGCCAAAGTCTTGTTAGTTAAGACGGCGATCCGACTTTGATCCGACTTCCTTCTCTGTCCAGCGATGTCCACGAGTGTCTCAGCGATCCAAGATTCTCCCTCCTGATTGGCTGAAACACAACAGCAGCGTCATTGGTTCCTGCTGCTGTCAATCAAAGTCAGCTAGCCAATCAGGAGAGAGAGGGGCGGGGCTTGGTAGGGGCTCCTTGTCTGAATAGACACAGGGAGCTATGGTGCTCGCATACCAAGCTGCTTGCTGTAGGAGCATTGAACAGGAGGGAGGGTCCAGGATCACAGAAGAGGGGCCTGAGAAGGGAAGGATCTGGGCTGCTCTGTTCAAATCCAATGCAACAGGGAACGTAAGTATAACATGTTTATTATTTTTATAGGAAAAAAACAAAACATTACAATCACTTTAATGTCATTAGCTGCATGTTTGGGGTCATTGTCCTGCTACAGAATAAATGTGGGGCCAATCACACGCCTCCCTGATGGTATGGTATGATGGATAAGTACCTGCTTGTATTTCTAAGCATCGAGGACACCATTGATCCTGAGCAAATCTCCAACTCAATTTGTAGAAATGCAGATCCAAACTTGCAAGGAACTTTCACAATGTTTCACTGTTGCCTGCAGACACTCATTATTGTACCGCTCTCCAGCTCATTGCAAACAAGCTCTCCCCTGCTACATCCAAATAGTTCAAATTTTGACTCATCTGTTTAGAGCACCTGCTGCCATTTTTCTGCATCCCACTACCTATGTTTTCAAACGTAGTTGAGTCACTTAGCCTTGTTTCAACATGGTATGCATGAAAATATAGGAAGTGAGATGCAGAAAATGGCAGCAGGTGCTCTAGATCAGTGTTTCTCAACTCCAGTCCTCAAGGCGCCCCAACAGGTCATGTTTTTAGGATTTCCCTCAGATGAAATGGCTGTGGTAATTACTAAGGCAGTGAAACTGATCAAATCACCTGTGCAAAATAATGGAAATCCAGAAAACATGACCTGTTGGGGCGCCTTGAGGACTCGAATTGAGAAACATTGCTCTAGACATTGGCCCAATGTGTCAATATTTTGTGTGGCCACCATTATTTTCCAGCTCTGCCTTAACCCTCTTGGACATGGCGTTCACCAGAGCTTCGCAGGTTGCCACTGGAGTCCTCTTCCACTCCTCCATGACGACATCACGGAGCTGGTGGATGTTAGAGACCTTGCGCTCCTCCACCTTCCATTTGAGAATGCCCCACAGATGCTCAATAGGGTTTAGATCTGGAGACATGCTTGGCCAGTCCATTACCTTTACCCTCAGCTTCTTTAGCAAGGCAGTGGTCGTCTTGGGGGTGTGTTTGGGGTCGTTATCATGTTGGAATACTGCCCTGTGGCCCAATCTCCGAAGTGAGGGGATCATCCTCTGCTTCAGTATGTCACATTACATGTTGGCATTCATGGTTCCCTCAATAAACTGTAGCTCCCTAGTGTGGCAGCACTCATGCAGCCCCAGACCATGACACTCCCACCACCATGCTTGACTGTAGGCAAGACACACTTGTCTTTGTTCTTCTCAACTGGTTGCTGCAACACACGTTTGACACCATCAGAGCCAAAAAAGTTTATCTTGGTCTCCTCAGACCACAGGACATGGTTCCAGTAGTCCATGTCCTTAGTCTACTTGTCTTCAGCAAACTGTTTGTGGGCTTTCTTGTGCATCATCTTTAGAAAAGGCTTCCTTCTGGGACGACAGCCATGCAGACCAATTTGATGCCGTGTGCAGCGTATGGTCTGAGCACTGACAGGCTTACCCCCCACCCCTTCAACCTCTGCAGCAATGCTGGCAGCACTCAGATGTTTATTTCCCAAACGACAACCTCCGCATATGACGCTGAGCAGGTGCACTCAACTTCTTTGGTTGACTATGTTCTGAGTGGAATCTGTCCTGTTAAACTGCTGTATGATATTGCCCACCGTGCTGCAGCTCAGTTTCAGGGTCTTGGCAATCTTCTTATAGCCTAGGCCATCTTTATCTAGAGCAACAATTATTTTATTCAGATCCCCTTTGCCATGAGGTGCTATGTTGAACTTCCAGTGACCAATATGAGAGAGTGAGAGTGATAACACCAAAATTACACACACCTGCTCCCCATTCACACCTGAGACCTTGTAACATTAACAAGTCACATGATACCGGGGAGGGAAAATGGCTAATTGGGCCCAATTTGGACATTTTCACTTAGGGGTGTACTCACTATTGTTGTTAGCAGTTTAGACAATAATGGCTGTGTGTTGAGTTCAGTGGGTTGAGTACAGCAAATGTACACTGTTGTATAAGCTTTGCACTCACTACTTTACATTGCAGCAAAGTGTCATTTCTTCAGTGTTGTCACATGATGCTCCCGATTCCTAATCCGATACCTGGGAATGCAACCAGAAGTTGGCGGGCAGGGAGGGTGGATCGGAGATCGAGGTAACAGTCTGGCAGCAGTGGAACTAGTGTTAAGCTGGCCAGGGCAGGGGTGCAGGGCGCCGCTGCATTTTCAGTCCAAATCGATGACCGGAGCCGTCACACTCGGTAAAGGAAGTGACGTTCCGTGTCTCTGTCGGAGGGTAAACATCACGACGCCCATCTTGGTACACCTTGCACTCGGCTGCAGTAAGCCAGCAGCGGACATCTCGTTACACCCAGCTCATATAGTTTGGGCTGGGTGTAACAAGATGTCCTTTGCTGGCTTACTGCAGCCAAGTGCAAGGTGTACCAAGATGGGCGTCGCAGCATATTTACTAGATGTTAAATGTTAAATGACATGAATGATGAGAGACATATAGCATTGCAAAATCCTTCTTTTCCTGTTACACACATCCTTCCATACCTGTTACACCCAGCCCATGTCATGTCACATTCGGCTACCCATCACATTTCAGAATGAAATACGCAGGACCTGTATGCATATTTGCACATCGCAGTGATAACAGGGACAAATGCCTACAGCGATATATATGCCCTGAATGTAGATTGTGTTCAGAGCACACTCTATGTCCCTATACACGTAAGTCACTGAAAACAAGTACCACTGTGGAGGTGTAATACTATATTGGTACTGCTGCTGTGTACTTCAGCTTGCTATTGATTTATGCTAGCTGCATGCAAGACCTATGATTTGCTAGCATAGAAACACGCTCAGTATTTACACTGTACAGCTTTAAGTGCCCCTGTGCATGAGCCATTAGTGCAGCAGAAATAACCCCACTGACTCCAGCAAAAATAGACACCCCCCCAGCAGCAATTATAGACCCTTTCCAGCAAGAGTAGGTACCCCAATAGCAAGAATACTCACCTCAACAACAACAGTAGATACATCAGCAACAACAGTAGATAGCAACAATAATTACCTCAGCACCAAAACTAGATGCCCCAGCAGCGAAAATAACACCCCTTAGCAGCAATAATAGATCCCCATATTGTACCTCAGCAGCAACAATACATCCCCTATTCCCTATGCAACACGACCAATAAAAGAATTTGAAATACTGTGCACTCATCCTGGAGGAGTCGGAACACTAGGAGTGGGCACAGGCACTGGAGCTCTCTCTCACTCCCTGCAGCCTGCCACTGGCTTTCCAATCAAGACCTATCATCTATCCTATACAGAGAGAAAAAAGCCCTATGTGTATGTACAGTGGGGACGGAAAGTATTCAGACCCCCTTAAATTTTTCACTCTTTGTTATATTGCAGCCATTTGCTAAAATCATTTAAGTTCATTTTTTTCCTCATCAATGTACACACAGCACCCCATATTGACAGAAAAACACAGAATTGTTGACATTTTTACAGGTTTATTAAAAAAGAAAAACTGAAATATCACATGGTCCTAAGTATTCAGACCCTTTTCTCAGTATTTAGTAGAAGCACCCTTTTGATCTAATACAGCCATGAGTCTTTTTGGGAAAGATGCAACAAGTTTTTCACACCTGGATTTGGGGACCCTCTGCCATTCCTCCTTGCAGATCCTCTCCAGTTCTGTCAGGTTGGATGGTAAATGTTGGTGGACAGCCATTTTTAGGTCTCCAGAGATGCTTAATTGGGTTTAAGTCAGGGCTCTGGCTGGGCCATTCAAGAACAGTCACGGAGTTGTTGTGAAGCCACTCCTTCGTTATTTTAGCTGTGTTCTTAGGGTCATTGTCTTGTTGGAAGGTAAACCTTCGGTCCAGTCTGAGGTCCTGAGCACTCTAGAGAAGGTTTTCTTCCAGGCTATCCCTGTACTTGGCTGCATTCATCTTTCCCTCGATTGCAACCAGTCGTCCTGTCCTTGCAGCTGAAAAACACCCCCATAGCATGATGCTGCAACCACCATGTTTCACTGTTGGGACTGTATTGCACAGGTGATGAGCAGTGCCTGGTTTTCTCCACACATACCGCTTAGAATTAAGGCCAAAAAGTTCTATCTTGGTCTCATCAGACCAGAGAATCTTATTTCTCACCATATTGGAGTCCTTCAGGTGTTTTTTTAGCAAACTCCATGCGGGCTTTCATGTGTCTTTCACTGAGGAGAGGCTTCCATCAGGCCACTCTGCCATAAAGCCCCGACTGGTGAAGGGCTGCAGTGATGGTTGACTTTCTACAACTTTCTACCATCTCCTGACTGCATCTTTGGAGCTCAGCCACAGTGATCTTTGGGTTCTTATTTACCTCTCTCACCAAGGCTCTTCTTCCCCGATAGCTCAGTTTGGCCAGACGGCCAGTTCTAGGAAGGATTCCGGTCATCCCAAACGTCTTCCATTTAAGGATTATGGAGGCCACTGTGCTCTTAGGAACCTTAAGTGCAGCATAATTTTTTTGTAACCTTGGCCAGATCTGTGCCTTGCCACAATTCTGTCTCTGAGCTTTTCAGGCAGTACCTTTGAGCTCATGATTCTCATTTGCTCTGACATGCACTGTGAGCTGTAAGGTCTTATATAGACAGGTGTGTGGCTTTCCTAATCAAGTCCAATCAGTATAATCAAACACAGCTGGACCCAAATAAAGGTGTAGAACCATCTCAAGGATGATCAGAAGAAATGGACAGCACCTGAGTTAAATATATGAGTGTCACAGCAAAGGGTCTGAATGCTTAGGACCATGTGATATTTCAGTTTTTCTTTTTTACTAAATCTTTGTGTAAAAAAAAAATTTTTTACACAAAGTTGTCCATTTATAAGATATTTCCAACACATAGCATGTACATAGCAAAGATGACACTCCAAAATACATTCTGCTACTCCTCCTGAGTATGGTGAGACTTTTACACAGCTTGGCCACATACAGAGGCCCAACATCCAAGTAGCACTGTCAGGCGTTCTAGGAGCATAAATTACATATCTAATTTCCTGGCAACCTATTATTTTTGAAGGCCTTTCATATTTCTAACACATAGCATGTACATACCAAGAATTACAATCCCAAATAAATTTTACTGCGGAAAGGGTAAAAAAAAATATTACCTGTGCTTTTAGTAGTGTCCACAGAGGAGAGCACTGGTCCAGGCAGCAGGCAGGGATGTGCTTAGCGACAGCAATAGTAATTATCCAGGCAGCAGGCAGGAATATTGTCTATTGTCAGCACAAGGATATTGTCAGCACAGCCAAAGCATTTGTCTATAGTAATTGTCCACGCAGAGACAGCCAGCACAGCCATAATATAGGTCCTGGTACACTGTTACCTGCAGACATTCATTATTGTACCGCTCTCCAGCCCTTCATAAACATATTGCCTCTTGCTACAGCTAATTATTTCCATAGTCCAGTTAGCAGGCAGAGGTGTGGTCCGTTCATGCGGCAGACAGAGGCATGATGGCAGTAAGCCAGCAGCAGGCTGTAGGCCGCAATCAGGTATGACCTGTGCACAGGGGCACGGGGTAGAGGAATTGCCCACCCAAATCTCTATGAAGCCTCCGGACTCCAGACCCTGGAAATTACGAAACCTGGAGAAAACAAAAAAATTAGTTTTCTCCATCCGGAAAAACATTTCTGGAGCCCCTCACATGTAAGACCCCTGTGTACTACAGTAGCAGGGCAACAGATCAGTCCAAGCGGTAGGCAAAAGCATACTCAATAAAACAGGCCAGGGTCAGTTCTTGTGCAAGCAGTCCAAGCAGTGGGCAGAAGCGTAGTTGATAAAACAGGCCAAGGTCAATTCACATGGAAGCAGTCCAAATGGTAGGCAGAGGCATAATCAAAAAACAGGTCAGGGTCAGTTCACGTGGAAGGCAGTGGCATGGTTATTTGAGGAAGCATGGAAAATGGTCAGCACAGATGATGAAAATGGGGAAATGGTTAAAAATATGGGCTAATATTTTAGGGATGTGTTATAAAGTTGGAAGCATTCACCAATGCAAAGGCTGGATTGAGAGGGATACTGGGGACAATGATAGCTGGTATCTCTTCAAAATCCTCTTTTGCTGCACACGCAACATTTTTTGCTGTCTTCGGCCTGCTTCAGATGGGGTCTTTGTTGATAGGTGAGGGACATGACAACTTCTTCGATGAATTTTAGGAAGGGGGTGGGGCTTTCCGTGGATTTGGTGTAGACTATGTATGCATTATAAATGGCCAAATGGATGAGATAAATTGCTACCTTCTTGTACCAGAAACGGGACCTCCCTATTGACAAATAGGGCTGAATCATTTAATCATTGAAATCCATATATATATATATATATATATATATATATATATATATATGTGATATCCTTTGTTCAGCAGTGGGTATGCCAGGTCCCATACAATTTTTCCAGTTGTGCCCATGTAGGCCGGGCACTCAGGGGGCTGGAGCTGGGAATCTCTTCCTTCGTATATGCGGAACGCATACAGATATCCCATGACTCTCTCGCAAAGCTTAAAAAAATGTTACTCTGTATCTGGCCTATTTGCTAGGAATATAATATTTTATTCATAGCCGGCCTGAAAAGGGTACCAGGGACTCATCTACACATATATGCTGATCGGGGACATAAAGTTCTGCAAATCCTTGGGAAAATAAATTTATGAGTGGGCAAATTTCATATAACTTATCGTAATTTGGATGATTTCGGGGAGGGCACTGGGTATTGTCGCTGAAATTAGGGAAGTGCATAATCATCTCGTATCGGGACCTGGACAATTACGGCAGAATAAATGGGCATGTGGTGGATGGGGTTGGTGGACCAATAGGCATGTCCTTCATTTTTTTGTAAGCCCCATGTTTATGGTGAGGCCCATAAAAAATTTGAACCCCTCCAGATTCAGATCTCTCCACTCAAACGGACAGGCATATGATGATTGGGGAATGTTGGCAATATACTGCTGGGCATATAAATTGGTCTGGTCCACAATGAATTACAGTAGAGTGTCGGGCAAAATAAGATAAAATCGATCAATCTCTGTGAAATTTTGGGTATTGGCCTGCACATCTGGCTGTGCGGTGAAAGGGGGAATAATTGGTGATCCCGAGTCTGAAGGCAGTCATGTCGGGTTGGCAAGACCATCTGGCATGTTGTAGCGGCCCTGGCTCTTGGGGGATCTCTAGTAGTTGGGGGATTTTAATTTCCTGTGCTCATACTTGGGCATGATGTGGCAGCACTGGTACTGGGCATGGGCATTTGTTCCCGGGGCCTATCGTTGGTACTGGGCCTGGGAATTTGTTCTTGGGGGTCTATTGCTGGAGGCAGTGCTGGTACTGGGCCTGGGAATATAATCCTGGTTGCTGGCGGCTGCCTGGTTTCCAGAGCACTGTGCCCTTTTAGGAGGGACCCATTCTTCCTCTGAATCCTTTGCCAATCCGCTGCTATCAATCGGTTCAAATGCTGAATTTGATTCGGTATCAGAATCGGCATTGGAATCTGATGAGAACTCCCCGCTGCTCTCATCAGTCACGGAGAGGATCTGAAATGCCTCCTCACCGGTATATACATTTGTGGACATGACACTGATGGCTGTGCGATGGGTAGCAAGTGACGGCCACTGATGGGCTGTGCGACGGGTGACAGATGGGTGGCAGGTGACATTCACTGATGGGCTGTGCGATGGGTGGCAGGTGACGTTCACTGATAGATGATGACGGTCACTGACTGGTGACTGCCAATGGTCACTGATGGGTGATGGGTAATTGGCGATGGTCACTGATGGGTGACGGGTAATTGGCGATGGTGACTGATGGGTGACTGGCCATGGTCACTGATGGGTGCACCCCTGACAGTCACTGATGGCAGTCTCTGACGTGACAGGTGCACTTTATGGGTGCTGATGGCCACTGATGTGGTGACTGTTGGGTGACAGGTGCAATGGGGGGGGGGGGGCGACGTGACAGGTTCAGGTGCTTGGTGCAGACACTACAATACACAGATCTGTAGCTCACTGCTCCTAGCTCTTCTCTCCCCACACTGGAAACTGGGCTGAATTTGGACCTGAAATGGACCAAAAGACGCACAGGACTCCTGTGCAATTCGCACTGGAGCCCCTGCGGAGATGTGTGAACCGGCTCCATAGAGAGCCAGTCACAATCTCCTGCTATGTGAATTGGATGCGGGAAAATCCGCATCCAATTCGCACTGGTGTAAACCCAGCCTTAAACTTCTTTAACCACCTCAATGCAGGACACTTTCACCCCCTTCCTGCCCAGGCCATTTTTCAGCTTTCAGCGCTGTTACACTTTGAATGACAATTGTGCAGTCATGCTACACTGTAACCATGTATATTTTTTATCATTTTTTTCACACAAATAGAGCTTTCTTTTGGTGATATATAATCACTTCTGAGTTCTGAGTTTTTTATTCAGAGATCAGGGTCGCCCTGTGTCCTAGCAACACAGAGCGGCTGCAGAGAGATCGGGGTCACGCCGTGTCCTAGCAACACAGCGCGGCTGCAGACACCACGCTGCGCACCTGCGATCGCCACGCTGCGCGCCCCCGTGCAGGTGCGAGAGCGGCCATTTTGGGGCGCCCTCATATGACGGCATCCCAGAACGAGAGCCGCACCGCCCCACCATCATTAGACGGTGGGCGGTCAGCAAGTGGTTAACAGGGTGATTGTGTTTTATGTTGTCACCAGTTATTCTGAAAAGTGTGTCACCAGCAAACCAGGATAATCCACAGAGAACATCCTTTATTGTAGTCATCACAAAGCAAAGTTTATGAGCCCCAGGGACCCTTTTTTTAGGTCATTATAGTGTATCTAGGGTATGGCACATATGGAAGTGCCATTGGCGCCATATGAAGGGGGTGCTCGTGAGTGGTTCTTCTTCCCAGGGCTGGATTATAGATTCTACACACAATTACCGGCCGGCCGACATTGTAGTCTCACCAGACAGCTGAATTATAGGCCCAAGACAGTTAGCCACCCCCCCCAGCGGCGGCCGAGAACGCTGCGCTGCATAGCCTCTGTACTAGTGCGCTGAGGCTGAGCACGCTCCTTCGCTTGACGTCCCAAAGCGGCAAGATGTCATCCAGTGGTCGGCCCAAGAGGCTGTTGGAAAAGGATTCTGGGCGGCCGCTGCAAGCAAGGAGCAGGAAGTGCCGTACAAGTATAAGAACAAGTAAGCTCTGCCTCTGCATGGGGCTGGGAAAGTCGGGCAGATAAGTGCAGCTCAGTGTACTGGCTCTGGCTGAAGTGGGTTAACTGTTTGGGTGGGGAGGGGTTGTCAGTGCCTCCTAGGCCTATCACTACCAGTGCTCATTAGTGCAGCTCATCAGTGCCTGTGCCACCTATCAGTACCAGTGTCACCTATCAGTGCAGCTCATCAGTGCCACCTTTCAGTGCCAGTGTCACCTATCAGTGCAGCTGATCAGTGCCACCTATCAGTGCCAGTGTCACCTATTAGTGCCTATCAGTGCAGCTCATCAGTGTTGCCTATCAGTGTTAGTGCCGACTCATCAGTGCTGCCATATCAGTGCCCATAAATGTTGCAAATCAGTGCCCATCAGTGCTGCCTATCAGTGCTCATCAGTGCTGCCTATGAGACGCCGATAAATCGCCGCCGCCATCCTAGGTGAGGGAATCAGGAAGTGAAGCGTTGCGGCTTCACTTCCCGGTTCCCTACTGCGCATGCGCGAGTCGCGCTGCGCGTCGTAACTGGTCCCCGCTATCTCCTGGGACCTGTGTGTTTCCCAGGAGACAGCGCAGAGGGACAGGAAGAGGAATAGACTCCCGTGGGAGTCTATGCCGGAAGTGGGTGCAAATACCTGTCTTAGACAGGTATCTGCCAATTGTGACACCGGAGGGGTGGAGGGTTACGAAAAGCGGAAGTTCCATTTTTGTGTGGAACTCCACTTTAAGGTTATCTGAAAGATGGGTTTCAAATGTTTTGACAGGGGAGCAGTTTTGGTGCTTGCCATAGGCACCATTTTCACTCGATACACCTCTGATACCATGTCCAATAAAACATGCTCTACTTTAAGACATCCTGTGTGTTTTGTTCTTACAGTTTATCTTCAGACTTTGTCGGGAGATGATTGGAAAATCTGATAATATTCTACCACCTTCCATATGAGACATGTAAAGATCTTCCCGTAAATGCAGACAACAGTAGAACCTGACACAAGTGTGTTCATCACAAGACTGAAGAGAAATACAAATCCTTTTGCCAGGTAAAACAAAACATATTTTGTATTCTAATCTAATCATATACAGGTATGTATACAGATTATGGTATTGGACTGACTGTTGAACTACAGTGCCCAAGCGTTAGTGTAAATTTGGGCTTTAACATTGGCCTTTATTTGTGTATTCCGTTTTACTTATTTAGAAATCTTTGGAATAGTGCTATATTTGCATTTTGGTACGGTATGAATGGCGACAGTGAGGATGTTTGACATTTCTAGCAAAATTGCATTGCTTTATAGCTTTCAGTGGCCACATCATACCCTGGGATTGCTAAGAGTGTGTGCCTATGGGCTTATGTCTGCTTCATGTGGGTTTTGCTTTCCAATCAGTGGCATCCCATCCATTAGGGGCACACGGGCATGGCCCCCCCTATCCATGCGTCCGGCCCCCTAATCTACATGCAGGGCGCCGGACGCATGGATTCCAATGGGGGGGGGGTGTTTTTAAGCATGTTATTAGAGCCAGAGGCTCCAATAGGCTTCAAAAAGTGTGGAAGGAAAAAGGACACTGCGCCCCGAGCCCACCCAGTTGTGTGAGAATAGCGAATGTGTAAGTGCAGGGCTGGATGACCGACTGCGAGACCCGGGGAGGGGTGGAAGTGTTGTGACCTGTGACCTGACCGAGCGGGGAGGTGGTTTGCCGCCCCCCACAAAATAAACACCAGCCACCACCTATATTGATATATTATACTGTGTAGTCAGATAGGGTCTGAGAGGTGATGTAACCATCTTGCTAGTGACATACAAATGGCATGTTTATGTTGGAAAGGCTGCAACAGGTAACTACAGGGTTTAATACACATGATGCATTTCCGTCTCACAATGCTTTAATTTATTTGCTTTATCTAACTCGACAGGCTGTATATAAAGCAGAACCATCTAGCGGGGCCAAGCATCACAGCAAAGGTTCAGTGCCCAGAAATGGGGCTGACATTCTCTCAGTAAATGTAGCACTTGTTTCATATCTTCAAATGGATCTTTTTAAAACACAAGTACAGAAGCATACCAAAAACATTATTTTTAGGTAGATGTGGTGAATCACAGCAGCAATTTCGTATAATCCTTATACTTACCAGTGATTTTTCCACAATCTGTAGACACACATTTTATTTATTGGTAAGTGTACATTTCTCTATGTGCTGGCATTTTAATAATATAAAAGTACACCAGCACATAGGAGACTGGTTAGAGCTCAAGCTGATAGCCTTTCTGCACCATGGTAGTGATTTGAAGAATTCTGTAAGTTATTTCTGTGCATTAAGTGTACTGTAGCGCTACCCCAGCAGAAGCCACTGGTGAATATGGGTATCTCCCACCTGCACAGCCAGGCACATGCATTTTCCACTCACTCTGGAGACAAGAAGCAGTCCTTCCAGCTTTGTTTTTTGTTTTTTTTTATTAGGAGATTAAACTTGGATGGGGAAGGGTTCTTATGGGATGCCCACTTGATCAGCAACTCAATCTTCAGGGACACAAACTATATGCACCCAGTACATACACATTTTTCCTCTTCTACCTCCAGCACAGACTTGCTTGTAGAACTACACCTCCCAGGACCAGCTAGCACTGACAGTTTGATCCAACACAATCTCAGTCAGATCCATGTACAATGCCTTGCAAAAGTAGTCACCCCCCTTGGCTTTTTACCTATTTTGTTACATTACAGCCTTTAGTTAGTCTAAGTGTCACATGATCTGTCATTACATATACACACCTTTTTGAAAGGCCCCAGAGGCTGCAACACCTAAGCAAGAGGCACCCACTAATCAAACACTGCCATGAAGACCAAGGAACTCTCCAAACAAGTAAGGGACAATGTTGTTGAGAAGTACAAGCCAGGGTTAGGTTATAAAAAAATATCCAAATCTTTGATGATCCCTAGGAGCACCATCAAATCTATCATAACCAAATGGAAATAACATGGCACACCAAAACTCACGGACCGGGCAAGGAGGGCATTAATCAGAGAGGCAGCACAGAGACCTAAGGTAACCCTGGAGGAGCTGCAGAGTTCCACAGTAGAGACTGGAGTATCTGTACATAGGACGACAATAAGCTCCATAGAGTTGGGCTTTATGGCAGAGTGGCCAGAAGAAAGCCATTACTTTCAGCAAAAAACAAAATGGCACGTTTTGCGTTTGCGAAAAGGCATGTTGGAGACTCCCAAATAGTATGGAGGAAGGTGCTCTGGTCTGATGAGACTAAAATTGCACTTTTTGGCCATCAAAGAAAAAGCTATGTCTGGCGCAAACCCAACACATCACATCACTCAAAGAACACCATTCCCACAGCGAAACATGGTGGAGGCAGCATCATGCTTTGGGGATGTTTTTCAGCAGTTGGGACTGGGAAACTGGTCATAGTTGAGGGAAAGATGGATGGTGCTAAATACAGGGATATTCTTGAGCAAAATCTGTACCACTCTGTGTGTAATTTGAGGCTAGGACGGAGGTTCACCTTCCAGCAGGACAATAACCCCAAACACACTGCTAAAGCAACACTTGAGTGGTTTAAGGGGAAACATGTAAATGTTTTGTTATGGCCTAGTCAAAGCCCAGACCTCAACCCAATAGAAATCTGTGGTCAGACCTAAAGTTTGCTGTTGACAAGCGCAAGCAATCCAACTTGAAGAAGCTGGAGCAGTTTTGCAAGGAGGAATGGGCAAAAATCCCAGTGGTAAGATGTGGCAAGCTCATAGAGACTTATCCAAAGCGACTTGGAGCCTTGATAGCCGCAAAAGGTGGCTCTACAAAGTATTGACTTTACAGGGGTGAATAGTTATGCACATTGACTTTTTCTGTTATTTTGTCCTATTTGTTTCTTGCTTCACAATAAAAAAAAAAAGTCTTCAAAGTTGTGGGCATGTTCTATAAATTAAATGATGCAAATCCTCAAACAATCCTTGTTAATTCCAGGTTGTGAGGCAACAAAACACAAAAAACGCCAAGGGGGTGAATACTTTTGCAAGGCACTGTATAAGTGTATATGCCCTGTGCAGGCAGGGACCACGGGCCCCTTTGGTAGTGTAGGAAAATAGAGGTCTTTGGTGCTAGCTGCCCTATTCCTGTGGCTACTGCTCCTAGTACCACCCCTTCAGGCACTATCACCCTGTCTGGCTGCAGCTGCACCTTTCACTAGCCCTCCTGGCTACTTTTCCACAGTCCTTCCAGACCGACTCTGCATCCATCCCAGACTGCTTTCACCCACTCCCTTCAGACTTGCCTCTCAGTCCTCTGACTGCAACACTCACCAGCCCTTTTGACTGTCTCCCTGGAGATTTGCCCGGGAGTGTCCTCCTGCTGTCCTCTCCTTGCTCCCGTGCCTCCTGGTCAGGATCCCTCCATGTGTCATGAGAAGGGGCCCCTCCACACCCGAGCCGAGGCCTGAGTTCACCCCTCTCCTCTCAGACTGTGGGGGCTACTCTCAAAGGCCTCCGACAGCCTAACACTCCATCTCCATCTTCCACCCAGACTCAAAGTGCCCCAGCTGGCCTGAGTATTTTAGGGGGCCTGCCCAATGCCAACCCATCTGTTGGGGATTGGTTAGGGCCCTCAGAATACTCCAGACAACCCTTCTAAACCCCTCCCAACTGCTTCTGGAGTCTTCCAGCAAGCAGGGAGGCGTCACCAGAGATGCCACTGCTGAGTCACCCAGCCCTCCCTGAGTCACTCAAAACCCTGACCCAGAAAAACACACAGGCTTGGCTGCCAACCAAGGCTGAATTTACCTACACTAACAAAAATCCTATGCTAAGGGGTGCTACACTCACCCCTCCCCTAATGACCAGCCTGTCCCCATGGCTGGGAATTTACAAAAAGGGTGCTCCTGGGCCCAGGATCAAGGGCATCCCATAAAAATACAGTTTCAGAAGGGGAAAGGGAACAAACTGGAATGGGGTTATGGTACAACTAAATAGCAGTAGAAAAATATACATTGTTTGAGAAGTCATATATATATATATATATATATATATATATATATATATATATATATATATATATATATATATATATATATATACCAAACTATATACATCCTGGCTACAGGTCCCTGCAGCTAACATACACAGTATCACAAAAAAAAATGTACACAAAGGCCCAGAGCACCTCCCCCTCCTCAAGAGAAGCCCTCTGCCTGCTGGAAAATGTTGTCCAACGATGGCAGGGTGAGCATCCGCTCACAAAGACACCTGCAAAACAGAGAGAACACAAGGTATAAAATCCTACCTACACATTTTCTGTCAGCAGGGGGTTATGATCCCACTGACAGAAAATAATCAAGTAAGCACACACATTTTTTTTTCTATTATTCTGGCAGTAGGGGATTAGAGAACTTGCTGGCAGAAACAGCACAACATTTTGCTTAAGAGTGCCTGTTAAGAGGAGTCCCTCCCTGGTCATCAGGCTCTTGGCAAAAAAAGGTAAGTGTCCAGACTCAGGCTTCACTCAAGTTCATCAGAAGAGACAGTCTGTCTGGCATGGATCAGGGTTACAGGCAAGCCTAGTTTGCAAAGAAAACTGAAAAACAACACAGGCAGCCATCTCCAAGCTGTCCATGTGACAATGTCCACTTGTGAGCTGCACACTTCACTAGTCCTTCAGGCATAGAGATTGGGATCAGGCAGTCTTCTCATACTGCCGTCAGCTTTTCTGGTGGAGACAGAGTAGCTCCTAGCAGGCTGTCCTGCTTTCACCACCACCACTCTATCCTTGTGGATTGCTCTTCCCAGCCTCCATTCCTCCAGAATGTCCTTAAACCGGGCCCAAGTCTCTTTACAAATTGGCACCCTCAGAGGCTAAGGGATATGCATATACTCCCACACCAGGTCATCTTTCCACTCTCTCAGGGAGTCCTCCATGATGTCCATGATGTCAGGAGGTTCCTGCTGGCCAGTACTTACAGTTACCAGGTCCCCGACCAAGCTGCAGGCCAGGGTAGATCTCTACCTCTCTCCCCCAATGTCGCTGGTTTTCACAGGGGAGTCACTAGGCTCTGACTCAACCAAGGCCCGCACCGTCCTTCCGGGACTTAAGCGACTGTATTTGGCACAGTCCTGGTTGCAGGTCCACTCGATAGTACCGTAGCCCCTGCTCACTGGATACGGTAAGCAGCTTATTGCAATGCCCGCACCCGACCCAGGCACTGACAACAGTGGTCGGTATCCAGCATCCAGGACACAGCAAGCATAGTCGCTCCACCCCCTCAATCATACCGAGGGCGAATCCCCTGCGATGCTACAACCGGGCACTGATGCACTGGATACACACGAGCACACTCCGCCATCTTGATCCTCTCTGCTAGCAGGGAACGCTGGATCTCATCCAGGGCGTAGCTCCACCCCAAAGCTTCCAGATGAGCTGGTGCCTGCAGATCTGATAAGCAGGCCTTTTCCCCTTGTAACCCCTTGTTAGCTGTACTGAAGTTTACATGCCCACTGATGCCTGCCCCCTGCCAACCCATCTGTTGGGGATTGGTCAGGGCCCTAAGAATACTCAAGACAGCTCCTCCTAGACCCCTCCCAACTTCTGAAATTTTCTCTAAGTTTCCAGCAAGCAGGAAGGAGTCATCAGAGAGGCTGCTGCTGAGTCATCCAGCCCTCCCTGAATGACTCAAAACCCTGACCCAGAAAAACAGCAGCCAAGCCTGAATTTACCTACACTAAAAATCCTAATATTAGCACTCTAGCCAAGCTAGGGGGTGCTACGGTACTCTACCACATTTTCTCTATATAACAGCAAGCTAAGTGGATGCTACAGGTTGTTTCCCATAACATGCTTGCTTTCTTACTCACTGCTTCTTTTGCACAATTTTGTACAGTCCATTTCTGCCTGTTGCAATCACAACTGCTACCATAGAACTAAATAATAACTGTAATATAACCTCCTTACCCCTGAGCAATGGTAAGTGACCCTCAGGTGGCTTAGAGGAGTAGCGTCTGTGGTGAATAATGGGGCAGAAAATAAGTTACGATATTAAAGAGGGTTTAGGGGTTCAGGATACCCAAAACTAACACAATAATGGAGGACAGATATACTGAAGTAGTAGTAGGCCTCTTGAAAAATTCTGGAAGTAGAGAAACAGCCAGACAGATCTAGGATCCCACAAGAGCAGCCACAGTATTTCTTACAGTGAATAGTCTGACTATTTTGTCCCTTTTGGAAGCAGTCAAAAATACCCTGGCAATGAATTCTTCTTACAATGTCCAGAAGGCAGCAAGAAGATCCTTTGTGAACTCAGATTACGTTAGGAAGTTGTTCCAAGTTTGGGTCAGACTCAACCTGAGGCAAGCCCAATCAGCAATCCTTCACACAGGCATCTTCCCAGGGGACAAAGAATTCTATAAAAGTGCTCCCAAACATTATCACCACCCAAAACCATACCTTTAAAGTGGATGTAAACCCTCTAATATACCCAGTGAAGTGAACAGCCTCAGATAATATACAGAGATGAACAAATCTCCCCACAGAAGTTTTACATGTATATCTGCTGTCTTCATCTTTCTATACTGTTTAGAAAGTGCATGCCCTGTTAGAATTTTGCATTCCTGTTCCAGCAGGGGAGGTGAGTCTTGCCATACACTGTGAGACAGCTGATTGGAGTAAAGACACCCCCCCCTCCACATAGGCAGAGACCTGCAAAGCTGTGCTGTGAATTGATCAGCTTTCTGCTAATCTATTTATAGCACCCACCCTGGCACAAATTTCAAGCTGCTTTTATCATGTGTCAGAGAACTCGTCAGACGTTATCATGCTGATAACAGAAGAACGGAGCAGGAGAAAGCCACGGGACTTAGGACTTTGGAAAGAGATAAGAAAACACTGCAGATATATGTGCTCAGCTCAAATTTCATGAATCGGGTTTACATCCACTTTAAATACAGCTCCTCAGGAATTGGCTGGGTCAAATAAATATTTATAAGCCAGGGAGTTGACCCTCTTGCTCTGCCTACTGGAACTTCTTCCCAGCATCAGGTGAAATGATACAACCCTTCCAGACTTAGGGAAGACCTGCAGAGCCTAGACAAGGTAGATAACAGCGCAGGCTAATTACAGCCCAGCCATAACACTAAGTTTAGCACTACATACATAGGGCAGCGTCCCTATATGAACAACTGAACTAAAATGTTCAGAAAATATTGTTAAAAATTAAAGCAGTTGCCCAGTCTCCTGTGAAAAAAAAAAAAAAAAAGTCAGCAGCTACAAAAACTGTGCACGCATGTGACGTCTTCCTGTGCTGGCCAATGAGAACGGCCGCAGTCCAGCACCCAGAAGAAGCCGGGTAGGAGACACTGGTTCTGGCGAGGGACATCGGATTATTGAAGCAAGGTAAGTATTTAGCTACACTTTAAAGAGATTCTGTAACCACATTTAACATCTATACTTTCCTAAACCATGCTAAAAGATTGTAGCCCTCTTTTGTGGGGGGGGGGGATTATGAGAAATTGCCCTCCTCAAGAGGATATTGCACTAAAACTGTAGGTAAATAGGTGAGCCAAAATCTTTACTAAGTGGAAGAGTGGGTTTGATAATAAAGTTGCCAGTGTCTCCACCCAGGACAGGACCTCTGTGAACAGAGGGGATTCCCTTCTTGGGGAATAAATCAGTAATCTAAAACTACAAAGTAATTGGCAGCAGAAGAACTACTGCAACAAGCATATAACAATAACTGTAAGTACAGATGCACATCAGCATAGAAATAATACAGGTTTTATATAAGAGATTAATAACAGTACATACATCCAATGTGCCTGGTGGACTTGTGCACATTTACCCAGGTATATAAAGTTATGAACAGAGACACCTCCAGATAAATGTTGCAGAAAAGTCCAGTTGCAGGGGCCCCTGAGGATAATGTGGCAAGTTCAGCAGTCACAGGAGGATCCTCAAATTGTTTTCAAACCAGCCTGGGATGGAGCTTCTCACCAGCAGCAACTGTGGTGTGGCGCTGGAACTGTGGCAGTGGAACTCAGAGTAAACCTATCAATTCTGCGCTTTAGTTTCTAATATGACATGCAACCAGACCTCTAAACCTATAATCCAGACATGGCCATCCTGACTCTAGTTTATGCCTGTTCTTAAACCCTAAACCAAAACCAGCCATAGAATCCCAAACCAGAAGAGGCAGGATTAACCAGAATAAAAGGAGCTGCATCCAACTAAAATAACAGTCACTACATATAAACTCTATTGAAATAAACAGGTTCACCTACTAATTTACTAGAAGGTGGCCCCTACACATACAGTAGCACATACCTAGCTATCTGGCACTGTGCATGTAAAATAATAACAAGGACAAGGCAAAAATACTGTCTGTCACAAGGATTTAGATAAACTCTCAGCAGCTGCAGTTAAACTATTACTATAGGACTACTTTCATAATAGTCTCTTCTGGCTTGGGGTTTAGCAGCATGGCCAGGACATGTGGCTGAGACTCTCTCTCTCTCTCTCTCTCTCTCTCTCTCTCTCTCTCTCTCTCTCTCTCTCTCTCTCTCCCTCTCCCTCTCCCTCTCCCTCTCTCTCTCTCTCTCTCTCTCTCTCTCTCTCTCTCTCTCTCCTCCCTCTCTCTCTTCACTTCCTCCTTTTGGGGTTTCAAAGACAAGAACCTATGGACAGGAAGTGCATACATAATATACTTACAGGCATTTACAAATTCAAACAGTAGAGGGCAGCAGATCCCAGCACAAGTTATTAGTCTCACTGATAATTCAAACTGTAGGTATGCTGAAGATTTACAGGCTCCCTTATAATCATCTAAGGCCGCGTACACATGGGCGGACTTTTCGACCGGACTGGTCCGACAGACTTTCCAGCGGACTTTCGACGGACTTTTGACGGACTTCCGACTGACTTTTTACGAGCGGACTTGCCTACACACGATCACACCAAAGTCCGACGGATTCGTATGTGATGACGTACACCGGACTAAAATAAGGAAGTTGATAGCCAGTAGCCAATAGCTGCCCTAGCGTTGATTTTTGTCTGTCGGACTAGCATACAGACGAGCGGATTTCTGGGTCCGGCGGAGTTACGACGTAAAGATTTGAAGCATGTTCCAAATCTAAAGTCCGTCGGATTTGTGACTGGAAAAGTCCACTGAAGGTCCGGTGAAGCCCACACGCGATCGGATTGTCCGCCGGATTTGGTCCGTCGGCGTCCGTCAGACCAGTCCAGCCGAAAAGTCTGACCGTGTGTACGCTGCATAACACTTCCAGGTGTGTTTTAATTCAACATGTAATGCTCTGGCTGCTGTACCTAGGTCTGAAACAAAGTCAAAAAATTTATTAATGATAATGGTCTGGGGTGAAGCGTGATGTTGTGGCGAGGAAATACCACCACTAGAGCACTTCCTGCAGAAAAGGTTTTAAGGGAACTTACCTTAAAAGACAATTTTTAAAATGATCCGGTATGTGCTCAGTCTTATAAATGACCATTATGCCTTTAAAATGTAATACTCATATTGCTTACCCTGGCTTTACTGCAGGATCTGGTGATCTCAGAGTCATTAAAATTCTTGTGAAAAAAAGTACCCGGGTCTCTATGCAGCCATCTTTGTCACATGTCAGCTGACTTTGGATGCATGATGATATCACTTCCAGTCTCAGCTTTTTAGTAACTCAGCAGTGGTGGATGAAATATCAGGTACTTTGCTTTGAGTTAATACAGCTCCATATTTAGCTGAATTACTCAAACAGATAGCATAGGTATGGAGCAATGTTTCTTAACTCCAGTCCTCAAGGCGCCCCAACAAGTCATGTTTTCAGGTTTTCCATTAATCTGCACAGGTGATTTGATCAGTTTTACTGCTTTAGTAATTACCACAGCCGTTTCATCTGAGGGAAATCCTGAAAACATATTCTGTTGGGGCACCTTGAGGACTGGAGTTGAGAAACACTGGTAATGAGTACCCTGCATCGTAAATCATTTTTTAAAGTTGGAATAAGTGCTAAAGCACAATGTATTGAACTGTGGTGTTGAATAAGAACTTTAGTCATTAAAAAAATCATTAGTATATATCGATATTTAGCGCTACCCTCGTAGGAGCCACTAGTATTTTTCCTTTTTTTTATTTTTGTAAAATTATTTTTATTAAGATTTTGTGTGTGACATAACATACATCAGCCAAGCTGTGTCAACATAACAGCAGCCGGCTTCCTCGGCCCCACAGGGCCCAAAAATTACAGAGCATTTGCATATAAAATCGAATTAACATAGTCCAACTGACTAAACCTATACATTCCAACAACTTAACCTCCCCCCCATGTCACAGCTCAACCAAGGACATCTTCCTGAACCTCTAAAAACCGGAGAGGTGATTGAGATTGATTAGAAACCTACATCATGTAAATGTAGCATATTACCAGCATCGATTATCATTCTGTATACTGGGACATCAACCATATAAAGGTAGGTACTCTCTAGTATCCCAAAGGATTACCCAACATTAATAGGTTGTACCCCACCCGTATTGCAATTATTAAGTAGCTTCACTGATTACCCTACTGTGTCATTAGAATTGTACCATGCCTGCCATAGCTTGTCAAATTTCTTTCTGCAGCCTCTGGTGGTGTACGTGGCCTTAAAATATGGCATCATTGAATTCACCAATCCCTTCCAAAATACCATATATGGAGCCCCCGGCTTCTTGCAGTTTAGCAGTATTGCTTTCCTCCCATAAAATAGCAAGATGTTATGCAGAGTTCTAAGGGCCCTAGAAGGTACCACTTAATCTACAAGACCCAGCAGACAAACCTGCATAGTCATAGGAATTGGTATTGCCAGAAGATCCGAGATACAGGAAGTGACCTCAGACCAAAACTGTTGGATCTGTGGGAATTTCCAGAAAATATGATACGCATTGGCGGGTGAAAAGGGGCATCTCCAGCACTCAGCTGAGATGGAGTGAAAAATCTTGGCTAATCTGGCCAGGGTATAGTAGCTCCTGTGTAAAAATGTAAATTAAATCAACCTATCTCTAGCCGATACTGGGTGTTGAAAGGGTCGAGTCCATAAGTCATCCCAGTCCTCCCCCTGTATGTCAGGCATTTCAGCTTCCCATTTTTCCATACATCTGACTAAGGCCTGGAGTGTTTTTTAAAGAACTCACTGAAAGGGGCTTAGTAAGCTCCTCTCGCATCAGTAATCTTTTGAAGTCTGTGGGCAGGGATTCCACCCCCACATCCCGAAACTGCACTTGAAAAGTATGACGGAGTTGAAAAAACCTAAAAGCGTGAGTGTTGGGAAGATCATGCCTTGCTTTCATTTGGGAAAAGGTCAACAACTCCCCATAACAAGTTATGTCCTTAAATGTTTTAATTCCCTTGATCGCCCACACCATAGGATCTGGTATGTTAAAAAAATGGGATAGTGTAGGGTTCATCCACGGAGGGGTAGAGGGGGTAATGCCCTTATAACTAGGACATGCCAGCTTCACTGCGGATTCCCAGGCTTTTATAGTGGCCTTTAATGTGAAAGTCAGTGGGAGATTAGATTTGATTCCCCTATATAGAGCCAGTCTCAAACTTTCATAGGACCCCAGGTGAGCTGCCTCCAAAACCGTGGCCGAATCCCCATCATCTGCCTATAGCCACCGACGGGCAAACACCATTTGGCCAGCCAAATAATATTTCTGCCAGTCAGCAGGGCCAAGCCCCCCTGGTCTATGCTTGTTTCTTAAATAATAAGTCAAGGGGTTTTGGTTGTTTTCGGTATTTTTTTTTTTTAAACATAAAGATTTTATTGTAGGTTTTAAAGACCATACCGAGTACAATAGCAAAATAGGATACATTTCAATTTGCAGCATGTCATGCAGTTTTACATCAAACACTAAAACACAGAGTACCGAGGAGAAGATGAAAAAAAATGAACAAGATAAGAAAAAACAAACAAACAAAAAAAAGAAAAATAAACCATTTGGAATACAGAACATAAGGCACAATCACTGTGTAAACTTTGATAATTATAAATGCCTCACTATTGAAGATGTCACCGGTTCTATTCTCCATACTAATGTCTATCTGGAAATCTAGCAAGACCAACCGGGTCTTAGGAACGCATTGTACACTATTCGCTTAGTAGGTCTAGTATGGTCCTGAATTCAGGGTCAACTATTCCAATCAACCCCCTGCTCCATTTCCGCCCTAAACTAGAGCTCAGAAAAGGAGAAAAGAGAGAGAGAAAGAAATAGAGAAGAAGATGTGTAAGAGAAAAAGATAGGAGGAAAGGGTAAAGAAGGGAAAAATAAGCAAAGAGGTAAATATAACAAGAATGGGGGGGGGGAGAGGTGGAGGGAACGCATACACAAGATAACAGATAGAGAGGGGGTGGGGGGCCCACCAGCTGCCCTCTCCATCTACCGTCAGAGCAGTGGTACGTCATACAGGGTCCACCATGTTTCCCAGATGTAACAACGTAGTCAGCAATATATCTAGACCAAAGAGACTTTCTATAAGTGACCCATGCCTCCCAGGTAGTTGAAAAGCTGGGGATTCTATCCTGTGCAATGTGTATCATCTCCTCCATTGTCGCTATGTGGTTGACACGTAGTGCCCAATCTTTGATTGAAGGAGGCAAAGTGAACCATAATACACAGCCTAGCAGTGTTAATCATGTGCATGGCTACCGATTTATAGTACTTTTTTGGGGGTATTTTGAAAAGATGAAGGAGATATTGCACTAGTGTAAACTCCAAGGGGAGCGAGGAGATGGTCAATGTCACTTCCCCTTCCTCCAATATGGCTGAATCAGTGGGCACGTCCACCGAATGTGAAGGAAGTTACCTCTCCTTTTTGCATCTCCAACTTTGATCAGGTACTGTCGGAAAAATCCTGTGAAGAAGTTCCGGAGTCTTATACCATCTAGTTTTGACCCTATACCCATTCTCCTGCGTATTCACATTCAAAGAACCTTTGTGAATAAACAAGTGAATGCGGTCCCAGCTAGCGTCCACTATCTCTGTGTCCAACACGGATTCCCAGAATGCATGATCTGAGTGCAAAAGAGGATACGGTTCCCCAAACATGGATGCATACAGTGCTGAGATCACATGACTCTGGGGTGATGAGCTCCAACACAGGGATTTGAATACCGTAGGAGCTTTTGTGTATCTTTCTTCTCTCGCCGGATCATCTAGGAAGTGTTTTGCATATAGGACCAGACGGGGAAAGATTTAGTGTTTGGCAGCGCTGCAAGGTCTTGCTGACAAACAAATCTGTGTTTTGCTTGCATCTCTGCGTATGGCCATTCTTGCGTCAGGTAGGTTTTGGCTAATCTAAAAAAGGGGGGAGAAAAAAATGACTCAACTACTCCTATATACCGAACCGGACCTCCCTCTAAAGAGCTGAGCGGCCTTACATTAGTCCTAACTTTTACGGGGATTAAGAACCGGTTGCACCGTCTAAATCCTGCTTCTCGGCTAATGATTATAGATCAGAGACGCAAGGATTTAGTTGTCCTCTGAGTTATAATTAATCATGCAAATATCACGTGACAAGCACAAAGAAACTCTTCTGTGAGGACAAACCGGTACTAAAGGTATAATGCTTTATTGAATAAACTATCCATAGTATAAAAGTAAATCAAATATCAAACAACAACCCTTATTCCCAAAACACATTTAAAAAAAGACCTAATGTCTGAAGGAATAATTGGTGGCCACCAGTTGACAAATAAATCTCATCGATCTCTTATCCTCACATACACATACACCATTCAATCAGATTCACTCGTCAATTCTGTCTGGATGCTATGTGTTCTCATCAAATGATTATGGGATTGGTCAGTAGAAGTGATGCATATGTTAGATCATCATAGGCAGTCCCGATCATTGATGGTGTATTCACAATTAGAGCAGTCCCATGAAAGATTTAAAGTGCAGGTGTGGTGAGACAATTCCAAAAAGATTCCGTGAAATTGGCTTAAGACAATTGCAGCTTCCAGTGCAGCCAAATGTCAGTAATCTAATCTCTTCACTATTAGCCAGCAGTAGGGTATCGCAGCACATAAGGAATAGCAACTATGTGTTATTTGGAGATAAATATGACATTACCGTTGGCTGGAGCAGACCAGAGAGTGTCACCTCAAATCCGGTGTCCGCGGGATCGGCGTGCAGATGCCGGCTTTTAGCGAGGAGATCTTGACGGACTGTGGATCGCTGTCACTGATGCTGGACGTAGAGATCCTTTGTGTTAGTTACGACATACTCATCCGCTGTTTGTGAAGTCAGTCTCCATCAGCTGTTTGCACGGACATCATCTCCTTAATGCTATACCAGGTGCTATAGCCGCTGAAAGAGCCGCAAGTGTCAGGCTCTGCTGCTAATTCACGGTCAGTATGGAGAGAGGTTTAGAGGAAAAAAGTTGAATTGTAAGTGTGTGGCCATCCAAAGATCCTTCTTGTGGATATCACCTTAATGATGCTTACATGTTTCGCTAAATAATAGCTTCCTCAGAGCTCTGAGGAAGCTATTATTTAGCGAAACATGTAAGCATCATTAAGGTGATATCCACAAGAAGGATCTTTGGATGGCCACACACTTACAATTCAACTTTTTTCCTCTAAACCTCTCTCCATACTGACCGTGAATTAGCAGCAGAGCCTGACACTTGCGGCTCTTTCAGCGGCTATAGCACCTGGTATAGCATTAAGGAGATGATGTCCGTGCAAACAGCTGATGGAGACTGACTTCGCAAACAGCGGATGAGTATGTCGTAACTAACACAAAGGATCTCTACGTCCAGCATCAGTGACAGCGATCCACAGTCCGTCAAGATCTCCTCGCTAAAAGCCGGCATCTGCACGCCGATCCCGCGGACACCGGATTTGAGGTGACACTCTCTGGTCTGCTCCAGCCAACGGTAATGTCATATTTATCTCCAAATAACACATAGTTGCTATTCCTTATGTGCTGCGATACCCTACTGCTGGCTAATAGTGAAGAGATTAGATTACTGACATTTGGCTGCACTGGAAGCTGCAATTGTCTTAAGCCAATTTCACGGAATCTTTTTGGAATTGTCTCACCACACCTGCACTTTAAATCTTTCATGGGACTGCTCTAATTGTGAATACACCATCAATGATCGGGACTGCCTATGATGATCTAACATATGCATCACTTCTACTGACCAATCCCATAATCATTTGATGAGAACACATAGCATCCAGACAGAATTGACGAGTGAATCTGATTGAATGGTGTATGTGTATGTGAGGATAAGAGATCGATGAGATTTATTTGTCAACTGGTGGCCACCAATTATTCCTTCAGACATTAGGTCTTTTTTTAAATGTGTTTTGGGAATAAGGGTTGTTGTTTGATATTTGATTTACTTTTATACTATGGATAGTTTATTCAATAAAGCATTATACCTTTAGTACCGGTTTGTCCTCACAGAAGAGTTTCTTTGTGCTTGTCACGTGATATTTGTAGGTTTTGGCTAACCCTGGGGGGGAAGTCTGGATTATCTCTGAAGTGGTAATCGAACACTCCGTGGCCAACAGCACATGTACTTTACAGACCCTGTCGAATTCATGAAGAGTTGCCCCAATGAGAGGATGTGTGTGAAGGTTAGGACTCACAGGCTTTTTGGAGAACCAGGGGACTGAGCGAAGCTCAGTTCCTGAGATCCGTCCTTCAAGATTCACCCAGTCCTTGCAATGGGTATGAATCCTCCAATCTACAACCCTAGTCATATGAGCAGCCCAATAATAGCGCTGTAGATCCGGAAGGCCAATTCCACCCTTATATTTTGGTAGTACTAGTTTCACCCACCCGACGCATGCCGATTTAATTCCCCAAAGGAAAGACCTACACATCCTCCTGTAGGCCGCAAAAAAAAAGGCGGGCAGTAATTGGATTGGGATAGTCTGCATTTTGTACAGAAGGTGGGGAAGAACTGACATCTTTAAGATAGAGGCCCGTCCAAACCAAGGGAGGATGGGCACATCCCACCTTTGTAGATCTTGTTGTAAGCCTTTAAATTCTGGCAAAAAGTTTTTATTATATAGTAAATCTAGCTTGCCAGGGAGTTGGATACCCAGATAGGTGATGGCATCTGCTTTCCATTGAAAAGGAAAATGTGCCTGGCACTGCTGTTCTATTTGATAAATTGTTCAAGGACTGGCATTAGATTGGGTAGGGAAGTCAGCAGAGCTGATAGAAAAAGCAAGATGTCATCTGGAAAGGCCGCAGTATTGTATTCCCTGTGATGGACCTCAATACCCTTTATATTTGGGCTTGTCCGAATGTAACATAAGAAGGGTTCTAATGTGAGGATATAGAGTAGGGGTGAAAGGGGACACCCTTGTCTAGTGCCTTTATGGATGGGGAAGGCGTCTAATAAGTGGCCATTGACTTTGACTCTAGCTCTTGGATTCACATAAAGGGGTCCAATGAAGGTATACATATTGCTCCCCAGTCCAAGAGCATCTAGTACCGCATCCAGGTAGTCCCAGGCCACTCGATTGAATGCCTTCTCCGCATCCATTGCCAGGAAAAATCCTTCCCGCTGAGTAGAGGTTAGCCAATGATGCAAGTTCAGGACTTTAATGGTGTTGTCCCTGGCTTCCCTGCCAGGGATGAAGCCTACCTGGTCCATTCCTACCCATTCTGGCACATGGTATGATAAGCAGGTCGCTTATGGTATGGCACATGGTATGATAAGCAGAGAAAAGCTTTACGTCCACATTCAGAAGTGAAATTGTCTGGTAATTGGCCACATCAGTGGGATCTTTGTTTTCCTTAGGGTTCACTGAAATGTAAGCCTCTAGTAGGGTTCCCGAGGGGCAAGGGTAGAGGAGAGTGTGTTAAAAGCTTTAAGGAAACGTGGAGCTAGAAGGTCCGCGTAGCATTTATAATATTGTGCCGAGAAGCCATCTGGCCCTGGGCTTTTGCCAGGCTTTGTGGTCTTCAGGGCTTATTCCCATTCCTCAGAGGACAAAGGGCCTTACAAAGCGGCCCGGTCGCTTTCAGATAAAGTCGTAGGGCTATACTTACTAAGAAAGTCCTGTAGCAATTCCGAGAGGGCCCTGTTTGTTATAGGACTATTGCTCATCTCGTTAAGATTATAAAGTTTGCTATACAAGTGAAGGAATTGTTGTGCAATGTCCTCATTTTTGGAGGGCATTGTCCCAGACTGATCAATCACATGATGGACTGTAGAGGTAAGGGCACGTTTTTGCGTAAACTTAACCAATAGCTTCCCTGGCTTGTTGCCCTGTTCATAAAACTGTTTTTGTGACAGTACATGACGTCTTTGTGCCCTTTTAAAGAGTTCCTCTACCAACAGTGATCGTGTGTCTGCTAATTCTTTTGCAGTCTGGATAGCCCGGGAGCATTTATGCTGAGCCTCTAGTTTAGCTTATCTTATCAGAAAGGGTCAGTATCAGAGCTTGATGTTCCTTTTTTTACTAGCTGCAATCGCCATAAGATGTCCCCATATGACACACTTTTGTGCCTCCCATTGAGTCATGGGTGACACATCTGGTGTTTCATTATGGCGGAAATAGTCGCTAAGGGCCTGTCTAATGGTCTCTGCATCCACAGGATCAGCTAGAATAGAAGCATCCAACCTCCATGTCTTAGCGGACCCCTCTCTCTGCGGGAATCGTAGGGTCACTGTAATCGGGTGATGGTCGCAAAGCACCATGTTTTCAATGGTAGCATCAGAAAGGTAGGACAGGTTTGCCTGGTGTATAAAAAGACAGTCCGATCTCGAGTAGCGATTATGCGGCACCGAGAAAAATGTGTAATACTTCTTTCTAGGGTTAAGAGTGCTCCAGGTGTCATGTGATGTAAGGGAAGCCAGTTGAAGTTTCACCTGACGCAGAGCAGAGAAGGGAAATGAGGAGGTGCCAGTAGATGTATCCAAAACCGGATCTAGAGCCATGTTAAAGTCCCCTCCCAGGATTAAAAGGTCCGTCTGAAATGAAACAAGTTTCAGAAGAGTGTCTCTCAGAAAGGTTACCCATTTGGAATTGGGAAAATATTAATTTGCCAGAGTCACTGGTCTGTCTTTCCAGGTGCCTTTTAAGAAGAGAAATCTACCCTCAGGGTCCAGCATTTGATCAGTAAGTTTAGCCAGCAAGATGGAACCCCTTGGTTTTGGAGTCAGTACAGGTCGCATGATAAACCTCAGGAAAGCGCCTATCAGCTAAGCGTGGAACGGAGCCTTGCTTAAAATGGGTTTCTTGCAAAAAGATAATGTCTGCTCTATGTCGGTGAGCTTCCGCCAAAACACTGCTACGCTTCTCTGGGACATTGAGGCCCTTAGCATTTAAGGAATACACTTTAAGGGACAGAGGAGCTGAAGAATGCACTGCAGAAGACATGATTGAACACTGTTAGTGCCCGTGGATGGTATCTCTAGCCTATGTATGCACAACAGGTGATTCCAGTAATGAACTGAAACCCCTACCCATATGTGGTGAATACTCCTAACACAGGTCGGGCGTAATAGCTACCAGAGGTGGGTGCAGCCTGCTGGCCCACCTAGTTGGGTACACTAAGGGGTATGGGGATAGGGAAAAAACTATACCAGATCATTTCAAAGGCGAACCTGCCTCCTTGAGGTGGGGAAGAAGTCTAACACCAAGGTAAATAGAGCTCACCTAGAATGAGCAACTACCAGCGCTTTCTGGAAGCCACCCCCCCCCCGCCCTATAACCAGGATCGAGGAGAAGGCAAAAGTGGTATGTGTCAATTAACTTAGCGTAACCCCTATTATTGGTATTGTGCTGCACACCGGGGCCACCGCTCCTAGGACCCCATCCGATATGTATGGACCCAGAGAGCAGAAGCCCCCCGCGCCCAGTCTTGCTCTATTGTGAGCACCCTGATATAGACAGATATAGACCAAGGGACCACATCACATTAAGAAGGTAACAGATCCCTCCTGACTTAGTGTAGATATAATAACAAAAACAACAGTTAGGTTAGAGGCCCCAAATAGCACATTGTCGCTTACTCCACATCTTGGAGCAGGTAGAGAGACAAGCCCCCGGAGCTTCTGACATGCAAAAGAATTTGAGTATTCTAAAGGTTGGCAAACTGATACCCCGACCCCTAAGGACTCAACATTCAGGCCAGAGCACAAACCTCGGGTCTGAAGCATCAAGAGCTCGGGGGTACGGGGCTCAAAAAGCAACTAACAATCAATTTAATTTCTATAGGAGGAGATAGAATATCATCCCTCCACATTATTCGTGAGCATGAGCATGGCTGATATTGCATCCATTTCCGGGAGCATCCCATCTTACTGTGCTGTTAGACTTGAGTCTCGTAGGTTCTGAAAACTAACAAAAACTCCCGAGGGCCAATGATGGGAAGAAAAAGCGAGAAACCATAAACATAATAACAAAACTGTATGAAACAGGAAAAAAAAAATACCAGTGTTGTGA